>JAQQAC010008880.1:24091518-24259816 GCA_029783875.1 Phataginus tricuspis | reverse complement strand
TCCCACCCATCTTCCCCAGTCCCTTTCCCTTTGGTAACTATTAGTCCGTTCTTGGGTTCTGTAAGTCTGCTGCTGTTTTGTTCCTTCAGTTTTTTTCTTTGTTCTTATACTCCACATATGAGTGAACTCATTTGATACTTGTCTTTTTCGGCTTGGCTTATTTCACTGAGCATAATACCCTGTAGCTCCATGCATGTTGTTGCAAATGGTAGGATTTATTTTCTTCTTACGGCTGAATAATATTCCATTGTATATATGTACCACTCTTCTTTATCCATTCATCTACTGATGGACACTTAGGTTGCTTTCATTTCTTGGCTATTGTAAATAGTGCTGCGATAAACATAGGGGTGCATCTGTCTTTTTGAAACTGGGCTGCTGCATTCTTAGGGTAAATTCCTAGGAGTGGGATTCCTGGGTCAAAAGGTATTTCTATTTTGAGTTTTTTGAGGAACCTCCATACTGCTTTCCACAGTGGTTGAACTAATTTGCATTCCCACCAGCAGTGTAGGAGGGTTCCCTTTTCTCTACATCCTTGCCAACATTTGTTGTTGTTTGTGTTTTGGATGTTGGCCATCCTCACTGGTGTGAGGTGCTATCTCATTGTGGTTTTAATCTGCATTTTTCTGATGATTAGTAATGTGGAGCATCTTTTCATGTGCCTGTTGGCCATCTGAATTTCTTCTTTAGAGAAGTGTCTATTCATGTCGTCTGCCTATTTCTTAATTGGATGCTTTGCTTTTTGTTTGTTGAGGTGCGTGAGTTCTTTATGTATTTTGGATGTCAACCCCTTATCGGATACGTCATTTATGAATATATTCTCCCATACTGTAGGATGTATTTTTGTTCTACTGATGGTGTCCTTTGCTGTACAGAAGCTTTTCAGCTTGATATAGTCCCACTAGTTAATTTTTGCTTTTGTTTCCCTTGCCCAGGGAGATATGTTCATGAAGAATTCGCTCATGTTTATGTCCAAGATATTTTTGCCTGTTTTTTTCTAAGATTTTTATGTTTTCATGACTTACATTCAGGTCTTTGATCCACCTTGAGTTTACTTTTGTGTATGGGGCTAGACAGTAGTCCAGTTTCATTCTCTTACATGTAGCTGTCCAGTTTTTCCAATACCAGCTGTTGAAGAGGCTGTCATCTCCCCATTGTATATCCAAGGCTCCTTTATCAAATATTAGTTGACTGTGTATGTTTGGGTTAATGTTTTGATTTTCTGTTCTGTTCCACTGGTCTGTGGGTCTGTTTTTGTGCCAATACCAAATTCTCTTGATTACTGTGGCTTTGTAGTAGAGCTTGAAGTCAGGGAGCGTAATTCCACATTTTATTCCTCCTTCTCAGGATTGCTTTGGTTATTCCGGGTCTTTTGTGGTTCCATGTGAATTTTAGAATTATTTGTTCCAGTTCATTGAAGAAAGCTGTTAATATTTTGATAGGGATTGCATTGAATCTGTAGATTACTTTAGGTAGTATAGCCATTTTGACAATATTTGTTCTTCCTAGCCAAGAGCATGGGATGAATTTCCATTTGTTAGTGTCCTCTTTAATTTCTCTTAGGAGTGTCTTGTAGTTTTCAGGGTATAGGTCTTTCACTTTCTTCATTAGGTTTATTCCTAAGTATTTTATTCTTTTTGATGCAATTGTGAATGGAATTGTTTTTCTGATTTCTCTTTCTGTTAGTTCATTGTTAGTGTATAGGAAAGCAACAGATTTCTGTGTGTTAATTTTGTATCCTGCAACTTTGCTGAATTCAGATATTAGTTCTAGTAGTTTTGGAGTGGAGTCTTAAGGGTTTTTTATGTACAATATCATGTCATCTGCAAATAGTGACAGTTTGACTTCTTCTTTACCAATCTGGATGCCTTGTATTTCTTTGTTTTGTCTGATTGCCGTGGCTAGGATCTCCAGTACTATGTTGAATAACAGTGGGGAGAGTGGGCATCCCTGTCTTGTTCCCGATCTTAGATGAAAAGCTTTCAGCTTCTCGCTATTAAGTATGATGTTAGCTGTGGGTTTGTCATATATGGCCTTTATTATGTTGAGGTACTTGCCCTCTATACCCATTTTGTTGAGAGTTTTAATCATGAATGGATGCTGAATTTTGTCAAATGCTTTTTCAGCATCTGTGGAGATGATCATGTCGTTTTTGTTCTTCTTTTTGTTAATGTGGTAGATGATGTTGATGGATTTTCGAATGTTGTACCATCCTTGCATCCCTGGGATGAATTCCACTTGATCATGGTGTATGATCCTTTTGATGTAATTTTGAATTCGTTTTGCGAAAATTTGTTGAGTATTTTTGCATCTACATTCATCAGGGATATTGGGCTGTAATTTTCTTTTTTGGTGAGGTCTTTGCCCGGTTTTGGTATTAGAGTGATGCTGGCTTCATAGAATGAGTTTGGAAATATTCCCTCCTCTTCTATTTTTGGAAATCTTTAAGGAGAATGGGTGTTATTTCTTCTCTATATGTTTGGTAGAATTCAGAGGTGAATCCATCTGGTCCAGGGGTTTTGTTCTTGGGTAGTTTTTTGATTACCGCTTCAATTTCGTTGCTGGTGATTGGTCTGTTTGATTTTTCTGTTTCTTGCTTGGTCAGTCTTGGAAGGTTGTATTTTTCTAAGACATTGTTCGTTTCTTCTAGGTTTTCTAGCTTGTTAGCATATAGATTCTCATAATATTTTCTTATAATTTTTTGTATTTCTGTGGGGTCCATCATTATTTTTCCTTTCTCATTTCTGATTCTGTTTATGTGTGTAGATTCTCTTTTTCTCTTAATGTGTCTGGCTAGGGGTTTATCTATTTTGTTTATTTTCTCAAAGAACCAGCTCTTGGTTTCATTGATTTTTTCTATTCTTATATTCTTCTCAATTTTAATTATTTCTTCTCTGATCTTTATTATGTTCCTCTTTCTGGTGACTTTGCGCCTCATTTGTTCTTCTTTTTCCAATTTCAGTAATTGTGTCTTTAGACTATTCATTTGGGAATGTTCTTCCTTCTTTAAATAGGCCTGGATTGCAATATCCTTTCCTCTTAGAAATGCCTTTGCTGTGTCCCACAGAAGTTGTGGCTTTGTGTTGTTGCTGTCATTAGTCTCCATATATTCTTTGATTTCTGTTTTGATTTGGTCGTGAACCCATTGATTCATTAGGAGAATGTTGTTAAGTCTCCATGTATTTGTGAGCCTTTTTGCTTTTTTTCTAAAATTTATTTCTAGTTTTATACCTTTGCGATATGAGAAGTTTGTTGGTAGAATTTCAATATTTTTGAATTTAGTGAGGTTCTTTTTGTGGCCTAGTATGTGGTCTATTCTGGAAAATGTTCCATGTGCACTTGAGAAGAATGTGTATCCTGTTGCTTTTGGGTGTAGAGTTCTGTAGATGTCTGTTAGGTCCATCTGTTCTAGTGTGTTGTTCAGTGCCTCTGTATCTTTACCTATTTTCTGTCTGGTTGATCTGTCCTTTGGAGTGAGTGGTGTGTTGAAGTCTCCTAAAATGAATGCATTGTTTTCTATTTCCTCCTTTAATTCTGTTAGTATTTGTTTCACATATGCCAGCACTCCTGTGTTGGGTGCATATATATTTATAATGGTTATATCTTCTTGTTGTACTGACTCCTTTATAATTATGTAATGTCTTTATCTCTTGCTACTTTCTTTGTTTTAAAGTCTATTTTGTCTGATACAAGTACTGCAACACCTACTTTTTTCTCCTTGTTGTTTGCATGAAATATCTTTATCCATCCCTTCACCTTTAGTCTGTGTATATCTTTGGGTTTGAGGTGAGTGTCTTGTAAGCAGCATATAGATGGGTCTTGCTTTTTTATCCATTCTGTTACTCTGTGTCTTTTGATTGGTGCATTCAGTCCATTTACATTTAGTGTGATTATCGATAGATATGTACTTATTGCCATTGCTGACTTTAGATTCGTGGTTACCAAAGGTCCAAGGTAGCTTCTCTACTATCTAACAGTCTAAATTAACTTTCTTGTTAACTTATTGTAAACACAGTCTGATGATTCTTTATTTCTCTCCCTTCTCATTCTTCCTCCTCCATTCTTTATATACTAGGTGTTTTATTCTTTGCCTTTAGTTAGTATTTGGATGGTCTGCTTTCTTTGCTATGATTTTATTTTCTCTCATGACATCTTTTTACCCTTAGGAGTGCTTCCCTCTAGGGAAGTCTGTTTAAGATATCCTGTAGAGGTGGTTTATGGCAGGCAAACTCTCTCAGCTTTCACTTGTCTGGAAATTGTTTAATCCCTCCATCATATTTAAATGATAATCATGCTGGATACAATATTCTTGGTTTGAGGTCCTTCTGTTTTATTATGTTACATATATCATGCCATTCTCTTCTGGACTGTAAGGTTTCTGTTGAGACATCTGATGATAGTCTGATGAGTTTTCCTTTGTAGGTGATCTTTTTTCTCTCTCTAGCTGCTTTTAATACTCTGTCTTTATCTTTGATCTTTGCCATCTTAATTATTATGTGTCTTGGTGTTGTCTTCCTTGGGTCCCTTGTATTGGGAGATCTGTAGGCTTCCATGGCTTGGGGGACTATTTCCTTCCCCAGCTTGGGGAAGTTTTCAGCAATTATTTCTTCAAAGACACTTTCTTTCCCTTTTTCTGTCTCTTCTTCCTCTGGTATTCCTATAATGCGAATATTGTTCCACTTGGATTGGTCACACAGTTCTCTTAAAATTCTTTCAATCCTAGAGTTCCTTTTATTTTTTTTCTACGTCAGCTTCTCTGTATTCCTGTTCTCTGATTTCTATTCCATTAACAGTCTCTTGCATCTCGTCCAGTCTGCTGCTAAGCCCATTGATCTCTTGTCTCATCTCTGCATTCTTTCCTCACTTCCCTCACTTCCTCCCTTAGCTCTGTAGCTCCATCAGTATGGTTATTTTTCTGAATTCTTTTTCTGGAAGATTGTGCATGTCCTTCCCATCAGGCTCCCTCTCTAGGGTAGTCTGGTCTGGGGTTGTCTGAATAAGGTTTGTTTGTACCATATTTGTCTGTCTTTTCATGGTGATAGAAGTGGTCAGAAAAAGAAAAAAAGAAGAAAGGGAAAATAGAGAAAAAAAAGAAAAAAGAAAGAAAGAAAAAAAAAGCCTGCCAGATGTAGTTTCTGTGACGATCCTGAAGCTGACGCTGTTGCTCCACTATTCTGCAGCCATGCCTCTCTGCTGGGCCATTTGTGACTGGCCGGGGAGGGAACGAATGAGAGGCTGCCAATTTCTGTGGGAATTCTCTGTGAGACTGCTTTTCCCAGTCACAGTTCAAGGAGACCAAAATTCCCCACGACTCCCAGCCTGCTTGGCTGAGTGTGCTGGGATGATCCTGCTCCTCTGTTGGGCCCCTGTCGCTTTAAGACCCCTAAAAAAGCACGCGCTTTTTTTGTCCCAGGGAGCAGGCTGCGAGGACCTGGTGCATTCCCTGGCTCAGATGCCGCACCCTCTGTTTCTCCAATCTCTGATACACTGCGCGATGTGTGTTAGCGCTGCTGGAGCAGATCGCCAGGATTGGTTATTCGGCGGGCCTGTGCTTCCACTCCCTCCCCGCTTGAATCCTCTCCTCCTGCTGGTGCGCTGGGGTGGGAGAGTGCTCGTGTCACAGCTCCATATCTTTCCTGCCTGGTGGGGTGCCAAGTCCTCTCAGGTGTAGCTGCAGGCTAGTGTCGTCCTGTATCTTCTGGTCTCTCTTTTCGGAATAGTTGTATTTGCTGAATTTTCATAAATATATTTGGTTTTGGGAGGAGATTTCCACCGCCCTGCTCATGCTGCTATCTTCCCAGAAGTCGAGATTCTATAATATTACTTTCAATTCCTCATAGAGTTAGTTCACATGAGACTTGATGATGTAGAATTATAAGTGATGGACAAAGAGGAAATAATTTCTGGATTCCAGGCATGAAATCAGTACTAATCTATCATTTAGTAGAGGAACTCAAACTCTCTGAGCATTTATTAATTAATTCCTACTGGGATTTCCCTTAAAATCTTAAGGATTGATTCAGTTTGGCTTTGTTATAGGTATAAAATTTCCATGTTAAGATTTTTGGTTTTGCTTAACCTTCCTAGTTCCTTTGATTTTTAAAACCTCATATTTCAAATACCATGCTTTACTGGGATCTGAAATAATATGATTAAATGTGAATATACATTTCACTCCCTCCCGACAAAAGACAATCTGTATAATGTGTGTGTTTCTCTTAATATAATACTGTTCTTTCAGTTTTAGTTGCTTATACCTATGAGTTTTCAGTCTGTCAAACCCTCTTTGAGTGTGTGCATGTATGTGTGTGTGTGTGACACAAAGAGAGACAGAGACAGAGATCGAGAAAACTGAACAGGTCACACAATTTTCAAGCCTGGTGCAAAATAAAAATGCAGGACCCCTTGTTTGAGAGATTTATCACAAGTCTCCTTGTGACATACACACACACACACACACACACACACACACACACACGTTTCTGCCTGACTCTGGGTTGGAGTGTAAGTTCTCTTATTTCGTGGACAAGAAATGAACTATCTTTAATATATTCCCACCAGTAAGAATTTTGTTAAGCTTTACTTTTTGTGTTTTGTTTTCTAAAATCAACAGTTTTATTCATTTTCAAATGTGAAAATGTATCCATAAACATGCTGTTGAAATATATACTTAACTTCTACAGAAATTTGATACTATCCTTTGGTCTCTTGAATTTTTACCAGCTGAAGCTCACTTGTTCAAAAAATTTTACAATATTAATATTTACCTTCTTAATACATGTTAAATAAAGACTCTTTGAAAGCCAAATCATTACTTTTTAAACCACAATGATAGAGAAATATGTACTAATATTTAGCATGCAGTAGTATACCCAGTGGTTAATTTCCATTCCATGGGTACTATTATTTATTCCTTTTCATTTGAGATTAATCTAAGTGAGTAGATACACTGGAAATTTTAATGAATGATATATGAATCTGAATCAAACTATATCTTATCTAGTCATTTATCCAGTATCATGTTATACTGATTGTAGTAGCTTTTTAATATATTCATTATAAAAACATTTTTTTACTACTAATTTTTTATTTTCTAAAGTTTTCTTAGCAGTTTTTAAATATTTTTCTAGTAAACCTCAGAATAATTTTGTCCAATTTAGGGGATAAACTAGGAATCTAATAGGAATTGCCCAAGTTTTACATAATCTAAGAAAAAGACACTTTTTAATTTTTGATCTAGGATATGTGATATGATCTAGGAAAACAGTATTACTCTCCATCTACCCAGAGTCTCTGTTAGGTCTCTAAATAATAAAGTTTAGGGTTTTTTTTCATGTCACAGCATTGTAAATTTTGTGTAAGATTCATGATGATTATAAAGTTTTTGTTGCTAATGTAAAAATTATATTACATATACAATTACACAATATTCTATTTGGTGTCATATATACTAAATTATACTAAATAAATCATGTATGTTTTTAGCCTATTTATTCATTTAATCACTAAAGTAATGCTAGGGGTTAGGGATACAATTATGATTGCTGCAGTTATAGAGCTTCCTAGTAGGGAAACAAAAGATAAATAGATTGAAAATAACTAGCTCACATTTAAGTAACAAAAGGTATAAAAAGAGCAATGCAAGAGTAATGGTCTTTAAACATACATTTTTCAACCACATATATTAATTAAAAACTTTGTGCACCCCTTGTAGAGTATGCTTAAATATATATATGCTTGCATGTATATATGTGTGTGTATGCAATTATTTTATCATTATAAATAACATAAAACATACAGTAGATATTTGAAAGGATATAATAAAAATAAGTGCAAATGGACAATCTAATATTTTCTTCTTACATCCCATTGGATTATCTCTTTTGTCCTTCCCAGGATGTTTATATATGCGACTTTGGAGGCTAAGCAATACTTTGTGGTAGGTCAGTCTTTTTTCATGCAGTGATATTTAAGCTCAGTTCAGAAAAATACAGTGTCACAGCAAAGCCAAGGAGTGAGCATTCCAGGAATAGGTACCAAATATAAATCCCTGATGTTAGAAGGAGTGATGTGTCCCAAGAAATGTCACAAGTCAGTGCTGCTGGATCATTGTCGATGGGGAGGAGGGGGCATAGAGGAGAGGAAGATGGAGGGGTATGCCGGCCCCAGAGCATTTGCATCTTACAGGTCACATAAAGCATTTGGATTTTATAGTAAGTGTAACAGACTATTAAAGATGAATTCTGGGCTTGAGGGTGACATGTTCCAATTATGACTTTAATCCTGTTTGAAGACTGTGATCTCTGGGGAAGAGCACTTAGAGAGAAAATTAGAGCAACCAGAGCTGAGTTCTGAGGTTGAGTGGAGAAGGTGAAACCTATAAAGGACAGTGGGGAGAAATGGTAAGGTGTAGGAGAAAAGAAACACCAGCATACATCACAAAATCTCAAGGAGAAAAGTGTTCAAGAAAGCGGCAGTGGCTAATTGAGAAATAAATCATTTATAGGTGGGGTGAGATAAAGACAGAACAGAGTCCATTGATTTTTGGCAACATGGAAACCTTTGGTGACTTAGACAAGCACAGTTTCAGGGGAGCCCTGGGAATAGAAGTCAGATTGGAATAGGGTAAATAGAATGAATCATGGATAGTTTTGCCTCAGACAGAACATAAAAGACTGTCACTTTCTTAAATAGCTATAGATTATTCCATCTATGGATGTATAATAATTTAATTAGTCAAGTATTGGATGACATTTATGTTCTTTCCAATATTTTGCTAACACAAGCACTGCTTACAAGAACAGCTCTGTATAAATAGTCCTTTTCACTGTATGGTGTACATGCAGAATACGTTTTTAGAAATGAAGCACTAAAATGATCAACTCTGTGACATATCCAAATAAAACTATTAGAGCCTACAGATTTTAAAAAATCCTCAAATGAGATCAGTATGCAGAGGTAGGAGAATTAAACAGGCATAATTCTGGCAAAAAGAGTATACAAAGCAAAGAAAAACACAGGGAAATTGTGAACCCAAAAGACTATATCTAGCTAAGCTGTCCTTCAAATGCCATGGAGAATTATTTGTCATAAAAACTCAGAAAACTCTTTAACTGTGAACGCTTGTTCGGTAATCTACTAGACAATGAACTTCAATCTATGACATGATGAGAGAGACTTTGTAAGAGGACTATTGGTGATGGTACTTGTAAATCTATGACTAACAAAGCTGGGCATACGTGAGAAAAGTAATATGGGGAAGAATAAAAAATGTACATTTAATGTTCTGACAAAATAGATACAATGCAAGTAAAATGAAGGAGAAGGAATATGGAAAGACGACTATTGTGGACAATGAGTGGGAGTCAAAGATAGCATTAAACACCAACAAAACAAGTGGTAAAAGATGACAGGGAATTAAGGACACTTTTAAAAAAGGTAAGAGAAGGAAGGTGACCATTAGAACAAAAATAACAAACCTTCTAAATTAAAAAAATATAATTAACTATCAGAAAGCAAAGAAAGTCATTCAACTACAGAAACCAAATATCACATAATGAATATGATAATCTAACATAAGGGACCAAACATCATAGCCATATCAATAAATGTGAATAAGCTAGGTCCACCTTATAAAATAAAACAATTTTCAATTTGACTCAAAAAGCAAAACATAACAATATGCTTTCCACAGAGACACCTCTAAAGCAAATGATTCAGATATTCTAAAAATAAAGGAATACAAAATGTACCAAATAAACAGAAGTAACAAAAATGTCACAGAGTTTGATCTTGGAGTCAGCCAAGTAAAATTCAACTCCAAAATTATTAAACCTATAAATGAGGACTTTTTAATTATTATAACCGTATTTTACCATAAAGATATATCAGTTTATATGTGTGCAGCAGTATGTCTGTCATTTATGTATCTATCATCCATACATCTATCTTTCCACATCATGAAGCACAACCACCACATCTGTGCAACGGAACCTACAGATAAAGATTTCATGCATAGGAGCAAAGAACTACAAGGGCATGCAATGATCACTGCCAGTCAATTTTTTCAAAAACATAGTAGGACATTTCAACGTAGCACTTAAATTTAAGTCTTCCTTTATTTCTGCAAAGTATTTTTTGTTCTCCTCAGTGGAGACTTGCACATCATTCTACATACAAGTAAATTCAAGTGGGAAAAAAAGTTATAGAAGAAAACCAGCACACCTGCAGCACTCTCTGAACCCTTGCTGCACACTCTCTCTCTAAAACATACTGATTATTAACTTATCTATTGCCTGTCTTCTCCTACTCATAATTTATATGCCATCCCACATCCCTACTACTTTCAACAGTGTCTCTCATGTAGTATTTGCTGAATAAGTATCTCTTGACAGACTGAACAGCTGAAGGAATGAACCCTTTTGGGTCCTCAGTGATCATTTTCAGTCTAAATAAAATTGTTTTCAATTGATTATGTCTTCAGTTACTGTTTTCCTCCATAAATTAATTTTTCTCTCTCTGACATTCCTTTAATAAAACATTTCAGCTCCTGGACCTACCTCCAAGTTTTCTTCTCTTCTCTTCTTAATTTTTTAATATTTATTTATTTATTTATTTATTCATTCATTCAATTATTATATATATATTTATTTATTTATTTATGACTATTAATGTACAATTACATGAGCAATATTATAGTTATTAGACTACCCCTATTATCAAGTCCCCACCACATACCCCATTACAATTACTGTCCATCAGTATACTAAGATGCTATAGGATCACTACGTGTCTTCTCTGTGTTATACTGCCTTCCCGTATCTGTCCCCATGCTAGATTATGTGTGCTAATCGTAATATCCCTTTTTCCCCTTATCCCTCCCTTCCCTCTCATCTTTACCAGTCCTTTTGCCTTTGGTAACTGTTAGTCCATTCCTGGGTTCTGTGACTCTGCTGCTGTTTTGTTCCTTCAGTTTTTTTTTTGTTCTTATACTCCACAGATGAATGAAATTATTTGATACTTGTCTTTCTCCGCCTGGCTTATTTCACTGAGCATAATAGCCTCTAGCTCCATCCATGTTGTTGCAAATGGTAGGATTTTCTTCTTATGGCTGAATAATATTCCATTGTGTACATATACCACATCTTCTTTATCCACTCATCTATTGATAGACACTTAGGTTGCTTCCATTTCTTGGCTATTGTAAATGGTGCTGCAATCAACATAGGGTCCATCTGTCTTTTTCAAACTAGGCTGCTGCATTCTTAGGGTCATTTTCTAGGAGTGGGGTTCCTGGGTCAAATGGTATTTCTATTTTGAGTTTTTTGAGGAACCTCCATACTGCTTTCCACAATGGTTGAACTAATTTGCATTCCCACCAGCAATGTAGGAGGGTTCCCCTTTCACCATATCCTTGACAACATTTGTTGTTTGTCTTTTGGATGGCAGCCATCCTAACTGGTGTGAGGTGATATCTCATTGTGGTTTTAACTTGCATTTCTCTGATGATTAGTGATGTGGAGCATCTTTTAATGTGCCTGTTGGCCATCCGAATTTCTGTTTTGGAGAAGTGTCTGTTCAGCTCATCTGCCCATTTTTAATTGGCCTATTTGCTTTTTGTTTGTTGAGGTGCGTGAGCTCTTTATATAATTTAGATGTTAACCCATTATCAGATATGTCATTTATGAATATAATCTCCCATACCATAGGATGTCTTTTTGTTCTATTGATGGTGTCCTTTGCTGTACAGAAGCTTTATAGTTTGATATAGTCCCACATGTTCATTTTTGCTTTTGTTTCCCTTGCCTGGGGAGATATGTTCATGAATAAGTTGCTCATATTTATGTCCAAGAGACTTTTCCCCATGTTGTTTTCTAAGAGTTTTATGGTTTCATAACTTACATTCAGGTCTTTGATCCATTTTGAGTTTACTTTTGTGTATGGGGTTAGACAATAATCCAGTTTCATTCTCTTACATGTAGCTGTCCAGTTTTGCCAACACCAGCTATTGAACAGGCTGTCATTTCCCCATTGCATATAAATGTCTCCTTTATCGTATATTAATTGACCATGTATGGTTGGGTTTATATCTGGGCTCTCTAGTCTGTTCCATTGATCTATAGGTCTGTTCTTATGCCAGTACCAAATTGTCTTGATTACTGTGGCTTTGTAGTAGAGCCTTATTCCAGGGGGTGTAATTCCCACTCCTTTATTCTTCCTTCTCAAGATTGCTTTGGCTATTCGGTGTCTTTTGTGGTTCCATATGAATTTTAGAACTATTTACTCTAGTTCATTGAAGAATGCTATTGGTATTTTGATCGGGATTGCATTGAATCTGTAGATTGCTTTAGGCAGGATGGCCATTTTGACAATATTAATTCTTCCTATCCATTAGCACAGGATGTGTTTCCCTTTATTGTTGTCTTCTTTAATTTCTCTCATAAGTGCCTTGTAGTTTTCAGGGTATAGGTCTTTTACTTCCTTGGTTAGGTTTATTCCTAGGTATTTTATTCTTTTGGATGCAGTTGTGAATGGAATTGTTTTCCTGATTAATCTTTCTGGTACTTCACCATTAGTGTACAGAAATGCAACAGATTTCTATTGTATTAATTTTGTATCCTGCAACGTTGCTGAATTCAGATACTAGATCTAGTAGTTTTTGAGTGGATTCTTTATGTTTTTTTTGTGTACAATATCATGTTATCTGCAAACAGTGACAGTTTGACTTCTTCCTTACCAATCTGGATGCCTTTTATTTCTTTGTGTTGTCTGATTGTCCTGGCTAGGACCTCTAGAACTATGTTGAATAAAAGTGGGAAGAGTGGGCATCCTTGTCTTGTTCCCGATCTTAAAGGAAAAGCTTTCAGCTTCTGGCTGTTAAGTATAATGTGGCTGTGGGTTTGTCATATATAGCCTTTATTATGTTGAGGTACTTGCCCTCTATACCGTTTTTGTTGAGAGTTTTTATCATGAATGGATGTTGAATTTTGTTGAATGCTTTTTCAGCATCTATGGAGATGGTCATGTGGTTTTTGTCCTTCTTTTTGTTGATGTGGTGGATGATGTTGATGGATTTTCGAATGTGGTACCATCCTTGCATCCCTGGGATGAATCCATCTTGATCATGATGGGTGATCTTTTTGATGTATTTTTGAATTCAGTTTGCTAATATTTTGTTGAGTATTTTTTGCATCTATGTTTATCAGGGATATTTGTCTGTAATTTTCTTTTCTTTTGGTGTCTTTGCCTGGTTTTGGTATTAGAGTGATGCTGTACTCGTAGAATGGGTTTGGGGTATTCCTTCCTCTTCTACATTTTGGAAAACATTAAGGAGGATTGGTATTAGGTCTTCACTAAATGTCTGATAAAATTCAGCAGTGAAACCATCTGATCTGGGATTTTTGTTCTTAGGTAGTTTTTTGATTACCGAATCAATTTCTTTGCTGGTAATTGGTCTATTCCGATTTTCTGTTTCTTCCTGGGTCAGCCTTGGAAGGTTGTGTTTTTCTAGAAAATTGTCCATTTCTTCTAGGTTATCCAGTTGGTTAGCATATAATTTTTCATAGTATTCTCTCATAATTCTTTGTATTTCTGTGGTGTCCATAGTGATTTTTCCTTTCTCATTTCTGATTCTGTTTGTGTGTGTAGACTCTCTTTTTTTTCTTGATAAGTCTGGCTAGGGGTTTGTCTATTTTGTTTATTGTCTCAAAGAACCAGGATCTGCTTTCATTGATTCTTTCTATTGTTTTATTCTTCTCAATTTTATTTCTGCTTTAATATTTATTATGTCACTCATTCTACTGACTTTGGCTCTCATTTGTTCTTCCTTGTCTAGTTTCATTAATTGTGAGTTTAGACTGTTCATTTGGGATTTTTCTTCTTTCCTGAGGTAGGCCTGTATTGCAATATATTTCCCTCTTAACACGGCCTTCGCTGCATCCCACAGAGTTTGTGGTGTTGAATTATTGTTGTCATTTGTTTCCATATGTTGCTTGATCTCTATTTTTATTTGGTCATTGATCCATTAATTATTTAGGAGCATGTTATTAAGCCTCTATGTGTTTGTGGGCTTTTTCATTTTCTTTGAGTAATTTATTTCTAGTTTCATACCTTTGTGATCTCAGAAGCTGGTTCATACAATTTCAATCTTTTTGAATTTACTGAGGTTCTTTTGTGGCCTAGTATGTGATCTGTGTGCACTTGAGAAGAATGTATATCCTGTTGCTTTTGGATGGAGTGTTCTGTAGATGTCTGTTAGGTCCACCTGTTCTAATACATTGTTCAGTGCCTCTGTCTCTTTTTTTATTTTCTGTCTGGTTGATCTGTCCTTTGGAGTGAGTGGTGTGTTGACGTCTCCCAAAATGAATGCATTGTATTCTATTTCCCTCTTTAATTCTGTTAGTATTTGTTTCACACATGTAGGTGATCCTGCGTTGGGTGCATAGATATTTATAATAGTTATATCCTCTTGTTGGGCTGACCCCTTTATCATTATGTAATGTCCTTCTTTGTCTCTTGTGACATTCTTTGTTTTGAAGTCTATTTTGTCTGATACAAGTACTGCAACTCCTGCTTTTTTCTCTTTGTTGTTTGCATGAAATATCTCTTTCCATCCCTTTACTTTCAGTCTGTGTATGTCTTGGGTTTGAAGTGAGTCTCTTGTAGATAGCATATAGATGGATCATGATTTTTTTATCCATTCAGTGACTCTACATCTTTTGATTGGTGCATTCAGACCATTTACATTCAGGGTGATTATCGATAGGTATGTACTTATTGCCATTGCAGGCTTTGGATTAGTGACTACCAAAGGTTCAAGGTTAATTCCCTTACTATCTAACAGTCTAATTTACCTCCCTTTGTATGCTATTACAAACACAACCTAAAGATTCTCTTTTTTTTTTTTTTTGAAATTTTATAGGGTCTTCTTTGGATCAGGCTTGAGCCATGAATTTTAATCAGATCATTTTGGGGAGTATTGCCATCTTAATATCTTTCAATTCATGAACATGGGATATCTTTTATTTAGCTCTTTAAACTTTTTTTCAACAGCGTTTTGTAGATTTCAGTGTACAATACTGTATTTATTTATTTATTTATTTATTTATTTACAATTTATTTTGGTATCATTAACCTACAATTACATGAGCAATATTGTGGTGATTAAACTACTCCCTTCGTCAGGTCCCTCCCACCAACCCTATTACAGTCACTGACCATCAATGTAGTAAGATGAGAATCACTACTTGTCTTCTCTGAGTTGTACAGTCCTCCCCGTGCCCCCCCACCTTATGTCTGCTAATCGTAATGCCCCTTTTGCCCTCTTATCCCTCCCTTCCCGCCCTTCTTCCCCAGTCCCTTTCCCTTTGGTAACTATTAGTCCGTTCTTGGGTTCTGTGAGTCTGCTGCTGTTTTGTTCCTTTAGTTTTTTTCTTTGTTCTTATACTCCACATATGAGTGAGATCATTTGATACTTGTCTTTTTCGGCTTGGCTTATTTCACTGAGCATAATACCCTCTAGCTCCATCCATGTTGTTGCAAATGGTAGGATTTGTTTTTTTCTTATGGCTGAATAATATTCCATTGTGTATATGTACCACCTCTTCTTAATCCATTCATCTACTGATGGACACTTAGGTTGCTTCCATTTCTTGGCTATTGTAAATAGTGTTGCAATAAACATAGGGGTGCATCTGTCTTTTTGAAACTGGGCTGCTGCGTTCTTAGGGTAAATTCCTAGAAGTGGGATTTCTGGGTGAAATGGTATTTCTATTTTGAGTTTTTTGAGGACCCTCCATACTGCTTTCCACAATGGTTGAACTAATTTGCATTCCCACCAGCAGTGTAGGAGGGTTCCCTTTTCTCCACATCCTCGCCAACATTTGTTGTTGTTTGTGTTTTGGATGTTGGCCATCCTCACTGGTGTGAGGTGATATCTCATTGTGGTTTTAATCTGCATTTCTCTGATGACCAGCGATGTGGAGCATCTTTTCATGTGCCTGTTGGCCATCTGAATTTCTTCTTTAGAGGTGTCTATTCATGTTCTTTGCCCATTTCTTAATTGGATTATTTGCTTTTTGTTTGTTAAGGTGCGTGAGTTCTTTGTATATTTTGGATGTCAACCCCTTATCAGATACATCATTTATGAATATATTTTCCCATATTGTAGGATGTCTTTTTGTTCTACAGATGGCTTCCTTTGCTGTACAGAAGCTTTTCAACTTGATATAGTCCCATTTGTTCATTTTTGCTTTTGTTTCCCTTGCCCGGGGGGATATGTTCATGAAGAAGTCGCTCATGTTTATGTCCAAGAGATTTTTGCCTATGTTTTTTTCTAAGAGTTTTATGGTTTCATGACTTACATTCAGGTCTTTGATCCACCTTGAGTTTACCTTTGTGTATGGGGTTAGACAAGATTCTCTTTTTTAATCCTCCTTTTTCTTCCTCCTCTATTCTTTGTGTGTTATGAATCATATTCTGTACTCTTTGTCCATCCCGTGGGTGACATCTATTTAGCCTTAGGGATACTTCCATCTATAGGAGTCCCTCTGACATGCACTGTGGAAGTAAATTCTGTCAGCTTTGCTTATCTAAAAATTGTTTAATCCTTCCTTCAGATTTAAATGATAACCTTGCCGGGTAGAGTATTCTTCGTTCGAGGCCCTCCTGTTTCTTTACATTAAATACATCATGCCCCTCCCTTCTGGCCTGTAAGGTTTCTGTTGAGAAATCGATGATCGCCTGATGGGTTTTCCTTTGTATGTGATCTTTTTTCTCTCTCGCTACTTTTAGAACTCTGTCTTTATCCTTGATATTTGCTATTTTAATTATTATATGTCTTGATGTTGTCTTCTTTGGGTCCCTTTTGTTGGGAGATCTATGCATCTTGATGGCTTGCGAGACTATCTCCTTCTCCAGATTGGGGAAGTTTTCAGCAATTACCTCCTCAGTGATACTTTTTATCCCTTTTTCTCTCTCTTCTTCTTCTGTTACCCCTATTATGCGAATATTGTTCCATATGGATTGGTCACACCGTTCTCTCAATGTACTTTCATTCTTAAAGATTCTTTTTTCTCTCTGTGCCTCAGCTTCTTTGTGTTCCTCTTCTCTAATTTCTATTCCATTTATTGTCTCTTCTACTACATGTAATCTGCTTTTAAATCCCTCCATTTTATGTTTCATTTCAGATATGGAATTTCTTAATGATTGAATCTCCATCCTAAATTCATTCCTGTTTTCTTGAATATTTTTCTGTACCTCTATAAGCATGTTTATGATTTTTATTTTGAACTCTCTTTCAGGAAGATTGGTGAGTTCATTTCATTTGGTTCTTCTTCTGAGGTTTGTGAGATTTTGGTTTGAGTCATGTTCTTTTGACATTTCATATTTCTGTGTGTTGTCTCCTACTGCCCAGAAGCTCCAGTCTCTGGAGCTGCTCAGCCCCTAGATTGAGGTTGGGGGTTGTAGGGGAGTGGAATTGGTGCCTGGGGGGAGGAAAGATCTGTTTCCTGATTCCCAGCTGCAGTGCCTGTCTCCAATATGGGAGCCAATGGGATGGGCCCACAGGTGTAAGCCTCTGTGCTTGATATCTGTAGATATTGTAGGGGTGGGCCTCCCTCTGGCTGGCCTGACACCAGGGCAGTGACTGCCGGTTTGCGAGCCGGTGCCGGCAGGCCAGGAGGAATGCCCAGCAAGCTGCTTGGCACAGTGGGAGGCCTTGGAGCTGTGTAGCCAGCCATGGGGGTGGAGCACCTGAAGCTCCCCAAAGTTCCCAATATGCTCGGCAGAGGGCGCCCAGACAACCTTGTCCCCCTGTCCCTTCTCCCATGTAGCAAGCTCCTATAAACCCCACCCCTTCAGTAGCCCTCTCACTGCTAGGAAGCCTTTCAGACCCCTTGCCTTTCCCTTGTCCCAGAGCGGCCAGGTGTGGATCCCGTCCTCTACAAATGGCCGGAATGTCAGTCTCTCAAGCACTCCACTTGTCCCAGTTCCCCATCCTCCGGAGCACCACACAGTGTAGGTTTCTGCTTGCAAAGCAGATCTCCAGGGCTAGGTGTTCAGCAATCCCAGGAATTCACCCCCTCCCCCACTCCATTTCTCTTCATCTCTCTGTGAGCTTGGGTGGGGGAAGGGCTCGGGTCCCACTTGATCAAGGCTTTCGTATGTGACCCTGTTTTGTGAGGTCTGCTCTGTTGGTGAGGTCTGTATGCAGTCTGAGTAGCCTTCTTTCCTGTTCCTGTTTTAGGGTTAGTTGTATTAACTATATTTTCACACTATCTTTTTGGTTTTGGGAGGAGTTCTGTGTCTCACCTCTCATGCCGCCATCTTGAATCTCTTATTCTTAATTTTTATTTAAATTTTTACTTTATCTTGTGAAATACTGCTTCAATGTCATCTTTTAAAGTTTTCATTACATTTTTTTTGTCATGTATTCATTTTTAAACTCATAAAGCATTATTCATGCTTTATGTATCTGCTTAGTTCTAGTTAGCTGCTATGCATGTGTGGTTTATTTCCTACATGTTGTATGTCATTTTTATTAAATGTCTCCTCCTACTGTTCCATTAGCTATGCATCTGGTTAACATATCCTGGTTATTCTGTTTAGTTCATTTTCTTTAAAACATAAAATACTATGCACTGACAGTATGTTAAAAGAGAAAGACAAAGATCAGCACGAAAAATTTAGAGAAATCATTTGGACAGACTAGAATTTTTGTTTCTTATCACTTTATTTCCATTTAGTAATAACTTATTGCAGAGTACTCTGCTACACACCAGGGTGAGGATACCAAAAAAAAAAAAGTAGAGTTTGACTTGTAGTAGAGGCTATATCGTCTATGACATGTACATTAGTTCCACTATGTGTGGTCCAGAGTGAGACTCAACAAGAATCAGCAATTGCAGAGCACTCAGTAGTTACGGACAAAGGGGTGTTACGCTTGAGAGCAAGAACTTAAGTATTCAGCCTTAGTAAAGTCTGTTTCTCAGATTCAGACACAGAAAATCTTATTTTGTAAGTTTGAACAGCTGAAGAAAGTTGTCCTACTCTGGGCACTGCCTTGTTCTATCTGTGTTGTGACTTTCTGGATTTCCTGTTTTTACTTTATTTTCCTTTCTTCCCAAGCACAACTACACTGAGAAATTCGGATATTGTCCATATTTGTTACTCTCAGATTTGGTTGTGATTAATGAAAAAAATACCCAAAGTTACAACTAAGCATAGGATAATGTTTAGTGTGAAACCCAGGAGGTTTTATAAACAGGTAAATGCAAATCATTTCAGCAATTTTCCTTCTTGTTCATGCCAATTAATTCCCATATGAATATCTACATCTTTGAAGTCATTTTAAACCAATTCAGCATTTCCTCTCAAAATTGCAGTTATCAAACATCCAGCATTTAAATGTTGCTTTAGCTTCAAAGTAGAAATAGCTGCAGTGTAACTCCAAACACATTTTGAATGACTAGTTTTGATTTTATCAACCTTTAGCATTTATTAGTTTTCTAGCCTCATGCAGACTCAAAATACTTATTGAAATAAAGGTTATTTTTTATGTTCACCAAAATGTGCACAATTAGGGAACTTTCTCTTCTGGATTTACTAGCTGTGCTTCTGCTTTCCCCGTGTCTTTAAAAGGACAGACTATAAATAATTTTGTACCTGCACCACTGTTACAGTCTAGTAAAGAGGAATAGTGGTCATGATGTTCCAAAATCACCTTGTGGTCATTAGGTTACTGAGATTATATCATTCAGAAAGAGCCTTTTCTTAACAAGGATAAAGAACTATGGCTGGGTTTATAATGTCTTCCATACATGCACTAGAACAATCTTCCATGACTAATTATAGCTTGAGGAAGCAGGAAAAGACTACCAGAAAAAAGAAAATCCATGAGAGGAGTTAATTTAGAGAAGGAAGTGCAGTGTGAAAGCAGTTTCGTAAATTCCAAGCATAACTACTTGCATTCTTCAAAACAGTCTCAGCTTTCCAGACTTTAATGGCAGGGCACCGGTGATAGAAGAGATGAAATGTTCATTTCATAACTATAGTGCCTATAGTGCCTGTCTTTGTATAAAGTGTCCTCAGGAAGAAGTCAAACTGATTGCTTTAGGAAATTATTGGGGCAATATTTGAAAAATTAAAACCTATAGTCTCTATAGTCAAACATATTGTAGTTTACCATTCACTCCTTAGGCGTCAGTGGTCTCATATTTATAATCTTTCATTGATAGTTCTGAAATTCTGAAGAAAGTAGATGCCTCCACTCTAAGCATTTTCTTGAAATCACTAAATTTTGCTACATATGTTTTTGGTAGTCAGAAAGTTTTATCTTTTTTAACTTACAAAAAATGTTAAAAATATAGTGTACTTGATGTTGTCAAATGATGACTTAGGAATGCCACAAAAGTGCATGTTTGCCTAAATTTGTTGGTTATGCTTAATTTTTATGAGAATGCATATATATATATTTATACACACACACAAACACACACAGCTCCAACGCTCAAGCAAAAGTGTCTTTCTGAAATTGGAATTAGCAGAATCAGCCACAGAATATCAACAGAATTAGTCACAATGAAATCATCTAATAACTCATCTGATTTCTATGAATAGCTTGGCTAATATCAAGGAATCTGTCTCCTCTCACATAGAGGACTCCATCAGCTTTCTAATGGGTCTTTTTGCTTCTGTCTCGAGAGCTAGTGTGGTGTTTTATGAGTTTGTGAAACATTTCAAACATAAAATAATACTCTAGGGAATAATTTGAATATCCGTGGAACTTTAATAGAAGAATTACATCACAACAAAATAATCCAACACAAGTGGAAGAACAAATTTGGGGCAGTGGAAAATTAAAATTCCTGTGCCTGAGGAAGCATGACCTCAGGAAAGAATGATGGATTGGCAAGATGAGGTTCAAAAATGAAAGGGCTCAAATGATGATGAAGAATTTGAGGAACAGCCATTAAGCATTTTTAAGAGTAACAAGAGGAAATCAATTATTGAAAATGAATCTATCTGATGATCAGAAGGAAACATTAGAGTTGCACCTGGGGGTTTGAAATAAGTGGCTGTTGAAGAAGTCGATGTAGTGACAAGGCTTCTGTCCAGGGTGATGGCATGACTAATTGGAAATAAGGTAGAAATCAAAGAATATTTGAAAAGAAAAAGAGTTATTTGATGTCTATTAACACCTTGGCTTAAGGAACAGGGAAAAGTTAGAAATAACTCTGATGTCAGTAACTCTGAAGCCTTAGGGAAAGATGATACCATTGATGGCCACAGGAAAATGTGGAAGTTGAGGCGGAATGAGCTCAGGTTGAAATTGGGTTAAGAAGTCTCAATAGCAATGAGCAGGTAGATGTCAGAAATGTGGGATTATTTATAGAGATCAGATAAAGAAGCAGAAAGATGAAAAGGTTGGTGATCTATATTACATTCAATTGTTTCTTGACTTTTGACTTAATAGCCAGGCATAGTCTGAAGTATATGTTTTTTTCCAAAACACAAATTGCACAGGTTAGATTTCTAACTCTATGAAAAACTGTCGATTGTTTTCTTTAGCTAAAGACCACGCAGTTTTGTAACCAGTATAGATAAACATAAAAGGCAATTATTTAAGTTTTATTAACTTGATCCAGTTTTTCCAATTCATGTGTTAGGATTTCATGAACTTCTGAGTTAAAGTAAAAAAAACTGCATAGTTTGTATACAAACCAAAGAAAATGCCTTATGGTTATTGTTTTACCTATAACTCAATCAAAGTGTTGAACAAACTTGGACTGTGGTTAAGAATTGTGAGAGAACAGTGGGTGGGATGAGAAAGGATGCTAATTTTCTTTTGAGCCACTTCGATTAAACTTAATATTGCTTTGCCAGCATAGGCCTAGACATATGAGAATTCATTTAGGAATTCAGCAAGTGTAATTTGCTCAATACATCTATTTACCCTTGAATTCTAATGAGACCTATTATCATAACTAATCACTTACTAAGGAACAGTTAAGTTTAAAAAAGCCCAATTCCCTCTGACTAGTTAGTGCTTTTATAGAAAAGCAGTGTTAGAATGATTGCATATGGGAGAAAGTACCCTTGGGTCAGTTCACTCTTCCTTAAAGGGAGTCTGTAACCATTCATGCTTACATATGAAAAGAAATTCCTCACAGTAATAGCTTGTCAAAGTATTGCTGGACAGAATCATAATGTTTTGGAATAGTTGTTTTCAAACAATTACTATTATTGTTGTTATTTATGTCCAAGACCTTTTATTAAACCAAAGGCATAATTGGAAGCTCAGTACCTAAAACACAATACTGGCACTGCTGTAAAGTGGGCCTGGGAGCTCAGGGCCTGGTTCTTTTGATGCCTCTGTTCATTCGGCCCTACCTCTCCTGTCAGGGCTTAGCCACATCTAGCCTTTCTAACACAAGGGCCAATAATAATGTCAGAATATTTCAGGGCTGCTCACACTGTAGTAGTACTTTTAGTGATACTATGTAATAGTTTTGATACTATTTAATAGTACCAATAGACTGTCAATAGGCTATTGATTAATGGACCAATGAATTTTTTTATTGAATACATTCCAGGAATTTTTCAGTCCTCAGATGGAAGGCTTTCACGGCTCTAGGGCAATGCACAGCAGGTGAAAACTTCCAGAAAAGTAACTAGTTGCATTCATCTGATTTCCTATCTTTGCAGGTACTTAGCCACCATAGCAATCTTTAATAATTGTGGCAGGCTGAAAAATTGCCCCAAATATATCCATATCCTATTCCTGGGAACCTGAGAATGTTTTTAACCTTATGGCAAAAGGACTTTTCAGATGTGATTAAGTTAATTATCTTGGATAATCAGGGTGGACCCTAAATGCAATCAGAAGTGCCCTTAGAACTGGGAGGCAGTAGAAGATCTGATGAGAGGAGAGGCAGTATGATGGTGGAAGCAAAGAGGTTGAAGTAAAACAAGGAAGAAGTCATGAGCCAAAGAGGGCTTGTGGCCTCCAAAAGCTAGAAAGGAAAGGAAACGTCTAGAGCTTCCAGAAGGAATCAGCCCACTGAAGCTAATTTCGGCCTCCAGGATTATGAGAGAATAAATTTTTGTTGTTTTAAGCTACCAAGTTTATGGTAGTTTGTTATAGCAGCTATAGGAAACTAACGCAATAATTACCCATATTACCATAATCATGTAGTAATGATAAACCTAATAATAAGCCTAATAAGCATGCATTGTTTATATAATAAAAAGCTTCCCTATAAAAATGGTGATATATTTCATTGGTATAGCACTTTACAGCTTTGATAAGTACTTCTCAATTTTCTCATTTGATTCTCAATTCTATAAGGTAAGCAGGAAAGATGTTATTATACGGTTTTTATTTATGAGGAAATTGAAACTTAGGGAGCTGACCTGACTTGCAGTAAGAAGCTCTGACTCCTCACCTGGTTCTCTCCCTCTGTGCAGTCCCGCCTCCTCATGAAGAATTCAGAAAAGCATCTGTAACAAGCTCTATAGACCACACTTACTTATGGGTAGGCAAATGTTCTCCTAAACTAGGAAAGTAGAAAATCCACCTTAAATTCATGTTAAATAGCAGCTATTGATTGGTTAACGTCAGGTCCTCTCTACACAAGAGAGAATTGGTCAGAACATTCATCTGAATTTGTACTGTTTAACAGGGATTATACAATTCAACATGGATGATAAAGATTTATGAAGTAAGATTGCAGAGATTTTCAAAAACAATTAAATATAATCTTGAAGGTATAAACAGCCAAACAGAATGAATGAAAAACTAAATTAAAATACATGCCACAAATGTTCATTTTAGTGATGTTTTTGTATTTCTAAATGTCTAAGGAGAATATGAGTTAGGAATTAGAATGGAAGTACAGTTTGAGAAGATATTAAGGAGATTATAACTATGTCCAGCTTTATTTTCATGTTGTGTGTGTAATCTCTAGTAGAGAAAGTGAAAATATGCCTACCACCAAGGCTTACTTTCTCATTTTCCATCGTCAACATTATAATTACCGTAAAGGCAAACACTGCCAAGTACAGGTACATTCAGTGGGTAAAGTCTATACTGTAACTATGCAAATACCATCCTCTTGCAAACCGCAAGCAAATATTGATTAAGAATGTTACGCTCCCCAAAGAGTTGCTAAAGAGAAATGAAAAAGTTTAGGAGTTTTACAGGTTGTCAGGTTGTTTTTGCCTCAGGTGGGTTCCTGGAACTGAGTGAGTGGTTCCATACTTTAGAGAAAGAAGGCAGTGCAATAAAGAGCTGCAAATGGTATGAGGCCACAGCTCAGAGAAACTTTAAAATGAAGCTTAAAAAAGTATTTCATTTTTTTTGGAAAATAAATAACTTCAATAGAAATCCGCTTTAACTTTAATCTTTATACTATTAACTAGAACTCATATTTTATTCTAGTTCCTTTCATGTAAGTTAGATGTGCCATGATATGTCACTGAAGAGAGACTAAGGGAAGGTGACCTCATTTATTGAGACATTGTCGAATTTACCTGAATCCCTCATGAACTGGTTAAGTTCACCCCATAATGTAGACTGGAGACCACATTAGAAACGAACCCCTGCATTCTACACAAGAAGAAACACAGGTCTAGAATGATGTGTGGATAGCATGTGTGGATCCATGCTGTTAGTCAAGTTAAAAACCGGAATGGCAGACAAACAATCCTTCATATACTCAAAGAATATTAGCTGGTAATTTCCCACTTACAAAAAATGGTCAAGTCTGTCTGTCATATTCTTTCAAAGCTTGATAACCTAAGCTACCATTCTCTCTCATTTGGAATACCCCAATAGCCTACTACCCATCCCTTCCGGAATTCTCTTTACTTACCCTCCAATTGTCCTCATAAAGCCAGAGTCATTCTTTGAAGATTGTATGTGATCAAATCACTTACTCCTGAAATGATTTAAGTGGCTTCCCCTTGGTCTTAGGATGAAGGCCTAGTTCTCTACTTTGAACCCTGGCTGCTCCACGCCTAAGGTTTTGCCTCCTCCTCTCCCACCCTATTGGTCACTCCTTTGTAGCCACACCCACCTTCTGCACCTGGTTTTCGCTCTACAAGGTTTTCTTTCCCTGCCCTGTTCAGCTACTCCCTTAGACCGCAGCTCAAGCAAAGCTTCCTATTGCAAGCCTCCCCTGACTTTCTGGCATATTTTAAAAACCCCTGTCACAGACCCTCATGGCAGCATGTGCCTTGCCTTTATAGCACTAAATGACAGTTGTCACTTCACATCAATTTGTATATGAGACTGTAAGTTCCAGGATAGGCCGTACTGGTGTCATATCTTTTTCTCACCATTACCTCCCAAAAGCTGATCACCGTATCTAGAGAATAAAATTCTGAAAGTGAGCTAACAAAATGAAAAATTTGCAGTGATTTTCAAACTATTTTAATAGCAGAAATATTTCATTAAAATTTTGCATAAAGTCCTACAAGATAAAGGAAATGAACGTGGCATACCACCAGTATGCATTAAGTTCAATTTTTTAACTTTTTCTTACATGAAAAATCCTCAAAAACTATGGATATTTTGGAAGTTACAAAATAATTTGGACATTAACCAGAGTTTTAGATTCGAATTTTGCACAAAAGTAAATCAAGCACACATAAGTTTTAGCATCCATTTTATCTCACAATTTTGTTTTGGCTAATTGAACAGAGGAAAATCTGAATACATTTAGCTAGGCAACAGTAACAGTAACAGCTAAGCGTTCTATTCACATGATGCTCTTCATTTAAAACAGCCAAATCCTGGATAGCAGAGAGTTTTATTTTCCACAGTTCAATCAATAGTAACCTCTATTGTTCACATCCCCAACAGGCAGAACACTTAGAATGAGTGGAATAGGTTCATCTTCCAGTTTAGGACTTTAATTTTGGTGAAAAATAATTTTTCAAATATACCTTAAAATATTTAAAATTGATTGATGATATTTTTGATTAAATCTCAGGCCAGTGGCATTTGTCTCTGATATTATCTTAAATTCTCAAGGCATTCAACATTTATTCTGTTTGTGAAGTTGAATGTAGAATTTGTTCAGACACTTTATCTGCAACAGTGCACTTTAACAATAAAATCCCCCACTGCCAAAATGAGCCCTTCAGGTTATTAAAAAAATAAAAATACCAAGCCCATCCCAAGCCTATTGTACAAACATGTATTTGAGAGACATGGTGTGTTTGAGATATGAAGCAAATGAGTTCTTTTCATCAGCAAAAATAATGAGTTTGTCTCATATGACATAGTCAAACTTCCACCTTGATTCTAGACTGTTAGAAAATTTTCTGAAAAAGCTATTTAATAAGATTGTTAATACATTTGACAATTCTGTGACATTTCCTGAAACTGTTTTTGAAAGATGCTGGCTTCTATAATTTCTTTGCAACATGTGGTGCTGACTTGAACACATTTGGCAATAGATTCATACTTGCCGTCTCGGCAGTTGTTGACCTCAGTGCTTTCACACTGTCAGTACAGATGTCACTACATTTTTGCCAACATCCTTTATAGTGTGTTAAAAACTGAGCCAAACACTAGCAAAAAAATTCCCCCATTGTCTAAGTGTCAAGCATTTAAATTAATGCATCCTCCTCACATTCACCTGCATGTACAGTAGAAAACAAGCAAATGGAAATCAGCAATACGTGTATTCTCATTCGATCGTACTTTAAATGCGACCGTTAGGAATCGCAGCCCATAAATTCAAGTGCACAAAGAATATAAATATTTAATCTAACAATTTGTACTCCAACCCCCATTTGCTAGAGTGGAAGTAGCTTAATCAGTTTGAGTGTTTCTTCTTATTCCCAGAAGGGTCTTAAGGTTTCAGCGAGTTTGTAACAGTGCCAGGGGTTAGGACTGCCACCCCTGGTACTTGGTCTTTGAGCCCCTTAGTGACTATTGAACTCTTAACATCTTCCCTTGGCAGGTCTGGTGAGGACCTCTGCCCCCTCCCTGCCTGCTGGAGCCTAGAAGGCAAGGGTGTAGAATCTGCACATGGAAATCAGCCTGGTTCACCCAGACGAAGGTCCCAAAGACCCACAGCTCTTCCCTTCTCAGGTGTCTCCCTGCCTTGCTCAGCGCAGGTCTTAGGGCTCAGGGCCCCTCTCACTCCCTGCTCCCTTCATTTCTGCTTTATTTTTCCTTCCTGCCTGGGTAACCTTTTTTTTTTTTTAACTCTAGAAGCAGAATGCCTTATTCTTTTCTTAAATGCCTTATGCTTCTTCTTAAAAAAAAAAAAACAACACAATCCCTTAAATCTCCTAAGTTTTATATGGCTATGATTTCTGAAATATTTATACATTCCATTAACAACTACTTAAAACCTACTAAATACCAACCACATTTCTCTGGTTATTTAGCAGTAAGCAAAATGACAAAGCCCCTTCCTCCATGGATCTAACATTCTTGTAGATAAACAGAATATAAGTAATTTAACAATGAAACATTAATCATGTTCTCTGATAATGTAAATGTCTATGAAGATAAAGCAATGGCAGTAGATGGAAACAAGTGCTTTGGAAAAGTGATATTTGAGCTGAATGAATAAATGAATGAATTAAAGAAGTTGGAAAGAAAAAACGTAGTTAAGTCCAGAAGGCTTGGTGTAGGCTTGACTTGGCTAGTTGTAGGAATAGAGAAAAGGCCAACATAAGTGGAGCTGAGAATGTAAGGGGAGGAATTGTCATAAGAGAAAAACCACTGTGGATGACTTTATAGCCTTTTTATCTTTTTCTACCATCTCCCAGTTCCAGTCTGTGCAGGGCTGACTATGGGAAAAGAGAAAAAAATTGAAAGAAAAGCAGAAAGAAGGAGGAATATAAACTAATATCCCAAATATTATTTATATTAGTTGTTTTCTAGCCTAACAAAGATCCCTGTAATTTCAGATTTTGGCCAAATATATCAGTTATGCTGGACGATCATTCTGGGAATCCTTTCTGCTTTGGGTTATCTTACCATGGCACACTGTATTTCCCCCCCAGCCAAATCCATATCACATATTTGTTGCAATGCCTGTCATCCAAGATTTAAACATCTTTTAAATTATATCCTAATTATATCTGCCTCTCTTTAAGTGTGATGAGTTTAACTCATCTGTTACTTAAACATTCTTTAGTAATATTAAACCATTCACAAGAAGCTAAAAGGAAGGGGAAGGCCTAATTGTTTATGTTCTTTATTTTATGTTTCAAAATTATATGTAACTTTGCAGGGTCTACAACACTATTGTTTTAAAGTGGAGAACATAAAATTCTTTAGAATTTAAGCGGTATTTGTCTGCATTTACGTAAAACGCAAGACAACTTATACTCTCTTATTTTTGAGTGAATCCATGTGAAAAGTTTGAGATTACCACTTTAGTTCATCACTATTGTCAGTGTGGGTGATTTTTATTAAAGGAACAGTCATTGAGAGTATAGTAAAAGTTGTCCTTTGATTATAAGTCTACTTAATCATGTCAGAGTTATTAATTATTATTAAAGTGAAATTTTATTTGTAAATTTCTTGCTTCTAATGGGTGATAAAGTTTCACTTTTAAGGATAATTATGCCCCTCAGTTGAAAACAAGTAACATTTGTAAGCATAAATTTAGGCAGAATATTTATCAAAAACATAAAATTTATATATTTTAAAAGTATAATAAGTTCCAAAACCATTTATGAAGCATAATGCAACATTGTTAGGATATAGTAAGTTATATGTTCATTTGTGACTGTATAATTCTCAAAGTATGTGTGCAGTTTTGCCTGGCATTTAATTAAGCCCTTTTCAGATATGCCATAAAAGCATACTGGCTTGCAAAAAGAAGTCATGCTCAGACTCAAATTCAATGAATGGTATGTCCAAAGCTACAATCTTCTTAATGGTATGCAGAAAAAAATAAATATGTGCTCAGTGATAGCAAGACAATTTTATCTGGATTATACATAAATGAACTGCTATCAAAAGTTAACAGTAGTCAACATGTTAATTAGATGCTAAAACCTACATTTGTGTGTGTAGTTTCATTATAAATTTTAAAATACTGAAAAATGAAATAGAAATCATACATTGGTGGAATACTTGAAGCTCATGCAAAAGTCTGAAGCTTTCATTACACACAATTATCTGAATAGAATAAAAGACAAAATGATACATGAACTGGCTGGGCTATACAACCTGATCAAACTTGGAAGCAAACAGAAAAAAATAGTATGGATGGAATAAGAGAAAACTTATCAACTCTATAATTTTCAGAGACCCAACAAATTCTAACTGGCTCACTGCAGAGCCAGAGACAAGGACAGCATAGAAAATACTTGGCAGCACAACCAAGACCATAGGAAACAAATCCGAAGGCATTAGCCTACTTTCTGTGAAACCCTAGGAAGCCCGACTTAGATATGTATGTAATAACTGTGACCTCTCCTCTTCAAAAGGGCATGACAGAGTTTCAGAAGACTACTTTTAAATAATCAAACTGGCAGAGTCGTTTCTATAAAAATAATAAAGGATTGACTTCTTTATATTTTAATGATATTAAGATGGACTGAATAGCTTTGTTTTCTCTCTAATTCATTGTCTGATCTGTCACTGGTGTTCTCTTTCCAAAACACATTATTTGGTACACTCCTCTGTTAAAGACTTTTGAGAGACTTTTCAATCCCTATAATATAAAGTCTACTTTCCTTAGTATGACATGTTGGGTCCACCACATTCACATGCAGCATAAGGTTTTAATTATATTTACTTAATTAAATTAAATTAAAACTTACTTAGGTGTATTCTCTTCCTTCACATAAGGTTTAGTTTGTTCAGAAATACTCATTTCCCAAGAACTCCCTGGAATTTTGAATATGCCATCCCTTCAAGCAGAAACACTTTTACTCCCAATTAGATTTTACCACCTTGTTGAAATTATACTGTCAGGAAAGTAAGGTCCTCCCCCATCTCTATCTCCATTAACAATCTTACCTCTTCCTGTAGCAATATTTATTCTCTGCTTTCTTCTTACTCATAGGTCCTCACTTTTTCTATCATAGCCATATGCCCATCTTTAGAATAAAAAAGACATTGCCCAGAATCCCTTACAATTAGAAGTGGCCCAGAGTAAATAATAAAATATAAGCAGACGTCATTTGTGGGACTTCCAAGACCTTAATTTGTCCTTTGCTTTCCTCCCTGTGACTGTGAAATAAATGTATATGCTGAGAACAGTGGGATAAACAAATATCAGGAATCTGGGTCCTTGAGATGCTGAACTTTCAGATTTCTTGTTACATGTGGAAGATTATTCCTTTAATGTGTTTAAGATATATTTCATGTACTTCAGCATTATAGTTACTTCTTGCATGTTAGTCTCCTCCATTGGTGTATAAATTAACAAAAAACATATTTATCATGGTTTCCACATAGTACAGTATCTAGCACAAAGTAGGTGGTCATTTATTAGTAGTGGTAGTGTAATTGCTACAATTAACAACTTCATTCCATTAAAAAGACATTGATGTCTCCAAACAGAAATAGGACAAAAGTTTTAATAAATGTATGGATCATGGATTAGTATATAAATGATAGCAGAATTATTACTACAAGGCAATATATTTAACTTTTGTAGTATCATAGGGAGATCAACCATCAAATGCCCTTTGAACCATTATAAGACAGAATATGGAAGAGAGAATAGAACTTTTACTTCACCCAACATGATGTTCTCCTTTTAATGAAAACATGTCCATGGGAAAAAAATTGTGATGCTGAAGGACTCTCATGCACAGGACAGAAAGTAATTCTGCAACAAAGTTTCACACCAATATTTTCAAATCAGACTCAAAATCAGGCCTCTTGGACTTCCAAGATGGAGTAGATGTGCTTTTCTCCTTTTTTTCCTGCTAAGTGTAACTAAAAGCCCTGTACATTATATATAAAACAAACACATGATAACTCTGATGTGTGGAGAGAGGGAGGCAGACTGATTAAGGACCTCAGAATCAAAATGATGGAATTCACGTTACAGATCCCAGGCATGCAGCTAAAGAGGCCAGCAACCTGGAAAGGCCAATTGGCATAGACAAGAAATAGCCCCTCCTCCCATTCCAGCAAAAGTAGAAGCCTAACAAGACAGAAAAATTTTAGTCAATGACCCCTCTACAGGAGTTATACCTTACATAACACACTGTGGTCTGACCTCAACGCTCACTAGCAAAGGCCCAGTGGCAAGCCTGGGTTCCTACCATCACCAGACTGTAATGAGACCTGTCCGTTTCCCCCGGCCCCTGAGCAGAGTGGTGTGAAAGAAAGACAAGTCAGTTGCTGGGACATTCATCCCCGCTGGGTCTTAGCAACCAGGTCCCTGTAGTGTCAGTGGAGATGAGGGAGGGAACTCGGTCCACCTCAGCCCAGCAGTAACATGGCAGTCCTCCTGCTCCCTGCTCTGGTGGTGTAAGAGGATGCCTAGGGGAGAGTCAGACTTTCAGTAGCACCCAGTGGTCATGAGGTCAACGCCTTACCCAAAGGTGTCGGTGAAGCAACATGGGAATCAGTAAAGTAGTACTCCTGCACCTTACAGACAGGGAGGTATCAGCAGGTTTCTAGCAGAGTTTTGAAACTCACTCCCATCCAGCTGTAGTGGGGAGGCACTCTTGGGAACCAATAGAAACTGAAAGGGGCATGCGGACTTCTATCCCTACCTGCAGCAATGAGATGTAGCTCTCCTTGCCTTACTCTGCTGGAGCAGTGTCAAAAGAAGTCAGATAAAAAAGGTTTGAATAGGTCCAAAGCTGTATATCTTGACATTCCACAGGGCCAGGTTTTAATTAAAAAATCACTCACCATATCCAGGAAAATCTCAAACTGAATAAAAAGGGACAATCAATAGACACCAACACTGAAGTGACAGTGATAAGAGAATTAGCTGAAAATGATTTTAAAGCATTTATCATAAAAATATTTTAATAAGCAATTAGGAACATGCTTGAAAAAAATGGGAAAAAAAGTCTCAGTAAAGAGAAAGAAAGTCTAAGTAAAGAAAGAGAAGGTATAAAGAAGAAGCATAAAATACCTTACCTACAGGAAAAAAAACAATGCCAAGATGGCAGATTTCTCTTCAGTAACAATGGAGATCAGAAGAAAATGTTCTATTTTTCAAGTGCTATAAGGAAAGAACTGTCAACCCAGAATCCTATATCCAGAAAAACATCCTTTAGGATTGAAGGAGAATTCAAGACATTCTCAAATGATGGAAAAATAAAAGAATTTTCACTATCTGAACTAGTCTAAAAGAACAGCTAAATGAAATTCTGTAAACAGAAATGAAATAATAAAATAAGTTATCTTGAACTGTTAAGAAGGAAGAAAGAATATAGTATGCAAAAATATGGGTAAGTCCAATAGACTTTCTTTCCCCTCTTGAGTTTTATAAATTAAGTTTCATGGGGGAAGCAATTATAACACTGTTACATGTGATCTGGTTATAAATATATGTAGAGGAAATATTTAACACAGTGACCCGTTGTGTCCATACAACCTGTGTACAAATGTTTATACCACCTTTTTTCACAAAAGCTCAAAACTAGAAACAATCCAGATATCCTTAAGTGGGTGAATGGTTAAACAAACTGTGGTACATTCATATTATGGAATACTTATCATCATTTAAAAGTAGCAAACTATTAATACAAGCAATGACGTGGATAAATCCTCAGAAAATTAAGCTGAATGAAAAACACTGATCCCTAAAATGATACAGATATGATTCCATTTATATAATATTCATTGAAATGGCAAAATTATAGAAATGGAGAACAGCTTAGTTGTTGCCTGTGGTTGAGTGTGGTGGGGAGGTGTCTATGTCTTTAAAGGAGCACCTGGAAGGCTTTGTTTTGATGGAAATGTTTTGTATTAACTCTATTAATGTCAATATCCTAGTCATGATACTGTTTAATAGTTTTGCAAGATGTTACCATGAGTGCAAACTAGAGGAAGAGTACAAAGGATCACTTTGTGGTTTTTTTTTTTTTGCAATTGCATATGGATCTACAGTTATCTCAAAATAAAACATTTAATTCAAAAATTAAGGTGAAATAAAGGCGTTCAGACAAATTAAATGACTATTCTCACATAGTTTTAAACTTGAATTTGATCAAAATGACTTTAGCATCTGCCCAAAAGCTGCAAGAAGTGATTTTTCATTATTTAGGACAATTATAACAAAATAGATTACAATTTTTTTTCCTGTAAGTTCTTGCCTCTAGAATTCAATTGCTCAGGTCCTGAAATTTTAGCAAATTATTTTCTGTCAGAATTTGTCTATGAGTAAAAACCACTACTTTGTTTATTCAGCATTTGACTGGATAAAATAAGATTTTCAGCTTAGAAATTTAAATGTCAACATTTGTTTTGTGCAGTAGAACTTGCGTGTATTAAAAAAAGGGCAATAACATTTTTTCTAATAAAAGCTGTCATCTATACTTAGTTCTATCTTGAATATTTGGTAGAAATAGATAAAAACAAATTGTACTTGAGCCAGTAACAGGTATGTGGGGTTAGGAGAGACCTTACAAAGTCATTGAACTATTCCTTTGTTCCTTACTTTCAAAATAACAGGAAAAAAACCCAGTGGTTCCAATAATAAACATTTTAGAATATTATCACCTCCTTAGTCAACAAAGCCTTCTTTCTATTCAAAATAGGTAAATCTGTAGAAATGGTATAGCAGTGGTCCTGCCTCATAGAGAGAACACTGTTTTCTAAACATTTAGCAATATCTGTAGGTATAAGTATCTGTATGTGTGTATGTATGTAAGTATGTGTATATTATATATATAATTACACATAAATTGTATATATATAATTTGTAGTGAGATGGTTTTAACACTCAGGTAAAAGCCTCCACACTTGCCTATGTCTGAAATTCCTTTGTAGGAAAATAGAAACTTTTATTCCATTATTAAAGTGATACACATAAAAGTAAATCTCTCGAGATAAAGCAATAATTTGCCTCTATATCTCACAAGTTTTAAAAGATGAAAAAACTTACAGCAGGAAGGTGATTTGGGAATGAGAAATTAAAAGTAAACAAGAAAGAAGTATGCTTGTGTGGTTAATACCATCTAAAAAGTATCAGCTGGGTTTTGTTTTAAAATACAAATTAGGAGTTATGTCTGCAAAGGTTCTGCTTTATTACATTGGACTGGGTTCCAAAAGTCTGTGTACTTACCAAGCAAACTTCTTGGGTGACTCTATCACTTTGCGCTGTCCACAGACCTCCTGCAGAGATGTCGTCAGTGGCTGGAGAGCCAGAAGCAAAGGCCGTTTTGGTAGTGGGATCCACACATGAAGATGGGCTTCATGCACTCTATAGCAGTCAATCACACTCAGTCTTCCCAAAGAAACACTAGTTAGGGACTATTTTAAATAAAGATTGTGTATCATAAAGCATCATTTTCAAGTAAAAAAATATATTCAACCTATTTCTTAATTGCTAATCTTTATGTATGCTTACCATGTACCAGACAATTTTCTAAGTATTTTCCATGCACTGACATGTTTTTCCTTGTAAAATCTGTAAAGTACCGACAAATTATTACCACCATTGTCCTCTTGGAGCAGATGAGGAAATGGAAGCATAGAGAAGTGACAACTGTTACTCTGACGCACTGCTGGCAAGACCTAGAGCCTTGGTCTTGCACCAGGCATTGGGTCGTGAGAACTGAAGTATGACTTTTGTGTTATCTACTTGCCTCTCAAATATTGTTCAATGAGAGAGACGTGTTTTAATTTAGGAAAGTATATATAACTAATAAGGTATGACTTGAAATCTGAGGAATGTAAACAACTTACCATAGATTACTTTCATGATGTATTTTATTGTCAACTAAATGCCAGAACAGCCTTAAGAAAGTCCGAAGGCTTCGTGTTGTCACTGTATACTCCTATGGAAGAAGCAATAAGTTATTCTATGATAAACTCATCATCATTCTATTATTGGAAAGAGAAAAAACAGAGAACAAAAAAATAAATAAATAGGAAATGGGAGGACATAAAATATGCAGGGGAAAAAACTCAAAAGGCAGCAAAAACTAATGTGGTAAAATGACCTATTTACAAAATCATTAAAGCAAAGATTGATGGATCCTCTTTTTGTTTTTAGCCAAAAGCAATGAATGACTAGGTAGATTAAAAATAAGACCAGAAGACAGCAGCTGATAGAATTGTTTGGATATTACTTAATGAAATTAAAATCTCCATAATTTTTATAGTTCCTCAAATACTTTTGAGTTTGATTCATGATATCAAGGGCTTTTGATAGTTTTGATGTGTATTTTTCACACATCTTTTATCAATTTGTATTATTTTCAACCACTAAGTAAACAATAGGTTAATCTTAGTAATTAAAATTTCTTTATAGGGGAATTTTCATAACCTGATAAAATGTATTCTGAGCCCTACATAATGCAAGAAGATTTTAGAACAATTGCAAATAGAGCATTTAAAAATTCATCTTACATGTTAAATACTTGATCCAACATTACTTTTGATATATCAAAGAAAGGTTAAAACTTCTACTCCTTGGTATAGATTCGTTTTGTCCTTCAATAGCTGTGTTGGAGGAAAAAAAAGGCAACTGTGGTAAGATGAGGAGAACAAAATGCCAAACTTTGAATATACATATATATATATATATATATATATATATTCTCTATATATTTTATCTTTTGACTACGGCTGATCTTTTATTTTTCAATTTAAAGTTATTTCCTAGTGGAATATTTTGTTGGGTGGGTAAAGTAAAATTATGAAAATATAAAAATATAGTCTTGAATTTCAAATGCAGATGAAGTACTTCCAAACCAACGCATACTTCAGAGGAGGCTTGTGTTGGTTCCTTTGAAGATCTTTTATTTAATCACTGAAAAATGACTCTTATCATCACTGTAACTAAAAAAACCTACTTGAATTTCTGTTGAACAAAATGAAGTCTAAGATCACTTTTTTTTTTTTTTGCAAGTACTGGGCAGTGCAATATTTTCAGTCTGTCAGTCAAGGTCAGCTTGATATTTTGAAGAGAATAGCGGACTTTGTTGAACAGATGGCAGTTCCTAGGCATTGTCTCATTTAATATTTCACATCACATTTTAGCTATGTATTCATTAAACATTTGAGACAAACTATGTTATAGGATAAATATCAGTCCAATAACATTATTTATAAATGTTAAAAAAAGAGACAATAGTCTGCAAACATTAAGGATTAAACTAATGTTAATGCATATAGGAAGTCTTTTAGAATATTTCTTTCAGAGGGTTAAAGAAGTCATTTTTTTGACTGTCTTTCTTTGGGGAAGTCCTCTTAAACTATTCAATCAAGATCAGGCAAAATAATATTCAATTATAAAAAGTATTCAAGATATTCACTTAAAAATTTCAAGGTTCCTTGAAAGTTGACAATAATAATATACTTCCCTATAAGGCTTGGAACACAACATTTCTTCCAGTATGTTACTTTTACTTTTTTGATTTTCAAAGTGTCACTGAAAAAAGATTTTCATCCAATTACCAAAGACAAAATGGCAAGATGAGGGAGTTGTTGCCTAGAGCAGGGCTGGCTTTGAACTATTCTTCACTTCATTATCCTCTAATCAAGCAGTCAAGTTTCCTCACCTCTAGAATTCACATTCTGCTGGTTATCATTTAAGTACATTAATTGGTTACACTGTAATTTCTGGCTAGACCTGTAAGAACAAAGACCAGTTACTGATGGCTCATTCACAGTTTTATTCCCTTTTGTGTAGTTGGGTAAGAGATTCCCTCCAGATTTCTCTATCATCACCTACACAGCTCTCCCACTGGCTATAAAATACTGCAGCAGCTTGTAGGTAATTGATCAGACAAGTGAACTGTAAAATATTCATTTTCTACTTCAACAGCCAGATAAATCTCTTGGGAAGAGGATGAAAATATTGCTTATGCACATCAGGGTTGGGAGAGTAATAGCAAGGTTGCTGATAAGCAGGGGTCCACTACAGAGCTAATACTTAATTCGGTGCTATGCCAGAGACTGAGAGCATGCAACATCCCTTTGCCTGAAGCTACAAGTCTCATTATACACTCAACCTGAGGCATCAACATCAGTGCCCTAGTCGTGTTGCTCAGACGATAGTGCTTCCTCTTTTAATTAATCAGGTTCATCTTGGCATAACATGCCAAATAGCCAATTAACACTTAGCTACTGTAACCAACTTGCTAAACACTAAATTGCTAATGAAATGAGAATGGGTAGAAAGGTAGCTGTGCAAAAGGATGGGAGCTCAGGGTGGCTGATTTTTTTTTTTATGTAACACCTGTGTTTGGGGATTTTTTTTTTCTCCTTCACTTGGTTTCCGCCCTCTCTGCCAACTTTTCAAATAGCTGTCAAGCTGCTTTAATTGGAAGTTGTTAGAAGTGGACTGCAATCAGACTAGTTAAGCTAAAGCAAAAAGTAGTACATGAGTTTAATCCTTTGCTCTGACTTCCAGCAGTAAAAAGAAAAAGATGCCAAGATACATATTGCTTGCTCTTGTCCCTATTTCATATCTGTAACAGCTTTTTAAGGAGTCTTAAATTGGTGAAATACAAACCTGAAATAGTTTTCCACAATCATCCCTTTACTAGAGTTTTGATATATTTTCCTTTCCTGTCCCCTTTGTGGAATTTCAGGCATATTTTTCAAATGGTCTGGAAACTTTGGTCATTAAAATGTACTGTATTTTATAATTTAAATTGTAATCTTGGTTTCGAACTCATGTATTTATCTGTGGCAAAGGCTTGGCCCTTCCGCCTCTCCCCTGAAGCCTGGGCTCTCCAGTTAGATGACATGGAAGCGTGGACTGGTCACATTTGTACTCCTCTCTCCATTAAGCATCTCTATTTCTTGGACTTAATCCCTGAAATACTGATGCCCTCTTTCTGGAAGGTGTCCAAAGATGGTTTTCAGAAGAACACTCTTCTGCAGACCTGGGAGATTTTCTCCACCCAACATTTCTCTGTTGCAGAAGATCACTTCTGGCTCACCTCCTTCTGGGTCTCTGGTCTCCTGCCTCCAGCACATGTGCTCTGGCTATGTTCTTCCCATTTTTGGATGTAATACCAGCAAAGATAGTAAATGCTTTTGTAATGTTCCATGACTTTTTTGAAGGGAAACGCATGTATTCTTTTCCATACCACATTACAGGGTATGCAAAGCTCTCCCAATGCCTATTCCCTCTGCCTGTGACCTCTCTGCAATTGTCCTTTCCCCTTTTCAGACAGGTGGAGAGTCCAGATGCCTAAACAGTCATCCAGGCATGGAGTAGAATGTTTACCCCCTTATTTCAGGCTCTCTTAAGCTCCCTGCTCTACATTTTCTTTCCCCTACTCTGTTGTCTTAGATAGAAAAGAAGCACTCTCGTTCCCACTCTGTCTGTCTCCCTCCCTCCTTTTTTCTCTCTCTCATATACAGGGTATTAGGTTTAATGATATGTTGTTTAGGAAGAACCCTGCATGGTTCTCTCTGTATACCTGATGACTCTCCCCTCCAGGCCCCACCCAATCTTATAAAGTCAAGAAAGTTGTAGTCATAGTGTTAAGTTCCTTTAACTATTAATAAACTATGATAAAATGTTTCTGGTCTCAGTTCTTAGCAGTAATCACTAATTTGTGGAGTACTGTTGTTTTCAGCTCTGAGCCACACTGATAATTCTGACACAACAAGAAAAAATTCATTCCATATCCTGTTATATATCTAATCTGTGCTAAGAAGTTTAATGGAAAACCAAAAAGCAATAAGAAGATCCCTGTACTCTCTTCCATCTGGCTTTATTCCTTATAAAACAAAGGAAAATTTGAAAAATAGTTAAAAACAAGAGCTTCTTGTTTAGAATTGGATCTGGCTAGCAGAGGGTCAGAGAATATGAATTTTCTCCCAGGAAATGGAGTTCTTTCCTATTATCCTTTCTGTATGTTTCCAAATCTAACTTTACCACTGTAAATGCATACTTACATTCTTTTATTTTTCTAGTTTATGCCATCTTTGTGTTTGTGGATTCAATGATTGTTAGAGGAATGAAATGTGTTGGAAGTACTTTGATACAGGGTCATTCTATTTTTAGGGAAGAAATCATGAATAGCCAACCAATTTTATGTTTTGCTCCATTAATTGTCATCAAAATTAGGAGAAACCCCTGCAACATTTGGCAGCAAATAAGAATGGATGGATGGATAGATAGTTGGATGGATGGATGGATAAATGGATGAATGCAGTTTCCACATCCTCCTCTATTAAGAATGTCAAAGGCATCTTGCTGGGGGAAAGAACCTGCCCTCCCTGAGCAGAGCCATAAGGAAGGGGAGAATGGACACTAGATTGGCAGCCAGCAGTATCTGCTGAAAGGGGATGTATATTTTGTTCTTCAAAGTATTTTATATTTTGCTGGTATTCAGTAATGTATTTCTATAACTATTGCTAGTATTAAACTTATAAATATATATTTTAAAGACCGAAGGATCACAACCATGTAGAAGCTTATGTCCTGAGCGAAGAGGTGACAGTAATTTGTTAAGCACTGGCTAGTTCTAAGTAGAAGCCCTTGCCATGCTTTCCCTTTTTTTCTATTTTAATTTATTTTCCAATTATTCTATAATGAACATACAAGTCTTTTCTAATTTGGAAATTAATTATTATTAGAATGAATTTTATTTTCCAGTAGTTCTTAATGTGACTACAAGTATAGCCACATTTTGCAGCTCTGTTGAGGAGGCATGAGTCAGCTTAAAACACTTATTAGAATAAAACACGGGCAATATCATGTAGTCTACTGAGTCATGGCCTCCTGGGAAAGACCAATTGAACACCGCTGGTTTTTAACAGTAAAGCAAGTACATTAGAGAGAGATGCAACAGTGGTGCTACAAACCAAACAAATCAAAGTTCCCCAGAGCAGAACAGTTGTTCAGTTGTTAAGTAAGTTATATATCTTCTCATTCACACTACCTTCTGATAATTTGAAATAAATTTTAGAGATAAAAATTATACCCACTCAATACATTTACTTACAGGCCTTTTTAACATTCCCTTTATAATGAACTCAGAGATCACGGATCCTACATGGCCCTTGAGATTGATTTCCTTCCTTGTAAATAATTTTTTGATAAAATAACTTTTTAAAGTAATATTTTAATTCCATTGTCAAGTCCTTGTGGCTATTGCAGATATTCTTCTTACTATTTTTAAATGGAATATTTAGGACATACAAAATGAAAAAAAAAATACACCAATATGTCCTTGTCCTGTCTGAAGAAAAATTAAGTTTGCAACAGACTTCTTGTTTCCAGTTCCTCATGTAAGAAGATTAGAAGTCTGTGTTCCATCCTAAACATCTAAACATTTAATAGGCTGAAAAATAAACAGCTCTTCCTGGACCCATAAAAGAAGGGAGGACACAGGGCAAACCACTGTCCCCAAGATTAGAGGGACAGGCAGATACAGGTAGTTACTGCTGACCAGAGGAAGAGTGGGCATCATGGAAGGGACACGTTCTCAGGTAGGAAAACCTGAACCATAATTTACAAACTGTTGGAGGCTCCGTGTGGACAAGCCTAAGAGTTAAAAATTCCAGAAGGAGTCCCTAAAATTTTGTGAGATTTACCTCCAGGAGTTCAATCAGGATTTCACAATGACTATCAGAGAAAAATCCTCTCATATTTCTAGCAGTGGGAGGGCACAAAGAACCATTTGAAATAAGCTAGAGCACTCTGTTCTCCTTAACAAAACCTCAGGAGAAAGAAGTTCACGAGAGCATGATCTGCTGGGGTGTGAGAAGAGCCTGCATGACCTGGGGAAAGGGAAATGTCCAACTCCAGGCCTCTCCAGCCATCTATGTGAGGGAAAGGAAATCCCAAGCTCTGGCCCACTCTAGCCATCCCTACTACCACATTGCCAAAGGCCTATTTACAGCAGTTACTTTTTCCCATTACATCATGTCTGAATATCAAGACTAAATTACAAGGCATACCAAAAGGCAAAAAACAGTTTAAAGAGACAGGGCAAGCATCAGAACCAGACCTGGTGGGGATGCTGGAATTATCAAGCTCAAATTCTTTAATTATACTCACTTGATTATTCTTTTGGTTGATATCTGAGAGATTACAATATACATTCTCACTGATTACAATAACTTACAAATCAACACATATCTCTTAGACAATGTTAGTACCTTAGACTATTTTATCTGTTCCCTCCAATCTTTTGTGTTATTACTGTCACTTGTTTTATTCAAATGTATACTGTATACTGTATTCCCTATAATACATAATTATTATTTTGTACTATAAACAATTACTTAGATTGTCCATATATTTACCCTTCCCTTTACTATTTCTTCTTGCCTTTTTATGCCTATCTATAGTCATTTAAAAAATTCTCCTTAGTATTTTTGATAGTGAACATCTACTAGTGAAGATTTCTGCTTTGTTATTCTAAATGTTTCTTTTCACCTTACTTGTTAAAGAGATTCTTTGGTAGGAATGAAATTCCAAGTTGACGTATTTTCTTTCAGCAATTTGAAGATATTCCATTGTCTTTCAGTTTCCATCATTTCTGTTAAGAAGTCAGTGTAATATCCTGTTTTTGCTCCTTTGATGTAGTATGTCTTTATTATGTGGCAGCATTTAAAAATTTCTTGTTTTTAATTTTTAATAATTTTGATGTCATATGCTTGGTATAGTTTGTTTTGAAGCTGCTTTGGGTTTCATAGCTGTTCCTCAAATTATGGCTAAATATTTTTGGTCTAATTTAGAAAATTCTTAGCCATTATCTCTTTAAAATTTATTTCTGTCCCATAATCATTTCCTCCTTTAGAACTCTGTGTGTGTGTGTGTGTGTGTGTATGTGTGTATGTATATATTTACTGTCTTATTTGTTTTTCTTTTTTTGTACTTTCAATTCTTTTTATTTCTTTTTTCCTTTAGCCTTCACATTTTCTACTGTTCTTATCTACTAATTAATTCTCTCTTTTTCTTTGTCTGATTGTTTATGTTCAATCTGTCTGTTCTGTTATTAGTTTTAGTTGCTTTGTAATTTAGGTCTAGATTTCTATTTGATTCTATTTTTTCTATATTTCAGTTTTCTGATATATTTTTCCACCTTCAACTTATTAATAATTATTTCAAAACTGATTTCTTATATCTCCAATATATGAATGAACTACAGATCTGTTCTTATCATGTTTTCTTCTTTTGGTCTTGTCTTTTGATATGTCTAGCAACAATTGACTAAATATAGTCATAATTTAGAAAAAATAGCAATCTCTGAATGTTTTCTTCATTCAGAGATTAACGTTTGTTTCTTACAGGTAGAGAAAACACTCATTTTCTTAATTTAATCAGGAAGTGAGCAGATTCAAGCTAAGTTTCAAAATTTCTAAAACCTTGTCTATTCCCACTAAGTCCTAGAGTATTGAGAGGCTCAATCATGGTAGGCCTATGCTTTAATATTTCTCTTCCCTAAATGTATATATATTTAGTTTATCTTTTCTTCCAGGTACTTTCAAATTTCCATTCAAGTGCTTAGCCTTTCTTCCCTTTATCGATCTTCAAATGCCTTAAGACAAAAACTGCCCCAAACTGCTAGGCTAATCTGAATGCATTTCCAATTCTAAAAGATCTTGGCATGTGAAATTCTGGTGACTTAGCTCTCATATGACTTCAAAGTAATTTATTTCGCATGTCATCAAGTTTTACCAAATTTTCTCAGTAAGATATTTGTCTGATACAAATTAATCCATCAGTCAAAAGCAAAGTTTCTCTTTTACTTTTTTCCTCTAACATCTCAAAAGTCTCTGGATGTTGTCTCCATCAGAAGATCCACTGGGGAAAATAAAATGAGTGAATCACCAACCTTACAACATCAAACTCAGAAAAGATTCTTGAGAACAAAGATTGCATCTTACTTATTGTTGAGATATGTTTATCCATCATTATTTATCATTCCATATGTCATTACTGACACAGAAAATGTATACAACAGACATTCAGCCTTTTGTATTGAACTAAAGTTCAGTGTTCAAATGAAAACCCTTACCTTGTTTGCACAGAAGGTCAAGATCATCTTAGCCTGTTCACTGTAGCCACTCAGGGGTGCTGTACTGATAATCAGTATTTTTAAGATATACTGGGACTTCCCACGATAGCAACGTTTGTACTTTACTCTTTCCTTACTCAGCCTCGCAAAACCTCCTAGGTTGATTTTATTTCCTTAAGGCCTATTTTCTCCTATGAAATTAACTTTTGCTAATAAGAATAAATTTAACTTAGATAATCTAAAGATCATAATTTATGAAACATATAGAACCTAACTTTCTATGACTGAAATGGGACTGAAGTGGAGGGCCCACACTCCTGATCTGTTAGGCTCTTTTTCATACACAGGTCAGAATCTGCCTTCCTCCAACTATACTTGGAAGTGCTTTGGGAAATGTAGATGTGCCACTGCTTTAAAGAAAAAGGAAAAGGAAATGTAAAAGGAGGAGAGAAGGAGGAAAGAAAGAAAAGAAGGAAGAGAGAAGGTAGAAGGAAAGAAGGGATGCTCCAGCAGAGGAATAGATGTTTTCAGTTCAGCAGGGTAATTGCTAAACTTTTAAGTTTAGTTTAGGTAAGGACTGATGATCCTTGCATATTAAGAGAAGCAGCCAGAAAAATCACTTCTGTTCACTTTCTAGTCTGAGCTTGCGCTTTAATTTAGAGGTTGAAATAGTCATTCCTTTCAAAGCAAAGTGCCCACAGCCTTTGTGAAAATAGTCAACCCTGATTGATAAATGATGGTCACACCACGTGGCTATTCCAGCTCTGGTTTGTTCAAGGATCTTATTGTTGTGACTTGCTCAGGGTTTTCATTGGTTTGGCAACAGGCACAGAAGTAAATAAGTAAGAGTTGATAAGTGCATGAGGGGTTCATTTCGGAAGCAGTCACAATTTTTTTAAGGAAGTATAAAAAACGTAGGTGAAAAAACATGAATCTTTTTGTTCAAGTAATTAGGTATAGAGATGAATCATGTGAAATAGGGAAGTGATAAAGTTGAAGAGTTAGAATTACATTCTAAACTCCATCAGTGTTATTTCCTCTGGGCTTGTTAGCATGAAAAAGTCTCTTTTAACCAAAATATTAGAGCTATAAGGTTCACTTATTATATTATACATGAAACAAGAGAAATAAAAGTAGAAAAATTTAGCTCAATTTTCCTGTTTTTAAGTATAAAATGAAGTAGAATATGCATTTAATGTGCATTAATCACAGTATCTTTCCTGTTATCCTTTTCATTGATGATTCTAATGAAATGCAGAAAAGACTTTTTTTCTAAAATTTGCAAATGTCTTATTGGAACTTAAATTTCTTTTTTAATGTCTCTGTAACAGATACAAGACTTTGCCTGAGGGTGCTCTTTGAGAAATGAGAAACATTAAAATAGTATGAAGGAAAAAAGAATCTTCTTTCTCAGCTTGTCTAAATTCCTACTTTAAAAAAGCAGTTAGAAAACAACTTCATTATTTTAAGTTATAATCAATGTACTCTTTAAAATGCAGTGTGAATGAAGAAAATGCGGAATCAAATGTCCATAGTAATATAAGAAGTCAACACTTTCAAAGGACAATATAAAAACATAGTCCTAAAAGAGACCTGAGATAATCCTCTTCCTGTTACCATTGACCTTAACCCTACTAATCCCAACCTGTTTTAATTTATGATTTGAAATACAGGTCTGTCGGGTTAAAATCTACTCTTTAATTCTCATCTTCATAGAGTTCTGGGGTTTGAATCTGACTTCTCTGGCTATGGTTCCAGTCTCCCATTGTGCTTTCTGAAACCCTGTTTCATGGCAAACAAACTCCCACAGCCTTAACCTGTTGATAAAACTCGATTACGTCTCATTATTTTGACTGAAACTTGGATTTCCCTGAACAAACTACTTTGTGGTAGAATTCTCAAAAGCATGATAATCTTTATTACCCATTAGTGTTGGGTACAGGATGAAGCTGAGGGGAAAGGCTGATGTATTTTAAATGCCTATCCTAATTCCAGACCATTTTCCCCTGAGCCCTTGAATAAAGATCCCTGCTCATTTAGGATTCATGCCACATGGTTGATTTATGCTCTACCATCTTCATTATTGTCATATGCCTCCCAGTTGTCACTTCCCTTCTTCACTAAGGTTTTGATATCTGGTCCACAATCTTACTATATAGTACGAGATGACAAAAGTGTGCATATATATGACCTGTCCAAAATCCAGCTTACCAGTGCCTTGATTTCTTTTATTCCCATGGGAATTCTGAAATTTACTCTTTTTCCTCCCTTAACCATAAGGTGTCCATCCATGAAACTTGTGATCAGAGAATAGTCTTTCCACACCTGTTCTTTGATTTCACCCAAGCCTCAAATTGTTGTCCCTTTTACTTTTAAGAAAAGGTTTTAAAATGTTTTCTCATTGTGTTGTGATTATGATAATCAGTAAAACAGCATGTATTCACTGGTAATAAATATTACTTTTATTTCCTTTCTTTTATAAGGTAGGGGAAATGGGCTTAACTATCTGTCAAAATTGCCAAATGCATATATTTTACTGGACTTTTTCTCTTTTTAAGATATTTTTGACCATGAACTCTTTACAAATTATTTTTTTTTAATTTCTGTTATCCATTCTAGACTGTGTTAAAATAGTGCATGTTTTTCCTAAATTACATGCAATGGTTAATTGCATCTACTTCTAAAGACAAAGAAAAAAACTAACATATTAATTTACTTTGTCTCTTTAGAACAGTTGCTTAATGCTAATCATTCAATAAATAGATTTTAAATTAAAAACAAGTCAAATATTAAAATCAATTCAGTTGTCAATTGCTTATCTGGATAATTTTTGACCCAACTTCCAGTGTTTCAATAATTTTCAACAATTTCTGAATCACAGATAATGACAAATGATGCTTGCTGAATGTTACTCTAGGAGTTTTACAGTTTAAATAAGTTTGACAACGTGGAGGAGAGCAGTAGCAGGAGACCACCCACGAAAATAACCATATGAGTTAATAAGTTAGGAGTTGATAACAGTTCCATGGATGCTGACAGAAGAGATGACTCCTGGATTATAGACAAAAGACAGCTTATCGCTCATAGCAACAGCAGTAGGCAGAGTAACATCATTGCACAGATTTCCCAGAAGACAAATCTTACAGACTGACATGAAGAGTCAGGTGGAGTCTGCTCAGGCAGTGGGCAACTGTAGGAGAGGATTCTTGAATTTAAGGACTCTACCATTTATCTAACAAGCAGTAATCCAGCCTGTTCTTTGTCCTTAGGAGTTACAGGCATAGTTCATGATTAATCAATGCATTCTTGTGGTGCATGACTCACTTTTCAGAACTTCCAGCTGATTAAACAGTTCTGAGAAGTACCACTGGTAAAAGAACAATCATGGCCTTTTGATTTTGAATATTTAATCAAGATGTGTGGGAACAGGGATCATGGAAGACTGCTTCCCAACAATTACACCTTCACTTAATTTATCAATATCTTAAAATATTTTTCAATATTTTACAAGTATATTTAAAAGTATAATTCAAAAAAATTGACTATTTTAAGATAATTTTGGAGCTCGTTCCATTTTCCATAAAGTTTTATCATCATTAAATGCTAAGTATGCTCATAAGAGTGTGCCCATAAATATCTTCAGTTTTCTCATACATCAGTTTTTATCTCATGTTATCAGAATGATCAAAAGCATAGCCACATATTTCATTCAAGTAATGCATGATTATCTGTTTGTAAGTTCTCTGCAACCTTGCCTAAGTTGGATTCAGTGGTATCATTCATTTCAATAAAATACAAGATACTTTATAAACAGCCTTGACATTTTCTAGGTAACTATTACTATTCTGCTACCCTAAACTTTAAAACTTGTTTCTGTAGTCAACTCAAGTAATCTTTTATTTACATTTTTCTATTTAGAGACACCCTTCCTAAAGTCCTTCTTGCTCTAAATCTTGACTGGTTGCTCCAAAATCTGTTCTGTGAGTATGATTCTGGGATTTCCCATTTATCATCATCCTGGAAATTCATTTCGCTGCCTTCTATTTGGATTCTCTAGGTTCTGAATCATCTATTTTCGTTTTCACTCATTCTTTCTTTGATGTTCTTCCTTTCTTTGTGTAGACCTGAGTCTCTGACTTATATTATATTCCTTTTCTCTAAAGAACTTCTTTTAACATTTCTTGAAAGGTAGGCCTAGTTGCAACAAATTCCCTTAATTTTTGTTTGAGAAAGTCTATTTCCTCTTCACTTTTGAAGGATAATTTCACAGGGTTAAGAATCCTAGGTTGCTGGATTTATTCCCTCAATGCTTTAAATGTTTCATTCGACTCCCTTCTTACTTGCATGGTTTCTGAGGATAAGTCAGATGCACATTTTTTCCAGGAAGAGAATTCTTGAGAAGCAGTTATTTTCTCTCATGAAATTATTATTCTGTCCTCTAGTCTCTCTTGCTGATGTTGAAAGTGTTTCCTAAATGTCTTTCAATTTATATATATATTTTCCCTTTCTAGACACAATTGAGTATCTTGCGTTTATATTTGGTTTTCTGACGTTTATACTTATGGATGTATTTTTAATTTGCTCCCTATATTATGCTTCCTATGTTCTGTACATTCAAGACCTTCATCCTTTCCAAACAATTCTCATCTATTGTGTTTTCAAATATTTTCATACTTCCATCTTCTCTAGCTTCTTCTTTTGCAAGTCCCACCAGGACTTTGTCAGTTTTCTATTGTATTCTCAATATCTAGGAATTATTTTTTCCTGCTTTTTCTTTCTACGTCTCTGTGCTGTTTTAGGGTAAATTCTTCAGTCTAATTTTCAGTTCACTAATTCTCCCTTGTAGGTGGATTTATTTGTTGTTTAACCTATCTACTGAGGTTTTTGAATTATAAATTATATATTTTCATTTTTAAAGGCATTATTTCTTTTTTCAGTCTTTTCCTGTTGATTTTCAATACTCTTTTTGGGTACAATTTTATTTACTTAAACCTTGCTTTCATAGTTAAAAAAAAAAAAACCCAGAACATTCTGGACGTGATTATTTCAACGTCAAAGTCCTCAGGGGTCTATGTGTTTCTCTGACTGTAATTCTTGGTAGCTTGGGGATCTTTGATAGTCATTTCAATCTCTGACATTACTCTTGGTCCAAATTATGGGTGATTTTTTGCAAAGCAGATTTGCATTTATATCTGTCAGGATACAAGGGATGCCTTCAATGTTGGAGCAATTTAGCTTCCAAGGGTGCAGATTCAATGTGAGTGATTCTGGTTAAGCTACCTTCTCATGGAAGAAGGCTTAGTCTTCAAAGTTGAGTACTTCTAAGTAGTTGTTTTCAGGAAAGTATTTCCTGAAATACTGTGATATTGTTTAGTAGTTATTCTTCCCAGTTCATCACATTTTAGCTCATGGCTGTTGTTTGGTTTTTCTCTTGTGGAGTGGAGGGGGTAATATTGGGGCATGCTTGGAAACACCTTACTTCTTGTAAGCCAACAATTTACTGAAAATATGTTTTATCCAGATTCTAGTTTTTTCTATCAGGAAAACTTCAGGAAAACTTCAGAATCCCTTGCCCAGTACACTACTGAAAGCAGTATTCCATTGACTATGTATTTTTAACCTACTTTATTTTAGCTTTATTTCAAAGTGTACTTCCAAACTAGTATCTAAGCTACAATATTTAAACAAATGCACTCTCAAGGTAAATTTTAAATATTTCAAGTAGAAAAACTGTCAGCTAGGAAATGCAAACAGATACTTCAAATGGACAGCATTTTAAGAACATTCAAAAGGTAATAGAAGGGAGTTTTAAAGTTTATGTATGGTTGTAAAATGATGTTACTGTTTTGAAAACATGTAGACATATCAACTTCCTTCTATTTAAAATATGTCCCCTTTTAACAAAATAAGTGTTTCTTGTCTAGAAATTATTATTTTCATTTTCTTCTTCTTGTCCTGTACTTGGCATTATTTAAACATATAAGGAGGTAATGGCAACTCTGTGGTTTGTTTATTTCTTATGGTAAATAACAATTGGCAATAGAAGACTTGCAGAAATATATAAAAATTTATAATAGATTTTAAAAGTATATTTGTAAAAGATCTATTGTGGAACATTTCATTGGGACTTTTGAATGACCTAAAAATCAAATGATGGCTTTGCATTCATAGCTTGCTCTCTTAAATGTATATTTAAAGTGGCAAGCAGATTTGAAGTGAGCTTTTAATATTCCAGCTATATAGCAAATCTCTTGTCTGTAGTTAAGGACTTTTAAGTTCTCTCTGTGGGAAAAAAGACAAGTATCTCTTAGTAATAGGATGACTGATTCCACACAGAATTTCATTAGAATTCACTCTGAACCATTGTGAATCCCACAAGTATTGCACAATTTTCACTAAATTTACAAAGGGGTGGAGTAGTGTGGGACAAATTCAAAAGACAATTCAATTCAACAGTATGGAGGGCAGAAGCTATTCTGGTTTTAGGTTTAGGTGAGTTCTTAATGTCTATATCTATATAGCACTGTGTAATATTTAAGCAATTTATTCAAAGCAATTAACAAACATTACCCTACTGGCCTAAATCTTCAGGCCGTTTTGAAAATGTGTTTTGTGAAGTGATTTGGGGGTTAGTGATGAGTGAGGCCCACTTTACTTGTCCCAGGTTTTATGATCTGTTTGCTTCTGCTTCTCCTTCCTGCCATCCTTTTCTCCCTCCTTCCTTTCCTTTTCTTCAGTTTTTATTTTTTCAATGATTCATTGACCATTGATTGTGTGCTGGTAGCTATATTCAGTTTAAAGAAGTAAAGCTATGGTCCCTAGGTAATAAAATATTACAGAGTAGTTGGGGGACATTGAAAATCATAAGAGGTTAAGTAACAATAAGATCAGCATACACCGTGTATAGGAATAGTCAACATGACAGTAATGGGGGTGGCGGTATTCTCCAAATACAAACATGAAAAACATGTATGCTTAGATATAGCACATTTAAAATACTGTCTTATTTAAAATGTAATTCTATTATGTGCAAAGGAGTCTAGGAAGAAATAGATCATAATGGGCTATGTGCTCAGTAAAAACTTTTCTTACAGAGATGGTTGACACCAAGTCAAGGTTTTGTGTTATAAGTAGCCAGTAAATAGGCAAAGAAGAGCAATGTGGGCCTTCCAAGAGAGAAACGGTGTGATAAGTAAAATCTCAGGGTTGGAAATGAGAAGACATGTTTAGGTGGTAATGAGTGTTTGTCTGGTTGGAAAGCAAGGCTCTTTTTGTTTGTTTGCTTAATAAATCTTATGAGCGATATGACTAGAACTAAAGGTAGGGTAACTTTTTTGGAGAGCCTTGATTACCTACCCAAAGAATTTTTAAATTGCTTTGGATGCAGTTAATTGATCTGAGTGGATATATAATATGACAATAGACATGCTACAGAAAAGTCAATCTTTTTCTCATCATTTCTCCAATCTACATGCTATTCATGATAAATTTTTTTCAAGAAACTCTCATTTATTTATTTTAAAATCAAATCCATTTTCTACTTAATGCATAAATACTAAATCTATGAGGGTTTCATCTGACAGAGATACTTTATTAGTATAAGTATTCTTTTAATTAGAGGAAATTTTTACCTAAGCAAAACAATTGGGCAAATTATTACCTTAAAAAATTAATTAATTGAAATCCATGCGTGAGGACTCTACAACCTGAGCTTGTACCATGAGGAAAGAAGGAAGGCTCCAACAGGTAAAGTGAGTCATTCTTTACAGCACAGGGCTGAGAAAGGGTAAATGTAAAATATATCCTCTGAAAACAGAACAAAATTTTTTAATGGGAATTATATTATAATGGGGAAGGAGTGAAGTTTACCTGGACATTGATTTCTCTTTACTTAATGCCAATGTTGCTGGGCAGCTGCATCTGGGAGGTCTCTCCCTGCACACCCGGTGAAGCCTCAACCTAGATGGGGGAGGGTTCTGACTCTGAATGAGAAAGACTTCTTGAGCAGGTCGGATTAGTGTAGGTAAGGAAGGAATTCATTAAAGCGAGAGTAGATATGAATGGCAGAGGCCTTGAGGGCAGCTGAGAGCAGGAAAATGCAGAGGGAAAGAAGGAAAGTTTGCTGAACTTTTTCTCAGCATAGGGAAGTCCCCCTTGCCAGCTCCTAAAGCCAGGGTCACTTGGCGTCCTGTGCCCACCTGGATCTGCACGGTGTGGAGGGCTGTGCAGTCTGTCCAGCCCGGTTCCCAGGCAATGGAAACTTGGAGGCCCAAATCTGAGATCTCAGCAGCTCCTCCTTGCTTGTCAGGAGTAAAGTGGACACTAAGTGAAGACTTAGAAATAGAATGAAATAGCAAAGAAACAAAGATGCTTGCCACTGGAAAAGTGCAAAATGCAATTAAGTTGAGCAGTGAGAAAACTTTATTTAAAGTTACCCACTTAAAGAGCGAAAAAGTGCTCATGTCCTCAGAGAGGAGGTGTGCTAAAAGGGTTCCCTCTTTTAAGGATTTTTGAAAGAGCCAGGGGTTATAGACTTGTAAAGTGGTCTCAAAATGCTTATCTCCGGTGAGAGACATTAAGTCTGTTCTCTTCAATTATCAGTCCTCCAGGTAATTCTGCAAAATTAACACCCAAGAAATTGGGCCGTTCCTCTGCAGGATAGCAGCTTCTTTTTGGGAACATAGCCGTCAAGACTGCTCACCCTGCCCTCAGAGTGGATTGAGTTATTGTCTGTTTGCTAAAGAATAATGTTAGGAATCTTACTTCCTTACTTCCTGGTTTTTAAAATGGAATCTTAGTTTTAAGATGGAGTCCTTCCTATTCCTACTATCCTGTTTATATCTCAGCATTTTTCATCATAGGCAGGAAAAGTGAACTATGCTGCTTGTCTCCTGTCTCTGCCCTATCTCACCAACCAACTGCATAAAGTGAATTTTCTTTTTATGAGATATTTGTACTTATTCAATCCCATGTTCTCTCAACATGTTCTAGACTTTAGCAGCCATTGTAAGCAAATCCAAATCTGAAAGCTTTTGTTTCCCACCCACTTAACAAATAGAAGTCTACTACTGCAAATACTGCTGTTAATTTCCATGGGTCCTTCGGTGTGTCCATAAACTGTCACCTCATAGTGAATGAAGATATCCTTTATGCCTGGCGAGCTAGATTTCAAAACCACTGTCTTTTCCTCCTTATTACTCCTCGTCCCTGCTCCTCCTTCCTCCTATTGTTCCACCACTGTTAGGATCAATCTCTTGCTGGCCATAGTGTTGTCCCCCTTTCCAGTGATTTAGCTGTGTCTTTGACATTATTGATGAGAAATATGGAGATCTGCTACTGTCTCAGGCTGCCACAAACCTAAGACATGACTTTTATTGCAAACCCTAAAACATTTGAGGATCATTGATACTGAGTGAATGAAAACTATGGAAAAGTATCCCTTAAGTTCTTAGTATTTAAGAATTAGAAAGAAAAAAGCCAAGAAAAGTTTAGGAGAATTCCAGGAACATTAGCTATCACAGGAACTGAGGAAAGAGTATTTCAAAGTGGGGCTGGCAAATTGCTCAAATACTGAAGACAATTAAGTAATACTGTGTGTGTGGATTGTTTGTTGAATTTAGCCAGTTGTAGTTCAACAGTCACACTGGAAAGAAAAGTTTTTAGGAACAGAAGGAAAAAACCATATTTCTTGCACTAAGGAGATGTTAGGGACCAAGGATATGGGGACAGTTTAAATTAATCCACTGAAGCAGCTTACACTTGACATATGGGACTGGGTGGATATCTGAAGCAGGGATACTTGGGTGTGGGCTTCGGGGAAAATTGATAAGGTTGGAAAATATTTGAGTATGTCAAAATGTTGATGAGAAAGAGTCATTATCAAATGACAGGTTAAAAACACAGAGGGGATAATTAATAGTTCAGCTGAGATTGTCTACCAGGAGTGAGGAGAGGAGGTGGCAATGTTGAAGATTTGTGAAGAAGGAAGAGATTCTGAGGGAGCAATGTACTATGAAGAATGAAGAATAAACTGACTACGGAAATACAGAAGAACTGATCCTCTGAAAGGCCATACATTTCTAGATCTCAATGTAGTAAATAAATATACTACTAAATACATAGGTGTAATGACCAGAAGTCAAGGTAGATGCATAAGAAAAGGTTGGAGTTAAGCAAACTAGGATTTTATGGACAAGAATCAATAGATTTGAAAAGGTACAATATAAAATCAAAACTCGATTAGGAAGGAGAGAAATATGGGCTAGGACTGAGGAGTTAAGAACGTAGGAGAATCAAAAGACCGAAAGTCTCGATGAGGCTGAGGAATAATTGTCATGAGAGTAAATAAGTAAGGTAGTCATAAGAATTGGGGTTGTGTGGAGAAGATGGGTAACTGAATTTCTCGTTTCAGGGAAAGATCAATTTTGAGTGATGTGAAAGGCTGTGGTGAGGCCACTAGTGTAGGTAGCTGGATTAAGAGTGAAAGCCATGGAGATGATGACATCAGGGAAGTAAAAGGGTCGATTTTTACATAAATAATTCTAATGGCCTTTGAATTCACTTAGGATTGGGATGACGTAGCACTTTGGTTTGGCTGGGAAGTTTTCAGCCATCACTACTCAAATATATGTTTTGCCCCTTTCTCTCTTTTTCTTCTGGGACTCCCATAAAGATGTTGGTCCATTTGACATCCCACAGATCTATGAGGCTCTGTTTAGTTTTCTCTTCTTTTTATTCTCCACAGGCTGGATAAATAAATATCAATTGTTCTGTCCTCATATTTCCTGATTCTGTCTTCTGCCCGCTCAGCTCTGCTGTTGATTCTCTCTAGTGAACAAATTTTCATTTCAGTTATTATACTTCTCAGCTCCAGGATTTGTCTGTTACCTTTTAAAATTTCTATCTCTGTTCGTCTTATCATTTTCTTTATACATCGTTTTCCTCATTTCCTTTAATTCTTTGTCTTATGTTTTTTTTCCCTTAGCTCTTTGAGCACATTTAAGTCAGTTGTTTTAAAGTCTTTATCTTATAATTCTAACGTCTGGACTTCTTCAGGGATGGTTTCTGTAGAATGTAGATGGTACATGCATTCCTGTTTCTTTGTGTTTGTTCTTTGTCTCTCCCAAATTTTAGGTGGTCCATTGTATGGCTTAACCCTAATCTTTTGCCCCAGGCATCTACTGCTTTTCTGGCCAGGATGAATTCGAAATTAGGCAAAGAGAGACAATGCCTTACATCCTTCATGCAGCCCCCATACAGGTTAGAACAGATTTATACAATTATGCTTAAATATGGTCTTTTTTTCTCCATTCAGAGCTAGTGATGGGGTCCCACACTGGGAATACTGGCTGTCCTCTGCAAGACTACCACTGAGTCATGGTGGGGGTAGGACAAGGGCCATGAAAACTCCACAGAACTTTCCTGCCATTTTAAAGTTGCAATTGTCTTCATTCAGCATTCAGTTGGTTGCTGCAAACCTTTTCTAGGGTTCTGACAGTTTCTGCTTATTTTTTAATGCCTTGTCAGGTCACAGGAGCTTGGAGCGGCTCACTCGGACACTTTGCTTACATCATTCAGAACAGTTTTTTTTTTTAACAATGTATTGAAGAAATGTTTGTAGTTCATATACCATATAATTCCTTTTAAAGTGTATAATTCAGTGGTTTTTAATATACTCATAGAGTTGTGCAACCATTAGCAGAAACAAGTTTAGAACACTTTCATCCTCCTACAAGGAACCTCATACTCATTTACTGTCACTTCCCAGTCTTCTCACTCATCCCTACAGCCCTACAAACTAATCTACTTTCTGTTTCTACAGATTTCCCCAGTCTGGACATTTCATATAAATAGGATCATACAATATGTGGTTTTTCTCACAGAGCATAATGTTTTCAAGGTTTATCCATGTTGTAGTGGTGTGTATGTAATATTTCAAAGATGAGTAATATTCCATTGTATGGATATACCACATTTTTTAACCATCATTAGTTGATGGACATTTAGGTTATTTCTACTTTTGGCTATACTGAATAATGCTGCTAAAAATATTTGTATTTTGAATGGACGTATGTTTTCAGTTGTCTCGGGTATACATCTAGGACTAGAACTTCAGGATCACATGATGGTTCTATGTTAAACACTTTAAGGAAGTGCCATACTGTTTCCTAAAATTGCTGCATCATTTTACAGTCCCACCGGGAACAGATAAGAGTTTCAGTTTTTCCACATCCTCTCCAACACTTGTTATGTCCTGTCTTTTTCATTAACACATTCCAGTGGGTGTGAAGTAGTATCTCATTGTGGTTTCGAGTTGCATTTCCCTGGTGACTAATGATATTGAGCATCTTTTCATGTGCTCATTAACATTTATATATCTTCTTTGGAGAAATAGCTGTTCATATCCTTAGCTCATTTTTAACTAGGATTTCTTATTGAGTTTTAAGTTTCCTTGTATGTTCTGGATACAAATCCTGGTATTTGCAAATATCTTATCCCCTTCTATGTAATGTTTTTTGGTCTATCCATGCAGACACATGTGCACACACACACACATTTGCTTCTAAGTGTTACATGATACTCCATGTTGGTCATCTATCATATTTTATCTATTTGACTCTCGTGATGGACACCTGTAACTCCCCACACTTACAAACAGTGATTCATTGAACATCCTTAGAATTTTCTGATGTCTACCTTGGGGATAATATCCAAAATGAGAATTGCTAAGTCATGGGTTACTTGATTGCCTTCCAGAATGATTCCCAGGATGGATGTGCCAGTTTTTACTCTCACTAGCAGTATATGAAGGAACCATATCATCTGTCTCATATCCATACTAACAATCAAAATTATACATCTTTCCATTTTTTACCAATGTTATGCTTACAAAATGATACCTTATTGTTGAAATTTGTATTTTTCTGATTTCCTTTCTTAATTGTGTAGTTCAAAAATATTATAAGCCTAGGTATCAGGATATTCAACTTTAAATTAAAACACATCATATCTCCCACAGGATTGCAAAAAAATAAAGGAAATAATGTGTATAAGTACCCTTTCATATAGTAAGCATTCACTATACATAAGGTCCTATTCTAGTATTATGTGTTGTTAAAAACTATTAGGACCTTTGCAGAGAAAGTGCTTCAGGTGCCCTGGTGGGAAAGAATAAAACTAGAATACTAGTATCTCAGAAAATGATAGTTGTTCTTGCAGAGATTTCAAAGATCCCAGCCTCTTAGTATGTCCTCTCTGATCTTTTCATATTTTTTCTTTTATTCAGTGTTTCTAGTTTATAGTTATTTGCTGATTTTTGCCTATGCAAATACTTCCATTGCCATCAGTGATTGCTGAAGGCACTGCTGACAGCCTGTGCACCAAATCTGCATCCTGGGACTGGCCTCAGTGAGATTGGAATTTGGCATCTCGAGCATGAACTCTAGAACCACACTGCCTGAGTCAGATCCCAGCTTATTGTCTAGTAGCTATGTAACTTTTGATAATTACCTAACTTCTCTGAGCTTCAGATTATTCATTAAAAAATGGGGATCCCCATTATAAAATGGGACTCATAATACATGCGTGCTGTGTGCCTACAAGGATGGCCACAAGGATAAAGAGTAAAGTGCTTTATACCTGCCACATATGAGCATGTCCCATGATTATTATTATTCTCATTATTATACCACAGGGCACTTTAAATAAACAAAAATTATTTGAGGTCAGCTGTTTTCACAACACACTTCAGATCCTGTGCACGTGGTGATTTCTGCTGTGGCCAGTTAACCATTATTTAATTCTAGATCATGACAGTTAGTCCTTAAATCAGATTTATTCTTACTTCTACTGGCAATCAAATACAATTTTTCCTTGGGATTTTACACTGTACCTCTATCTTGGAGGAAGCAAATGGGAACCTTATTTTGCCTTTTTAATATTCATTCTTAATCCTAGCAGATTCATTGGCTTTACATACTGACCATGCTCAGTAACTCAGTTAGACAAGATTATGCAATATACAATATACATGTGGTATGAGTTCCTTTAGAAAGTTAGAGATGATTAAGAATGTGATCTGCAAGCCAACTTTCATTTTAAATGAAAGGGGAGGAGAAAGTAGGAAAAAGGGGTAATTGCAGCTTGACCAATTGCACATAGATTCAATAAATGTGAAAAGCCAGTTTAAACACTTAACAATATTGATTTTCCTCCAAGGGTTTTTTTTTCTTTTTGTAGCTGACTTTATTAGTGTTTTTTAACCACTTTAATCAAGTATTTGGTGGAGTAAAATACTTGTCTAATACCTTAAAAGTCTATCTCAGCAACTATAATGTCTCCCAGTGATAGAAAATGCCTACCTATCATCCTTGCTCCAGTGGAATAATTTAATTTATATCTACCTACCTACTTAATGTTCAAACAATAAGTCTAAAAGTGAAAGATTCATCAGTCCGTTGTTTTGTTAACACAAAATTGAACAAATTAATAATAATTTTTTTTTACTAAGTTGAATAAAAGGCAGCAGACTTGTAAAGATGCAGCCTTAAAACATTTTCAGTTAGAGAACACAAAATATTTTAATCAGTTTGTGATGAATATTAAGCACTTTACTATTAACCTGGAAAAAAATGAGGCTGGAAAATAATTCATATAGAAATAAAGATTAGAGATGATTGACTACCTTTAGATGAAATGAGAGCAGATACTTGATACAATTTTTATAAAGATGAACTTTTAATTAAAAAATATCTGTGAATTCCTTAGTATGCTCAGATGCACAGAAAAAAAGAGGAAGAGGAGGAGGAAGAGGGGGAAGAAGGAAAGGAAGAGAGAAATCAAAAAGGGAAGAAAGGAAGGAAGGAGGGAAAGAGGAAGGAAATAAAGAATTATGCTCAGCACACTCATACTAGTTCAACTTCTGCTGCATTCTAAGTGTTAAGGAAGCCTTTGGTGGTAGTTGTGATTCTTTACCAAATTGCTCCAGCATTCAGGAGGTTTGCTAAGGCAAGACAAAGATCAATGATGAGAGTTAGTAAAGAAAAAGTGATAGTAAAAGGATTAAACTCATATTTATTAATTACTGTGTGTCTGATATGGAACATATTCCATATGTTATCTCATCAATCTCATGCCATTCTTCCACCCCCACTCATGATGCAGATGCTAGTATTCAACTTTAAAAAATAAAAATGAGTAAATAAACAGAGGGCTAAGAAGGGTATCTCAGTCAGGGCCACACATGTAGAAGGTAAAGTTTTCAGTAACTGAAGCTATAGCTGTCTGACACTGACTGTATCACTCTCTATGCCATGTCTTAACTGCTGAAAAGAGGCAAATGCTGCGTCAACTTTATAATGATTTTCTTATATTTTGGTCTGGTAAATCTGTGCTTTATCCAGAGGTAATTTCAGTTCTCAAGAGGAAACGCCAAGTTGCCTGGCCATTTTGTCCTAGAATAGGGACTACAATACATCATAACTCAATCAATGATTAAACTGACTTGGCCATTAGAATGAATGAAATGATTTGTTTTGTGGTATAATGGCAATAATAACTGCATGAATAGATTAACTTGATTACTTGCTTAGAGAATTCCTTTTTAAGTTACTCTGGATGTATTCCTTGGAGTCAGGAGATCCTACGGCAATGTGTATGGAGTCACCAGAGTTTTAGCTCTGTTCCTCATTTGTTCATTCACTCATTTATTCAGTTCTACAGCTTCTATTCCAGGTCTGTGGTGGTCAATGTTAGATGAGTCAAGCAGTCTTTTTGCTACAGGAGCTTACATAGGAGCTCACATCTGTGTAAATACTGTGTTAACATAGGTACTCATACTTTTGTTTCTCTCTCTCTGCTTCAATTTTTTTTCATTTTAAAACAATCACCTTTCTTGAATTACCTGAAATAAATCCCATTTTTCAGTTCTTAAATGGTTCTGTGTGATTAGGACTATGATGAGGACTATGATTTGGTGACTGTTATTTCTGCTTAGACCTTCGAAGTTAAAAGAAAGCATTCCAGAGTGGATCAATAGAGTTTCAAATTGAGAAAGTCAGTAACTTGATGCAGAATATTTAGGAGATTTTCCTCTGGTTTGTAGTTTTGTAATAGGTGTTCAGGAATCTAGGCCCCATAGGTCTTTGAAATTGTATTAAGGAAAAGAGAAATTTTAAGAGGGGATTATTCTATTACTAGGGAGAAGAAAAGCTGAATGCATTTAATTTTGCATGGTCAAATGCTTTATCGAAATGTGTTCGAAACTAAGGCATATATGAGAAATGCAATTGTTTGAGGAAATTAATAATTCAGTCTTAAAAATGAATGTAGCACATTGCTTATCTCTGTTCATCAAAACATTCTCAGTATTTGTGTTTTGCTCTTTATGAATTCCCAATTACCTATATAAATAAGATGCCAATTTTTTAACTGGTCAATCTGCAAGTACATGGAAAGATTCTGGCTATCACTAAAATGGTTCCTTGGATATAAAATGTCTTAGGATGAATTTAAATGCTATTAACTAGGTTTAGAACTTCAATACTATTAACTAGGTTTATAAATTTTATATAAATTTATAAAATTTTAACCCATTAGCTCAGTTACTTCCAAGACAACACCTAGGAGCTACTCTTAAAAGGTTGAAATTTCAGTATCTGAACTCTCTTAGTGAGGTGAAAACGGGACTCATTTTCTGAGTCAGTCATCCTGTGAGTGGATGCTATTGGTCACTATGGATTCTGGGTAGTTATCTGGATGTTTCAGCACAGAGGTGTTGCTTCTGCCAGAAAACCATCCAAAATATACTTTTGACTGAAGGCTTATCAAGAGGAAGACCTCCAAAAGAAGAGCTAAACCTATAATAGTAATATAACTCATTACTAACTTCATTTTATTTAGGGCTGAACTCACCTGACCTGGCCATTAACCAAAGATTCATCCTTAGACCTTGAGAAATTCAAACTCTCTGAGACAGTTTTATAATCCATGAAAGAAACAGGATTAGATATCAACCAAGTGACCCTTCCCACCTTTATGAATCTCTGCATTCTCTCTTGCTCTGTTGTTCAAGGTTTTACTTACTAGGTAGTATCATTGATTGTAAAGTTAAATGAATAGCTTCTTCCTTTCCCCAAATCTTTATTTCCCTTGAAGTGGCAAAGGTAGAATTGCCCTTGGGAAGTTGAGAGGAGAAAAGAGCAGAGGAAGGTCAAAGTGTGATTCTTGACATTCTGCAGCACTCATGGTTGTTCCTGGGGGAGAAAAGTACTTTGCTTAAAACTTAAGGCAGAGATCTTCCTTCTACCATGAACCATGCTGTGAGAAGAGGACTAGGAGAATATGCACACCTATGTATGACCTAATTTATTCCTTACCTAAAAGAAACATACACAGCCATGTGTACGTGACAGAATAAAGCTGTATGGTATGTGTAAAACTATTTCAGAAAATATTAGTGCTTTCTACTACACTAAGTTAATATATTGGGGTCTTGCTTAAGTTTCTGATGAAACATACTTTTTCTAATGGTATAAAGTACTTTTCCCAGTGCTTTTCTCTTTTCAAGTAAATTTGATTAGTTGTGTAAATCCCAAGTGGAAAAAACTGTGAACAGCTTGATACAGAGCATACCATGCTGCTCATTTTTATCTGTATTTGAGTATGTACCTTTTTCAAAAGAACCCAAAGATTTTGAGATTTTTCATAGATATTAAAACTCTAATAATGTTATAAACCACCCCCTTATCCTGTCAAAATGAACTTGAAACTAATCCTAATGCACTATGATAGATACCCCACATTTTCTTTTGCAACTTTATTCAATTGACTAATGATATTTTCCTAAGTTACAACTTAACTAGGGCAGGACAGGGTTAAAACTGGAATTTTTTTTTCGAAGTATGGGTAATTAGACAAAGTATATTATGTTTCCAAATATTCATTCCTAATTAATTCAATAGCCTTGCTTGTCTCTGCAAAAAAGATTAGTAAAATTATATAGATGATTTGGTCCATAGAAGAATTTAAATATTGGTTTAAATTACATCCTTACTATAATATTAGTCTGAATTTCTGTCTACCTCAGCTCTCTATTGTTTGAATAAGTGAATAGGTAGACAGAGGTCTTTTACTAGACTGTAACCTACCAATTAATAGGGTCTAGGAGAAAATGCTGGCAGAATTGAAAACATAAATGTGGAGCGGCTCAATTTAGAGGCTAGACACATTAAGAGCTGAGAGAAGGAACTTCAGGGTCAGGCTCACTGTATGTTTCTGTTGAGGGAAAGACAGATTGTCTCTTCAGCAAACATTTTGTGAAATTGTTTTATAATATTTTTTCCCACAAAAATTATGGATAAATAGGGTTATGTTGATCTTAGTTGTGTAGAATTTTCATAATAAGCTTATTTTTGACAAGTTTATAAAGTTTGGCAAATGTTATGAATTGTCTTCCTGAAAAAAAAAAAGATCATCTTTTACAAGAGTACTACAATGTAAAGTCCTAGTTTAGAGGCTTAGTTTTATAAAAGTTTTTGTTTTCTTAAATTAAGTTGGATAGACTTGAATCTGTGTGAAAGTGCAATGCTTTTGTATTTAGTAATTGTGAAGTCATTAAATTTACCACTTAAAAGCAAAGATGAATATCTCTACAGGTTTAAGATAAAATGAATAATTGTATAGGACAGGAGCAGATATGAATATAATAGGTCTGGAAAAAATATTAGACATGTGGTGAAGTTAAAGACAAAATATTATCTAGCTTGGTGGAGAAAAACTAATATGCACATACACTGTATCTCAAGCCTCACCTGGGAGCATATGCATATACTTTATAGGACTTCTGACACTTCATGTTTTCTCTTCCATATCATAGATTCTTTCTTCCATGCTGTGTGATCCTTCAGTTTCTATTCTGGGAGTTGAACTGATATGTTCCACTATATGTACAATGAGCAGCTATGATTGCTCCTTTTATTACACTGAGCTGAAATCAGACTTTATACTCTGCCTATTGGTCTTAGTTCACTGGCACAACACAGAATGGGTTTCCTTTGTCTTCCTATAGATACCCTTCAAATAAGGTTTTAATTAGTAAGTTTTTGTAGTTTGACTTTATTTATTTTAATAACACAAAGTACTTTCAACCATTTCCCAGTGTGTTTGCTTTACCTCCTAGATGTTCTCTTGTCTCTGATGCTTCCTTTCAAAACGCTCTGAGAAATGAGCATGCAATTCCAGATAAGATCTGAGCAAATATTCTCTGGATTTTGAATCAAACCATCCTTTTTTATGCTTGTTTTGAACTTGTGGCCAACTAAAACTATTATATTATGTTTCAGAAAAACTGCTAATCTGAGTCTAAAGAAATGCTGTATTTGAAGAATTTTAACTTTTTTCTGATCCTGAAATTAAGGAGTTTGCCTTTATTTTTACTAAAGTATATCTTTGAATAACAACCCTTTTTTTCACATTACAGGGAAACTTAGTCTTAATTCACATATACTAAATATTGCTCTCAATATTGTCTTCTAAAACTTTATGTGTCATACACTCCATGTGATTTTTTATGTTCCTGAACATAGTGTGGAGAACTGGAAATGACTCTAGAGACATTTCTCCATGTTGCAATCGATCTATTGATTGACATTTTGGGGACACAGATATTGAATCAGCTATTGAATCCAATCCACATTTTTTTACCTTGTCTTTATAATTAGAAAGTGAGAAATGTTTTATTGAATTCAAGATTATGTATTTTTTTCTAATACAATAGATCAGAATAGAGGAAATTAGGTATTTTAATAGAACTATTTTTTGCTCTTTTAAAAAAACTTTTGGTATCCTTAATGTACAATTACATGTGCAATATTATGGTTATTAAACTACTCCCTTCATCAGGTCCCCCCCACCAACCCCATTATAGTCACTGTCCATCACCGTAGTGAGATGCTATAGAATCACTACTTGTCTTCTCTGAGTTGTACAGCCCTCCCCGTGCCCCCCCGACATTACGTCTGCTAATCATAATGCCCCTTTTACCCTCTTATCCCTCCCTTCCCACCCATCTTCCCCAGTCCCTTTACCTTTGGTAACTATTATTCCGTTCTTGGGTTCTGTGAGTCTGCTGCTGTTTTGTTCCTTCAGTTTTTTTTTCTTTGTTCTTATACTCCACATATGAGTGAAATCATTTGATACTTGTCTTTTTCGGCTTGGCTTATTTCACTGAGCATAATACTCTCTAGCTCCATCCATGTTGTTGCAAATAGTAGGATTTGTTTTCTTCTTATGGCTGAATAATATTCCATTGTGTATATGTACCACCTCTTCTTTATCCATTCATCTACTGATGGATAGAAGCACTTAGGTTGCTTCCATTTCTTGGCTATTGTAAATAGTGCTGTGATAAACATAGGGGTGCATATGTCTTTTTCAAACTGGGCTGCTGCATTCTTAGGGTAAATTCCTAGGAGTAGGATTCCTGGGTCGAATGGTATTTCTATTTTGAGTTTTTTGAGGACCCTCCATACTGCTTTCCACAATGGTTGAACTAATTTGCATTCCCACCAGCAGTGTAGGAGGGTTCCCTTTTCTCCACATCCTCGCCAACATTTGTTGTTGTGTGTGTTTTGGATGTTGGCCATCCTCACTGGTGTGAGGTGATATCTCATTGTGGTTTTAATTTGCATTTCTCTGATGATTAGCGATGTGGAGCATCTTTTCATGTGCCTGTTGGCCATCTGAATTTCTTCTTTGGAGAAGTATCTATTCATGTCCTCTGCCCATTTCTTAATTGGATTATTTGCTTTTTGTTTGTTGAGGTGCGTGAGTTCTTTATATATTTTGGATGTCAACCCCTTATCAGATATGTCATTTATGAATATTTAATAGAACTTTTTAAGAAGCTCATATTAGCACTAGATAAATGTTCCATTTATTTCATTTGTTCTTACAAATAATTTTTTTAGAAACCCTCAGGCTCTTTGAAAGCTGGCCCCTTGAGTCCCTGGTCAGGTTCTGGCTGTCTCTGCACACCAGGAAACCAGTATGTATGGCCCTGTGACTTTGAAGTTAGTCCAGTCAGAAAGTTGCTCCAAGACCCTGGTTCAACAGTATAACCAGAATGATTGTATTCCATAACAACTTGTCTGAATAAAATCCTGAGGTTCAATTTGGAGTCATGGCCTTTGAGCTATTCCACACCTCTAGGAAGCTGCAGTGGGACACTGTCAGGCCTGCAGCAGTCCTCAGCTCAGCCAGAAACTCCCAGAGTCGTGAAATTGAATAATTTAGGGAAGGTTTGTTTGCTCAAAGAGACTGTTTACCAAGGTGTGGGTTTGCGGGGACTACAGGAGATAATACAGTTGATCTGTTACTAGTCCTAGCTTGAGATGATAAGGGTTAGAATCCTTTCCAGGATCCAACCTGCCACTAGAAGATACAGGAACACGTTGATGTGGTCCCTGCTGGCCAGCCAGCATGCTGGAACACAAAGGGTGGAAAAGGAAGAGTAATGAGCTAGAATATCAAACAGAAACATCTAGCACCATTGGCATGGCCTGTAAAGGGTCAGGCACTTAAAATGGTAATTGATGGTCTTGCCAATGGGTTTCAGCCCTGGGCAAGTTAGCTATGGATTCAATGTGACCAAAGAAATTGACAGCAAAACGTTCTTTGGGGTGAAAGGGTTTATTACCCGGCTTGTTCTCCCGGCGGTAGGTCGAGCACTAGCGTCTCTGCCTCTGCCCAGAGCACTGGGCCGAGCTCTCTATATAGCACAGTAATAGCTTATTGCCTAAAGGTGTGGAAGCTGTAGCCTAGCAACAGGCCAGTTATATCATCATGTGGTTTAAGTTCAGTGAGGATCCTGACCACAGGAACCCCAACTTCCCCACACTCCACCCCTGCAGGATTCTCACCTTACAATCTGCATGCTCTCAGTCTTCTGCAATGGTCCCTGTGTGAGAAAGCTGGAGCACTCTAACCAGATTCCACAGCAGCAAGAGAAGATAACAACAACTTAGAGATAATAATAAAAATTAAGATACAACAAGATTTTGATGCAGGTAACAAAAATTATAATAATCCTCAAGCCAGAGGAGGTTCGTAATAACAAAAATTATAATAATCCTCAGGCTAGGGGAAGTTCCCAATCCACAAAGACTTTAGGGGCAATAAGACATATATTTTAATGACACCGACATAGGCAAATCTTGTCCATCAGGTAGGATGCATGCAAGAGAGTGGTCCTGTGATAGGACTGTAGCAAGAAGGGGGTACCTTCTAGATCTAGTATATCATACTTATCATACTTTTACTCCTTTCCCCGTGGGGGTTACTGAAGGTCTATATATAGTGCTACTGGAGGTGCATGCACTGGCCATAATAATAAAACAAAACACCCCAGTAAGATGCTCCTACCTTCTGGCTGTTCAGGATATACTACTGTGACCTTTGGGGGCCACTCTGTTGTTATTCCAGGACTACACAGGAGGCCAGCTTCCAGGCCTTGTCCCCAAGGTGCCAGGAGAGCCAGCCATCATTGGTCCATGTGTCAAAAGGCCCAAGGCCACGTCCACTCAGTGGAGTCTCTGGGATTCAATGCAGTTGGTGCTGGCAGCAAGATATTCTGGCTGCTGAACCTCAGCTTCAGTGATTCTTCCTTGGTTTGTACTTGCAGTTGTATAGAGGATGCAGCCACATGTGATAACATGTCTATGGGGCTCAGGGCTCCTCTTTGGGGTCTCTCATTCAAACGCTATAGCACAGTCCATAAGCAGACTGACATTCCCCGCAGACTATTGGTATCTGACTTTTGTCTGGATTTTAACAAGCCATTGTGCCTCTCTATCATGCCTGCTGTGATAGGATTGTATCGCACATGAAGCTTCCATTTGACTCCCAGCTATCACACCCATTCTTGCACTGTATGTCCAGTAAAATGGGTGCCCTGATCATTCTCAATTACCTGTGGTTGGCCATAGGCAGCAAAGAGACACTCCAGGCCTCTTTTGGTCATCTGATGGTTTGCACAAAAGGTAGGAAAAGCAACCAGAAGTCCAGTAGCTGTGTCCACACAAGTCATAGCATACCGATGTCTATCTGCCACCTGACGAGGGGTATCGGCCCCTTAGCTATTGTCCCATGTTGATGTGGAACTCAGTGTAAGTCCCTTTTGGAGCACACGGCACACTCCTTCCAGGCTCTACTAACTTCTTCAAAGGTCAAAGGCAAGCCCCACTGACAGGCTACAGCCCACATGGTCTTTTGTCCTGCATGCAACAAACGCTGATGTAACCATTGGGCAACATCAGAGGCAGGCTTCCCTTTTAACCAATGTATCTGGGCCAATTTATCTGCTTCATCATTTCCTGGGGATGCCTGTGTCAAATGACCCATCACATGGTATACTGTAATTATTTTAGGCTGACCACAGGCCCATAAGTCTTGCCACAGTTTTTGCCCCCAAAGGGGTTGGTGACCAACCAGCCAGTTGGCATGGGACCAGGTTGGTAGCCACAGGGTCAAGCCCCGATAGACAGCCCAGGTGTCAGTGCAGACAACTATAGGGGAGGGCTCCTGGCTGATCACAAGCCACACAGCCCACAACTCTGCCCATTGGCTGCTCTTCCCCTCACCATCTTCTATTCATAATGTTTCAGCCTTAGGATGGAAAGCTATGGCCCTCCATTTTGGGGCTGCCCATGGCTGGAGCCATCTGTGTACCATGCATCTTTGGGTATAGGCTCCTGAAAGGGACGCTCTGCTACTAATGTTTCAAAAGCAAGTTCTTCCTGCTTTTCACTAATATATGTCACCAGCCCCAATAAGCATTGGAGTTCTTCACTCAAGGGGCTACTAGAGAGGGCACTATGCTGCTGTAGGTAAGCACCCCACTTGGCTAGTGTGGGCATTTGTGCCACACCACTCCTTGGCTTTTGGGTCCAGTCTCATACCTACCTCAAGATGGGATAGGTGGTTATTACCTTTATCAGGGCCATTCCAGTGATGGGTTCTGTGGCCAGCAAGGTGTGATACATGGCAGCCAGTTGTTTTTCTATCACAGTGTATCGTACCTCTGCCCCTTTCCAGAGTTGTGACCAGAATCCAACAGGTTGGTGAGTTTGTTCAAGCCACTGCCAGAGATCCCAGCCATAACTGTCTTTAGTCACATGAACATCCAGCTCACAGGGCCTTGATGGGTTTATCACACTCAAGGCCTGCATGGCCTTGACAGCCCATTTTGCTGTAGTAAAGGCAGATGCACGTGTCTCGTCCCAGTCCCACCTGACGCCCTTCCTTACCAACCAGTATAAGGGCTTCAGAATTTGTGCCAAGTGTGGGATAAACACTCTCCAATAGCCTAGAAGACCCAGAAACTCCTGTAGCAATGCTACAGTTGTAGGGGTAGGAAAGGCCTGGCCTTTATCTATACCTGCTTCTAATATAACTTTGGTCTTACCTGACCAGACAACCCCCAAGAATTTGACAGATAAACCAGGTCCCTTAATCTTGGTACTGTTCACAGCCCATCCTTTCTCCTGTAAATGTTGCAGCAGTCTAGGGGCTGCACCTTCTAGATCTGAAATAGAATCGGATGTGAGCATGACATCATTGATATAATGGTAGAGCCACACCGTTGGTGGTTTCTCCCATGTAGCCAAGTCCTGGGCTACAAGTCCATGACAGATGGTGGGGCTGTGGAGGTATCCCTGTGGAAGGAGGTGAAAGTCCATTGCTGTCGTTCCCACGTGAAGGCAAAATGTTCCAGACTTTCCTGCCCAGTGTCAATGGAAAAGAAGGCATTAGCAAGATCTACCACATAATGGTATGTTTCTAGTTCATGGCTGAGGGTATCCATCAAGCCTGCAATAGAGGGGACGGCAGCATGCATAGGGAGTGACTTTATTCAGTTCTCTGTATTATACAGTGATACTCCAGGAGCCATGTGGCTTTTTTACTAGCCACACTGAGGATTTGAAAAGACTATGGATGGGCTTTATAATACCCGCCTTTTCCAGCTCCTGGATAGTTTCTCCAATCTCTTTATGCCCTCCAGGCAGTTTGTATTGTTTGGTATTAGCCACCCCGCTGAGGCATAGGCAAAGCTGTGGGCAGGTGCCTAGAATGTCCCCTCAGAACTGCCTTCACCACATGTACTCTCAGTCTGAACTCACCTGCAGTGGTCTGCAACCATACACCCTGCAGGATATCAATCCACAAAATATACTCGGGAATAGGAGATATATACACAGTATACTCTTGGGGGTCAACGCCCTATTACCAAAGGGATTTGGCTTCTTTCACACAGATAGTCTTATCCCCATATCCATCTATGATAGTGGGGGTCCCAGGGAACTGCTCAGCGTTACCATGAATCAGTGAACACTCAGCCCCTGTGTCATCAGAGCCAGGACACATATGTTCGCTGGGGACCAATGGATAGCTATTTTAACATGTGGCCTCTGGTCCCCCACTGCTCCCTCAGGGCAGATACCTTGACCTTCCCTCAGTCAAACTGTGTTCCCCAATCTTCTTCCTGTGTGGGCTCAAGTGAGGTTGGCTCGCTCTCCAGCAGGAAGTCTTGCAAACACCCAGGCCGGACTTGTGGCTCTGTCTCTGATCTCTGCCTCTTTGGTCTTAATGGCTGGAACTGCTGCTCTGGCTTCAGTAGTTTCCATGGCTCTAGTAAGATCCTATTTGACTTACCATCTAATTTCCTTCCATCTACTCCTGCCCATATTAAATCAACCCATATCTGGGTCCTCGTAACCTTCATAGGGCCCTTGAAATTCTTCTTGTGAGTAGCAGACCTTATTTCTTTCTGGGTTATCATTGCTTCAACCTCTCCTAAGTCTGCTACTGTACGTGTCACCTTGCTAATGGGATGCCCTAAGTGAGGGGAAAGAATGGCCACTAGAGACCCAAAGAGGGATGTGGGAGCCATTTGAAGCACAATATTTCTCATCCCAGTAGTGAAAATCTCTTCATCTGGGCCATAATTCTCCAGACCGTAGATGGCATTTCTTATGCCTAGCTCTCGTAGCACCTGTTGGAGTTCAGCATATGTCTGCCATCTAACAGTAGAGGATGGTAGGTCACCCGGATTGGGCCACACAGCATCATGAAGTGCAGCCATAAGACAATTGAGGAGGGTGTGACTCTCTGGTGTCTGATGTGCATTTTGTAATCACTGCCTTAAGGCAGGCTGTTCTGTCAGGGAAGCTAGCTTTCCCAACTCTGATCCCGACAGAACAATTCCATCCACCCCTAAGTCCCACAGATGCAGGAGCCAAGCTGATATTGACTCGGAGGGCTTCTGCCTAAACCGGGAGCCCAAATCCACCAGCTCAGCCTGAGTATAGGGGCGGACCATAGAGTGCTCCACGACCTGGGGTGGGGGCTGCTCCTCTTCATGGGGAACTTTCAGCTGCTGGGTCTTTATTTTCTTTACAACCACTGGGCGTGCTTTCTATACAGGAGGGGCCAGTGCCTCCAGCACCACCCCCTCATCCTTCTCCAGCTCCTCCATTTCTGGGACTGATGGCACCTTTATCTCCCCTCCCCCAAGTACCTCCTCTGCTACAACCTCTACCTTTTCTACTGTGCCTTGCGGCAGTGCTAGCTCAGTCTTCAAAAGCTCTCTTACCTTCTCCTCAATGCTTCATAGCTGCTGTTCTCATGCCACCTCCACCTTCCACCTGTGCTTCCCTCAGTAGTTTGTCTTTTTCCTTGATGTCCTTTTCCTCCTTCAGAGCACCTGGCAGCACTGCCATCGCATTCTGTAAGAAATTGTTTACCTCTCCAATGTCACCTTGCTGCCAGCATTCTCATGCTTCCTCCTCTCACATCAATACCATTCTCTTCTTCAGGGAATCCACAGAAGTTTGCAGCTCGCATTCTCATGCCACCATTTCTGGGGTCTTTTTCAGGAGCATGTCCTTCTCTTCTGTAGACTTTTTTAATACTGTGAGAAGCAGCCAGCCCACAGTCACCACTGCCTCATGGGCACCCTGTCTCTCAAAAGACCTACTTACTACACCAAGGGCTACCCCTACTGCCTCAGGTATCACCTCCACTTGCCTCCAGTCCTGGAGTGGGGCCCAGTTCTCTAGGAGGCAAACCACCTCAGACCACATACCCATTGGGGAAAAATCCATTGTCTCCCCATTCACAGGGGCAGCCTGTCTTTTTCCTTGGTCAACAGTGAACCCTGCCGACTACGCCAATTGTCTTGCCAATGGGTTTCAGTCCTGGGCAAGTTAGCTATGGATTCAATGTGGCCAAAGAAATTGACAGCAAAACGTTCTTTGGGGTGAAAGGGTTTATTACCCAGCTTGTTCTCCTGGAGGTAGGTTGAGCACTAGCATCTCTGCTTCCACCCAGAGCACTGGGCCGAGCTCTCTATATAGTGCAATAATAGCTTATTGCCAAAAGGTGTGGAAGCAGTAGCCTAGCACAGGCCAGTTACATCATCAGGTGGTTTAAGTTCAATGAGGATCCTGGCCATAGGAACCCCAACTTCCCCACATTGATATTACAATATTTCTTGCTGTATGCCCAACCTCCTTCTGGGAGGCCTATAATCATCCTGTCATCTCATATCTTCTCAGTAATCTGTCACTGCTGGGACTCAGTTCCTTCCCACTGGATTTCCTTCCTTTAGTTTATTCATAACTGATTGTTTAAGTCACTTTATTTCATCTTCAGCAGATTCTGAAACTGAAACTTAACATTCCCACAGCTTAAGTGACAGAGTCAGGGATCAAACTGAGACACAGCCAACTCCAAACCACATTATTTTACTAATGTCATAAGCTCTCTGAATGCACTGTTTTCATTTATGAGGAAGATACTGTCTTGCCAATGGGTTTCAGCCCCAGGCAAGTTCACTATGGATTCAATGTGACCAAAGAAATGAGAGTAGAACCTTCTTGGGGTAAGAGGGTTATACTCAACTTTATTTCCATGGTAGCATGTCAATAAATAGAATCTCATCCACTTAGAGCGAGTCTGCATGCAGCATCCTGTGCAGCCATCTCAGTCTCTGTCCTTGGCGCTGCCACCACTCCAGTCTCATCTCTGCTGTCCTGCAGGCTTGCAGCCATGCCACCATGTCACCCAGAGCAGTGGACAGAGCTCTTTATATAGACTCACTAACAACGTATTGCTCACATGTGTGTAGTGAGCTAGCCAACCAGGCCCAGGTGAGAATACTGGCCCCAGGAACCTTCACTTTATCCACAGATGCAATGACATTGATGTCAGCTAAAATCACTTCAACATCAAGCTTTTAATTCAAATTTATTCTAAGTATTAATGGTGAGATAAGCCATGTGTACTTGTAGAAAGAACTACTTGTAAATTTTCCCTTTTGGGGAAGCACATTTTATTTTTCTTTTGTACTTTATTGAATGTCAAAAATACATAGTTCCTTTTTGTTTTGTTTTGTTTCTGTAGATACCAGGCATTTTAAACGTCCAACCAAGACTGTAAAATACTCCACACTGGGATACACTTTCCAAGCAATTTAGCCACTGTGAAATGTAAATTTGATAAGTAAAAGCACTGACACAGTGACTGTACCCTTGCAGAGCCACAAGCAGGTGCACATGAGTTCACTTTATGATAAGAAGCTGCACCTGTTAGAGAGCAGCATTTGAAAGTAGCCTGTTCACAAATTCTAGGACATCCAGAATGAGAAGAACATATTAAATTGTGAAGGGAGATCCTGAAGTGGTATCTACCCACTGATGGATATCTGTAATCACGGGCTAACGCCTGCATAAGCTCAGTGCTGCTATTTTTGTTCAATGATATTATCTCTCCAGTTTTGCTGGGCCAGTTAAAACCTGTGCTGTCAGAATTCTATGTTATGGATATCCTAGTCCTAGGTCTGCCTGGGTGTATCAAAGTTCTAAGACTAGATTCCAATGATACCTAGAGATAAATACTTATTTTACTATTTATCTTTTTCTTGTTAACAGGTTTTGAATTTCTTAGGATTCACAAGTTTTAAGCATGCATTTGAAACAAAATATTAAAACTCATGCTTAATTGAATTTATTATGTATAGGTAAAGAGCCCTGTCTTGCTAGTGGGTTTCAGCCTGGGGCAAGTTCAATATGTGACCAAAGAAATGACAAATCTTGGGGTGAAAGGGCAATCACTAAAATCCCTTTCACTCAGAGCGTGTCTGCATGCATCAAGCCATCCTCTGGGCCTCTCTGCACACACAGTTGTCCCAGTCTCTGTCCTTGGTGCTGCCACCACTCCAGTCTCGTCTCTGCTTTCCTGCAGCCTTGTAGTTTTGTGTACCACCGAGTCACCTAGAGCACTGGGCAGGCATCTTCATATACAGTCAATAATGACGTATTGCCCACATGTGTGTAGTGAGCGAGCCAACCAGGGCCAGGGGAGAATCCTGGCCACAGGAAACTTCATTTTATCCACAAGCCTTCACTCATGCACTAGTGGTTTTTAGCCCTGTTCTTTAATGTCTTTTAAGTTCCCTTTAGAGAGGGAAAATGTTGTCAATACTTCAGCAGGTTTTATCAGAGAAAGAAATGATGAACATTTTAAACCAAATCCTGAATGAGGATTCCTACAATAAGCACCACTCCCTAAATAATAATCCAACATAAAAGTCTTGAATTTCTTTTGAATAATATGTTAAATCAATTTCTAAAACTGTTATTGCCATATTTATTAAATTGTTCATGTAAAGGATACTAGAATTACATTCAGAATTGAAGTTACTAAAGAGAGCACAGAAATACCATATTACTGATTCTTTCTAACATAGAAAATAGTGAAGACATCTGTATGTCTCGACTGCTACTGCTTGTACACATTGTGACAAATATTTATTCAGAAGTACCAAGATTATTCTACTAATTAATATTCAGTATACTTAACAGGCATGGTGTAGGTATTAATGAACCAGAATTGATTTTGTCCATTAATAACTCACAGGGCTGAAAAGGTGGGTGCCATCTGATTATCATCCCTGGTGATAGGAACCAATATTTTACCAATTTTGTAGATGAGGAACTGAAACTTCAAAAAAACAAGTATTTTCTTCAAAGTCCATAACCAGTATAAGGTTGGAACCTTGTCCATTAAACCTAAATTGAGCTAGTACTTAAACCTATGCTCTAACCACTACATATAAATTGGTCATTTGTGTAGGGTGTTACCAAGTGTTAGAAATGTGCGTAGGACAAGAGGACTTGCCCTTAAAATTAACAAAGACTAGTAAACATAGGAATAACTTTAGAGTTTGAAATCCAACACTACAATTTTTCAAATAGGAAAACAAAGTCTAAAGAAATGAAGTAATGCTCTTTCTTGGAGTATGTTTCATTCTTCTGTCATTTAAAATAACTTTTATGTATTAGACGTTCAAAACACTTTTTCACTTTATGTTGAATTAATGATAAAACACCATTTCAACGTATTGAGCTTTCCAAGAGCTAAAAAAAAGAGAAGATTTGGTTTCCAGGGAAATGTTGTATACATAAGTTATTTGTTGGCTTTTTAAATTAGACTTTATAGATGCTCTACAGCATAGCCTTAGCTCATTTCTTGCTTATCATATCATCCATGCTTGCTATCTATGTTTATATTGTTAAAAACAAAACAAGCCCCAAAGCTGAATTGTATATACTATGCCCCACATCACCAATCTGAGACAGTATTACAGTTTCAGCTCTCCCAGAAATGGAATCTTACACAGAATTGCCTATCAACACTAGTTAGGTTATCTGCCTGATAGACAGACCCCTGCCCTTCCCTATAGGAAAATAACTTTGCAATAACCAGTCCACATTTTGCCAGGGTAACTTCTTTGTTCCTGCTCCCTTCTGCCTATAAAAAGTCCTTGATTTTGTACAGCTACTCCGAGTTCCTTTCTAGCTCCTACACTGGATGCTGCCTGACGCATGAATCATCCAGTAAAGCCAGTAAGATTTTTTAAATTTACTCAGTTGAAATTTTTATTTTTTTAACAGTGTAAGTCTATATATTGTGGATTTCAAAACTGTCCATTCCTTTTCTAAATCTAAATCACTTATTCCTTGATAAATTTTCACCTAATTCCTTCTGCATATCTTGGGTCTGAGTTAAAATAATATGGATTTCAGGGAATAACTGAACATTATTCTCTCGGGACTTTTTTTTTTTTTTTAAGGAAAGGCACATTTAGGGATATAGTAAGGAAGCCTGTTCTTTTGAGCTAACTTGCCTGATTTGTGGACTCAGAGTGCTTATGAAGTTGCGATGCGTCTCAAACATAGGCCAGCTGAACTTTTGAAGACAGACTTTTACTGAGCCAACTGAGAATTTTTAAATTAAAAACAACAATAACAAAACTGCAATGACACTTAACCATTTTTTCGTTTATTCCATTGTCTTCCTTTGATTTCTCTTTTCTACCTCTTTCTCTTTTCCTCCATGAACACAAGGTCTCCCTGATGCTTCACCCCTTAAATACATCCACAGGCAAACATTCTAACAGAACAAAAAAAGCTTTCTTCATGAATATGCATTAAAATGGAATGAAAGTCTCCTTCCTACCCAGTTGACTGCCGGTAGTCATTGTCTAATAGAATATTGGATTATTTTCTTCAAGGCTCCCTGTTCAAAAATCAATGTTCTGCTAGACTGAGCGGACTGACAGTAGTCTAACGCTTGCTAGGCCAACAGCTGAATGCCCTCAGAATTGGAATCCAAAGCTGTCCTTGCGAATGAGGAGAGGTAAACAGGAAAGAAAAAAAAATGCAATTATATATGTTTCATTGGCAGTCATGAGGACTTTCATGAATTTTTGTGGAAAAGGAAATATAGCTCAAGCTCAAGAGGATATTAATTCAAATAGAGGGATTAAAACTATCTCTTAATTACTTTTAGGGATGGGTGAACTTGGCCATATTTTGGGTTTATTGAGTATCTCAAATGTTTCCCCAAATGTCTGCAGTTTTCTTAGAAAAAGCTTCTTCAGCTCCCTTTGTTTTACAGATCTTGTGTAATTTGTGATAAATCCAAATGACAATATTTTAGTTTGGTTTGCAACTAAGAAAACATTCAGCTTTATATTTTTTCCTATTAATGTGTTAAGTTTAGTTTCAAATCAAGGTCTGAGTCTTCTAGAAACTTTATGTGTAACAAAAAGCATTTTTTAAAAGAAAATAGATACAGCCTTTGCTATATGAATATCACATTATCAAAGAAGGAGAAGAATAATTTTAAAAAGTAACCATTGCACAAAGCCATGTTGATATTGTTTTAGATATAATCTATTGGTTTGAAAAGGACTGTGATGCAGCCTTTCCAAATATCTTGAGTATACCAGGATTTATGAAATGAAGTATTTTCAATAAAAGTTTAATTAAAGCAATTGTACTTTTAGGTTGGTATTGTGGGGAAACCTCATTTTTATTGCATTTACCCACCTTTTAAAATGTAAGCAAGCATAAGATTTTTTAATAAAGTACATGTCTGATACAGTTTATATTTATTTTGAATTTAATATAGTGGCAACTTTGTTAAGCAAATCATAAACATAACTGATTTTACTTTCCATATATTAATATAGTGACTATATATATATAATACATACACACGTATATATACTCATATCACTATATAAATACACATACATACATTCACATTTACACCTACATGCACATTCTAAAAATAGTATCATTATAAGTGGCTCTCAATATGATTGAGAAGACTGCTTGATTTCCTATACACAGACCTCTGGCAAAAATTATTTGTGCTCAACCAACTCATTTTTGTTATTCTTCCACTTTTGGGACTTATTTACAATCCTATTAGAATACTCACCATATAGTTAGGGATTAAAGAGTCTCATTCTGTTGATGGCATTAATGTTTTTATCTGAGAGGAACTATGCCACCTTTGAAGATAACGATCCAGATCACATTCTCTGTTGCTGTGGCTTTTCCATCGCACCCTTTTGTAAATTTCTACAGAAGATATTTATTACAGATATTCAAAAACAGCATGAAGGCCCCATATTAATTTGTGTATCAGAAATGCCATTTTCACTCATTTTCTCATCGGTGTATCCTGAAGTATCTTATCTAGTCTTATATTTTTTCAGAGGGGAGATATTATGTTTCAACTAAAAATTCATTTTCATATTTTGGGGACACTAGAAGTCTAGAATCAACTAAACTGTGATATATTTCTGAGATGAAAAAAATTTCATTGGTGATCATTATATGTTCAAGTCTGCCAGGAGGCATCATTAGCCTTGCGGTCAAGGTATTTTCATTTAAACAAGAGCTAAGTTTTCCTCAGACTGGTTCTGCCACTTGAACATAGAAACCTTCAGGTCTACTGGGAATGAGCTCCAATATAGGATTTTCAAATCCCATCCCTGCAGTGTCCCCACACTCCCTGTAGAGAGAATACGTGTGCAACTCCCAGAGTTTCTTAACAGATTTGAAGTTAAATTGTGCTAAGGTCTGAGGGAGTTAAGGAAAACTGACAGATTGTTTTTGACTTCTCTTTTAAAATGGTATATATTCGGTTAGAGTTTGGGCACATAACCTTATTACTTTATTCAAAGCGATTCTTCTTACCTTCCTCCATATCCTTTCTACTTTGACTTAAGAAATTACATTTCTAAGATTCTCTGGTTCTTTGGTAACTCCACTGTTCTGTTTTGCTTTGTTTTTAATTACATAAAAGGAATGACCTCTACCACAAAAGCAGAAACTTTGAACTTATTAACAATTTTCTCACAAGTGCTAGAGATATGAGGACTTTGGAGAAATAGCCACAATGGCCCTGCTAATGTGTGCAGCATAACCATTAAACCACACTTGTGATACTTGGCCTGTATTACATCAACTTTCCTCTTTCTATAAAAGCTAATCTTGCCTCACATCTTTATGCTAGCTAGTCTTAAGTTCTTATTTATGGTAGTTTCTGTGCCTCTTTTATGCTGCAGTATGGGGGTCTTTACTGAGTTAGTGTCCAGTTCCTAAACTTGGAACATCATGATGTCTCTTACAGCTTTTCCAGAAATGCATATTTTATTTGGCTGCATACCATTCAAGACAGATTCAGTGAAACTTGGAACTGCTGAAAACATTTACTAATCTTCTATTGCTATTTGCAGTTGGAGGTAACTGTCTCCTTACATCCCTTTTCCAACAACTCAATAAAAATTAGAATAGACAGAAACAATTTCTAGAAGGAAAGTAGAAGAAATGAACAAATGAGTTGAAAATATATGTCCTATTTTCTTACATTAAGGCTCTGTATTTTGTTATAAGTTCATTTATCTTCTAATGGTATTTCAAATATATAAAGTGCCCACATTCAAATTACAAAAAATCAAATACAGTAGCTTTCTTGAATAATAAGACAAAAACAGTTTGGGAAAGTTCATAATAGGCAGACTATCTGTAAGACAACTGGTTCTCAAAGAATATAATAATAGATAAAATGAATGGATATGAATTGAAAAGACTTTTACTATTACAATACCTTAAAACCTACAAAAAGCCTTGTTATGCCATGTTTTTTCAGTGGTGTGGGTCCATTAATCTGTAAAACCTTTTAATGGATACTGCAGTATTATTCTTATCTTTTCATACCTGTGCGATAAATATTTTGCTTTAACTCTAAGCAAAAGACTGAAATGAAACTTAGTGGGCAAATTTTGAACTTGAGTTTTATGGACAGTTTATAAACAAGCTTGTGGTTGTTTGTTAGCACAATGTAAAGTACTAAAATTCAGGAAATTTTACTTGTTTGTCTGGATGTTCTGCATTACTTAAAGAATAACTGATGGCAACACCGAATTCTCATTCCTCCAAGGTAATGTTGGATGAGACCAAGTAGCTCTTACCTTCTTTATATACAATATACTTGATTAAATTTGCCCTTATTACTTCCATTCCTTACTGCTTTAGTGTTGTGCAATTTTATTCATTTATATTAACTATCTGGCCCCGTGGGCATTGAGTTTGCAACACCTTGCATAAGAGATCTAGCTTTACCCAAGTCCTCCTTAATCTTGAAGTCTACTGGGAATGTTGGGCTGTTCTGAGGCCTCTGTGGAACTAGAGTCTACTGCTAGAAGGGTTTGAGATGGTGATTTGAGAGCAATGGTTTTGAACTTTGATTACAATCAATGTCCTCCTATCACAAAGTTCTATAATATCCATTTTCCAAAAGTGAAATGAAATTTAAAGATAATATAATCCACCTATACACATATTTAAGAAAATATACCCTGTCCTCAGGACTAATGAAGAGGAATTAAAGGAGTGTAAAATAAATGCCTGGTCATGATTACATTAGAAAACATTAGATTAGTAATGAAGTAGTCAGATGTTGTACACCTCTAAGGAGATTTACTTACATGATGTGACAGCTGTGAATGTAGATGGATCTGAGGGTGTAACTTTGATGACTCTAATGGCAAAAGGAATGTCATACTCAGCAACATGATTTTCTGACATGGTTGACTTGTGTAAGAATTCCTGGTAAAATTTCAAGCAAAATAAACCTCTCCAAGTTTTCTTTTATATGCATGATGGTAAATACACGTGGCATAATATATTAGTATATTATACTAATGAGTACATAACTACTGTTATGTACTAATTAGCACATAGTTATACTATGTAAAGTTATACAAAACTACTTTGTACAGATGTGACAACAGTTAATAAGGTCTGTGGCTCAGCTAAGTATAAACAGACCTTTCTCTGCTATGAATGTCTGTTATCTGGGGAGCACTTAGAAAGTCAGAGGGCATCTGGCAAAAGGCTTTGTTCTGAAAGACTTTCCTTCTTATTAGAGGATTTCTATCCTACCCTGACATATGTAAACCCTGCCCCAACTTAATGCCAATGATGTCTTCCAAGTGTTGTGCCAACCAAAATAAAATAGAAAAACACACATCTCCAAATGTCTACTAGGGGACAGTGTTGTCGCTGATGAGAAACAATTGTCTAATGAGAACAACTTTCCCAGATTCCTGAATATGATCAGAAATTTGAACTGACAAGAGAAGGGAATTTTTCTTGTTTATGTAGTATGCAAAAGCTTACTAAATTAACATATCCATGCATTTGCAGAAATAGTCCTTTCTTTAAAACAAATATTCTAGCATTTCTTCTCAAGTAATTTTAAGTATTATTTTGGAAGGAAATCCTGTAAAACCGCAGATAATTCTATGAACTCTTTTTAGAAAATTGAGAGAAAATTTCTGCAATTTTCATATATAATACACAATGAAATTAAAATAATTGCAAGCAAAATGTTTAGTTTTAGGTAAGCATATTATTGTATGTAAATATCATTTAAATTCCATCTTTAATAATAAACATAAAGATAATGTTAACTTTTCTCCCATTTTACATCTGATACATATTGCTTTATTTATTTAATAAGCATAAGAAAAGCTCTGATTTGTAAACAAGATGCTGAAAATTGCATTTATTCTCAGGTTTAATTTGAGGATTAAATATAGATTGAAATTTAAGTATTTGTACAAAATAAAATATATACTAAAATCAAGATCTTATTTTCTACGATTGTAATATTTTCCTCTAAAATGATTCTTATATTTTCTTTAAGTTTTATTCCTAAGTGAGAAATGAGAAAGCTTCAATTCTTTGTAATCACTCTTCAAATAAAACATTGCACATATGGAATATCTTTAATTTTATAAATGAAAAAAATGTATTCCTTTTATTCCACTTTATTCATGAAACACTACAATTAGATGTGTAGGAGAATTTTGACTACAAAACACAATCTATGATCTAATTAAGATTAACCTGAGATAAATTTGCAGAAATCCTACTATTTTATGTTTCTCTTAAACTTGTTTTCTAGTTTCTTTTTGTTACAAACAATATTCTATTGTGGCATAAGTTAAAATATATTTGACCAAGAAAAAAATTTAAGTCATTGAAATAGATATTTAAATAGATGTCACAATGAAAATACCTGTGACATCTAATGCTGCTCAAGTTCATCCATATGAGAAACCATCTGAGGACACAGGTCAGTGCAGACCCATTATATCTCCAAAAGTGACCTCTACATTCACTTGATATGCATTATGTGGATTCTAAATGTGTAAATGATTCAGTTTCAAAGGAAAAATAATTTCTTAACCAAGGAAAAGAAAAAGGAAAATAAATAATTACCACCATATCTTCCCACTCCCTGTCCATTACTACCACCATCAAGGAATTAAAAAATCTTTCATTCAAAGTTTTTCTGATGAACACATTTCTGGATTACTGTTTATGATAGGGTCAGAAGTGTCAGAAATGTCTCAAATCATCAAAATACATTTTAACATCTGTATTATGATTTTTATCTCATCTTTTATCCATTTTTTAGTGTAATGCAATAAGTCTAAAGTTAACCTTATAGAGATAAGAGAGAAACAAGATCTTTCATAGTCTAGAAATTATACAAAAACACCAAGTGCTAGAAATCAGCCTAGGTTATAGAATGTCCAGCGCTGCTGTTTTCTGTTCCTTTTGGTTACCAGTAACAGGAGTCAGAGAATAGCGCACTAGGAGGCAAGAGCACATATTTACCATTAAATAACAAAGACCTAATACAAATATTTAGTATTTAATATCATTGTACTAAAGATACTCTAGTATACTACTGGATACCGTGTGTTCAAAAAATGGCCACAGCTTTTTTTTTTTACTACATGCTTTCTAGAACTTTACAACTCTCCATTTAGAGGCACAGTTTACCTTCACTTTGATGTGGACCTTTTGACTGCCTTGACAAGTAGAATTGCTAGAATTGATGCTGCATGACTTCCAAAGTTAGATCATAAAAAGTGACATCTTCTACCCGGTCTCCACCTTCTCAGGACCCTCATCCTTGGAACCAGCTGCCGTGCTGTCAACAAGTAGACAAAGCTCAAGCAAGTTACCGGTGAACAGCCAGCGTCAGTCACCACAAATGTGAGTAATAAGCTTTCAGGGGGTTCTAGCCCCCAGCCTTCAAGCTGTCCCAGTTGATACAGAGCGGAGGAGAGATCAACTGTATCTCCACAAAGCCTTGCTCCAATTATAGAGGAGTGGAGGGGAGGATATGGAGGCAATGGGAACTGGAGGAAGTGATTAATCTTTTTCATGTTGCCCCTTCAGATAAGCATTTACTCACCTCCTAGACAACACATTGTTGCAGGGTTGGAGGTTGGCTAGCAGGAATCAATCCCTACTTGAAAATTTTCACCTATGTGATAAAATACTAGCAATAATCTCTTTCTTTAAAAAGCTAACCAGATATTCATACCATCAGACAACTAAAATCTTATATACCACCTAAAAGAAGATATAGTCAACTACCAATAGTTATTTCATCTATTATGAAACCCTTATACAAATATGCTTTTAGTATAACTAAAATGTATAAGGCCACTGAGAATCTCTGTTTCTAAAAGTATTTTATACAAATTTTACCAAGACCATTTAATGAACACTAAGCTCAAGATATATGTTCCTGACAATTTTTTAATGTATCAGAATATATGTTAAAAATTTTAATGGGGCTTTCAAGTCTATTCGGGGTATTTCTAAGTGGCACATGGCAAATATTCTCCATTCATTTTGGTCCCTCAGTCCTAAGATAATGCCTGTTGAAATAAACAGATTCACAAACTTATAAAAACTGCTTTTCATTTATCACCTACTCAGAGTGGTTCATTTTCTTCATTTGTATTTAATAAGATTATTATAGAATCATAAAACATTGCAATTATTATTTCATTATAACTTTTAACTTGAAGAATATTTACTACCTGTCTCTCATGGTTATTGTGAAATCATTCACTTTTTACCATCTTAAAATCCTTCTATGAAAAGTGTCATAAGATGTACTATACCATTGTGATGCCTTTATCCCTTTCTAAGCTGTCACCTTAGTTGTCAATTTTCCTCTGGGAATGTGTTCCAAAGATGTTTTTGCTGAACATCATAGTAGGGCTTGAAACTAAGTGTCTAAAACCATTCACTCTGAACACAGGGTAAATTGCGTTACATTGGAATGACAGTACAGTCATTTGCAAGTCCCCTGACACAGTCATTTCAACAACCTAACTTTAGCATTTACAGTCAGCTCCCAGCTGCAGCGGGAAATTCAATGGCCTCATTATTGTGTCTGAACTGAACTGTGTCATGCGGGAGGAGATCCAGCAACAGAGGCAGGTTGGGGCCTTCCGGTCACCTGCAGTCTGAGTTGGGTCAGCAGCAGAGGCAGAATCGGGAGGCAGGATAGCATCAGCTCTTAGTGATGAAGCTCTGGTTCATCTGCAAAGCCTAAACGAATAGCAATTTTTGCCATTCGAGGTGCACAGAATTCTTTTGAACTCCTGTTGGATTCAGGGATCACAAGAATCAGCTTGACTCCGGGAAGCAGGATGTGTTCATTCAGAGGCAGCAGCTTTGGCAGCCAAAGAGGATTGTCAGAGCCTATTTTCCTTTAGCAGCAGGAGTAAGTACTGTAAAGAAACGGCTCAGGGAGGCCGCGTGATGCACAAGCAGTATGTAATCCACCGAGTGTGCTGGGAATTCCAGAAGAAGGGGAACAGGAGCACAGTTCTGCTGCCAGGGGCGGGGTGCTGGAAGGCCTCTGCACCGCGCAGACTACGGCAGGCTGGAGGCGCTTTGCTTATTAGAGGAAGTAAGCTGTCCCGTGCCTATTGAGCTGCCATGCCCATGCTTTACCATAAAAACGGGAAAATAAATTAAACTCCTGTCACTGAATTATGAACAGATGTATCTCTTTATTTATATTACTAAGTTGTGTCACTTATTCAATCTATTAAATTATTTGGAAAACAAGGGTGAGGAGGAAAGACTGTGGCTTAATAGCCAAAGTCAGCACACGATGTACCACAATCAGCAGTGGGCAATGCTGGGCGTGGGTAGGAAGCCACTGCTTTATGTGCATGAGTAGAAAATAGACTTCAGATAATTGACTTAACTATAATGTGAAGTATGAAATGTTTTCCTGGGGGTTTGTATTAAAGCCAATAATTTGACTCTGACTGGACTTGCAAACACTCTGGGCAGGAATAAATAAAGAAGACTATCATCAATCTTTGGGTGTTTATGCTGAGAAGGGCTGTTTTCTTCCTGTTTTGTCATCTGTTGAATGGCCCTCACAGCAGGACTCCTGAAGGCACATGCCCCAGAGCCCGCACTGGTCCCCCCACGCTCATTTCCCGACACTATTCAGGAGAGGGAAGTGGAATTCAGGAAACAGCAACAGAAGAAGGGCTCTTTCGGCCAAATATAACACTTGCAGCTGTGTTTCGGCGTCTGAGCGGGCTCTGATTTGCCAGCCCTTCATGGCAGGATTTTCAGGACAGCAGGATTTGGCTGGTTTTCTTCCCGTGGAGTAAAAGAAATGGCAGGAGCTCCATTATTACATTTTAAAATTGCTCTCCTACTTCCCATTGAAAGGGAAAGATTTTAGGCTATTTCACAGGATAATAAAATAATGAACAATAATTAGGCAAACCTTGTGAAAAAAATAATATTTCCTTATATGATAATATTTGTCAGCACAGTTGTGTCATTTAGGTAGAAAGGTTTCTTTCATTTATTGCTATGGCGTGACTTTCAATTTCCAAAATCTTACATCAAGGAAAACTATTAATGTATATTCTGTAGTGCAATGTGAGTCTTGGAAGCAGAAGACGTTTAAGAAACAAACAGCATACTTTATTTATGATTTATTGATAAATTTTGACATTTTAAGCCATCACTCGTACCCCTGCCCCTCAAATTGGTGGAACTGGTTTTGAAATAATGTCTATGTTATGCATAGTAAGTCCAAATTTGGTCTGTGTAGACAATATTTTAATATTTTGTTTACCCCTTATGATTATTCCAATATAGAGATTCCAAAAAAAAAATGTAAACTATTATCACATGTTTCCCAGTAAAATTTGCTGTTTTTACTAGCCATTTACCACTTGGTTACTTTAGAATTCTCAAGGCTAGGAAAGGTGAAGGAAGATTAAAGGCTGAAGTGGTTTAAATTGCTTTCCTTTGACCCTAAGGAAGTGAATTAGGAAATAGAAATGACAAGCTCTTGGACCACAGAATATAGGGTTATGGTTGCTTTTAAAAGAAATCTCAGATTGCTAGAGTATTCCATTTGGGCTTCATAAATCTCTGTGTAGAATAATAAAAATGCACCTTATGTTTCTATCTTAAACATGCTTTTCATAGAGTTTACCTGATTCTAAGTACAATTTTTAAAAATATTTATTCAATAGGTATCTGTTGAGCATGTATTATGTCAAAGAATATTTGCCAGAGATTAGAAAGTTGAAGAAGATAGATCTCTGCAAGGCATGGAACAAGTAGTAGATTGAAAGATAAAATGCATTTGGTTTAATAATATGGGTACAAATATTGTGCAATAGATAACCAAAGAAAAGGCCATTAATGTCGACTAGTTTAACTTTAGAAGGCTTCATGAGGAATTGGCATTTGAGTTAAGCCCGAAACGGTGGTTAGATTTTCCATTAAGTGAGAGAAATCATGATCAAGGGACCAAGTTATTAAAGTTCACACCATAGACTAGAAAGACTGACTTATAGACTGCATAGAGAGGATAACAAGAGAGCTGTGAAAACACTGAGCATGGCTTGTTTAGTGAAAAAATATCAGTGAAATCTGAATTAGAATATAGTATACTTACTGGTTAAGATGGATTTTGGGAGACAAGATGACATAAGGAAAAGAGAGATGGTTATGGATTTCAGAAGAATCTTGATTCATAACCTCTCACCACCACTCAAACATGGGAGCATTTATCAGCACAACCCCGCAACCCCCCCCAGCCTCAGCTGTTGCATATATCAAGTATAAAACCTACAAGGTTTGTTATGAAGATTTAACTGAGATACTATACATGAAATATGCTAACACTATGCCTGATAAGCAGTAAATGACAGCTATTATTGCTACTGCTACTAGGTGTTTTCTTATTATGTAGTCTAAGGAAAAGTTGGAACCATAGTTTGTGGCCAAACATTATGGAAAGAATTAAAAGTAATGTAAACCTTACTGTAAATTGGAAAACCTGTTTTGAAGAAGGCTGTGATATTATAAAAGCAGCTTTGGAAAATTGATTCAAACCATATGAAATCTGTGGCAGAGGCATGGATACCAGTTAGAAGGTTCCAACAAGAGGCTTAGGATGAGTAAATAAGAAAGGCACATACAGCACAGAGATGGAGAGTATTGACCATTGCACTTAATTTGCAATGTAAGAAAAGCATAAGATGTTGATTACATTTGCATCATGAGAACCTGGAATCAAAGGAAGAGGAAATACTTTGAAGTATATGCAGTATGTTCAGTTCACTTTTAGTGTTTAGAGTGTCAGATGACGTGAAATCAAAATTTTGAACAGAAGAGTGGTATCAATACAATTGGATGTAAATTTTGGAGTTATCGGCACAAATGTAATCATGAAAATGGGTGCAATTTCCCATGCAGAGAAAGTATGATGAGAAGAGAGGAGATGAAAGATGGAGCCTTGAGGAATTCCAACAGTTAAAAAAGAGGAGACAATAAAGATGGTTTGAAAGTTTAAAGACATAACTTCATTCCTCCAATCTTTAGCTATAAGCACCATACTTTAAGAAGAATATGAACTGTTGAAATAACTTTAAGAGTACATGAGAGACTTAGAAATTGAGGAGAAGGTAAAGAAAATGAGAGAAATACTTAGAGGCTGTAAATTCTTGGAGGCCAACTACATGGAAGAGACGTTTGGCATTTTCCTCTCCCTCCCTGTCTCATTCCTTCTCCTTCTGCCTTTTTTATCTTTCTCTTCCTACCATTTTTATGTAGACAGAAAAAGAAAAAAGTTCTTATTTGGGACTCAACAGAGAAAGCTGAGAGAGACTCGCTAGACATAACAGTCTATTTAATATTTAAGCTACAAGTGGCTACTGCCCTGGGGTTACATGTTTGCTGCCATTCAAGTTCTGCTTGCTGTGATTTGGGGGATTAAATATTACAGAGCGGGAGGCACAAATCTAATGCAAGATTTTTTGATGAGATAAACTGTCCTACTTTAAGATTACTGTGTTTTCTGTTTTTCTTCTATACAGACTATTAAATACATGCCATCACGGTCACATAAACATTATATAGTCATATCTATGTTCTCTATTTCACACAATCATTTGATTGCAAAATAAGAGTTATTCAGTTGCAAGGTGGTAGATGTAATTCAAACCTTCAATATTTTAATAATCTAGAATTTCTCTGTATTTTGATTTGAAAAATCTGTTTAGGTATCAGCAATCTGAAGAAAGTTTCTATAAAGATACTGCAAAACAGTCTTATTTACTTCTCAGAGAAAGTAGAAAGCAGAAATGAATGATTAAAAATCATTAAAATATTTAAGGAATATTCTATTAACTATCACTAAGTACTATATAGTAAGATGCTTTTGGTAATTGGGTTAGCTGCATCTACCATCTTAAAGATGAAAAATTTAAGTTAACAGATGGGCTTGGCATCTTGCAATATAATAGGTATATTTTATTGACATTTTCTTCAATAACTGTTATTGACATGGTCTCCCATTCTCACTGCTCTGCCTCTTGTTTCCAGATCACAGTGTTGCATACACATCCAGTAAGGACTTTCTCTTTAATACAGAGTTCCGAGGCAATTTCTCATTTGTTGTTGTGCCTCCACAGCTCAAAGCTCATTCTTTTAATCGTACTCCAGAGTTAAACCAAATGTAGGTCCCTTTTTTCCTCAGACTGTGCCCAAAAGTCAAAATGTTAAGAGATTTGCAAGATAATTGGGTTAATCAAATGATATATAATTCCATTGTGTATATGTACCACATCTTCTTTATCCATTCATTTACTGATGGACACTTAGGTTGCTTCCATATCTTGGCTATTGTAAATGGTGCTGCGATACTATTCAGCCATAAGATAGAAACAAATCCTACCATTTGCAACAACATGGATGGAGCTGGAGGGTATTATGATCAGTGAAATAAGCCAAGCCGAAAAAGACAAGTATCAAATGATTTCACTCACATGTGGAGTATAAGAACAAAGAAAAAAACTGAAGGAACAAAACAGCAGCAGACTCACAGACTCCAAGAAGGGACTAGGGGTTACCAAAGGGGAGGGGTGTGGGAGGGCAGGCAGGGAGGGAGGGAGAGGAGATTGAGGGGTATTATGATTAGTACACATGGTGTGGGGGGATCACGGGGAAGACAGTGTAGCACAGACAAGACAAGTAGTGACTCTGTGGCACCTTACTACACTGATGGACAGTGACTGCAGTGGGTTATGGGGGGGATTTGATAATATGGGTGAATGTAGTAACCACATTGTTTTTCATGTGAAATCTTCATAAGAGTGTATATCAATAATACTTTAATAAAAAGAATTGAAAAAAAAGAATAAATTGTTTTAAGCCAAAAAAATGATATATAATTCAATGTTCATGATATTTTAAACAAAAACTTATAATTTGATAACCTTAAGTTGAAGAAACTTTTTTGACTCTTTTATTTTCTTCTTTACCTACCCTTTTATATTAAGTAGAATTATGAAACAGGTTTATCAAATTTTGAAAATTCCCTTGTAAAACTCTTTCCAAGGGAATCGACCTATGGAGACATAATTCTTTAAAGCAAGTATTCTCAACCATTCAGGTCCAAAAGCTTATATCCCCTCCCCCCCACCTCCCGCACTCCCACCCCACCCAGACCCCATCCCCACTGCCAAGTCCACACTCACTTTACTCAGGCAGTGCGGCAGTGAACACCAAGGTAGCTATAAGATTCATGTACTGGAGGAAAAATAAAAGCAACAATACCACACATCTATTCAGACATACTTATACAAAACCAGGTTTCTCCTTGACGATCCCAGATGATATATGGAAGCCATAAAAATAACCACATACGTTTTTAAAATGTGATAACTGTTATAATATGGGATATACACTACACTTCATGAAAACCCTAAAGAAGGAGGGATTTATTCATGACAGGAAGGACAAGGCAGACTTCAAGAAAGCTCCATAACGCCAAAGAAAGGTACCTTTTGGATTCACTGCTGTCTTCCCGTTGTTTAGGACCAGTTCATATTACATATTAGGAGTTCAGTTTAAGAGTTGAGTAATTGAATCATTGAACATAACAGTGAATGGATTAATTGATTAATGAAAAAGTGACATTAAAGTTGGATCTTGAAGTATCTTTAGGAGTTCAGTCACTAGAGGGTTCATATGAAAAAGAAAGAAGCCTAATTTAGAACAGTGGTGAACAAAATGCTATTGAAGAGGTGGAGTCAAGAGAGAGCATCCAGAATTTTATTCTGGGACATGGTGAATTTGAGATGCTTACAACAATCTAGGAAAATATATTACATAGTGTGGGTAAAATTGCAATATTTTCAGAATCTCTCGCCTGGTCTTCCTTCATCTCCATATTAATAGGAGCATGACTGACAGATCTACACCTCAAAGAAGATGGTTTCTTTACATTCAAGGCAGAAAAAGGAAGCCGAGACCCTTTATTGAGAGTGAGAAGGAAGGAAATTGGAAAATGTTTCTATTTGATTCCTCCATTTCATGATATAATAAAAAGCTAGATCATTTGTTCACAGCAATAGGTTGGTGTTGATCAGGGAGAGCGTTATAGTTGAGTTTGAGGTTGTTCTCCTAGGTCCCTGTCCCACCACAACAAAGAATTGAAAGACAGAGACACCATAGTGAAGCAGAAGGAGAGCTTTATTTGAATACATTCTAAGGGAGGAGCGGGCCAGAGTCAAGGTAGACAAAGGCCTCCACCGTTAGGCGGGAGGCCTGTGTGTTGCCTTCTGTCTATGAGATGCCTCTTTGATTGACAAGGTGGGGTTATTTGATTGGTGGGGCCCCCTGTATAGCCATTCTTGTCAGTGTGCATGTCCTTTCCTATGATGAGATGCGTGTTGGGCAGTTCTTAGTTTTGTTCATTGTACCCAAGTTGGGATCAGTTTGGGACCAGTTTAGCCTGGTCCTAATAGGCTAAGAAGTTATTTCCCTACAAAACTTTTGTTGTTTTAACGTGGGACCCCCTACCTGGGCAGAGTTTAGGCAGTTTTTCCTTGAACCTTATTTTCCTGTTCCCTGCTGCTCATGTCTATCTTTCTACCTAACAAAAGAACTTAAGACAATGGTAGAAGTTTGGAATAACTTCTGTGCTGAATGTGTATGGTGGATGATGGAAATGAGCCGAAGGATTACTATCACACAACTTTAAAGATGTGAGTCTAGAGAACTTAAATTTGCAACATCATTCAGCACCTTTGAACAATTTCTGCACAGTACTTGGTAATAGAACTAGGAAAAAATGGGAAGTTGATTTGTCCCAGTAAAAGAGACTGGTTGAGGGAACAGCGAGAGGGGGGAGTGAGACACTGTTCTTGGCAGGTGCAGGGGCAGGTAAGTCCAAAGAACGTACTGCTCAGTAGTATTTTCAGAAACTTGAGCAATGAGAAATTGTAAAGAGGCCCAACAGTAAGTTTTGTGAAAGTGAAAATGAAGATGAAGTCGAGAAAGTTGTGTTTAGAAAGCAGAGATGTCCAAGTTGGATGTTTGAGAGGAGATGAGGACAGAATCCTGGAAATTAGCATAACCCCAAAGCGGGAGGAGGTGTTGGCAGCAGTAGTTTTTCTTTTTAAATGAATCCAATCCAATTAATTAGTTTTGCCCTGAAAATAATTTTTTCTGTCATGGAAATTAGGGTGGAAAACAAGAACAATGACAACAGCAACAGCAAATAAGGCATTTTTAGACAGTAATCTGTGCAGGCAGTGGCTCAATAGAACGAATCATCATTATCATTATGATCATTCTTGCTTTTTAAAAGTCTTTATGTAATTCTAATAATATTCCTGTTATCTTAGCAGGCACTATTATCTGTACTTTAAGGTGAGAAGGAAAAAGAAAAGGTTATTGGGCCTCTAACTGATAAGTGTTGAAGGCAAAACTTGAATCCAAGACTTTTGGATAAAACTGTAGTGTTCTTTTACATTATTTATATTTACAGCATTATTTTCTGTTTAAGCTACAACACTGTTTCACTCATCTGCAATTTGAAGAAGCCAGTTAGCACAAATCAGACTTTCTCTTTCAAAGCAGAGAGACTTAATTTTCTTAGAGAATTCATATGTAAATTGATAATGCATATAAAATGTATGATTTTTTTCAGAGTACATGAGATCCATAACAGTCAGGGTGTGCCCCTATGTGTTCAGACAAAATATAAGATCTGAACACCAAGGAAATGAATTTGTTAATCCGTGCAGAAAAGATACTGGGTACTTTTAGGATAACCTTATTTGTCTTGTTTTAGCCCATGAGGAGCTCATTGTGCTTGCCTGCAAAAAGGTTGATGGGAAAGGGAAGACTAGAGTAAGAAGCAGCTGAGCAATACAGTCACACATGAGCAAGTTTGCTGCGGAAAAAATGTTTCTTTTGTATAAAGCAATAGACAGAAGACATCAACTTTTAATTATGTATCCCTTATTAAAACAGAACAAATACACTTATATTGTCAGCTAGTGCCCATGTGACGGTCTTTACAAAGCCGGATTTCCACAACTGGGCAATAGTGTCTCAGGCACACAAAGTCCTAAGAGGCTTATGACTTCAGCTGTCTCCAAATGGTAGTGATAATATAAGAGCCCATCTTTATCTATGCACATCCCAAGGAAACTCAGTTTTTCAAGGATAATTTTCTTCCTAAAACCTTGTTTGCTTGCTTCTTACAGGGAATTTTTATTTTACTTTTACCTATAGACTCACTTGCTCCAGTGGTGTTGTATTTGAAGGGACAGCTTTAATTTTGTAGAGGCATAGTGTATGTTTTTATTTTCAAATGTGACAGATAATAATGAGAGTAGGGTGCAGAATTTAGGGGTATTCAGGAACAAAGATATAAGGGGTTTAGCCTTCTGGAAGGGACTTGTTCAGGGCCCCAGAGAGCATGGAGCAGATGCTGCTGCTGAAACTGTTATACATGTAAAATGCACCTGAAAGTGTTTGAAGGAGATTATTAGTCGTATGTGTTGGCCTTTATCTATAGGAAAGAAATAGTAAGGAGGAACACCTCTCTACACTCTTTCTGGTCTTTACCTATCCTCTATTCACCTCTCCCCTCCATCAACAGCCTTGCAGGCAAAATTTGTCAATGCTATAGCGTGCAATTATATGTTTTATTGTTTTTTGTATGCCTCCTAAGAAGACAATCACCCTTGATATCATGGTGATATTTCAGCAGTTCTTTATAGCCTCTTTCCAGTCCCCCATTATTAAACATCTCAACCTCATTAATAATTGATGTCCACGTTTAAGTCACTGGTTAGAAAATACCTCTAAGATTTTACTTTATTAGCTTTTGAGTAAATGTTCCCCGAATCTCCTCTGCATTTTGTTAAAAATGAATGTTATATATCTTTTGATAAAACCTACAGAGTTAAGTGCCTAATAAAATACTACACGACTAAAATGACAATTAATATTTTAGCTTTATGCCAAAATATGAGGGTTCGCCTGCAAAGGTATGAATCACTGGTTTTTCATTTCTTTAATTCTGTATTAATTGATACTTGAGGCAATAAACCATACATAAAACTCTGACTTCAGATAAGCTTTAATGAGAGCCTGACCTTTGCTTGGATACTTCCCTGACAGTGAAAGGGTTCAAGATAACCCTTTGAAGCTCAAATTTATAAGATAAATGTTCTTAGCATTTCCTTATCATAGCTTGAGCTGATTATTGGGATATTCTGGGGGTTTATAATTGAGATTTGGAAGAAAATTATATTCTATTACATCCAGTTCAGTGGAAGCTTAACTAGCATTAGTGTAATTCTTTTAGTTCATTATTTTGCATCTGGAAAGGAATTGAGGTTCTGAGATCAGCAAAGGACATGAGCTGTCCTAAAATTATAGTATAAAATGTTTTAAAAAACAGATATTTTCTCTGTAAGATCCTCAAACCTGGTTTAGGAGGAACCAGCTCTCATATCTGTAGGCGCCGTAGTAGAGTGAAATCAATGTTCAAATTGTGTTTTGTTATTAAGTTATTGAATTTAAGAGTCACAAAAACATTTCATAGTTCCAGCATTTTTAAGGAACTGCAACTGAAAAAGTGACATATGAAGATTTGGAGTGTTCGGATGTACAGTTGCAGAGAAGTACTTTCCATTTGAGTGGGTTCCGATGGTCTATTTTTTTTTTAATAGTGTTTTTTCCAGAAATAGAACTGTGGAGTCATATTGAGAGAGGTTGAAGTTGAGTTAACAGAGAAGAGGTAGAGGAGGTAAACATGCATAAACATGGACCCACACACCCTGAAGAGATCCTTCGGATTACAACACCAGAACAGCATTACTTTGCAGTCCCTGCGTTGTTTATATCCTTGGCAGCAATGCACAGTTCTGACCATTAGCAACTACTGAAACTGTCCCTTACCTTGGCACATCAGACATGGCTTTCTCCTAGTTCTCTTTCTACTCTGGCTGTGCTTTTTCAACCAGGTACTACAGGATGCTCTGTATTTGCTGAATGAGTTAATGAATCTCCCATGAGATTGCTTCTTAGTCCTTCCTACATTTCAGGCTAACACGGCTGTGTACTCATTAGCCACTGATACGGAGAAGATGAGGCTGCCTGACTCGTGCGTCATCTAGTTCGTGATGGAAGACTAGGCCCATGCCTTTGTGCTGTGTCCCCCTTTAGTTAAAACTGAAATAAAAATAAAAGATAATAAATAAGTAAACAAACCCATGATGGAAAGAGAGGAAAATGACAAAAGGATAAAAGATGCCTGCAGTTTTCTGGAAGATAGCAAGTGTCATGGTATGGCTTGAAGATGAGCCGGGGGAGAGAGAGCGCACCTACTAAGGAAGTAGTATTAAATAATTAATGAATTAAGTGAAAGCTCAGGGTAAGAAGCAGGTCTTCTATATGACAGCTTCAGAAGTTAGAAATGCCGTGTTCCTACTTTTGTCCATCCTGATACACACACACGCAAGGACAAAGGCCAGGGTTACAGCCGGACAGAGGGACGCCATGCTTGCTCATTCCACAGTGGGATTTATTGATGATTAAGTCTCACCCTACCCAACACACAAATTCTAGTGAGAATCTCTCCTCATGGGATGACTTACTAATAGTCTTTGTATTTCACCCAAGACTTTGCCTTTGTTTTGTCCCTGGAAAGTGTGGCCTCCCCTTTAGGCTCTCCCCTAAAGCTATATACTAAGCCCACACAGCCTGTTTGTGTTTCTTGGCTGACAGCTGTGTTTTCGCTGTAGTTAGCATGGTTTGTCAAAAGGCGATCAACAACATGCCACCGTGCCTTCCAAAATAAGGTGCTAGGAAGAGGGGTCAGACACTGATCAGCAAGGTCACCCTGAAATCCACCTGTTTCTTTTGAGAGTTGGCCGCTCTTGCTTGCTTTCAAAGACCTGTCTTAGGGTTGGTAGGTCATCACAGGGAAAGCTGGGGCCAGGAACTCAGCCTGGAGGAATACTAAAGAGCAGCTTTTTTTTGGACTGTTACTTCTCTACAGTTCCCATTTTAAAAGCACAGCCAGAATAAATAAAGGAAAGGGATGAAGTATGAGGTATCAGGGAGCCTTGTAGCCCCAGATCTGAACTGCTTTCCCTGCTGCTAAAACCTGACCTCACCCTCAGCAAAAAGTTACAGAGCAATGGCAACAATATTGTTGTTGCTGGTTTTTTTTTTTTAATGAAAATATTTTATTTGTGTCTAGATGAAGAATTGCTCTGAGGTTGGGAACTTAAAACAACAAAACCAAATAAAACTTTTAGCAGTTCATTTAATAGATTATGATTTTAATATTTTAAGCAATGTAGTAGTGAGTAATCTTTAGTGAAGCCTATTGGGACCACAGATCTTTTTGACTAAACAAAAAGATTAAAAAATAAGGCCTGAAAAGTGGGTGAGAATAAAAGCAAAAAGACGTGTTGTAAGTTGTATACAGAGACCTTTTAATGAGTTGACAATTAAAAGAAAAATGAAACATATATAGATTCATTTTTTTTCTTTGATAATGGTGAGAGAAGTCTTTTTGTTTTAATTAATAAGGCAGGAACAGAAGGCCGAGGGTCTGGTTCTGAAATCCACTTCGCTATTTTGCCCTCTGGCCATGTCTGTACCCACTGCCCTCTGCTGAGCAATGAGAGCTTTCTCGCATCCACCCTTACAAGAAAAGTGACCACAAACATTCATTCTGATGTAGAATAAGTCATCCCTCTCCAGCTCCAGTCTCAGAACTTAGCTGGGTCTGTTGGCATGATCCAGGACTGCTTTCTGTGCCTGCTGAATAAGGAAACATTTGCTCAAATTTCATTTTTATGTCTCCCTAACTAGGCTTTCTAAGGGGTGAGGCTGGCATAAAGATGTTTACCTTCTAATTACATAAATTACGTATTATGTAACTAACCTCTGAATATAGAAATAGCTAGTAACAGTTTTAGCTCTAAGTTAACTTTAATTTAGTCTCTTACACATATATCACCCTTTCTACTTTAGGAATTGCTATGATACAGCAGAAAAACATGCTAAGTTGCAAGTATAAGTGTGTATATTATTTAGCAAATTATTACCTGCCACAAAAATATTAGTGTTGTTTTTCTTTTACTTTAAACATTTGTTTTATCCTGTTCCAGAGAGGATTTAAGATGCTAGATAGGTAGGTAGATAGATACACATAGATATGTAGGTATACACACTCTAACATAGCAGCACTAGTCACAAGAGGCTTTGGAATACTTAAAATGTGACTAGTTTGAATTGAGATGTGATGTAAGTGAAAAAAAGCATCAGATTTCAAATACCCTATGAAGAATGTGCAACATCTCATTAACAACTTGTTGAAATGTTAATGTTTTGGATAAATTTGATTAAATAAATATTAAAAATGATTTCACCTTTTTCCTTTTACCTGTTTTTTTAATGTGGTTACTAGGAAATGTAAAATTCCATATGCGGCTCATATGTTTCTACTGGTCACAGCTAATATATAAAGTGCAATGAGATAAAATGAATCAAATTTAATACTTCCTGTGGTTGGGGAGGAAGAAATTTCCTCTGTTCCTCAAGGTTCTTCTAGCTGGTCTAAAAATCAAATTGACATGAGACAGGTTAACAGGAGAAAAAACTAAAGTTTAATTGCCTACCTATGGGGAAGCCATAGACATGGGTTCCAATCCATCTACCACTTAGTGTACATTATAATATAGTTATGTAAAGTGATAGCTCTCTTTCTGGACTGTGTCCTCTATTTAAATTCTTTCTGTACAGTTGGTGGGTGGGAGGTCAAGGTTTCTTTCAGAGTCTTGGGCTTTGATTGTTCTTAACTCTGAATCTATCTCCATGTCAGGGACACATCTTGGGGCAGGATGCTTCTGGACCCGCCCCTGTGTAATATCATTAAACATTACTCTTGCAGGAATAGCTCAGAGGACCTTATTCTTAAGCACTTAATGTTCAGTGTAGTGTAGAGTAAACTAAAACAAGGACTAAGTAGCAGTACTCCTAATTTTTGAAGATTGTTCTCCTATCCAGCCATAGGGAATGAGAATCCATTTGACTGGGGTCTGTAGCAAGATTAGTTGGTGGTTCCCAATATGACCCGATGTATGTTCTGTAATCCATTTATTTTGGCAATAATAGATTACCTAAATGGTGAAATAGATCAAGAGTCTCTGTAGCATTGCTTTAGTTAACAGTGGGAAAGACATATCACTAGCTGCAGAAATGGGATTAATGAGGCTCATTTCCACACTGAACTGCCCTGGTTCCCACACTAGTCAGGAGACAATGGAAGTACATAATTACTTCTGTTAGAGAGAAATGGTCTTGGGATCTAGCTTGGTTTCAGTGTGATTTAAAAGGAAAGACTTTGCACATATTTAATTTGACGTAGGTGACTTTGGGTAGGTGTGGGACTGGAAAAGCCAATGCTCTTTGTGAAAAGGTACTTAGTAGATATAAATGGAAGCACAAATTCAGACACTTCATTGAGAAAAGTTAGAACAGCTAATCTGGTCCCATCTCATTTTCTATATAAGTTCAACAGCATAAATGAGCACAATCATTTACTTTTTGCTTGTGGTTGTCACAAGGACAGAAATGGGGGTCCTTGGTCTCATTGTGAGAAAGAATTCAAGAACAAAGAAAAGCCATTGAGTTTAAGAACTTATTTGGAGATAAAAGTTCAGAAAAAGGCAAGAGTACACACCTGAGAGTTAGGGCACAGGCAGACCCAGATGGGGTCCTGCTCAGGGAACAATACTGAGCCTTTTTATGTAAAGGAAGATAAATATTCTCTAAGTGGGGTAGGTTTCAAAGTGAACAGGTGGAGTCTTCCTGGAGTTCAGGTTTGCTGCCCCCTCACATGGGGTGGATGGATTTTTTAATTATATTTGGTTCCCTTTGAAACTGTTGTGGTATGAGGAGGTATGATTTTTACTATGTAATGACAGAGTGACATGCTTTTGAATATGTTAATGGATTTTGGAGTGAGGTTTGGGTCAATTTCTCCTCCATGTTGAAACTAGCTGGTTCTGGCCAGTCTGTCATCTCTATTCTCACTCCACGTCTCAGGGGAATGTGTAGAATGAAAGCAAGCATCTGACCAAAATTCTGTTCCCTCCCCCTGCTTATGTCTGGATATCTACCTACTATAACAGAAGCATCATATGAAAATCAAGGATTATAAACCATAGTGAAAAAATTTTAAAGAATCAACAAAATTTCTCTTTATTTCATAAGCATAATAAGCATTTTTCATTTTTACCTGCTCAGTATATAAGTATAATAAAGTCCATTGAAGTGTTTCAGGTAATTTGTGATCTAAGGATGGATAGCCTTCATCTGTAGATTGTCTAGCCTTTCTAAATTGAGATTTCAGTTGTTAAAGTTTTAAAACAATGAAAACATATATTTACATATATATTTTTATTGAGTAGACTATGTCATTTTATAAACTATAAAACCATGAGGGTGTGTTTCCTCAACTATCTTTTATCACTATTAAATTTTTAAAGATAATGAAAAGCACCATGGGTATTATCAAAGTTTGGGTTTATTTTACTTTGTGTATTATAATAAATTTGTGGTATTATATGTAAAAAACGTTTGTCTTACACATGCTGTATATTCTAGCTTCTCATTTTAATCTGTTATATAATAGTAACATCTTGCCAGCTGGGCATCTTTCCAATGTCCAATTAGGTATTTAATATTTAAATTCTCTGGGACATTATGAGTTCCATGGATGGGGTAAGGTGTCACCAGTCCCTAGCAAATTATTTGGGACACAATTAACTGGCAAATAAATTTTGTTAAATAAATGGAGAAATGAATAAGTAAATTAGAAACAGTGAGGACATGAGGAAATTAACATTATCTTTTGAAGGGAACATATGTTGGTGTTAACATTTTAGTGAGTATTAAACATTATCTATAACTTTAAATGTCAGTGTTTTTTAATTCAGAAATTCCCCTTTAGAAATCTATATAGTATAGATGTATTTATTCAACTGTAAAACATATGTACACATATATCTATAATTATATGTTGCACAACAGTTGTAATAAAAATAAGAAAACCAATTAAAAAGTCCAACAAAATGGGATTGGCGAAATAAAAACAGAACTCTATTCATCTCTTTCAAAAAATGGGATTCCTTTGTCTATATCCACATAGAGGTAACACAGCAGAACCAAATAGATAACATGATTTTCATTAATATTTATGGAGTTCTTACTATTTTACAGGCTCCTTTTTATGCATTTCTAATTCATTGAAGTATTTAATCCTCACATTATGCCAGTAAGATAGGTATTATTATTATCCCCATTTTACGAATAGAGAAAGTGAGGTACAAAGAGATTAAGCAATTTGCCCAAAGTCACATAGCTAGTATTGATCACAACTAGCATTTGAACTAAGATGATGTACCTCTGCAGACCACAGTTTTAATGACCTCTCCTTCCCCTTTTAAAAATCAAGTATTTCATATACATATTTGTAAAATGTGAGAAATATTTCCAAGCTCACAGGGTTTTGTGCTATTGTGAATATTAAAATAGATAATAAATGTAAACTCTTAGTTCAGTATCTGCCATGTATCATAAAATGGGTATTCATGTATATAGAGCATATATATATGATATTTATGAAAATAAACAATATAACATACAAAGTCATTTTATTCTATCAAGATACATTTTTCATATTCAAGTTTATACATTGACTTGTTTACAGTGAGCATTTATTTTTTATAATCTTAAAAATAACTTCAGGTTATATTTAAAATATTTGAAATGATTAGCCAAGAGTAGTAAGTATTTCTGGAAGTTATAACTATCTTTGGAAAATTTACTAATTATTGAGGAGGGGCTCAAGATGGCAGCATAAGTAGGGCAGCAGAAATCTCCTCCCAAACCATACTTATTTTTGAAAATACAACAAGTACAACTACTCCTAAAAGAGAGACCAGAAGCTACAGTACAACAGCCAGGCTACAGCTACATCTGCAAGAACTCAGCATCTCATAAAAAGGGTAAGCTACAAAGCCGTGATCTGGCAGGACCCGAGCACACCCCACACCCAAGCTCACCAGCAGGAGGAAAAGAATCAGAGTGGGGAGGGAGTGAAAGCAGAGGACTGCTAAATAACCAGCCCTAGTAATCTGCACTGGGAGCACAGACACACATTGCATTGTGTACTGGATATTAGAGAAATGGAAAAGTAAAACCTGAGATGGAGACTGTGAGTGGGTCCCCACAGCCAGCTCCCTTGGGACAAAAGAAAAGCGGGCGCTTTTTAAAAGTCTTAAAGGGGCAAGGGCTCACCAGCTGGACAAAATTGTCCTGGCATTTAAGGAACTTCAGGCACCCTAACCCCCTGGGGGGTAATGCAGCCCCAAAGCCCCTCACTGCGATAAGCAACCTGCCATTCATTCCCTCCAGCCAGTGCTGCAAGCAAACCAGCTGACCCGTCAGAGCAGCAGAGCAGCCGGAGAATAGCCCCGCCTACAGCAACCACATGGAGTCTTCTCCCAGTGCACAGCTAAGCTGGACAGACCCAGAGGCTGCCACTGGCGTGTAGCTGCCCAGCACAGACAGAGGAAGCCGGAACAAGGTCCAGAAGGCACAAAGGGGCGCGGTTCTCGCAGGAGAACACACCCGGCACGTCTGTGACTCCCCACAGGGTTCTAGGCTATCCCAAGGGCTGCCCCGCTCACGGCAGCTCAGGAGATTATCCCAGAGACTGCTCCCAATGTGCAGGGAACCGACACAGGCAGCGGAGAAGGGCAAGGCAACCAACAAGAAGAAAGGGACTTTGTTCTCCCAGCTGACACATGCACCACCTGCCTATGACCACTTCTAACATCATGAAAAGGCAGAAGAATCTGGTCCAGTCAAAAATCACTCAGACAACCCCAGAGAGAGGGCCTGGGGAGATAGATATAATCTATCTTCCAGAAAAGAATTCAAAATAAAAGTCATAACTGCGCTGATGGACCTGCAGAGAAATATGCAAGAGCTAAGGGATAAAGTCTGGAGGGAGATAACAGAAATGAAATAATCGAGAAGTCTTAAGAGCACACTGGACAAGGTGCAAAAGACTGTTAATGGAATAGAAATCAGAGAACAGGAATGAAGAGAAGCTGAGGCAAAGAGAGATAAAAGGATCTCTAGGAATGAAAGAATATTAAGAGAACTGTGTGACCAATCCAAATGTAACAATAGTCACATTTTAGGGGTACCAGTAAAAGAAGAAGAGAGAAAAGGGTATAGAAAGTGTCTTTGAAGAAATAATTCCTGAAAACTTCCCTAAGTTGGGGAAAGAAATAGTCTCTCAGACCATGGAAGCCCAACACAGGGACTCCCAATACATCTCCCAACACAAGGGACCCAAGGAGGACAACACCAAGACACATAATAATTAAAATGGCAAAGTTCAAAGACAAGGACAGAGTATTAAAGGCAACCAGAGAGAGAAAAAAGGTCACCTACAAAGGAAAACCCATCAGGCTATCATCAGATTCTCAACAGAAACCTTAAAGGCCAGAAGAGAATGATGTGATATATTTAATGCAATGAAACAGAAGGGCCTTGAACCAGGAATACTGTATGCAGCACACTTATCATTTAAATTTGAAGGAGGGATTAAACAATTTCCAGATAAATAAAAGTTGAGGGAATTTGCCTCCCATAGACAACTGCTACAGGATATTTTAAAGGGTCTGCTATAAATGGAAGTACTCCTAAGGCTAAATAGATGTCACCAGAGAAAATAAAATCACAGCAAAGAAAGCAGACCAACCAAATACTAACTAAAGGCAAAAAATAAAATCAACTATCCACAAAAGCAGTCAAAGGAAACACAAAAGAGTATAGAATAAAACATGTAACATATAAAGAATGGAGGAGGAAGAATAAGAAGGGAGAGAAATAAAGAATCATCAGACTGTATATAATAGCTTAATAAAGAGTTAGTTAGATGGTTAGATAGTAAAGAAGCTACCATTGAACCTTTGGTAACCACGAATCCAAAGCCTGCAATGGCAATAAGTACATATCTATTGATAATCACCCTAAATGTAAATGGACTAAATGCACCAATCAAAAGACACAGAGTAACAGAATGGATAAAAAAGCAAGATCCATCTATATGCTGCCTACAAGACATACACAGACTAAAAGTGAAGGGATGGAAAAAGATATTTCATGCAAGCAATAGGGGGAAAAAAGCAGGTGTTGCAGTACTTGTATCAGACAAAATAGACATCAAAACAAAGAAAGTAACAAGAGATAAAGAAGGACATTACATAATGATAAAGGGGTCAGTCCAACAAGAGGATATAACCATTTAAAATATATATGCACCCAACACAGGAGCACCGGCATATGTGAAACAAATACTAACAGAATTAAAGGAGGAAATAGGATACAATGCATTCATTTTAGGAGAATTCAACACACCACTCATTCCAAAGGACAGATGAACCAGACAGAACAGATGGACCTAACAGACATCTACAGAACTCTACACCCAAAAGCAACAGGATACACATTCTTCTAAAGTGCACATGGAACATCTTCCAGAATAGACCACATATTAGGCCACAAAAAGAGCCTCAGTAAATTTAAAAACATTGAAATTCTACCAACCAACTTCTCAGATCACAAAGGTATAAACCTAGAAATAAATTGTACAAAGAAAACAAAAAGGCTCACAAACACATGGAGGCTTAACAACATGCTCCTAAATAATCAGTGGATCAATGACCAAATTAAAACAGAGATCAAGCAATATATGGAGACAAATGAAAGCAATAGCACAAAGCCCCAACTTCTGTGGAAAAAAATGAAGGTAGTTCTAAGAGGAAACTATATAGCAATCTAGGCCTATTTAAAGAAGGAAGAACAATCCCAAATTCTCTATAGTCACAGTTATGGAAACTGGAAAAATAAGAACAAATGAGGCCCAAGGTCAGCAGAAGGAGGGACATAATAAAGATCAGAGAAGAAATAAATAAAATTGAGAAGAATCAAACAATAGAAAAAAATCCATGAAATCAAGAGCTGGTTCTTTGAAAAAATAAACAAAATAGATAAATCCTGAGCCAGACTCATTAAGAGAAAAAGAGAATCTACACACATAAGCAGAATCAGAAATGAGGAAAGAAAAATCATGATGGACCCCACAGAAATACAAAGAGTTATGAGAGAATACTATGAAAATCTATATGCTAACAAACTGGATAAATTAAAAGAAATGGAAAACTTCCTAGAAAAATGTAACATTCCAAGACTGACCCAGGAAGAAACAGAAAATCTAAACACCCCAATTACCAGCAATGAAATTGAATCGGTAATCAAAAACTACCCAAGAACAAAACACCAGGCCAGATGGATTCACCACTGAATTTTATCAGACATATAGAGAAGACATTCTCCTTAAAGTTTTCCAAAAAACAGAAGAGGAGGGAATCCTTCCAAACTCATTCTATGAAACCAGCATCACTTTAATACCAAAACCAGGCAGACACCACACACAAAAAAAATTACAGAGCAATATCCCTGATGAACATAGATGCAAAAATACTCAACAAAATATTAGCAAACCAATTCAAAAATATATCAGGAGTATAATACACCATGATCAAGCGGGATACATCTCAGGGGTGCAAGGATGGTACAACATTCAAAAATCCAACGTCATCCACCACATCAACAAAAAGAAGAACAAAAACCACATGATCATCTCCACAGATGCTGAAAAAGCATTTGACAAAATTCAGCATCCATTCATGATTAAAACTCTCAACAAAATAGGTATAGAGGGCAAGTACCTCAACATAATAAAGGCCATATATGACAAACCCACAGCCAGTGTCATACTTAACAGCGAGAAGTTGAAAGTTTTTCACCTAAGAACAGGAAAAAGACAGGGATGCCCACTCTCCCCACTGTTATTCAACATAGTAATAGAGGTCCTAGCCACGGCAATCAGATGAAACAAAGAAATGCAAGGCATCCAGATTGTTAAAGAAGAAGTCAAACTGTCACTATTTGCAGATGACATGATATTGTACATAAAAAACCCTAAAGACTCCACTCCAAAACTACTAGAACTAATATCTGAATTCAGGAAAGTTGCAGGATACAAAATCAATACACAGAAATCTTTTGCTTCCCTATACACTAATGATGAACTAGCAGAAAGAGAAATCAGAAAAACAATTCCATTCACAATTGTATCAAAATGAATAAAATACCTAGGAATAAACCTAACCAAGGAAATAAAAGACCTATAACCCCAAAACTACAAGACACTCTTAAGAGAAATTAAAGACGACACTAATAAATGGAAATTCATCCCATGCTCTTGGCTAGGAAGAATTAATATTGTCAAAATGGCCATCCTGCCTGAAGCAATCTACAGTTTCAAAGCAATCCCTATCAAATACCAACATCACTCTTCAACGAACTGGAACAAATAGTTCTAAAATTCATAGGAACCACAAGAGACCCCAAATAGCCAATGCAATCCTGAGAAGGAAGAATGAAGCAGGAGGGATCACAATTCCCAACTTCAAGCTCTACTACAAAGCCACAGTAATCAAGACAATTTGGTAATGGCACAAGAACAGACCCACAGACCAGTGGAACAGGATAGAGAGTCCAGATATTAACCCAAAAATATATGGTTAATTAATATTCGATAAAGGAGCCATGGAGCCATGAATATACAATGGGGAAACGACAGTCTCTTCAACAGCTGGTGTTGGCAAAACTGGACAGCTACATGTAAGAGAATGAAACTAGATTACTGCCTAACTCCATACACAAAAGTAAACTCGAAATGGATCAAAGACCTGAATGTAAGTCATGAAACCATGAAACTCTTAGAAAAAACATAGGCAAAAATCTCTTGGACATAAACATGAGAAACTTCTTCATGAACATATCTCCACGGGCAACGGAAACAAAATAAAAATTAGCAAGTGGGACTATATCAAGCTGAAAAGCTTCTGTACAGCAAAGGACACCATCAGTAGAACAAAACAGCATCCTACAGTATGGGAGAATATATTCATAAATGACATAACCAATAAAGGGTTGACATCCAAAATATATAAAGAGCTCACATGCCTCAACAAACAAAAACCAAATAAGCCATTTAAAAAATCGGAGAGGAATTCCATTACTAGGAATTTACCCTAAGAATGCAGCAGCCCAGTTTGAAAAAGACATATGCACCCCTATGTTAATCATAGTATGATTTACAGTAGGCAAGGAATGGAAGCAACCTAAGTGTCCATCAGTAGATGAATGGATAAAGAAGATGTAGTACATATACACAATGGAATATTATTCAGCCATAAGAAGAAAACAAATCCTACCATTTGAAACAACATGGATGGAGCTAGAGGGTATTATGCTCAGTTTAATATGCCAGGCAGAAAAAGACAAGTGTCAAATGATTTCACTCATATGTGGAGTATAAAAACAAAGAAAAAAACAAAAAAGAATGAACAAACAACAGCAGACTCACAGAACCCAAGAATGGACTAATAGTTACCAAAGGGAAAGGGACTGGGGATGATGGGTGGGAAGGAAGGGATAAGGGGGAAAAAAGGGGCATTACGATTAGCAGACCTAATGTAGGTATGTGTCAGGGGGAGGGTGTACAACACAGAGAAGACAAGTGATTCTATAGCATCTTACTATGTTGATGGACAGTGACTGTAATGGGGTATGTGGTGGGGATTTGATGATGAGGGGAGTCTAGTAAATGTTATGTTGTTCAGTAATTGTAGATTAATGATCCAAAATTAAAAAAATTTATTAATTATTGTTAGGTATTTTATGCTAAATAATTCTTTTAAAAATGTTCCTTGTATGAAAAAGTAATATTCAGATCAAGAGAATAAATAATTTATTTAGCTTATTTCAACTTTAGTGTATCTGTTAAATAGAAAGATAGATATGAGCAGCTGGGGAAGGGGAAGATAAGTTTCAAGGAAAAAGCTGCACAGACTCGTCCCAGTTAGGGGTTTGCCAGTGAAGACAGCAAAATTATTGCAGGGAGATAACTTCTTGCCCATGGGGACCAGCCCAAACTGGTCCCAACCAGCTCTCAACACAGGCATAATCGAACAAAACTAAGAACTATCCAAACTATATCACATAATAATCTCATTAACATAAAATTGTGGTTTTGCACTCTCCCCCCTACTCCATGGGCTTTGGTGTGCATTTTGGGAAAAGACATGGGCCAAAAGAAATGTGTGTATAACTAGAAATGTCAGTCAAATGACCACATCCTGTCAATCAAAGAAGTGCCTCCTGGCTAGGTCACGATAAACAGACCCTCCCCTAAAAGTTTGGGGCCTTTGTCTACCTTGAATCTGGTCCCTCCCCCCTTGGGGTGTATTCAAATAAAACTTTGGCTCAGCTTCGCTATTGTGTCTCTGCCTTTAAATTTTTTGTTATAGCAGGGGCAAGAATCAAGGAGAACAAACTCAGCCTACAACATATTTACATATAAAAGTATCCTGTTTCACAGTAGTATACATACTAAATGTCGGATTATGCAAGTGAAATAATGGATTTTTGCTTTAAAAAATTTTTTTTATTAAGGTATTATTGATACACACTCTTATGAAGGTTTCACATGAAAATACAATGTGGTGACAACTTTTACCCATATTATCAAGGCCACACCCATACCCCAATGCAGTCACTGTCCTTCAGTGTAGCAAGATGCCACAGATTCACTGTTTGCCTTCTCTGTGCTACTCTGTTTTCCACGTGACCCCCCACACCATGTGTACTAAACATAATACCCCTCAATCCCCTTATCCCTCACTCGCCATCCGCCTTCCCACACCCCTCTCCTTTGGTAAACACTAGTCCCTTCTTGGAGTCTGTGAGTCTGCTGTTTTGTTCCTTCAGTTTTTCCTTTGTTCTTATACTCCACAGATGAGTGAAATCATTTGATACTTGTCTTTCTCTGCCTGGCTTATTTCACTGAGCATAATGCCCTCTAGCTCCATCCATGTTGTTGCAAATGGTAGGATTTGTTTTCTTCTTATGGCTGAATAGTATTTCATTGTGTATATGTACCACTTTCTCTTTATCCATTCATCTACTGATGGACACTTAGGTTGCTTCCGTATCTTGGCTATTGTAAATAGTGCTGCCATAAACATAGGGGTGCATATGTCTTTTTGAATCTGAGAAGTTGTATTCTTTGGGTAAATTCCAAGGAGTGGGATTTCCAGGTCAGATGGTATTACTTTTTCATTTTTTAAGGAACCTCCATATTGCTTTCCACAGTGGTTGAACTAGCTTACATTCCCACCAGCACTGTTCCCCTTTCTCTGCATCCTCACAAGGATTTATTGTTCTTAGTCTTTTGGATGCTGGCCATCCTTACTGGTGTGAGGTGATATATCATTGCTGTTTTAATTTGCATTTCCCTGATGATTAATGATATGGAGCTTCTTTTCATGTGTCTGTTGGCCATCTGAATTTCTTCTTTGGAGAATCGTCTCTTCATATCTCCTGCTCATTTTTTAATCGGGTTATTTGCTTTTTGGATTTTGAGGTGTGTGAGTTCTTTATATATTTTGGATGTTAACCCCTTGTAGGACATGTCATTTACAAATATATTTTCCCATTCTGTAGGATTCCTTTTTGTTCTGTTGATGGTGCCTTTTGCCATACTTTTTAGTTTGATGTAGTCCCATGTGTTTATTTTTTCTTTTGTTTCCCTTGCTCAAGGAGATGCGTTCAGGAAGAAGTTGCTCATGCTTATATTCAGGAGATACTTGCCTATGTTGTCTTCTAAGAGTTTTATGGTTTCATGACTTACATTCAGGTCTTTGATCCATTTCAAAGTTACTTTTGTGTATGGGTTTAAACAATAATCCAGTTTCATTCTGTTGCATGTAGCTGTCCAGTTTTGCTAACACCAGTTGTTGAAGAGGCTGTCATTTCCCCATTGTATGTCCATGACTGTTTTATCATATATTAATTGACCATATATGTTTGGGTTTATATCAGGGCTCTCTAGTCCGTTCCATTGGTTATGGGTCTGTTCTAGTGCCAGTGCCAAATTGTCTTGATTACTGTGGCTTTGTAGTTGGGAGCGTAATCCCCACAGCTTTATTCTTCCCTCTCAGGATTGCTTTGGCTATTTGGGGTCTTTTGTGGTTCCATATGAATTTTAGAACAATTTGCTCTGGTTCATTGAAGAATGCTGTTGGTATTTTGAAAAGAATTGCATTAAATCTTTAGATTGCTTTAGTTAGGATGGCCATTTTGACAATATTAATTCTTCCTATCCATGAGCACAGGATGTGTTTCCATTTATTGCTATCTTGTTTAATTTCCCTCAACAGTGTCTTCTAGTTTTCAGAGTATAGATCTTTCACTTCCTTGGTTAGGTTTATTTTTAGGTGTTTTGTTCTTTTTGGTGCAATTGTGAATGGAATAGTTTTCCCGATTTCTCTTTCTGCTAGTTCATTGGTAGTATATAGGAATGCCACAAATTTCTGCATATTAATTTTGTATACCCCAACGTCGCTGAATTCAGATATTAGATATTGTAGTTTTGGGGTGGATTCTTTAGGGTTTTTTATGTACAATATCATGTCATCTGCAAACAGGGATAGTTTAACTTCTTCCTTACCAATCTGGATGCCTTTTATTTCTTTGTGTTGTCTAATTGCCATGGCTAGGACCTCCAGAGCTATGTTGAATAGAAACGGGGAGAGTGGTCATCCTTGTCTTGTTCTCAATCTTAAAGGAAAAGCTTTCAGCTTCTTGCTGTTAAGTATAATGTTGGCTGTGGGTTTGTCATATATGGCTTTTATTATTCTGAGGTACTTGCCCTCTATACCCATTTTGTTGAGAGTTTTTATCATGAATGGAAGTTGAATTTTGTCAAATGCTTTTTAAGCATCTATGGAGATGGTCATGTGGTTTTTGTCCTTCTTTTTGTTGATGTAGTGGGTGACGTTGATGGATTTTCAAATGTTGTACCATTTTTGCATCCCTGGAATAAATCCTACTTGATCATGATTGATGATCTTTTTGATGTAGTTTTGACTTCAGTTTGCTAATATTTTGTTGAGTATTTTAGAATCTATGTTCATCAGGGATATTGGACTGTAATTTTCTTTTTTTGTCATATCTTTGCCTGATTTTTGTATTAAAGTGATGCTGGCCTCATAGAATGAGTTTGGAAGTATTCCCTCCTCTTCTAATCTTTGGAAATCTTTAAGGAGGATGGGTATTAGGTCGTCACTAAATGTTTGATAAAATTCAGCCGTAAAGCCATCTGGTCCAGGGGTTTTGTTCTTAGGTAGTTTTTGGTGATCAATTCAATTTCATTGCTGGTAATTGGTCTATTCAGATTTTCTGTTTCTTTCTGGGTCAACCTTGGAAAGTTGTATTTTTCTAGAAAGCTGTCCATTTCTTCTAGGTTATCCAGTTTGTTAGCATATAATTTTTCATTGTATTCTCTAATAATTCTTTTTATTTCTGTGGTGTCCATAGTGATTTTTACTTTCTCATTTATGATTCTGTTTATGTGAGTATACTCTTTTTTTCTTGATAAGTCGGGCTAGGAGTGTATCTATTTTGTTTTCTTGGAGAACTAGGTCCTGCTTTCATTGATACTTTCTATTGTTTTATTCTTCTTGATTTTATTTATTTCTGCTCTAATCTTTATTATGTCCCTCCTTCTACTGACTTCGGGCCTCATTTGTTCTTCTTTTCTAGTTTCATTAATTGTGACTTCACACTGCTCATATGGCATTGTTCTTCTTTCCTGAGGTGGGCCTGTATTGTGATATACTTTCCTCTTAGCATGGCCTTTGCTGCATCCCATAGATTTTGTGGTGTTGAATTATTGTTGTCCCTTGTCTCCATTTATTGCTTTATTTCCATTTTTATTTGGTCATTTTTCGATTGGTTATTTAGGAGCATGTTTTGAAGCCTCCATGTGTTTGTCGGATTTTTGGTTTTCTTTGCATAATTTATTTCTAGTTTCATACCTTTGTGGTCTGAGAAACTGGTTGGTACAATTTCAATCTTTTTAAATTTACTGAGGCTCTTTTTGTGGCCTGGGATATGATATAGTCTTGAAAATTTTCCATGTGCACTTGAGAAGAATGTGTATTCTGCTGCTTTTGGGTGCAGAGTTCTGTAGATGTCTGTTAGGTCCATCTGTTCTAGTGTGTTGTTCGGTGCTTCTGTGTACTTATTTATTTTCTGTCTGGTTGTTCTGTCCTTTCGAGTGAGTGGAGTGTTGAGGTTTCCTAGAATGATTGCATTGCATTCTATTTCCCTTTTTAATTCTGTTAGTATTTGTTTCACATATGTTGGTGCTCCTGTGTTGTGTGCATAGATATTTATAATGGTTATATCTTCTTCTTGGATTTACCCCATTTATCATTATGTAATGTTTTTCTTTGTCTCTTGTAACTTTCTTTGTTTTGAAGTCTATTTTTCTGATACAACTACTGCAACTCCTGCTTTTTTCTCCCTGTTAGTTGTATGAAATAGCTTTTTCCATCCCTTCCCTTTTAGTCTGTGTATGTCTTTGTGTTTAAAGTGTCTCTCTTGTAGGTAGCATATAGATGGGTCTTTTTTTTATCCTTTCAATGACTCTATGTCTTTTGATTGGTGAATTCAGACCATTAATATTTAGGGTGATTATCGATAGGTATGTACTTATTGGCATTACAGGCTTTAGATTCGTGGTTACCAAAGGTTCAAGGTTAACTTCCTTACTGTCAAAGAGTCTAACTTAACTCACTTAATATGCTACTACAAACACAGTCTAAAGATTTTTATTTCTCCTCCTTTTTCTTCCTCTTCCATTCTTTATGTATTCGGTATCATATTCTGTACTCTTTATCTATCCCTTGATTGACTTTGAGGATGATTTAATTTTGCATTTGCTTAGTAATTAACTGTTCTACCTCTTTAAGGTGGTTTTATTACCTCTGGTGACAGCTATTAAACATCAGGATCACTTCCGCCCATTGCAGTCCCTCCAAAATACACTGTAGAGATGGTTTGTGGGAGGTAAATTCTCCCAGCTTTTGCTTATCTTAAAATTGTTTAATCCCTCCTTCAAATTTAAATGATAACCTTGCCTGATAAACTCTTCTTGGTTCAAGGGCCCTTCTGCTTCATTGCATTAAATACATCATGCCACTCCCTTCTGGCCTGTAAGGTTTCTGCTGAGAAGTCTGATGACAGCCTGATGGGTTTCCTTTGCATGTGATCTTATTTCTCTCTCTGGCTGCTTTTAATAATCTGTCCTTATCCTTGATCTTTGCCATTTTAATTACTATATGTCTTTGTGTTGTCTTCCTTGGGTCTATTGTGCTCAGAGATCTGTGCATCTCCATAGCCTGAGAGACTATCTCCTCTCCCAGACTGGGGAAGTTTTTAGCAATTACCTTCTCAAAGATACATTCTATCCCTTTTTCTCTCTCTTCTTCTTCTGGTACCCCTATAATGCGAATATTGTTCCATTTGGATTGGTCACACAGTTCTCTCAATATTCTTTCATTCTTAGAGATCTTTTTTTCTCCTGTGCCTCAGCTTTTTTGTATTCCTCTTCTTTAATTTCCATTTCATTTATCTTCTCCACCATATCTAATCAGCTTTTAAAACTTTCCATTGTATGTTTCATTCCTGATACTGTGTTCCATAATTATTGTTATCTCTGACTGGAATTCAACTCTGAGTTCTTGAAAATTCTTCTTTATCTCCATGAGCATGTTAATAATTTTTATTTTGAAATCCCTTTCAGGCAGATTAATGAGGTCAATTTCATTTGAAATTTTCTCAGGCATTGTATTCATAATTTTACTTTGAACCAGGTTCCTTTGGCGTTTCGTATTTGTATATGGCGCCCTCTAGTGCCCAGAAGCTCTACTCTCTGGAGCTGCTCAGTCCCTGAAGTGATGTCATGGGTCAAAGGGGAGTGGTATAGGTGCCTGGGGGAAGGAAAAAGCTGTTTCCTGCTTCCCGGGCTGCTATGCCTGTCTCTACTGCCAGAACCAGTGGGCCAAGCACAGAGGTATAAGCCTCTGTGCTTCATGTTTGTAGTTGCTGTTGATGGGGCTTCCCTCTGGCTGGCCTAATGTGAAGTACGGTTTTCCTGTTTGTGAGCCAGGTGGGGCTGGCTGGGAGAAAGGCTTGGTAGGCTGTGAATCACGGAGGGGATCCTTGGAACTCTGTAGCCAGCCAGGGAGCTAGAGCTCCTGAAGATCATGAAAGTTCCCAACCTGCTGGGTAGAGTGCATCCCGATAATTTTGTCTACCTGTTCTTTCTCCTGAGCAGTAAGCTCTGTACAATCCTACCCCCTTTAGCAGCCCTCTTGCTGTTAGGAATTCTCTCAGACTGCCCACCTTTCTTTTGTCCCAGAGCAGCTGGATATGGATCCCTGCTTTCCACAAGCAGCTGGAATCTCAGTTTTTCCAGGTATTCTGTCTATTTTAGCTTTCCAATCCCCTAATCATGAGAGTACCATGAAATATAGGTTTTTGCTCCCAGATCATATTTCTGGAGTTAGGTATTCAGCAGTCCCACGCCTCCACTCACTCCCTGCTCTGTTTCTCTTCCTCCTGCTGGTCAGCTGGGGTGGGGGAACGGCTTGGGTCCCACCAGTTCATGGCTTTGGTTTGTTACCCTACTTCATGAGGTTTATTCTTTTCTTCTGGTGTATGCAGTTTGGCACATTCCTCTTTCCTGTTGCTCTTTCAGAATTAGTTGTATTAATTATATTTTCATATTACATGCTGTTTTAGGAGGAAGCCTGTTTCACCTCTCATGTCGCCATCTTTAATCCCTCGGATTTTTGCCTTTTTAATAAAATTGATAGAAATCCAAATTGGGATTTCTTCTTCCCCAAAGCATTATGTATTCCCACAAGTGACACTCTCAGCAATGTCTTTGATGAATAGTAAGTGCCCAAAAGACAGTATTTCCTTGTAAGGTTTTAGAGATTTCTTCCCATTTTCCTATATGGATCTATTAAGTTACAATGCTTTTATTCTACATTACTACTTAGACTTCAAATTTAGGGTATTTCTTGTTTTAATCCTAAAGCAAGCAGTTTACAAAATTAACTCAATTTAGGACAAGTTAACTAAAGTAATATTTTTCATGGGTAAGACTCTACTTTTATTCTCATTGTTTCCTTTGACAGGTGATGTATTACTAAAAATAACATGTCACATTTCTTATAATGAATACCCTAAAGAAAAATGTGGATAGAAAAAAAAGATGGGAACAATGCATATCAGTCGTGAAGGAGAAATCTAGCTTATAGAGCAAAAATTAAATGACTAAAAATATCTAATCAACAGTGACATTTTTGAGTACCAGCTGTGCAACATAGCAGGATTTGTCTCAGTCTGGAAGAGAGTTTATATAGCTTGTCAGAGCCTAGTGATTAAAGTACAGGACTAAGAGTCAGGAAATCTGTGGGCAGTCCAGGTTTTGGCACTCAATTCAGGAATAAATCCAATAGTCATCTGTTTAAAGGGGATGTTGATAACTGTTAGTCCATCATTTATGAAGAAATAAAAACAAAAAAAATTTATCGAAATATGAGTTCTGTAAGCTGAAAGCCTCTAGTGTATCATAGATATTTATTTCAGCAGCCAGTTTTGTGAACCTTAATTTCTCTATGGATTACTATTCTCATCGATAAGCTGGAGATTCTAATACTATCTATCTCTTATGCTTTTATGCAGATTCAATGAAGAAATGCATGTAAAGAACTTAGCACAATAGTCTCAATACATTTTAGCTATTAATATTGGAATTAATAAATAATGATAAATGTCCCTAGATCCTTCGTTACTAAGTTGAAATTGACATTATTTTCTTATGTGCACCATTTCAATCGATAATGGAGGAACCCAGGGCAGGCTCCCCAAGATGTGCCATTGTGACAACCAGATTATTTCAAAGTTGAACAATCAAGGCCCAAGAGACTCTGAAAGATATTTTGACCTCCTACCACACAACTGAATAAAAAGAATTTAGATAGAAGGTATGCTTCAGGAAGAGAGCTATCACCTAAGATAAATATATTATAATGTAAACTAGGTGTTGTAGATCCAGAGGGATGTGGCTAAGTCTGTCAAACTTCCTCCTGTGACTGCTCACTGTTACTGTGTGGCCCAGTGAATATTATTATTTTTTTGTATTATTAATATACAATTACATGAGCAACATTGTGGTTACTAGACTCTCCCTATTATCAAGTCCCCACCACATACCCCATTACAGTCACTGTCCATCAGCATAGTAAGATGCTATAGAGTCACGACTTCTCTTCTCTGTGTTATACTGTCTTCCCAGTATTCCCCCGCTACATTATGTATGCTAATTGTAATACCCCTTTTCCCCCCTTAACCCTCCCTACCCACCCATTTTCCCCAGTTCCTTTCCCTTTAGTGTTAGTCCATTCTTGGGTTCTATGAGTCTGCTACTGTTTTGTTCCTTCAGTTTTTCTTTGTTCTTATACTCCACAGATGAGTGAAATCATTTGATACTTGTCTTTCTATGTCTGGCTTATTTCACTGAGCATAATACCCTCTAGGTCCATCCATATTGGTGCAAATGGTAGGATTTGTTTTCTTCTTATGGCTGAATAATATTCCATTGTATATGTACCACATCTTCTTAATCCATTCATCTACTGATGGACACTTAGGTTGCTTCCATTTCCTGGCTATTGTAAATAGGGCTAAGATAAACATAGGGGTGCATATGTCTTTTTGAAACTGGGCTGCTGAATTCTTAGGGTAAATTCCTAGGAGTGGAATTCCTGGGTCAAATGGTATTTGTATTTTGAGTTTTTGGAGGAACCTCCATACTGCTTTCCACAATGGTTGAACTAATTTACATTGCCACCAGCAGTGTAGGAGGGTTCCCCTTTCTCCACATCCTCACCAACATTTGTTGTTTGTCTTTTGGATGGTGGCCATCCTAACTGGTGTGAGGTGATATCTCATTGTGGTTTTAATTTGTGTTTCTCTGATGATTAGCGATGTGGAACATCTTTTAATGTGCCTGTTGGCCATCTGAATTTCTTCTTTGGATAAGTGTCTGTTCAGCACCTCTGCTCATGTTTTAATTGGCCTATTTGGTCTTTGTTTGTTGAGGTGCATGAGCTCTTTATATAATTTGGATGTCAACCCCTTATTAGATATGTCATTTGTGAATGTATTCTCCCATAATGTAGGATGTCTTTGTTCTACTGATGGTGTCCTTTGCTGTACAGAAGCTTTTTAGTTTGATATAGTCCCACTTGTTCATTTTTGCTTTTGTTTCTTTTGCCCGGGGAGATATGTTCATGAATAAATTGCTAATGTTTATGTTCAGGAGATTTTTGCTGTGTTTTTTTCTAAGAGTTTTATGGTTTCATGACTTACATTCAGGTCTTTGATCCATTTTGAGTTTACTTTTGTGTATGGGGTTACACAATAATCCAGTTTCATTCTCTTACATGTAGCTGTCCAGTTTTGCCAACACCAGCTGTTGAAGAGGCTTTCATTTCCCCATTGTATATCCATGGCTCCTTTATTGTATATTAATTGGCCATATATGCTGGGGTTTATATCTGGGCTCTCTAGTTTGTTCCATTGGTCTATGGGTCTGTTCTTGTGCCAGTACCAAATTGTCCTGATTACTGTGGCTTTGTACTAGAGCTTGAAGTCAGGGAGCATAAATTCCCGCAACTTCATTCTTTCTTCTCAGGATTGCTTTGGCTATTTGGGGTATTTTGTGGTTCCATATGAATTTTAGAATTATTTTCTCTAGTTTGTTGAAAAATGCTGTTGGTATTTTGATAGGAATTGCATTGAATCTGTAGATTGCTTTAGGCAGGATGGCCATTTTGACAATTTTAATTCTTCCTATCCATGAGCACGGGATGTTTCCATTTATTGGTATCTTCTTCATTTTCTCTCATGAGTGTCTTGTAGTTTTCAGAGTATAGGTCTTTCACTTCCTTGGTTAGGTTTATTCCTAGGTATTTTATTCTTTTAGGTGCAATTGTGAATGGAATAGTTTTCCTGGTTTCTCTTTTTGCTAGTTCATTGTTAGTGTATAGGAATGCAACAGATTTCTGTGTATTAATTTTGTATCCAGAAACTTAACTGAATTCAGATACTAGATCTTCTAGTTTTGGGGTGGATGTTTTAGTTTTTTTTTTTATGTACAATATCATGTCATCTGCAAACAGGGACAGTTTAACTTCTTCCTTACCAATCTGGGTGCCTTTTATTTCTTTGTGTTGTCTGATTGTCATGGCTAGCTCCTCTAGAACTATGTTGAATAAAAGTGGGGACAGTGGGCATCCTTGTCTTGTTCCCGATCTTTTAGGAAAAGCATTCAGCTTCTCACTGTTCAGTGTAATGTTGGCTGTGGGTTTGTCATCTATGGCCTTTATTATGTTGAGGTACTTGCCCTCTATACCCATTTTGTCAAGAGTTTTTATCATGAATGTATATTGAATTTTTTAAATGCTTTTTCAGCATCTATGGAGATGATCGTGTGGTTTTTGTCCTCCTTTTTGTCTATATAGTGGATGATGTTGATGGATTTTCGAATGTTGTACCATCCTTTCATCCCTAGGATGAATCCCACTTGATCATGATGGGTGATCTTTTTGATGTATTTTTGCATTTGGTGTGCTAATATTTAGTTGAGTATTTTAGCATCTATGTTCATCAGGGATATTGGACTGTAATTTTCTTTTTTTGTGTTGTCTTTGCCGGGTTTTGGTATTAAAGTGATGCTGGCCTCATGGAATGAGTTCATGCGTTTTCCCTCCTCTTCTACATTTTGGAAAACTTTAAGGAGAATGGGAATTAAGTCACCACTTAATGTTTGATAAAATTCAGCAGTGAAACTATCTGATCCAGAGGTTTTGTTCTTTGGTAGTTTTTGATTACCAGTTCAATTTCTTTGCTGGTAATTGGTCTATTCATATTTTCTGTTTCTTCCTGGGTCAGCCTTGGAAGGTTGTATTTTTCTAGAAAGTTTTCCATTTCTTCTAGGTTATCCAGTTTGTTACCATATAATTTTTCATAGTATTCTCTCATGATTCTTTGTAATTCTGTGGTGTCCATAGTGACTTATTTATCATTCTGTTTATGTGTGTAGACTCTCTTTTTTTCTTGCTACGTCTAGCTAGGGGTTCATCTACTTTGTTTATTTTCTTAAAGAACTAGCTCTTGCTTTCATTGATTCTTTCTATTTTTGATTCTTCTCAATTTTATTTATTTCTGCTCTAATCTTTATTATATCCCTCCTTCTAATGACTTTGGACCTCATTTGTTCTTCCTTTTTTAGTTTCATTAATTGTGTGTTTAGACTGTTCATTTGGGATTTTTCTTCTTTCCTGAGGTAGGCCTGTATTGCAATGTATTTCCCTCTTTGCACGGCCTTCGCTGTGTCCCACAGATTTTGCAGTGTTGAATTATTGTTGTCATTTGTCTCCATATATTGCTTGATCTATGTTTTCATTTGGTCATTGATCCATTGATTAATTAGGAGCATGTTATTAAGCCTCTGTGTGTTTGTGGCCTTTTTCATTTTCTTTGAGTAATTTATTTCTAATTCCATACCTTTGTGATTTGAGAAGCTAGTTGGTGCAATTTCAATCTTTTTGAGTTTACCAAGGTTCTTTTTGTGGCCTAGTATATGATCTATTCTTGAAAATGTTCCATGTGCACTTGAGAAGAATGTGTATCCTGTTGCTTTTGGATGGAGTGTTGTGTAGATGTCTGTTAGGTTCATCTGTTCTAATATGTTCTTCACGCCCTCTGTTTATGTATTTTCTGTCTGGTTTGATCTGTCCTTTGGAGAGAGTAGTGTGTTGAAGTCTCCCCAAATTAATGCATTGCATTCTATTTCCCCCTTTGATTCTGCTAGTATTTGTTTTATATGTGTAGGTGATCTTGTGTTGGGTGCATATATAATTATAATAGTTATATCCTCTTGTTGGACTGACCCCTTTACCATTATTTAATGTCCTTCTTTGTCTCTTGTTACTTTCTTTGTTTTGAAGTCTATTTTGTCTGATACAAGTACTGCAACTCCTGCTTTTTTCCCCCTATTAGTTGCATGAAATATCTTTTTCCATCCTTTCAGTTTTAGTCTGTGTATGTCTTTGGGTTTGAAGTGAGTCTCTTGTAGTCAGCATGGGTCTTGTTTTTTTGTCCATTCTGTGACTCTGTGTCTTTTGTTTGGTGCATTTAGACCACTTACATGTAGGGTGATTATCGATAGGTATGTACTTATTGCCATTGTAGGCTTTAGATTCATGGTTACCAAAGGTTCTAGCATAATTACCTTACTATCTAACAGTCTAATTCAACTCACTTTGTATGGTATTACAAACACACCCTAAAGATTCTTTTTTTTCCTCCTCCATTCTTTTTATGTTATGAATCATATTCTGTACTCTTTGTATATCCCTTGGTTGACATCTATTTAACCTTAGAAATTCTTCCATCTATAGGTGTCCCTCCAAAGTGAACTGTAGAGGTGGTTTGTGGGATGTAAATTCTCCCAGGTTTTGCTTATCTGAAAATTATTCCATCCCTCCTTCAAATTTAAATGATAATCTTGCTGGGCAGAGTATTCTTGGTTCGTGGCCCTACTGCTTCATTTCATTAAATACATCACGCCACTCCCTTCTGGCCTGTAAGATTTCTGTTGAGAAATCTGATGATAGCCTAATGGGTTTTCCTTTGTATGTGATCTTTTTTTCTCTCTCTAGCTGCTTTTAAAAGTCTGTCTTTTTCCTTGACCTTTGCTATTTTAATTATTATGTGACTTGATGTTTTCTTTCTTGGCTCCCTTGTGCTGGGAGATGTGTGCATCTCGATGGCTTGAGATACTATCTCCTCCCCCAGATTGGGGAAGTTTCCAGCAGTTATCTCCTCACTGACACTTTCTATCCATTTCTCTCTCCCTTCTTCTTCTGGTACCCCTATTATGGGAATATTTTTCCATTTGATTTCGTCAATCAGTTCTCTCAATATTCTTTCATTCTTAGAGATTCTTTTTTTTTTCTGTGCCTCAGCTTCTTTGTATTCCTCTTCTCTAATTTCTATTCCATTTACCGACTCTTCTACTACATCTAATCTGCTTTTAAATCCCTTCATTGTATTTGCATTTCATATATGAAATTTCGTAATGATTGAATATCTGTCTTAAATTCGTTCCTGAGTTCTTGAATATTTTTCTGTTCCTCCATAAGCATGTTTATGATTTTTATTTTGAACTCTCTTTCAGGAAGATTGGTGAATTCAGTTTCATTTTGCCCTTTTCCTGGGGTTTGTGAGATTTTGGTTCTGAACCATGTTCTTTTGACGTTTCATATTTCTGTGTTGTGCCCTCTAGTGCCCAGAACCTCAGTCTCTGGATCTGCTCAGCCCCTAGAGCGAGGTTTAGGGATGTAGGGGAGCGAAGCTGGTGCCTTTTTTCGTGAGGTCTGCTCTCTTCATAAGGTCTGTATGCAGTCTGGTGCAACCTTCTTTCCTGTTGCTGTTTTAGGGTTAGTGGTATTAACTATATTTTCGCACTATCTGTGGTTTTGGGAGGATTTCTCTGTTTCACTTCTCATGCCACCATCCCCCAATGAATATTTGATTATTGAACATTTACTATTTTCATATCCATTGATGTTTCTTCCCTTTTCCTTTGAAGTCTTAGGCCCCTACTCTCTTTTCCTTGGTTCACGACGACATATATGTTTTATTCTCACTGCTCAACTTACTGTGTTCTGTCACTGAGCTCTTCTAGTGTTAAGCATCTTTGTTACTTTGCTATTCCATTAAATATCTATACTTTAGCACAAGTATTCACTCTCCCTGTCCTGTTTCAGACAAGTATGGAAGGGCTACTGAGATCTCTGATTTGGGCTTGCATGTTCCCAGCACCTGAGTGACCCAGATAAGACTGCAGCTGTAAGATCATGCTCTTTAATGACGTGACCAAAAAACTCCTTTCCTTGCCTCTGGGAAGTTCTCAGAACATAATCTCCCTCCATAAATTGCTCTGTGGCTCCCCCAAATTCTGAGATGGTAAGGGCTTAGTTCCCACATTGTGCAGATTCAAGCAGACACTGGATGCCAGGTGACCCTGGCCTGATTTGGTAGGGAATCAGCCCTGGGCCTAGTAGGTGTTCAGTAAGCTTCCTTCTCCTCCCTCTGTTCTTCCTTGTGCTCTATTGTCTGCAAGCTTCTGCCATTCACTGCTACTCTAGCTTTAATGAATTCCTTCCTTACCTATACTCATCTGACCTGTTTGATAGTTTCTTGTTCAGAGTCAAGAACCCTCCTCAGTCCAGGTTGAGGTTTTACCTAGTGTGCAGGGAGAGAGCTCCCTGATGCAGCTGCCCAACAAAAAAGGGGAGTATGTATTTTAAGATACTAAAAAATAACTTTCCAAATCATAAAATTCTAGAGTGCTCCTTTATCAAGTACCCCTCATCTCTGGGTTTTCTGATTTTCCTGATATTCATAGATTAAAAGTATTCTATGCTTTGGTGTTTTTATAAGTTTTATTTATTAGATTGACTATATTTCAATACATTTAATAGCCCTATTTTCTATTAATATTCAGTTCATATTTTTGCCAAATGATCTATTAGGAAGGTCTTGTCCTCTAATATTTTGGTAAAATTAGCACTTTACAAAAATTAACTCAAAATAGATCATAGACCTAAAAGCAAAACTTTAAACTATAAACTCCTGAATGATAAAAAAGGAGAAAACGTAACTGAGGCAATGGCCATACAGTGGAAGAGGCTATGGGTTGTTCAAGGCACTGACCAAAGTGTAGCTACAACAGAGATCATGGACATATGGTTTAAGATAATGTAGTAGTGTGTTAGGAGGGGCACCACATAGAACCATAAAGGCCAAGTGAAGAATTCTGGTATTTCTCCTAAACATAATGAAATATTAAAGAAGACTGATTTCATTCTGGGCTATGATATGAAGACTTATTTGGAAGAGGAAGAAAACTAATGCAGACAGGTCAATCAGGAAGCTATGGCAGAGTCCAGGTGAAAGTAGTGACTTGGTCTATATTGGTGGAGGAAATCAGGAGAAGTGGATAAATTCAAAATATTTTTAGGAGGTAAAACCAAGTGCCATGTTGATAAATTTTTTCACAGGAGGGAGGAAGCCTAATTGACATGGGATCTTTGTGAAACTGGATGGAGTAATGGTAAACTTTATAGAGATAAGGAACAATATTTAAGCACCTGTAGGGGAATAGGTTAGCTCAATTTGGGGCCCACTGGTTTAAGGGACCCTTGTGATATCCTTGTGTTGATATTGAGTGAACAGTGGAATATAGTTCTTGTATGTACAAGAGGGCTCACTGAAGAATGCAAAAGCAATTGATAGAATTTTATAAAGATACTGAAGCATGAGTGAGAGGATATTTTCTACAAAATGTATATTGAGTCTTGAAAGGACCTAGTACATGAAGTTGAGAAACTGTATACTTAAAACCAAAACAGAAAATCTGATAGAGGAGCCTCTAGATGAAGGAGAAAAATGAGCAGATCATTATATCATGGGAGCTAAGGACAAAGAATGTATTTCAAAATTAGAGGTTTGGTCTTCTCAATGAACATCCTAATTATTTTGTCAGAATTTTGCCCAGAATTGGATTACTTGAACAAGTAATGACAAGGGGGATAGAATTTCTACTTGATGTCATGTGAAGACATCACAGGGAAGGTTGACCGAAGTCTGAGTGCTTTCATGTTCACTACAGACTTCCTCATGGCTTTCTTTGGATTGTTATAATTACCTAAATTATTGAGCTAGATGCCTAGTTTTTTCATTTTCTCCTAATTCTCACATGCAAATATAAAATACTCTGGCCATGTTTGATATTTGTTGATCATTTAAGATTTTTGTTCAACTATTTTAAAATTATCTTTCACTGCATTAAGAAACAGCTTTTTGTGACTCAGTACTTAATTCATTTGTAAGAGTGACCCCAAAGTCCCTATGCCTCTGATTGTCACTGTTCTGTGCCCGTTTAGTGGGTTTTGCTTAAATTTGTGTCAAAGAGGATATAGCCTTATAAATTTCTGCCTCTAGAATTTATTGATTTTTTTCCTTTAGAAGTGGTCCATGAACCTCATACAAGAAAGTATATTTCCTATAGGATGCAACTATGAATAAGTCAAACTAAGTGGAACACCAAAGTGCCATTAGTTTCTTCCAGAAACTTAAAATCAGTCAGTTACTTAAAAATAATTTTTTTGTCTTTTTGTATAAAGCATTATTTCATGTTACCTGGAAAATGAGATTTAGAAACAAAATGAGCAAAAAGGTAAAAAAGAACCTTTATAGAAGAAAAGGGGAAAATATTTATATAATTGTAGTATAAATGTTTAAGTGTCATAAGTCTTATTTGCTTGATCACAAATAGTACACACAGGAGAGCAAAGCTGTGTTGTGTATAGAGGCTCTTCAATCTCTAGTGGCCACATGCACTTTAGAAGATTTATGAATTCCCTCTCATTTTATCTGGCATGTCATACGCAGCTCTGTAGCTAGGCAGAGGAAAGCCTGCTATATAGCTCACCCCAGTCTATCTGTTGTTTTTTTAATAGTGTGCTGACAAAGACTCTCTCCTTGGTCCAACTTTAGTCAAGTCCCTCCAACCCCTCTTTTCTACTAGGCTTTGACCTTGACCTTTCTTGCCTGTCCTATCTTTGTCAGATCTGTATAGCCCAGTTTTAGCAAGAATCCTGCTAAGTCAGTTTCCAGAGAATTCACCCATCAGTGGTGTCTGATCCCCTTTGATATCTGGTCAAGTTCCTCATACCCCACCTTTGATATATATAAGTCCATGGCCGGTCTTTAGCAAGAATCCTGATAGGTCACATTGCAAGAATATCCCTACCCTTGATGTTTCCTCTTAGTAATTTTCCATTGACTATCCCCACTCTGCTCCTTGGCCATATATCCCCACTTATCCTCGTTGTTTTCAGAGTTGAGGCCAATCTCTCTCGCCTAATCCTTCAGCTGCAATAGTCTTGAATTAAGTCATCATTACTGTTTTAACAAGTGTCAGAATTTTTTTCATTTAACAGTGCCTGATCATTAAGATGACAGTAAAAAGAATCTAAATATAAACATCCTAATTAAGTCCTTGATGTTAAAAATAAGTAACTTTCCAAAGGAGAAGTAATGAACAGGCTGCACTCAGGTACCTCAGAGTCACTTCCTGTTCAGTGGGCCACAGCACCCTACACCGTCACCCTCCATGCTGTGTTCCTTCACTAGTGCAATGCAATGCTGTGAATGTGCACGATGATATATATTAACAAACAACTCCTCCAATTCTAAGAAAGAAGCTAATTTACATAGAAATTACTGAGTTGTAAATGTGGGAAGAATCAGATACTCCTTTCTTCTCCATTCATTTGGGGAGATGAGAAGGGAAGTTTGTTAAGGCTCTCTCTCCTGCATGTGGGCATGGTCATAGGTCTAGCCTATGACCCAAGGCTCATTTTCCTCTTATTATTGTGCCTGTTCATGAAGCACTGAAGTTCAGATTTTGGAGCATATTGCATAAAACTTTCATTAATCCATTCCTTTTTGGCATGATAGTCTCTCCTCACATTTTGATGCTTATTTCCTGTGCTTCAAATGTTCTCCAAGTCTATGGAGTCTTTCATGGCCCATTCTTTCCTATATGTTTTTCTCACTTCTTGCAATCTTCTTACATGCACCTTATCCATTTCCCCATCTGTTTCCTAAATTTTTCTTGTCTATAATTCTCTTACTAAGGCTTAAGTTGATATTACCTCTTTTATGATTTTTTTCTGATCTCAGAAATTCTAGTGCTTCTATAAATAAGCTTTTCTAGAACTGTGTACAATATATTTGTGTATCATCAAAACTAGGTCAGTTCATGATGATGTTTATGCTTGTCATTCCTACAAAGGCAGGGACTTTATCCTTTGTACCTGTGTATTTGCATAATCTCTCTCTGCCATTGTTTAAGAATATTTCCTGAATTGACCAGAGCATGAGTTATGCTTTATGTATGCATTTTACAGAGTTCCCTTGGGAGCAGTCTGCTTTTGCCTGTATCCATTCTGAGGGCAGAATCAAATCACAGGTGTGTTTCCCAGAATTTCCAACATCTCACAAATAAGACCTAGAAGTAATGATATGCCGACTAATTAATGGCATTAAACCCCATTATAGGTATTTGGTTCTCTTTTCATTTCCTCTCCACCTTTCTCTTCCATCCTCTATATTATAATCTCCCAAAGCCTCTCAAATCTCTTGCATTGTTCTAAGTTATCCAGCTCTGCTTCAATCATACATATCTCATGCTGCAAAGAAAAGACCTTAGAAGCTGAACACTTTTAAAATTAAATAGTTTTGTAAGAGTGGATAAAACTTATTGCCCATCCCAGGTTAAGCATTAACTTAACAAAACAGGTTGTCTGTGGGAAAGACTGTGGGTACTCTACCACAAAGATTTTTTTTTTCATTTCGTATAAATTCTCATTATTTTAGCATAGAATAGCAGTCCACCATTTAAATGATTCCTATAGTGAATCATTTTGTACAATTAATACTTCTTTTCTAATGCTAATAGTCATCATTAATTTATCCTTATTTAAATTTGGATTTTCATATATTAGACCTAACAGAATAATTTTTATTAAAGATATTTTACTATTTCAATGCAGCCTAAAAATGACCCCCTAGAGAGGTATATCATTGAAACATTTACCTTTTACTAATTTATTGGTTCATTAACTAATTAATGAGTGTCTACCATGCTTCAAGTTTCCTCCCAAATAAATAATGTTTGCTGAATGAATGAACAAATGAATGAAATAATGAATGAATGTGAGCATAGAAAAAGGCTCACTTTGCTCTAAGTCTTCTGTTGATTTCCATTCTTTCATAAAGTTACATGGCTCTCAACTAAAGTATTTTTGCATTTCTAATTTTTAGGGGTTTATTAGCATCACAATTTGGTACATTTTCAAAATATTAATAGGCATAGTTATTTTAACTGAGGCCTAATGGCAGGTGGGTGCAGACCTTCCTCCCACCTTCCTATTTCTTTGAAGTACTCTTGAGCCCAGCTTAAGGAGGGGGGTCTTCTGGAGCTCTTCTTGCTTATCATTAAGTCACTCAATAAATCCTTGACCTCTTTGTTCCTGACCTTTACCTTCAGTAAAACTGAATCATTTGGCTAAAGTCGTAGTGCAGACAATCAGAAAATGGGAGCTTGAGGTTACAAAATAACAGTTAAAAGTAACAGAAGAATTTGCAACCACAAATTTGCATATGGAAATTTTCATCTGCAGCTCAAGGAATGGCTATGCTGTAATCACTCAGGCAGCAGCTGCTTAAAATCAATGGTGAAAGCAGCATGCTCTTTTTCTTCCTTTCTGTATGACTTTCCCCCAAAATATATTTAAATTAATTTTTTCTCAGTGTTCTTTATTCCTCCCCATGCTTCTCTGCTAACTTTTGTTGTCATATTCGTTGGATGTAATATGGATATACTATGGAGTCATAATGGATGACTCTACAATTAAATACCATGTGGAATAGCTTAAATATTTTGTTTATCCAAAGAAAAGATGAGAGCACCCATATTTTCTCCCTTTTTGGTTTTGTTTTGAGAATACCAGCTGATTCTATCATTTTATATTGATTTATAAATCACGTGAAGAAAATACAAATTCATACTAGACTGAATAAATTAAATACTAATCATAGGAAAACTGATAACACTTGGAATGATGGGGATAATCACTTTTAAACTATAAGTTACATTTATGCATGAGAGGAACTGTGGGGTAAATGGAAGTTTGCACCCAAAATTTCCCATCCTATTTTCATATCAATAGGCCACAGCAGGGCTGCTGCCAGGGCTGCTGCAGGGTGGAAAGAAAACCGCCATTGTCTCCTCCCTTCCATTCCTGGTGCATAATTGGTCTGGTGCCCACCAATCCCTCACCCATGGAGTTCCTCCCAGAAAGGGAAGGCAGGGAAAAGGAGTGCACTCCAAAGCCACAAGGGATGGATGTAATGAGGTCTGGCCAGCAAACCTGAGTTATCTGTGAGCAATAAAAACCCTTTCTCCCAACCTGCCCTTCCCTTGTCCTCTTTTGGTTTCAGCAGATTCATAGAGAACTTGCCCTGTGTGGGGAACCCCCTTACTCCCAGAGCTACATTTTGGTGCAGAGACTCCCTGGTAATTTGCCAAAAGAATTGTCTTCAGCTTTTTTTGAATCACCTTTCCAAATTTAATATTTCTGTCTCTAGGAATGTTACTAGCAGATGCTAGAACAGAGTCCTCATTCCTTGTCTTCACGTGTTAAAAGAATTTAACACCAAGACTTAGGAGTATGCAAGCAAGCAGTGCCCTTTATTAGAGAAGTGAGGAAATAGAAACACCCTAATAGACCAAGGTGGGTTGCTCAAGAGAGAGTCAGTCCTGAGAAGAATCAGGGCAGCTCCCATTATGCCGAGCAGAAATGTTTATTCACTAGTTATTAGTTCACCTAGCATGAATAGGGAGGGTTTCAGTGAGCACATGCACAGTTGGATTACATACATTCATGGATGCTGCAACAGCATCTCATGTAGTTTTAGCATATAAAATCTCCAGGGGTGAGAAATTCCATATTATAATGAGGAAAAGGCAACTCTTGGACACCAAATCTACCTTATGCACATGTCATAAGTTGTTTATGTCTTGGTCCGTTGACTACCTGACCAAGGGGTCTCTAAATCTAGGACATGGTAACTATTAAACTTGTAAAACAATAGGTCAATGTGAAAAACAAGATGTATTGGAATCTTACAGAGCCAGTTGCCTGAGTCACAGGCATTTTGTTAGGACTTGGGTATGCTGTAATAGACTGTTCTCTCTTTTTTTCCTTCCTTTCTCAGAAGCAAGGAACAGATTTTAATGGGACACTTTGAAAATATAAGTAAAAGCAAAACTTTCAAGCTGGGGAGATACCATTTAATTTACCAGAGAGTAAAAATGTAATTGTAGGTGCCCTTCATCATGAATATATTTTGGACATTGGATTTTCATCTTTCTTTTCCTAATTGCTTTCTCTTGGTCATCCCAGTGGTAGTAACATTTTTATGGTCCTTGTGATAGTTCTTTGCTTGTGGATGAGGAGAATATTTATAAGGTGACCAAGGCTTGGGTCAGTTATATTTAATAAGGTATGTCAGGTTGTTTGTAAGCAGGGCTACACTTTCTCCACATCTTGCTCTCTGGTACCTCTGATGATACCTAGTACATAAAGGGCACCCAGTAAGTGTAGCTGTTTTGAAACAAGATAAATATTTATGGTTATACCTGGATATCTGCTTCTGCTCACAAGGAGAAACAGGTTTCTTTTTTTAGGTATCTTTTGTGTGTGTGTGTGTGTGGTGAGGACACTTAAGACCTACTATCTTAGCAAATATCAAGTATGCAATACAATATTATTACATATAATCACCATACTGTACATTAGACCCCCAGAACTTCATGGTATAAGTGAAAGTTTGTACTCTTTTTACCAACATCACCCCATTTTCCCAAAAATATGTCTGTGCCATCCTACTTCGTGATTCTATGAGTTTGAGTTCTTTAGATTTCACATGTAAGTGAGATCATACAGTATTTATTTTTCTGTGTCTAGATTATTTCACTTAATGTCCCACAGGTTCATCCATGTTGCACATGACAGAATATATTTCCTTTTTAAGGCTGAATAATATTCCAGTTTTATTCCTACTGCCACTGCCACAACAAGCATGGACAAGCCTGTTGGAGGGATGTGAGAGGCAAGTAGAGTTAACTTATTTCATCTGAGTCCATCCTGGACCAGCCAGATTCCAGGCGGCTGACTAGCTAACTACTGACACATGAGGAAGTCCACCTGTGGTAAGCTAAGCCTGGTCCAGTCTACGGTATTGATTATTGACTCATCAGCGTTTTAAACCAGTAAGTCTTGAAGTAGCTTTTTACACTGCAATAGATAACTGATACTTTGAAGGTTCTGCTTCTGAGATGTACACAATTGAATTGTGCGGTTAGAGCTCAGAACAAAGTTCTGGTCTTCAGACAGAGCTGCTGTCAGTACTCAGTAGTATAGTTCTACCTGTTGTTTATGGTAAATGTCCACTTTGATTGGGTAGGCTTGTCTTCTGATTGATTAATGTGCATACTTTTTACACTTTTCCAATGTAAGTGTGGATTCCAGAATCATTTATGTCTAAGTGGTTAAAAGGTCATGGAAGAAGATAAGACTACTCAATACAGTTAAGAGAATATGGCGAATAGCAGAATCTTTAGAAAAATGATATTTAAGGAATGGACAGGAAAAAAAAAGGAGCTCCACAATATCTAGGGAAGGAACATGCAGCAAGGTAGAGGAAACCATGGCAAGACTGTGTCCATTGAACCCAAGGAGAAAGAATGTTGAAAAAGGAAGATGTGGTATAAAACACTACTAAAAGTCAAATAAGATTGTGGGTGGTGAACTTAATTGTATTTAGCAACATTGCAGTCATTAATGACCTTAAAGAGAGCAACTTCATGTAATGGTAAAATGATGGCACTGGATCTATTTTTGATTCCTGAGAAAAATATCGATGTCTCTTTCTTTTTCTTTCTTTTTATTTAATTAAAAATACTTGTCTCTGTGAGCATGCTGAATTAATTAGAAATTTGTCTCCTGTGATCAGTCAGATGCTCTAAATGTGAGTTAATTAGAAAAGAGTGAAATGATATGTAAAAAAGAAAAAAAACGTGTTTATATGCATGTCAACATCTAGTGATGGAATGCATCGTAAGCCTTGCCATGTCTACCACATTAAAAAAGCCTCACATTTAGAATTTATCCACATTCTCTCAACTCTAACCTGATTACAAGGGGATTTTGTTGTTGTGAAGAATAATGAATGCACCATGGTTTAATAGCACTCTGACAAATCTGAGTTAAGTAGCTTCCCTGTTGTTAGAGGGCAATAGCAACATTGCATATTCACCAATTACTCCCCCCAACCTTGCTATCTTTTCCTTTAATTTGTTGCTGACCGAGAGAGGACAGTGAGAGAGAATTTTCTGTCAAAGGGGCAAGTAGTCATTAAACTGTACAGTCACACAGAAGAATAGGTGATTCCAAAGGTTTATTCTATATTCCACAGGCTATAAAATAGTCTTTTTGCATAGGAGATGAACTACATCCAGTCAGACAAAATGTTTGTTCAGCATTCAAAAATGACTGAAAATGAATTGAAAAGATATTAATGCTATCACTTTTTTTAATACAATGGGGATTTTTAAATCATTTCATTATTTAATTCATATGTAACAATGGTGTTTTTAAATTAATTCTAAGTAGTTTATAGATCAGTATAATAAATAGCATACATGCTGTTTATTGGAATACTAAATAAATATGGCATGCTCCTCGTACTTCAGACTATGGTGGCTGATGAGTAAGATGGTCATATTAAAACATAATTTATATTAAAACTTTAATGTTATCACTTGGGAAACAAAATCTAATGAGAACACATATGAGATAAAAACTAATTTAATTCCATAAACATTTATCAATCTTCACCCAAGTGCATGGCATTTTTCTATGCACCAATATCTCAAAAATGAGTCTGACTGAATTCCTATATTCAATGAACTTGAGTTTCTCTCTAGCAGTTAAATCAGTGAAATTCTCACAAGAAATCTAAAAAAAAATTTTGACTGACTGTAAAGTAAGACACAATATAAAATATTAAAAAAAAACACATATAAAATAAAGGCAAATCACCCAAATGAAATATGTAACCATTATTAATATTTTGTTACATTCTTTTTTGGGGGGACAGAAACAATTTAACTTAATAAAAACATTCAAATAGAGTTTTGCATCTTGAGATATTTGATTTTAATATTATATCATATTTTTCCAGGGCATTGCCATTTCTTTCAAACTCCAATTTTCTTTTCAGTCTAATGCCAGTTACAAAACTGTTAAATGCCTTATATACTTGCTTGTTAATCTTTTTTTCTGAATTTTGAAGAGTATATATACATAGACAAAAGCCTTTTGCTCTGTGAAAGATACCATTAAGAAAATGAAAAGCAAGCTACAAAATGGCAGAAAATACATGAAAATTTCATATCTTATATATGACAAGGACTTGTATAAAACCCATAAGAACCCTCAAAACAACAGCAAGAAAGCAACCAATTTAAAATGAGCAAAAATTTGAGTACACATTTTCCCAAAGAGGATATGCAGATGGCAAATAAGCACATTATAAGATGATCAACGTCATTAGACTTTAGGGAAGTGGAAACTAAAACTACAGTGAGATACCACTAAATGCTTATTACAAATGACTAAAATAAAAAAATATATAGTGACAACACCAAATTCTGGTAAGGATGCAGAGAAGCTGAATTGCTCCTACGCTGAAGGTGGGAATGAAAATAGGACAGTCATTGGGAAAAACAGTGGTTAGTTTTTTATAAAGTTGAATATGACACTTAACATACGACCCAACAATTTCACTGCTGGGTATTTAACTTAGAAGAGCAGCTCTCCAAACAGCACATGGACCTACTTGACGGGATGTTTCTCAATGTCTGGAGGCACTTTTAATTGCTACGATGGGAAAGGCGTATGGCACTATTGCCACCTACTGAGTGAAGGCTAAGGAGGCCTCTAAACACCCCACAGTGCACAGGGCAGCCCCTGCAAAGAATTATGTGGCCCCAAATGTCAATGGCTCCAATGTTGAGAAATCCTGCCTTAGAGAATCAACAACTTATTTTCACACAAAAACCTGTACAAAATGTTTATATCGGCTCTCTTTATAATCATTCCAAACTAAAAACACCCAAAATATCTTTGTATGGATGAATAGATGACTGGATACAGAAACTTTAGTGAATCCATATACATATTTTTCATGCATAAAACTTTTGGGGAATCTATATTCATCCTTAGATTTTTTTTCTCCTATAAATATAAAAAAAACTATTTTTCAAGACAGTCATTGAAAAATGAAAGCTTTAGAGTCTGGAGGTCTACTTTAAATCCTAACTCAGTCCCTTGTTAACCCAGTTACTTTGGGAAAGTTTTAGTTCTGATAGTCCATTTTTTCCCATGGGAAATGGTAACGGTTAAATTTCTATTGCTGGAGTTTGTGTGGTGTGTGTGTGAAAGTGGAGGAACAACCAGGAGAAACAGAAACAGAGAGGAGCATTGTATCCAAAATGCCATGTTATTAAAACCTGAGAAGTACCTTCATCCCTTAGGTACCAGCTTTGCAGAATTAGTGATGATTACCTATTCCAGCCATGGTTCCAAATATTTGTGTATAACTAATTCATAATACTACAACCACCTGAAGATACAGTTACTTTCTTTATTTCCTTGATAAAGAGGATGAAGTAGAGAATAGTTGGTGAAAGTTTCCTTAGACTTTCAGAATACTCCAGATATTTTGGGGCACCAGATTAATGCTTTTTGCATCATTTTATTTTCCGTAAAGTATTTGTTGTGTATTGGTTCTTCATGCACATTAAGAATACTCAGAGGAGAATAGAGGAAAAATAAATATCTCTTATGTAGATCCTTCTAATTTTACTCCTCTGCTGTGCCCATGATAAACAATTTATCCTTTGAGTATGGTTATGCAAAAACCCTACCTTTTTAACAAGTGGAAATCATTAATGTGATTTAGTGAATAAACACACTGTAATGGGTAATCCTAACATTCTGAATGGATATTTGTTAGCATTCAATACTTATGTTTTACCTAAAAATATATTAGAAATATTAGAGTTGAAGGAAATTTCCTTAACTGTCTAAAGGGCACCTAATAGAAACCAATTAACTACCTTTTTAAAAATGTTTTTAGAAAGTCTTGCACGCTTAGCACTTCTGCAACCAAATTTAGGCCTAAAAGAAGGATCTTGTATTCATCTCTGTATTTATTCTTGGTTTTACCCCTTTGCATTGGAAGAAGGAATATCTAATTAAAGGGATGTCTAGTTGTTGATTGTCATCTTAGTCACCATTAAAAATAAAACAGCTTTATTGAGGCACAACTGGCAATTAACTATATGTAAAATGTACGATTTGAAAAGTTTTGACATATGCATATACCTGTAACCCATTATCGCAGTCAAGATAATGAAATTATTTATCACTTCAAAAATTTCTCTTTCTCCTTTATTGTCATTTCCTTCACATCACTCAGCATCTCACTATAGGCAATCACTCCTCTGTTTTTTTGTTGTTATTATAGATTAGTATATGCAATTTATAAGATTTCATATAAACCAAATCATGCATATATCTATTTTTTTTCTGTGTTCTTTGATCCAGTATTATTACTTTGATATTTACCCATAGCAATTCTCTATAGTTCATTTTTTAACAAATTGATACACATATTCCTTATTTGGTTATACCACAATGTATTTATCCATTCATTTATTAGTGATATCTAAATTGTTTCCAGTTAGTGGCTCTTATAAGTGCAGCTTCTATGACCATTCATGTAAAATTCTTTATATAGACACATGTTTTATTTCTCTTGTGTAAACATCTGGTATCTGAATGACGGATTATATGGTACATCTATGTAACCTAAGAAACTGTCAAATTGTTTTCCAAAGTAGTTACACAAAGTAATATTCCCACCCGTCTATGGGAGCTCCATATACTCCACATCCTTACCAACACTTGGCATGGTTATGTGCTTAGTTTTGTTGAAGGTCCAGTTTATAATTTTTCATTGCCATATCATGTTTTTGATGTTTTATCTAAATAACTTTTCCATAAAATAAGTTGACAAAGATTTGCCACTTTCTTTTCTTCTAGAAAGTTTGGAATTTTAGGTTTTATACTTTATGGTTCGTTTTGAGTTAACTTAAGATACAGTACAAATTATGAAACAAAATTTTTTTTAATGAAATATCCAAAACTTTTTTTAATGAAAAATACTGGAGTACCATTAGTTTAAAAGATTATCCTTTCTCCAGGGAATTACCTTAACATCTTTATTAAAAATAAGTTGATTTATGTGAGGATCTGTTTCTGGGATCTTTATGCTACTCAATTGGTCTAAATGTCTATATTTATGTTAATACTATATTCTCTTGATTTTTGTGGCTTTAGAACAAGCCTCGAAGTCAAATAGAATAAGTCTTCTAACCTTGCTCTTTCTTCAAAGTTGGTTCTAGGTTATTTACATTTCCCTATGAATTATAGATTCAGTTTGCCAATTTCAAAAAAAAGCACTTCTAAGATTTTTATTCAAATTCCATTGTTCTATGGATCATTTGAGAATTGACACCTAAGTCAACATTAAATATTCTGACCCATGAATAGGATATATTCTCCATTCATTTAGGTATTCTTTAATATTTCTTTGAACTGTTTTATAGTTTTCAGGGTAAACATCTTGCACATCTTTTGCCAAATTATAATAAATTTTCATATTTTTATGACATTATAATTCTTTTATTTTAGTTTCCATTTGTTTCTTGCTAGTCTATAAACATACAGTTTGTGCTTTACACTGATTTTGCATTTAATGCCTGCTAAACTCACTTATTAGTTCCACAGGTTATTTTGTAGAATCCATTTGATTTTCTGCATACTCAATCAGATCATCTGGAAAATACACAGAGTTGACATCTTTCCCTTCTACCTGACTACCTTTTATGTCTCTCTTTTGCCTTATTGGCCTGTCCAGAACCTGTACTACAATGTTGAATACAAGTAGTGTGAGTAGATATTCTTGTCTTAATTACTTTAGCAGAAAATTAGTTAGTCTTTCAACATCAAGTATGATAGTAGCTGTTTTCCATACATACCCTTTATCAGGTTGAGGAAGTTTTCCTAAGTTGCTAGGTTTTTGGGTTTTTTTTAATTAACAGAGTAACAGATACTGAATTTTGTGAAATTAGTTTTTCTGCTTCTGCTATGATGATCGTATGTTTTCTTCTGCTTTTTGGTTAATCTGGTAAGCTACATTGATGTTTGAATGATAAGCCCTTACCTTGAATTTGTAGTATAAATTCCAGGTGTCATAATATATAATCCTTTTTACGAATAGACTTTGCTTTTTAGAGAAGTTGTGGGTTCCCATTAAACTTTGTTTTGCTTTCTCCAGAGTAACATACAGCTGGAATCATATAATACGTAGGCTTTTCTTACTAGTTTCTTTCACTTATCATTGTGCATTTAAGGTTCTTCCATATCTTTTTGTGGCCTGACAGCTCTTTTTTTTTTCAGGTTTTGCCCCCATATATCCCATAGTTGGTTGTATCAAAGTTTATTTATCCATTTAGCTATTGAAGGACATCTTGGCTGGTTCCAATTTTTGGTAACTATTAATAATGTATAACTATTTATGTACAGGTTTTGGTATAGACCTAAGTTTTCATCTAATTTAAGTAAATAATTAGGTGTACACTTTTTGAATTATATGTTAAGACTATGTTTAGCTGTGTAAGAGCTGCTAAATTGTCTTCCAAAATGACTGTACCATTGTGCTTTCATACCAGCAATGAATAAGAATGTTTGTTGACACACATCTTTTCCCACATTTGGTGTTAGTATTTTGGGTTTTAATCATTTTGTAAGTATGTAGTGCCATCTTGTTGTTTTAATTTGTAATTCCCTACAACACATGTTGTTGAGCATGCTTTTATATTCCTATTTACGATCTTTATATCTTCTTTGGTGAGGTGTCAGTTCAAACGTTTTGTTCATTTTTTAATTGCTTTTTTTTTTATAGTTGAGTTTTAAGAGCTCTTTGTGTATTTTCGATATTAGTCCTTTATCAGATATGGCTGCAGAAAATATTTTCTCCCAGAACATGGTTTGTCTTTTTATTCTCTTAATAGTGTCTTTGCAGATCGGAAGTTTTTATTTTAATAAAGTGTGATGCCATTAATATGGTGTAGGAGGAGGTCTCCTGCTCATATCCCCCACAGCAACAATAATTTGGCAGGAATCCACATCCAAGGGCCTTTGTGGGAGTTTGGGGATCTAGATAGAAGGGAGCCCAAGACCTAGAAGGGCTGTTTTGAGAAAGTTGGTCTGTGTCTAGGTGGCAGGCTGGCTGACTGTGGTCCCACTGCGGATGTGGACACGGCTCCATCCCCCTGTGGACTCAGCTGCAGCTGATTTGGCCTTGGTTTTGCCACCAACACCATCTGCCAGTGACCTGGGAGGGGTCACACCCACTCAGGTCTTGGGTAACAGGCCTGCAGAACTCTGTCCCAATTGCTGACTCTCTAATGGCCTGTGACTCAGCTCTAGCCCCTCTCAGCCATCGTCTGGGAGCAGTTCTTACAGTCCAGGGACCTGGAGGCAGATATGCCTGTCTATGCTCCTGGAGAATGGCCTGTAGACTTCAGTACTGGCTGTGGACCCTGAAGCAGCACTGTTTCTGATTCATTTCCTGCCCTGTTCAGCTCCAGTCCAAAGCCATTCCTGCCCACCTACAAATGCACCCAGTGATATGACAGGAACCCTCCTGAGACCTGGCAGGAGCTACACCCATCTGTGCATCTGGAAACAGGCCCAGTGTCTGTGGAACCTGAAGTTGACCCTTGACCCAGTGCCTACCCTACTGATGCTTATATTATGCCTATACAAAAATGAACTCAAAATAAATTAAGGACTTAAATGTAAGACCTTAAACCATAAAACTACTAGAATAAAACACAGAATAGTATCTGTGGTATTGGTATGGATTGGTATGGATTTTTGGATATGACACCAAAAGCGCACACACAGTTAATAAAAGCAAAAGTGAGTAAGTGGGACTACATTGAACGAAAAAGCTTCCACACAGCAGAGGAAACAAGCAATGACATTAAAAGTTGCTCTAGAGCATGGGAGAAAATATTTGCACACTATACATCTGATATGGGGTTAATATATAAGGAATTAAAACATGGACAAAGGACATGAATAGACATTTTTCCAATGAAGACATACAAATGGTCACCAGGTATATGAAAAGGCGCTCAATAGTTCTAAGCATCAAGGAAATGCAAATCAAAATCATAATAATATATAACCTCCCACCTAACACCTATTAGGATAGCTATAATAAAAAATCTGAGAAATAATTAGTATTAGGGGAGTGTGAAGAAAAGGGAATTCTTGTACACTGCTGGTAGGAATTTAAATTGTTGTTACCATCATGGGAAACAGTATGACTGCTCCTCAAAGAATTAAAAATAGAACTACCATGTGATCCAGTAATTTCACTTCTGGGTATATATCCAAAGGAAATGACATCAGTCTCTCTAAGACATATCTTCAACCTCCACCCCACCCAGTTCACGGCAGCATTATTCACAATATCCAAGAAATGAAAACAAACAAAACTGTCTATGAGTGAATGGGTAAAGAAAATGTGATATATATACACACACACAATGAAATGTTATTTAGCCATGAAAAGGCAATTATTGTGCCATTCGTGACAATACTGATGAACCTGGAGGATGTTATACTAAGTGGAATAAGCCAGACACAGAAAGATAAATACTGCAAGATCTCACTTCTATATAGAATCTAAAAATGTTGAACTCACAGAAGCAGAATGTGGAATGGTGATCTCCAGGGCCTGATAGGTGGAGGAAATGAGCAGATGTTGGTCAAAGGGTACAAACTTTCAGTAATAATAAGTCCTGGGGATCTAATGTAGAGTATGGTGACCTCAGTTATGTCCTGGGGATCTAATGTACAGTATGGTGACTGTATTATACACTTGATATTTGCTGAGTCGATCTTGTATTATTACTTTAGACACACACAAATGTACCTATGTGAGGTGATGGATATATATTAATTAGCTTGATCATGACAATCATTTCACAATGTATATCTATATCAAATCATTACCTTGTACACATTGAACATTTATAATTTTTATTTGCCCATTATACCTAATAAATCTGTAAAAAATTTAGTGAAGTCCAACTTACCAACTTTTCCTTTCATGGTTTGTGTTTTTGGGGTTGTATCTAAAGTCATTGCCAAACCCAGGGTCACCTACATTTTCTCCTAGGTTATTGTTTTAAGAGTTTCATAGTTTTGCATCCTGCAGGTAAGTCTGTGATCTCTTTTGAGTTAATTTTAATCACAGTTTTTATCTGATCCATGACAGATTTGCTAGAGAGTGTTTTTAATCTGCCACTATTATTGCCTATTTTCTTCCTCTCATTCCCCTTTTTTCCTTATAGTACTTTTGTATAAAGCCCATGCTAATTCTTGTTTGCTTAACACCTATTGTGAAATGATTAAGTTCTTACTGGACAAGCACTTTGAAGGAGATCACTGTAAAGTTTTGGATATAGATGATTTGCATGCAAGCAATAATTCATACTGGTTTAGAATAAAATTCTTTATAACATACATTTCTTTGGGTGTGCTTGAGGGAAACTTAACTTCCCTCAACCCACAGAAATTGTCAGCTATAGAGTTAACCACAGTGCAGAATGTTTGTCTTTCTCTCTTCTTTACTAAAAGACTACTTCCTGGAAGCCATACCAATGTATGTAGCTTCTTGTGAATTTTTGTGTCTTCATCTTTGTTTATTTTTTGTGACAGATTTGATCCAGGAAAGGTCCTGCCAATATCCCATGTCTCTGTTCTTATCATCCCAAAATAAATATTTGGCTTATGCCCCTGAGTGTGACACTTACATTTGGAAAACAGTGTTCTATCACTTTTTATTCTCAATATCTGTCTGCTTGCAACATTACTTTTATTGAATTTATTAAATTTTATTAAATTTATTGCATTTTTATGTTGTTATTTGGGACTGTATGTATATTCTAGCTCTGTCAATGATAGGGTTTTCATTTCTGTTTTATTTACTTTGCTGTTCTAGGGAGATTTTAGATTGGTAAGGGGACAACATTATCTTTACTGGAGCTGTATTCCATCTTTTCTTTTCCCCCCTCTCATTTCTTTCAGATGAGTGTTTCTCAGTCAGGGATCCTCTGAATGCTGATTGCATTGCTGGAGAGTCATTAACTAATCAATTTCTTCTCCTAATGCAAAACAGAAAAAAAGTCCTTTGGAAAGAATAACCTATAGGAACTGAAGAGATCTCTCCAACCTTCATGTATAAGAAATAATTCATACTTTATAATGAAAACTTATACCTTATGGCCGATTAATATAATGACTGCAGTTTAAACATTATCCCAATCTCTGAGAAATTACGTTTTTTATAAAGAATGACCTACTGAACTCACAGACTCCAAGAAAGGACTAACAGCTACCAAAGGGGAGGGGTGAGAGGCAGTGAGAAGGGGATTGAGGAGTATTATGATTGGCACACATGATGTGTTTGGGGTCACAGGGAAGACAGTGTAGCACAGAGAAGACAAGTAGTAACTCTGTGGCATCTTACTACACTGATGGACAGTGACTTCAGTGGGGTATGGGGGGGACTTGATAATATGGGTGAATGTAGTAACCACAATGTCTTTCATGTGAAACCTTCATAAGAGTTTATATCAATGATACCTTAAAAAAAAAAAAGAATGACCTACTGAGTTAACAGAGAATAAAAGTAAAATTTTGCAGTTAGGGTTTTGCTTTAAGCTGTTTAGGCAAGATCAAAAAATAACAAAAGCTATTATTTATTGGGCACCTACTATGTGCAAGGTATTACTTTACAAGGATAGACTTGTTTTCCTTTTAACCTGTGAGGTGGATACTATAATTATCCTCAAGTTACAGATGACAGAGTCAAGAATTAGTGAGGTTATTTGGCTTGCCCAAAGCAACATGATTTTTTTTTTAAGACTGTTGCATGGCTTGTTTATTAGCACTGTGAAAAATAAACATCAAGTAATTAAGTCTGAATTATAGTGGAACCATCCAGATAGACTCATGACAACCATTTTAATGAATTCTACTAAAGGTAGCAGTAATAATTAAACTATTTTGAAACAAGCTCAATAATTTTTATAAGGAATCTATTGTGCACATTTCTCTCATGTCCCCAGTGGTAAAACTGTAGCAGCAAGATATTTAGACTGTGGACCCTAGAATTAGCTGTGGCCCTGACTGTTCTCCAGTGAATTGTGTAATGAGTTAATGCTGTGTGTGCTATTTGAGAAGAGTAGTTACAATCAATATCTGTTATCCCTCCCTACACAACTCTTCCACCTTCAAAGAATAATGGTGGCAATAAAGGAGAGGGGACAGTCTAAGGTCCCCAGTCTTTTCCGAACCACTGGGGAAATTTTAACGTCAAAATATTTAAAAGTTTCCTCACATATAGGTAGTTGTATTTGAAGTATCCTACTGATCACTCAAAGTATAATGACAAGAAAGCTTTATGATTTCAGTAGTAATTTGTATTTTATTAGTCATGACATTTTATTAGTTCTAAATACAGAGGGAAATATTAGTGAACTTTTGTTTGAACCTATTATGTTTCAGTTTAGATGCAGCTGCCGTACTTGTGTCCTTCCCTTTCTGTCTGTCCCTAAGGTAGAGCCATTGGTATTGGAAACATGGAGTGGAAACAGCTAGGTCCCTATGTGTCTGTAATTTCTCCTCGGGACGTTGATCTGAGCAGACAGTGGGGGGAGCAGACTGGGTGACTGTGGTGTGGGCACCAGCGCTTTGGGCGTCTACTTGCTCTTCCCATGGGAATGCTTCCTAATAACTTATCACAAACTTCTAGTTCATTTATTTGTACTTGTACTTGGAACAAAATTAAGTGAAAGGAAGAATGAAGCTGGATATTTACCTTTGTGCCCAATTCTGTGAATATTGAGGCTTTATGTAATGAATAATTAAAAGGCTCTTCATATAGTAAATAAATCTTGATTTTACTGAGCTCAGAAATGACCAATGATGTTTGTAGACATTACTCAGTGTAGATAATTTATTAATCTTGTTTTGTTCTATAAGTAAATAATATTTTTTGTATTACTTTTTATTTTATTACGGTATCACTGACATAAACTCTTATGAAGGTTTCAAATGAAAAGCATTGTGGTTACTACATTCACCCATATTATCAAGTTCCCCCTACACCCCATTGCCGTCACTGTCCATGAGCATAATAAGATGCCACAAAGTCACTACGTGTCTTCTCTGTGCTACACTGTCCTCCCCACGACCCCAAACACAGGATGTGCACCAATCATAATGCCCCTCAATCACCTTCTTGCTCCCTCCCCACCTGCCCGCCCCAACCCCTCCCCTTTGGTAACCGCTAGTCCCTTCTTGGAGGCTGTGAGTCTGCTGCTGTTCTGTTCCTTCAATTTTGCTTCATTGTTATGCTCCACAAATGAGGGAAATCATTTGGTACTTGTCTTTCTCTGCCTGGCTTCTTTCACTGAGCATAATACCCTCTAGCTCCATCCATGTTGTTGCAAATGGTAGGATTTTTTTTCTTAATATGGCTGAATAATATTCCATTGTGTATATGACCACATCTTCTTTATCCATTCATCTACTGATGGACATTTAGGTTGCTTCCATTTCTTGGCTACTGTAAACAGTGCTGCGATAAACATAGGGGTGCATATGTCTCTTTGAATCAGGGATCTTGTTTCCTTTGGATCAATTCCTAGGAGTGGAATTCTAGAAATGGTATTTCTGTTTGTAGTTTTTTGAGAAACTTCCATATTGCTCTCCACAAAGGTTGAATTAATTTACATTCCCACCAGCAGTGTAGGAGGTTCCCCTTTCTCTGCATCCTCACCAGCATTTGTTGTTCCTTGACTTTTGGATGTTGGCCATCCTAACTGGTGTGAGGTGATATCTCAGTGTAGTTTTAATTCTAAAGCATCGTGTTTAGTAAGTAACAAAAACGTAATCAACTACTGCCAAAAACAGTCCTGTGGCAAAGGCAAATGACATTTACATGTGTTTACTCATTCATTCCTTCATCCATTCTTTACCCACTAAATATATGTTCTCAGTGCTAGACAGTGCTTAAGGGCACAGCAGTAGAACAAAATCAAAACATCCTCAGTCCTTAGTGGATTTGCAGTTGAGTAAAGAAGATAAACTTTCATTGACAAACAGCTCACATACATAAAAACTAAAAATGGTGATGTCATTTGCAGAAGAAAAGCACATGGTATGCAGAAGTATTTAAAATAGAATCCAAAGTATTATGGTGGGTCATGGCTAACGTGGAGAATTCAGCATTGGAATGGAGTGTGAAGGACAAAAATAGATAAAGTTTGTAAACGGATTGAAGATAAAATTCCAGTCTAAGAAGCAGCAAAGCAGGTGCGAAAACCCTAGTAGAAGAGCACATCATATTTGATGAGCAAAAAGGCCAGTTTGTCAGGAACGTAGAACAAGGAGAGGGAAATGGTGGCTGAGAGGCCAGAAAGAATTGAGATCTGATTGTATTGCTTTGTATCCTATATTAAGCATTTTGGATTTTTTCATAAACGCATGGTGAACTACTAGAAGTTTTAAGCAGTAGGATGAAATATATGTGAAATATATGATTAACCTGGCTGCAATGTGAAGATTTTTTTTAAAGGTAGGAACTGTTTGAAAAATGTTTCAGTGTTCCAGGTGAAAATCATGGTTCCTTGGAATAGACAGGAGAAAATGTGGAAGGAGAGAATTAAATTGAGTAGAGACATAGTATGTTAAATTGAGAGAATCTGGCAATTGATGGGCTGTGATATGATAAAAGAATGAGTTATTGGTAACAACTGTCAAATTCTTGGCTGGAGAAATACAGTGCATTCACTAAGCTGGAGAATGGTGAGAAGGAAGATCATATTTCTGAAAATCAGGAGTAAATTTTTGGACATAGGATGAGAGTATAGTTTGGACAGGTACCTTTGAGATATTCAAAGCTCAGTGTCAAGTTGGCAGTGTGATATGCAAGTCATAAACTCAAAGGATAGACTTTAACTGGATGTCCATGTTGATGATCGTTGACATGCTAGTTTTGTATGAAGTATCAAAAGGGGAATTTTAGAAAGAGAAGACAAGAATATCAACCACAATTTTTAAGGCATCCCAACATTTTAAGGCTGGGTAGAGAAGAAGTCTGTAAACACAAAGAGATATGTAAGAGTTAGAAGACCCAGAAATACACTTCTAGCAGTAAGGAAGGAAAGAATGTTTGATATTCTCTGACTTTAAGCATTAAAATTGCTGCTCTCTCTTATGGAAAGCCTTCCTCCCATTTGCTCACATGCTCTGCTTCATCACTTCATTACATTTGCATTGAAACCTTTTCTTATCATTCTGTTTAAATTTGGATTTCCCACAGAGACTCACTCCAGGCACCTTTGCTTTGCTTTGTTTTATTTTTATCAAATACAATACTTACCTAGTTTTTTCATTGTCTGTTTCTCCCTGCCTGCCACCCCCATGAGTTACAGGGTTTATAACTTCTGATCACTGCAGTAGCCCCTGTACCATTTAAGGGCCTGCACAAAGTATGCTCTCCAAGACTTACAAAGTAATGATGAATGACTGAATGAACAAATGAACAATAACAAATACCACTGGGAGGGCAAGCACCCGAAGCAAGGGTGGGCTTGTGCTGCTAGACTTGGTGTGGTGGTAGCAGTGACCAGACTGGAGCGAGTGGGAGAGTTAATAATAAGCAAGCAAATGAAAGTAGTGAATAATTGTGTAAGAAGATAATTCCTTTTAGAAGTATGGTTATAGAGAAGGAGAAAAATGAATGTGGTAGTAACTGGATAGGATGAGAACATTGGATAGAAGACTTTTTTTCTTTCCTTTTTCAATTTTAATTTTTAAAAAATGGACTGAATGGATTAAGAAGATGTGGTACATATACACAATGGAATATTACTCAGCCATAAGAAAAAAACAAATCCTACCATTTGCAACAACATGGATGGAGCTGGAGGGTATTATGCTCAGTGAAATAAGCCAGGCCGAAAAGGACAAGTACCAAATGATCTCACTCATATGTGGAGTATAAGAACAAAGAACAACAACAACAAAAAAAAACCTGAAGGAACAAACCAGCAGCAGACTCACAGAACCCAAGAATGGACTAATAGTTACCAAAGGGAAAGGGACTGGGGAAGAAGGGCGGGAAGGGAGGGATAAGAGGGTAAAAGGGGCATTACGATTAGCAGACATAGGGTGGGGGGGCACGGGGGGGGGACTGTACAGCTGAGAGAAGACAAGTAGTGATTCTCATCTCACTACACTGATGGACAGTGACTGTAATAGGGTTGGTGGGGGGGACCTGATGAAGGGGGTAGTTTAATCATCACAATATTGCTCATGTAATTGTAGGTTAATGATACTAAAATAAAATAAATTGTAAAAAAAAATGGACTAAAGATTAAACATGTTATAATGGCATCACACAGATGCAGTTGAAAAGGAGAAGTTAAATACAGAGAGACAGTAGTAAACAGAAAGGACTGTTGAAGACAGAAGAGAAGGGATCATTAACAGAGTCAGGTTTGGAGATGACTCATTGAGGGAGGGGCCTTTGGAGAAGGCGAGTGACTCTGTCCCTTCTATTTTGGAGGAAGAGGAAAACACAGGGATGTGGGAGGGCCTAGGAGGCAAGTTAAGAAGTTAGGTAAGGTCTCTGTAAGGTTGTGTTCTAAGAGAGTTTGGAGTTAGTGGTATGTTTTAAGGGAAACATTTCAAAATAGTAGCTTCAGAGTGGGCTAGAGGGAGTTGAACAGAGAAACATGTTAAGTTTGCTTTGGACAGTGGGTTATATATATGGGGATTTTCTACTAAATAAAAGTAGAAAAAATATTTTGGATTTAAAAAACACTTTTTAATCAAAACAAAGGCATCTCATAATTCGGAAATCTACAAAAATGAGGTAACTGGATTTGGAACCCTAATAAAAATAGTATTTTCTAAGGCACACTGGTTATTTAAAAGAGGTCCCTCATGTCATATTTCAGTGATAAAATTGGATTCACTTCTGAAAGTTTATTCTTTCTTCCAAAAAGAACATTTCCAGTTGCATTGTTTGAAGGTACATAAACTTGTGATATTATTTTTGAGATACAAATTTCTCTCTATACATACACACACTCATAAAGGCAACTGTTGCATTGTTGATATTTGATTTTAGTTTATGTCACATTTTGACAAGACAAAATAATGTGATTTGGTATGTTTTTCTAATTGTTTTGAGTAAGAAATTTAAATAAACTGCTCCATCTCTAACACTCTGACTGCCATAAGTTTCTCTGGAATTTGATCTGTCATTCTACCAATTAGCAAAGCCCTGCAGTCGTGGTATAGAATAGCTTTGTAATATATCTTGGGCTTTAACAAGGAATTATGATGTACAAAGTAGCATCTTTTTAATTAAAGAAGAAATTCCATTTTGAGACTCTTTAAAGTGCTATTAAAGTTTATGGTTGAAAGCTTCCTGTTAAGATGAATCAGCCCTCTGTATTTAGTGAAAGGGATATGGAGCACTTGGGCTGGAGGAGTAAGAAAAATAGCCAAGAAAGGATGCTGAATGCTCCTGAGATTGGGGAATAAAATTTGGTTATAAGGTTATGGTTTCTAAGAGACAAGATTACATATCAGTGAATATGTAAGCATAGTTTTATCAGAAGTAATTTTTTGATCATAGTAATCTAGAAAGGACAAAGAGTTCCATTTGAAATTGAGGATGAGGAAATTAAATAATGAAAATTAGATGTTATGAATGCTGTCTGATGTGGTGATCTTGGGAGTAGGCACAAGAATTCCATTTTATAAGAAACGTTAAAGAAATAAAAGCAAATTGCTACTTGGTTCTCTTGAGAGACAGACATTCATCACACAAATCAAAAATCCCCAAACAAAAGTTGAGCCATATTCTAGCTGAGATGAAGCAAATATAATTCTCCTCTTTTCTCCCTATTAATTTTGCATATTCCAAATAAAGCTTTAGACTAGTGCTCAGGGAGTGGGTATTTTTAGGCCTAAGAACCCCTAATGCAGACAAGATGGTGCAGCTGGAAGTGCTCACGGTTGATGACGACTCAAATTTTAAAAGGCCATTGGCTTACTAGTGAGAGTGAGGCAAAAACAGATGCCTTGTGCTGTATAGGAAAATAATTCATATAAAACACTAGAAAAGGGAGAGAGGATTAAAGATGGTGGTGTGAGAGATGAGAGAGAGAACTCCTCTGAAAACCACATATAATATGAAAATATACTTAGTACAGCTAATCCTAAAAGAGGAACAGAAAAGAAGGCTGCGCCAAACTGCATAAATTTGGAGAAAAGAACAGACTTCACAAAACAGGGTAATGTACCAAAACCTTGATCCAGTGGGACACAAGCCCTTCTCTCACCCCCAGCTAACCAGCGGGAGGAAGAGAAATGGAGCAGGGACGGGGTGGAAGCCTAGGACTGCTGAACCCCCAGCCCTGGAGATCTGCTTTGGGAGCACACACCTACTTTGCATGGTGTTCTGGAGATTAGTGGGGTTGGAAAGCTAAGACAGACAGAATACTTGGGGAGACTGAGATTCCAGCTGTTTGTGGAAACAGGGAGCCACATCCAACTGCTCTGGGACGAAAGAAAGGCAGGTGGTCTGGGAGACTTCCTAACAGCGAGAGGGCTGCTAAAGGGGCATGGATTGCACAGAATTTTCTGTTCAGGAGAAAGGATAGGTGACCAAAATTTGGCACAGCCTGCCCAGCAGGTTGGGAACTTTCAGAAGCTTCAGGCACTCCATCCTCCTGGCTGGCTACTCATCTCTGAGGCCCCCCCACCGAAATATGCAATTGCAACTTCCTCCTGGCCTGTCAGCACTGGCTCAGAAACCGGCAGTCCCTGCCCTGGTGTCAGGCCAGCAAGAGGGAGGCCCTGCCTATGGCAGCTACAAACACAAAGCACAAAGGCTTGGCCCACTGGTTTTGACAGTGGAGACAGGCACAGCTGCAGGGAAAGAGGAAACAGCTCTTTCCTCCCCCCAGACAGCAGCACAGCTCCCCTGCAATTCCCAACATCACTCAAGGGGCTGAGCAGCTCCAGAGAGTAGAGCTTCTGGGCACTAGAGGGCACCACATACAAATAAGAAACATCAAAGGATCGTGGTTCAAACAAAAATCCCACAATCACCAGAAAAAAAGGCCAAGTGAAACTGAACTCATCAATCTTCCTGAGAGTGAGTTCAAAATAAAAATCATAAACATTGTCATGGAGGTACAGAAAAATATTCAAGACTCAGGGACAAGTGTAGGATGGAGATTCAATCATTGAGAAATACTATATCTGAAATGAAACATACAATGGATGGATTTAAAAACAGATTAGATGTAGTAGAAGAGATTGTAAATGGAATAGAAATTAGAGAAGAGGAATACAAAGAAGCTGAGGCACAGAGAGAAAAAAGAATCTCTAAGAATGAAAGAATATTGAGAGAACTGTGTGACCAATCCAAATGCAACAATATTTGTATTATAGGGGTACCAGAGAAGAAGAGAGAGAAAAGGGATAGAAAGTGTCATTGAGGAGGTAATTACTGAAAACTTCCCCAATCTGGGGAAGGAGATAGCCTCTCAGGCCATGGAGGTGCACAGATCTCCCAACACAAGGGACTCAAGGAAGACAACATCAAGACATATAATAATTAAAATGGCAAAGATCAAGGATAAAGACAGACTTTTAAAAACAGCTAGAGAAAGAAAAAGACCACATACAAAGGAAAACCCATCAGGCTATCATCAGATTTCTCAACAGAAACCTTACAGGCCAGAAGGGATGGCATGATATATTTAATGGAATGAAGCAGAAGGGCCTTGAACCAAGAATACTCTACCTGGCAAGATTATCATTTAAATTAGAAGGAGGGATTAAACAATTTCAGATAAGCAAAAGCTGAGAGAATTTACCTCCCACAACCACCTCTACAGTTCATTTTGGGGGGACTGCTATTGATGGAAGTGTTCCTAAGTCTAAATAGATGTCACCCAAGGGATAGACAAAGAGTGCAGAATATGATTCATAACAGACAAAGAATGGAGGAGGAAGAAAAGGAGGAAAAAAAAAGAACCTTTAGTTTGTGTTTGTAATAGCATATGAAGTGAGTTAGACTGTTAGATAGAGGGAATTACCCTTGAACCTTTGGTAACCATGAATTTAAAGCCTGCAATGGCAATAAGTACATACCTATCCATAATCACCCTAAATGTACATGGTATGAATGCACCAATCAAAAGACATAGAGTCATTGAATGGATTAAAAAAAACAAGACTCATCTATATGCTGCCGACAAGACACTCACTTCAAATGCAAAGACATACACAGACTAAAAGTGAAGGGATGGAAAAAGATATTTCATGCAAATAATAGGGAGAAAAAAGCAGGAATTGTAGTAATTGTATCAGACAAAATTGACTTCAAAACAGAGAAAGTCACAAGAGACAAAGGACAATCCATAATGATCAAGGGTCAGTCCAACAAGAGGCTAGAACCATTATAAATATCTATGCACCCAATGCAGGAGCACCTACACATATGAAACAAATGCTAACAGAATTGAAGAGAGAAATAGAATGAAATGTGTTCATTTTAGAAGACTTCAACACACCACTCACTCTGAAGGACAGATCAACCAGACAGAAAATAAGTAAGGACACAGAGGTACTGAACAGTACATTAGGATACATGGACCTAACAGACATCTATGAACTCTACACCCAAAAGCAAGAGAATACACATTCTTCTTAAACACAAATGGCACATTTTCAAGAATAGATCATATACTAGGCCACAAAAAGAGCCTCAGTAAATTCAAGAAGATTGAAATTGTACCAACCAGCTTCTCAGATCACAAAGGTATGAAACTAGAAATAAATTACTCAAAGAAAATGAAAAAGCCCACAAACACATGGAGGCTTAATAACATGCTCCTAATTAATCAATGGATCAATGACCAAATAAAAACAGAGATCATGCAATATATGGAGACAAATGACAACAATAATTCAACACCACAAAATCTGTGGTATGCAGTGAAGGCCGTGCTAAGAGGACAGTATATTGCAATACAGGCCTTCCTCAGGAAAGAATAACAATCCCATATGAACAGCCTAAACTCACAATTAACGAAACTAGAAAAGGAAGAACAAGTGAGGCCCAAAGTCAGTAGTAGGACATAATAAAGATTAGAGGAGAAATAAATAAAATTGAAAAGAATAAAACAATAGAAAGAATCAATGAAAGCAAGAGCTGGTTCTTTGAGAAAATAAACAAAATAGATAAACCCCTAGCCAGACTTATCAAGAAAAAAAGAGAGTCTACACACATAAACAGAATCAGAAATGAGAAAGGAAAAATCACTATGGATACCACAGAAATACAAAGAATTATAAGAGAATACAATGAAAAATCATATGGTAATGAAGTGGATAACCTAGAAGAAGTGGACAACTTTCTAGAAAAATACAACCTTCCAAGGCTGACCCAGAAAGAAACAGAAAATATGAACAGAGCAATTACCAGCAAAGAAATTGAATTGGTAATCAAAAAACTACCTAAGAACAAAACCCCTGGATAAGATGGTTTCACTGCTGAATTTTATCAAACATTTAGTGAAGACCTAATACCAATCCTCGTTAATGTTTTCCAAAATGTTGAAGAGGAGGGAATACTCCCAAACTCATTCTAAAAGGCCAGCATCACTCTAATACCAAAACCAGGCCGAGATACCACAAGAAAAGAAAATTACAGACCAATATCCCTGATGAACATAGATGCATAAACACTCAATAAAATATTAGCAAAATGAATTCAAAGATTCATTCTCACATATAGGAAGAATTAATATTGTCAAAATGGCCATCCTGCCTAAAGCAATGCAAAGATTCAGTGCAATCACTATCAAAATCAAATAGCATTCTTCAACGAACTAGAGCAAGTGGTTGTAAAATTCATATGGAACCACAAAAGACCCTGAATAGCCACAGTTATCCTGAGAAGGAAGAATAGCATGGGGGATTATGCTCCTTGACTTAAAGCTCTACTACAATACACAAAAGTAAACTCAAAATGGATCAAAGACCTGAATGTAAGTCATGAAACCATAAAACTCTTAAAAGAAAACATAGGCAAAATCTCTTGAATATAAACATGAGCAACTTTTTCCTGAATGCACCCTCTTGGGCAAGGGAAACAAAAACAAAAATGAACACATGGGACTACATCAAGCTGAAAAGCTTCTGTACAGCAAAGGACACCATCAGCAGAACAAAAAGGCATCCTACAGTATGGGAGAATATATTTTTAAATGACATATCGAACAAGGGGTTAACATCCAAAATACATAAATAATTCACATGCCTCAACCCCCAAAAGGCAAATAACCATATTAAACAATGAGCACAGGATGTGAACAGGCACTTCTCCAAAGAAGAAATTCAGATGGCCAACAGGTACATGAAAAGATGCTCCACATCGCTAATCATCAGGGAAATGCAAATTAAAACCACAATGAGATATCTCACACCAGTTAAGATGACCAACATTGAAAAGACTAGGAACAGCAAATGCTGGCATGGATGCAGAGAAAGGGGAACCCTCCTATACTTCTGGTGGGAATGTAAATTAGTTCAACCATTGTGGAGAGCAATATGGAGTTTCCTCAAAAATCTTAAAATAGAAATACCATTTGACCCAGGAATTCCACTCCTAGGAATTTACCCAAAGAATGCAAGTTGTCCCTTTCAAAAAGACATATGCACCCCTATGCTTATTGCAGCATTATTTACAATAGCCAAGATATGGAAGCAATCTAAATGTCCATCAGTAGATGAGTGAATAAAGAAGATGTGGTACATATACAGAATGGAATACTACTCAGCCATAAGAAAGAAACAAATCCTGCCATTTGCAGCAACATGGATGAAGCTAGAGGGTATTATGCTCAGTGAAATAAGTTAGGCAGAGAAGGAGAAAGCCCAAATGATTTTCCTCATTTGTGGAGTATAACAAAAAAGCAAAACTGAAGGAACAAAATAGCAGCAGACTCACAGACTCCAAGAAGGGACTACCGGTTACCAAAGGGAAGGGATGGGCGGGTAGGGAGGGATGGAGAAGGGGATTGTGGGGATCATGATTGGTGCACATGGTGTGTGTGGGGTCATGGGAAAGACAATGTAGCTCAGAGAAGACAAGCAGGGACTCTGTATCATCTTACTACACTGATGGAGAGTGACTGCAATGCCATATGGTGGAGGACTCAATAATAAGGGTGAATGTTGTAACCACATTGTTTTTCTTGTGAAACCTTCATCAGAGCATATCAATAATACCTCAATAAAAAAAACACTAGAAAAGAGGGCTCTCTACTAAATGTAAATATTTACAAGTTTATATTTAGTGTATGTGTATTTATACACATACACTAAATATATTATATTTAATATACATACCATATTTTATATATATTTATCTATTCAGCATTGCAACTACATTAATATATAGTGGTGCCAATTGATCCTATTTTCTAATGATTTACTGATGGCAAGTTAAGCTAGAGAAGTCCATTTGTTAAATGCTTCAGCACACTGTTAATATATTCCAATCAATCTTAGGATTTAATACTTAATAACTAATGTCATTTAGCTTCTGAAGAGCAACTGGTAATCATTAAAATTTGTCCTTTTTTTTTTTCAAATACTTGACTGATGTACCTCCTTGATCTTTCATGACAATCTAAGAATATTTTGTAGAAGGCATATATTCTAAAAATTATATAAACTGTTTGTTACTGTGATTATAGCTTACTTTTCTCTTTTTTTAGATGTAGTATTTTCCTTAGTCTCTAACTGCATAAATTCTCTCCAAGTGGGAGATATATCCAATCCACCAAGAAAGTCTTGTCTTATGTTTTAAGAAGAGGAATAGATAACTCAGTAACATAAAATAGAATGTTTCTGATATGATGTACTCAGATGCCAATGTCGGTATTAGGTTGTTGTAATAGGCAATTTCATCATTAAACTGTAAATTTTGTAAAACATTATAGTGTTCAAAATATAGTGTTTTTTTACTTTCATGGATTAACATGATTTTGGTAACAAAATATTTATTATTGTGATATTAAAATGCACACTGCTTTATTACTAGTGTTATGATTTATTTTTTCATATACAATTTATCTTTCACATTCTAATCATGCTTTATATTATACATTCTCCAAATGATACCACAATCACTATAAGGTATAGGAAATTCCTACTTTTATTAATAAAGGCTAATTCACTGTCATTGTGGTGGGGACCTTTGGAAATTCAAAATGGAGAATGGCTGTATGAGGAAATGCTGCATTACTAGTCTTATCCAAAGTGATAAGTCTGTGGCTATCACAATATGAATTTCTTTATTGTTTCTGAATATTCAATGCTGCTTTAGAAAACAAGAAAGTAAACTGGATAAATGAAACTCATAATATGTTTTAGGTATAAAGGCAGAATATGGTATGTTAAAAATGGGTGGAAAAAGATTGAAGGAAGCAGAGATACTTAGTGTATATATATATATATATGCCATTTGAAGTATTCAGGTATCCATAATGGCTTAATTTGACAATCCATTGATGATACTTAGTCTAACCCCATATGTCCCCTACCGCAAAACACAAGTAAATCCATGGCTATTCAGCAAGCTGCAGCTATTAGTCAGGCAACCTTGTCCCTGTTTTTCTCTGACAGAGCAAGTAAATATCATTAGCCTAGGGAACCTTCTGTCTGTGAGCCTCTGTGTTCATCCACAGCTGTGGTCCTTGTAACTAAAGGCATAGAATTCTATATAAGACGTGTGGTTGACATAAATACATACAATACAGGTAACATATAATATATATAATAAAAACATCATGCCATTAATGAGAATGGTTCATGTGTTCCAGATCTGGGATATAAATGAACTTTGGTTTCCTAGGATTCAGGTACTGTGGTCCTTCCATCTACTTGTACCTTATTCTAAGTATGTTAACTTACCTAAGCTTTATTCTTGCTTCTTAAATTGATTTAATAGTCTGTGTGATTTGTCTACTTCAATTCAGTCTGTGAGCCTTTCTGTTTCATGGCAGTTATGTTCCATAGTGATTTTTGTGGTAGTACACTTGGAAGCGGCCACTGAATCAAGTTAATTCCCATACAACAGCCACCTAGATGAATGAAGCAGAGCCCATATCTCTAAGGACCTTGTAGTATTCCTTGCATACAGTTTTTAACTCAGCCACCATTAAAACTTTCCTAGTCATCAAAAATTATATCTTCCTATCTTTTATATGTCTTATGGCCTCTTCTAGGACCCAACACAAATATAATCTTATCAAAACATCATTTGGGTATTCTAAAATTTAGCGAGGTAAATTTTTCTAAACAAAGACTCCTAAGTATATCCAAGATGACCTTTCTACTTGGTTAGAAGGTAATATTTAAAATTTATCCATCCTTGACGAGGAGGGAGGTCTATGAACACCAGAAATTATGAAAAACTGTTACTCTTCTCTCTGGGAGATGGCTGGTCTGATTGGTCAACCACTTTTATGTCACATAAAAAGGGTAGAAAGGGTCGACCTGTCTCTAATTTTTAGATGTATTTTACTTCTAGATTTTCTTGATGATGTAATGGCATTAAGATTTTTCTTTTATGCCTCTGATATGACCCCATTACTTATAATCTGAGAATTGGGAAAATTGTGTATATTAATGATTCCTTATTTAAAGAGTTGCTATGAGTAGTAAAAGATGTTTTATGTGGAAGACCTTTATAATCTTTAGAATAGTATACAATTGTTATTATACTGTATTCTATATCAGGCTGATGTTCTGATATTGGGAAGGATGTTACCTTGCTGATACCTATGGCAAAGAGGCAGTTACTTTTCTCCCTGGGACTGTGCAAGGTTTTGCTTTATAGTTGATGAAAACATTATGCCGACCATTAGCCAAGTGCAAAAATAGGTATAGATCATTGAATTTCCCCATCATACTGCTGTCATATGTGTTTGGAATGTTATAAGGAATATTTAGCAATGAAATATTCTCTATTTTCTGTCACAGCACACCAGAGCATATAACACTCCTCACACTAAAAAAAGAGAAACAAAACTAGAATGCGTATTTCATGATAACAGTCTTAACCTTGTTATACTTCTTTCACTTCCATGTTGGAAACCCACACAAATTTTCTCTTTTTTCACTATTTTCCTCTTCCTCTGCCTCCTCCCCCCTATACATCTCCATTCCTTTTTACGTAAAGATTTGACATGACTTCAACTTTCAGCCACTTTATGCTCTATTGCAGTTATTATCATAATGAAATATTACTTGCCCTCTAAGAATTATATAACAGGTTAACATAAAAGAGATACAGAAATACAGTCTACATTGATAATACCTTGACTATGCTCATGACAAATCTCTGGTTGAACATTTTTGAAAACAATTAAATTTTCACATTTTGACTTGATTTTCTTTTCCAAAAACTCAACCTAATAATGTAGCACAAAATATTTTTATATGTAATAGCTGAGTAAGTAAAATTTAAGGACACTGTGAAGAATAATTTTTTTCTTTTTAGAAACATAATGCTTTATGAATTCAGGGTTCTCAGTAATTCTGTTTGAACACTAAAAATGATTAGATGAAGAAGCAGGTGACTGCTCAAGGCTCTGCCCACTGGGAGGCTCTCTCTTCACCACTGTCTTCCAGGGATGTCCCAGGGAAGGGACAGTTGTCCATTTCCAGGTGGTACTTAAAGCCATCAGTAAACTAGGTCTAAGTTTTCTCTTTCAAATGATTGTCGGGCACTCCCCATGAAGCCATATACACAGGAGTGGGCACCGCGGGCCCCTGGGGCGCTTCATCATGTAACTTATTATGCCTTCAGGGCCTACCTGAGCCTGACCTCGTATTGATAACTTCTGTTTGATGATAGATTACTGCTGTGCCTTCCACTTTCGTAGCTTAGTGGATGAGATAAAACACAGTTCATGATGGGCAGTTCAAATTACATGGTAACTTGATGGCCTATAGTTAAGCGTTCAATATCAACTAAGGCTTAATAACAAGCCAAAACTGTTTTTCTAAAAGGGGGGCAGTTATCTGCAGAAGATGGCAGGCCTTTGTTCCAAAATTCTGTCTTCTATGTGTTTGCCTTCTAAGATCCTGCCAAAAGCTCTAACAAGCATCCCTATATTTTCCAGTGACACTTCAAACACCATTGGATCTGGCCAAGAACCACCCCTGTGTTCTTCAAGTCTTGACGGAGGCATGAATCTCTGCAGTTTCTCCAGGTATGCCGTATTGTTCTTTGTTTAATTTAAATATCTCAATTTTTTGTTTTATTTTTGATTCACTATTTTCCTAAGTAGGTAGTAGTAAGACTAGTCATTATGATATTCTAGCATTGGATACATGACTTCCATGTGTCAAAACCCATAGAACTTTACAGTATAAAAGGTGGAGTTTAATGGATGCAGATTTGGAAAAAATTTAGGAGATTGGGGGCTCCTAGGATGAAATGCAGATTGTGACAAAGCAATCAAACTGTATTATAAAAATAAAAAATGATATTTAAGGGTATGAGGGAAAAAGCACTGGCCTAAATAACTTTGGAAATGAGTGGAGTATGTAAGACTAAAGGCCAAAGAAACTATACACAAGCAGTGTAGTCTAGTTGACAAAGTTATTTCCTAAGAGGGTGCAGGTTAGTAATTCTATACATGTACACTGAAGTTGGACAATTAAGTAAATGGATGTTGTGAGCCAGGACTTTTGCTATGGGAATAAGAAGTTACAGATAATCAAGAGTAGGAGGTGAGAGTGATCCATGTGGTCACAGATTAGAACTATAAACATAAGAATGAACTCAAGCTTACTTTAATATAGATACAGATGGTTACGTTTAGAAATATTTCTAGATATGTTTTATATACACAGGTAAGTAAAAACACATATTTTTCCTTTCATCATTGGCTAAGAGTCTAAAAACAAAGTCTCGTAGCAATGAGCACATATAGAGGCTACTTCTTAGTTTCTGATACTGTTCCCCAGTAAAAGAAACTGGGATCCTTAGAAAACAGCTGAGTCTGAGACTGTGGTAAGAAACATACAAGATGAGGCTGGAGCGTCCTGGGGTGCCAGAGAGGAAGGACGTGCTCAGAAAGAACACCACCGTGTGACATGACCACACAGTCACGGCGCTATGGCAGAAGGCCACAAGGGCTGACCAAATGAGCTCCCAATGCCCACGTTTGGAACAGTTTTAACCAAATAAAGTTGAATTGGATATACCCCAAAGTATCGAATAAAATTTGGTTCCATATTTATATACACAAATGATTACACATACATATACATATTACATATACAAATATATGAATACATATACAAACATAATTCCTGACATATGTCATATGTGCTTAAATCTACATGAGTAAGTTTTTTATATCCCAAACTTTATGTATCTAAGTGCATCCTGTATAATCCTCTGATATGGAGCATAGAATTATGATAGCACAGAATTAATCTTAATGGAATAAAGTTATAGGTGGTACTATATTTAAAAGTACGTGACTCTTAGGAGGGACCCTAAAATTGTTAGGTTCTTTTGTGTGAATGGATCATCAACCTTTTTAATGGGAGGAAATGTGGTGTTGGATATTTTGGGTACAGATTATTCTGAGTTTAAATCCTGGCTCCAGTATCACTAGACATGGGAACATTGATAAAAATCCTATAATTTTTATGTCACAAATCCACCTACTGTAAAATGGTGCCAACTTGGTGTCTGAGTGCTGATGTGAGAGCCTGGGATGGTAGATACTTAAAAAACGGAATATTTTAATATAAAAATTTGCACATACCCATCCAGCTGATCTCAACTGGCCTCTCCCGTTTTCCATGGAACTGGTAATCTTTTAATACCATTTAATTTTTTTTTCTTGTTACAGTGATAAAAAACAGAGGCAGTATCTCTTCTCTCATGAGTTATATGTCCTTAAGTGGTAAAGTGGACAATAAAAATGAACGAAGTAATAAACAATCAAGAAGATTGAAAAGTCCTACAGAGGGTGCTGTACAAGGGGTAGCTAGGTAGCTATTTGGGTTGGGTGTTTAGGGCAGGCCTCTGATATTTAAATAACAAGTAAGATCCATGCCAAAGGTTGAGCCTTGCAGCAGAGTTAAAACTGGTCCAGAGTCTCCATGTAGGAAGTAAGCCTGTTGGGACCAAGGAAAGGCAGTGGATCTGTGTGTGTGGGTGGGTGAAGGGCAGAGCTGTTGTAGGAGAAGTAGCCTGGCTTTTTCAGGCCCACCTCAGAAACTGGATTTTTGTTTGTTTGCTTTGTTTTTAATGGAATGGAATGCTTTTGAACTTTATGTAAGGAAGCGTCACGATTAGATTTATGTCTTACAAGATTACTCTGCTGTGTAGTTAAGAATGGGAAGAATGGAAGAAAACTTTAAACTAAGTTATCACATTGTATAAATCCACTGAGGATTTTTAAAAATCCTTTATTGGTTATTCCAAAGGAAGAGACTCACTGGTTCAGAAGTGTATGGATTTACCATTATTTCTATACAGCCTCCTATGAGCATGAAATGAATACCGTATCTATTTATCGATATATATTGATATGCATATTCTTTTAGAAACTGAATATAAACAACTTAATTCAATCTGTAAAAAGTATTCTGAAATTTATTTTCTCTTAATATAAATGTTCAATTGTAAATCTAAGGTAGGATTTAGATAATCTTTCTTGTACTCCAATAGAAAGTTAAAATGCCTATTTATCATGATGATGATACTTAAAAGTGCTGTGTTTCCTTTACTCCAAGTCCTCAAATATCCCTTTTTTGGCTTAAATAATTTATAACTGTGTGAATACTACCTGAACCTCATTTTTTCTACTAAAGTAACCAAAAAGTTTAATTAGTAGGCCTTGTGTAGAGTTCCAAATTATAGATGAAGTGGAAATTCAGCACATTCCAGGTAAACTTGGATAGGACTTTGCAACTATATTGTACATATGATTCACTTGGGGATTTTGTGAAATGCAGGTTCTGTTCAGTAGTTTTGTGGTGGGACTTGTGTTTCTGCATTTCTAGTGGGTTCCCAGATAATGCCAAAGCTTCTGGTCCACTGGCCAACTTTGAGTAGCAAGACAAAGCTATCTCACCAAAGAAATTCCTCTGGGAATTTGCTTATTTACTTTTTAATACCAATGCCTGATTCCACCCAAGACCAACAAATCAGAATCTGTGGATTCAAGTCTGGGCATAAATATTTCTTAAAAAGTTACAGTTAAATATAATATTTAGACATATTTGAAAACCATAGCATATAAAATATGAATAAAATATCTTTATGACATTGCTTCGAGCTACAATAATGTGGGCAGTAGGTCTTTCTGGATATAGTTCTGTCAGTGTGTTGGGAAGAACTGTAAAACACTTTGCTATTTTTGATCCTGGCTTAATTTTAAGCAGAGACTGACAGAATGGCAATTGTACTAAATTATACTGACTTGCATGGCAGCTTTGTGATAATGGGGCTATTGATGAGGCAGACCATTAAATTCATTTTCACTCAAGACTGAAGCAAGGATTTGAACAGTTTCCAGAGGTGAAAAATGAATGTGTAAGCCCATTTGTATTCCTATATTGAATGAATTAATTCATTTTTCTCTGTAAACGGTTTTGAGATAACATGCACTGTAATGACTATAAATAGAAATTATTTTTTTAACAGTGAAAATATTCATTTTGAGATCCCTCCACAGGCAACTGAGGAGTTATTTCAGAAACATACTAATTCCAATATGACTACTACTAATAACTACTTAGTGAGTATCTACTGTGTGCCAGGTGTTGTATATAAGTATAATAGTACTGTCTCCGTTTTATATGAGGAAGAGATTAATATTCAGAAAAATTAAATAACCTTTCCAAGTTTGCACAGCTGGTATGGGCAGAGAAAATATTTAACCCATTTATATGACTCCAAAGTCCATATATTTTCTGTCTAGCTCATCACTGATAGAGGTATTTGACATGCTAATTAGTCAGTATGCTTATTCATACTCAGAATGCTCTTAGGGAGCAAATTAGAACACATAAGAGATATTTTAAATATCACGATGAAGTATGTTTTTCAAAGTAATATGCATGCATATGTGTGCTACTACTATTTTTTCAATGATGCTTTCATTACAGAAATTATAAGCCTAGGTATATAGGTATGGTTGCACCTGTTAGTCCAGGAATGCATGGAAATTTGCCCTTTAATCAATAGATTTAAAATATATATACCTAGGTTTTCCTTCTATCAGTAATGCTAATTCCTTGATTCACATTTGGCCCTGAAATTTTGCTTTAACAAGCAGGTTTATTTCACATAGACCAAGAAATCTCATCTATGAACCGCCACCCACATATGCTAACAGATTATATATAATATACATATGTATATACATATATATAAATTATAACTAAATCATATATAACTAAATTATATATGTCCATAATAAAATATTTCAAAGAAAATTATTGTTTCTTTTTAAATATTGTATATATACAAATATAGTTTATATATTTATATATGCAGACATATATAATTTACTTTTAAGTATTTTGAATGTTTTAAAAAACATTATATATACATAACTTAAACAATAAAAACTGTACTATATAAAACATATAAAAACGATTTTTCTTTTAAATATTCTATTATGGAAAAATTAATACATATATAAAAGGAGCCTTAATAATATGATAAATCTCCATGTACCCCTCACCTAACTTCAAGTGCTCTACCATGAACCAATTCTGTCTCATCTATAACACTCAACTTGTAGTTTCTTGTTTTATCTGTACACTCCTCAGAATATTTTAAGGAAAACCTCATTATTAGTACTTATGTCTGAAACAAAGTTTTTAGTATGATCACATCATTATTTCACCTAAATAATTTAATAATTTTTAAGTATCAAATGTCTGTTTAATGTTCAGATATCTCTAATTGTATTACAATATTCCATTTCCCTCTTTCTTATAATTTGATTATATGGTTTAAGATTTAAAAAAAAAACTCAAGACCTGATAAGCTTGCCGTATTTTCCAAGACCCTTTCAGTCCATAATCGCCCTTCGTTAACTTTTGTTCCTACATCCTTTGTTTGTTGCTATTGTAAAACATACTGGGATGGTTTTCCTATAGAGCTTTCTATACCTTGACGCTTAATAGCTCTTGTCACGTGCTATCCTTACACATTTCTTTTTTACTCCAAATTCCCTGTATATGGGTAGTTAGAGCTAAGGGTTGATCCAATGTAGGAAGAAAGCATTTTCAGTGAGATTACTTCATGAGGAGGCATATAAGTCTGTATCTTTTTTCACGATGTTAAAATCCCGTAGGGGGAATTTGCTAGATCCAATAATCAATTAGGGTTTCCTAAATTATACTTAATAGTTTCTGAAATATAGCACCATTCAAATGACCTATGAGGATTGTTTTTTTCTTTTCCTTTATGGTTGTAGAACTAGACATATTTGATTTGTTTCAGTTTCGTGTAGCCTGTGGGTCTTTTTGTTTGGTTCCTGATCTTGAATGTTTTTATGACCATAATCCCTTCTTTGCTTGCTTTTATCAAAATGTGTGAACCATACTGATACATTGTTTTTAGGATTTCCCTGGGAACACAGATATCAGTGGATGTCAAATTCAATAATATGAAGTTTATCCCAATGTCACAGATCTCAGATCTCTTATTTCTTCTAAGCTGAATATCCCAGCTGTAATGAACAGCTTAAATACTCATTTGCTTTATCCTGTATACTCACAAAATTGTCTTAGAAAAAAACTAAGTAAAAAAGTACCAACAATATTATTACTGAAAGTAGTTTACAAAGTAAGATTAAATATTTTTTGGTCCCTAGGGTATATCTCTTTAGAGTTGTACAATCAGCAAAGTAATTTGAAGTAAATGGTCTTTATGTAGCTATACCATCAGGTAGATATATGATTAGTTTAGTAGTTTTATATCCTTTACAATTTTAGGGTCTTGAATTTTAAATTATGTAAAAGGCATATTACCAAAGTCAAATTTGTAAATCAAATTATATTCTAATAAGTCTAGCTTCTATTCCTCTAACTTCCATTTAGTTACATCTGAGCAAGTTATATGCACATAAAAAAATAATGATTATTCTGCCTCCATATTATGTGTTATTATTCTAAAGTGTTATTTAATAGTCTTAGTCCCACTCTTTTCTTAGCAAGAAAAGGTTCACAATATTGAAATTAGCATAACCAAGCCTTCCCCTCATCATTTTCCTCATCTCATTTTAAACAATATGTTCTTAATTATAGTTAAATCATGAATTTAACTAGTTTTTCTATACTCTTACCTTTTCGTCTCACTTTTCAAATTAAGAAATCAGAGCATAGAGCCATCATATTTTATACTGGCTTCCTTTTATTCATCATTTATCTTTGTTCTACAGTAAATAATATATATATATACATATACATGTATGATTCACCTTCAGTCCATAAGTCAGTCTCCCTAGTCTTGGCTATATAAAGCTCATTCTCTCATAGAATCCTCAGCAATTCATTCCTTGTGTTCTTCTATATTGATAGCAGTGTGTCTTCAATTTTATCATTATAGGTCTCCTTAACTGGCTATAAATACTTTGCTAACAATTTCTTGAGTAACTTTAATATGTTATTCCAATGTTTGGAATAAAGTGATACTGTTAAAAAAATGCTCTAATAATAATCTCTTCTTCTTTCATTTCTTATGACTTGGTCTTTTGGGCTGGAATTTTAAACATTGTTTCCTTTTCTTTTTACATTAAAATTCAACAATTTTACTAAAATTTTGTTTTGGCCATTCCACTTTGATTTTTTTCAGGTATGCAGCTTGTTCCTTCAATATGTTGTTTAAGGTTTCTTTTTATTTTCTTTCTTTATACATTTTGTACTTGTTCTGATCCATTAATTCATTGTTTTTCTTTAGGAACTCTTATTATGTATTTATTGGATCTTCTTTGTCTGTGTTCTCTGCAACTTTCTCTGAAATCATTTTTTATCTCTTCCTTTATTACTTTTAAAGTTTGAAATTTTCATCTTTTCTGTCTACTTTTCCTAAGGAATTACCCATTGAATATATTTGCTGTTCTACCTTATTATGTTTACACCTCATTTATGAAATGACTTTAACTTTAAAATGTTTTTCTCAGTTACATATTTGCCTCAAAAATTTTTATGATGATGTCTGTGATTCTTTTATAGGTTTTTCCATTTTCTCAATTTCTTTTGGTCTGTTTTGAAATACATATTATTAAAATTTTCATTAGTTTTCAGACATTTTTTCTGGTTTGCTTTCCCTTTGTGTAGAGATGTAATTTCTTTTTTACTTTTCTTATAATAACTATGTAGGATTTGACTGTATCCTTTTCTAATGCTTATATTTAAATAAAAGGATTTTCTTACAGCTTTGGAAGTAGTGGTAGGTTAGCTTTATTTTTTTAGTTTTGTTGCTCTAGAAATCCCTTTTCTTTTGTTTGTATGAAGTGATCTAAATACATCTACTTATCTATTATGGTTCATGGGGATACCTTTTCACCTTGTTTTTTTAAAAACATTTTCTTTGTTTTGTTTTTCTTAGTTATTTTGTATGTTTTAAGGGGAGATTGGAAGAAATTAAAAGACTAAACTGCTTTCTCTCAATGTCCTGTGGCACATAGATTACCAGTGTGCTTCAGTCATTTCCTAAAGCCTTACTTTTCATTGTGTGTTCCAAAAAACACTAGTGATGTTGAAAGTTTAAATGTTTTATATAAAAATGGTGAGGTTTTATTCAAGTAAAAATTTTAAATTAAGGAATAAACAAAATTGAATCAACTCCTTTGCTATATAATATTAGAATTTTCAATATACAAATGTACCATGTGGCTCTTCAGTGGAGGAATGTTTTACTCTATTGTCCAAAATTACTTAAACTTGGGACTCGTTTTTTTCTCCTGTACCATCCGTTAGTCCTTCATGCAAATATGGGGCTTAAAGCAATTTTTCCAGCTCTTGCATCTGTACTTACCCCTTGTTAGCTCACAACCAGAAGGTAGCCTTATCACACTGCTGGTCTCCTCTTAGTGAAAGGTGTTATGGTGACCGTAGTTTCAGTATGCATCACCTGAACACATGGTTTCAGTGTTCGTCATAAAGTCTGGTCCCACATACTTTATCATCAAGCACTTTTTTCTTGCAACTTTTTGCTTTCTAGGATTACTATAGATCATAGCTTGAAAAGATGAAATATTTAAATAATTAACATAAATAATTTTTTAACATTGCTGGTGATGTGTCTTGTCTTTGAGAGTGAGTGAAACTTTAACAGGCAACATCTTCCTATTGACTCAGAAGCTTTTGTGAGAGAAACTATGACACTGTATTTGGTTTAAAACAGAACAAAATGGAATAATGATAAAAGGGGAAGTTTGCTTTTAGTTTTAGATGAGAAGTGATTTGATATGGTTCATTACCAACACATAGCAAACAATGCTAATATGTGGAATTTATGCATAAATTTATAATTATTTCAACATAAGATTTTCTGTGTGGGCCAATTAAGATTGTTTAAAAGTAGATACAAAATAAAGTGGATTAAAAGAATAGAGTTTTGTGAAGGAGATTCTGTTAGCAATATAGTCATTTCTTCCTCCCTCTACTCTCTCCTTCCTCTTTCTCTCTTTCTTCTTTTTGTTCCTTTCTCCTATTAAATAACTCCAATAAGTATATATAGTATGTGGTAAGAGAAGGTATTGGAATAAGACTGCCGGAATCTAGGGAAAACTCTTTCATTTATTGACTGTGTGATTTAGAACACTTGCTTAATCTCTCTTGCCTTAATTTTCTTAAATGAAAATGGGACTCAAATAGCATCTACCTCATCCAGTTTTTGTTTGCATTTAGTGCGGTGTTCTACACAGGATGGCTAGAGCAGAGTACATGGAAAAAAAAGACCCTTGCTTATTCATTAATTTGTTTATTCATGCAGCCATGCATTTATTAATTAGTTCATTACACAAATATTTATTGAGCACCCCTATGGAAAAAGAACATTGCTTAGAATATGGGATGAAATACTAAACAAGATAGATGTATTTTATTCTAGGTGTAAGCAACAATTTGCACATAGAAATGTTCTTCCTGAGGAACATGTGAAAAATAAATTTTAACAATTCCAGCATTCACAAATCCTTCGTGAAAAAAAATCACAAAAACAGCAATAAATATAAGACAACTACCATTGCTAAATTATGCACTATATGCCAGTTTTACTAAGGTTTTTTTGTTGAATTACATCATTTTACCTTGGTTACTAGTGTAATAGTAAGGTTTTGTGTTGCAATAATGGAAAATAACTCTGTTTATGTTCAGTTACAGGAAAATAATTACTTAGGAAAAAGTTTGGGATGATGCTTACAGAATTGAGAAGAGGTTTAGATACCAGATTTGCGAAATAAGCAAGAATACTTGGAGGCTTAGGCAGAAGGAATCAGAGTCAAGATTACGTTATGGTTTTTGTGCTCACCATATATGTAATGTGCTCTCTCTATATAAAAAATACAAAATGAGTAAGTTGTATCTATGAATAGTAGTTGCATGTACCTTTCCTTCTGTAATTTTGTTAAAAAACAGAAAATACATATATCACATCTAGTCTATGTGTGTGTGTTTATCAAGAAGAACAGAGTTGGTTATTTTATGTTTTTAAACATAATACACAAATTATATTTTGTTATTTTACTTGATACTATGGGGGAGATTGATATTAGTGAGATAATGTGTCCTTTAAGTAATTGAAAACTGGAACTGTAATTCATCATTTTATTATGGCAGTGTCAATGAAAGACATTTTAAACACTAAATTTACAACAAAGTTGGTTTGGCTTTAGCCGTCTTTTAAATGTCCTCGAGGAACAATCATGAATCCTTTAAACTCTGGGACTAACTGAGAAGACTTCTGTGTAAAAATCAAAAGGGAGGGCAAGAGGTATCTATGGTATAAGGCAAAAATCAAGCATTCCAATGATCAATGGTCACTTGTCCTCTTAGGTTTTTTAGGGTTTCTTTGGTTCAAATGTCTACTAAAATTTGCCTTTCTGTGATCATTTACTGTTACTTATCCTAAGGCATGAAAACAGAATTGCTCAGTTTTCAAAGCTTCAATTTAGCCATTGAAAATAATAATAATAAAAAAAAAGGTACAGCTCAGTCTGGCATGGTGATACAAAAAATACTGAGCAATCATCAGCCCCAAGGGAGACTGAATCTCACAAATCTCCAGTGACAAAGAGTTTTATGTAAGTTTGCATCATTTAGTTCTAAAAGCAGAGGAACCTTCGAGGCAAAATGGCTCTTACTGCTACCTGAAAAAGTCTCGATGTTGGACCTCATCTATTTGATATAATTGTTCAGGGTTTTTGAGATTTAGAGTGAACTATGAAACTCTTGTTTTTCTTGGTTTGGAAAATTGACAAAATAGGCATCTCGTTCAGGTGCAAGTAATGAAGAGAGATTGGATTTTTCATGAGATAGACTGGCTACAAAAGCAAAGGAATGGTGTTATCCTCTGAGGTGGAGGTGGTTGATACTGTTCTTATCGGTGCAAGAATTGAAGTGAATTCCAAGGGCTAGTTCTTTTTGATGATTTCTATCATTTACAAACTTGGAAGTCAGGCCTTTGATTGATAGTGTATATCCTATTTTGTATTTAAGATTTTTTTAATAATTGGAAAATTGTTAGAGTTTTCTCATTTCTTATACAATTTTCATATTTAAAAAATATCTCATTCTTTATCTAAAAACTAAGAATATATAGAGATAGAATATGTACATGGTGAAAAACACCTGTAATTACATAATTCAGAAATAAAATGTTGCACTTTGAAGTATCTTCTTCACTTTATTCTATGCATTTTATTCAATTGTAGAAAAATAAGATAATATTCTACTGTCAACTACTTAATATATTGTTGATAATATCTTTTTCTACATGGATATCAATAATTTTTAATGACTTATTTTTATTTCATAATAAAGATATGCTGTGCTTTAAGTAACCAGGCTTTTACTGAGGAATATTTGGTAATATTTTTTCAGTATTGCTAGTAATAGCTCTTTTAACATCTATAGAAATAAATTTTCACAAGTTTTTCCAAGATTTATCTTAGAGTAAAAATATAGATGTGAGAATGTATATTTTCAGTTTGATAACACTGACAAAAAATCATATGAAAATTCTAATTTTATTCTCTGTTGATCTGATAGATGAAAAATGCTTACAAAATATCATTATTATTATAATTTCTGAAAGAAAATAGAATTTTAACTTTTAGTAGAAAATAGAAACATCATGTAGTAGATATTTGCATTTCTGCATTTATGAATTGGCTACTTGTTTCCTTTGCTTGTTTTTCTATTGAGGTGTTCATCTTTTTCTAATTGATTTATAATTCCTAATTTAAAGATACCATCTCAAGTTCAGGTAGGGTAAGTCCTGAACTTTTCTTATTCATAATTGTCCTGACTATTTTAGATACATTGCATCTTCTCATAAATATTAATATCAGTGGATAGATATACAAAATAATGTGTTGGGCTTTTCACTGGAATTGAATTAAACATTTATGTCAAATTGGGTACAAGTGATATTTTTAAAATTCTGAATTTTCCAATTCATTATCATGAGTTGCTCTCTGTTTATCTTGTTTAATTTCCTCTCTGAATGTTTTCTTATTTTCAGTATAGAGATCTTGGACATCTGTTGTTAGATTTATTCCTAGGTATTTAATGTTTTCGATCCTATTGTAAATGGCATTTATTTTTTTCTAGCTATAAAAATACAATTGGTTGTATATATTGACATTTTAATTATTATTATAGCTGTGAGAGACTAGGTGCTTTTGCTTTCAAAGATTTTATTAAAATGTCAAGTCTAATATATATTTGGTTTTTGAAAAACTGACAACTGTGTCTAAAATAAGCCTCAGAATTTCTGTATCCCAAGAACTTGACAAAGTGCTTGTCATATAGTAGGTAATAAATGATTGCTGAATGAGCAATAATTCTCTTTACAATGATCATGTTTAGCAACATTAATTAAATTCTCCTTGAAAATAAATTCTGGAGGCTTGCTGCAACCATGTTATGTAAAACTGTACTCAGTGAAACGGACCTGTTAACTGCTTACATATTACCCATTCTCCCCTTTTTCTATACAACTATGCACTGACTTTGTTTGGGGTAACAGTGTGCCTAGACCTAAGCGCTGCCTGATGGACCCTTTATAGCTGGAAAGGACAAAGTTCTGGAAAATGACATCTGTGGTGAAACCTGATATCCTTTGAAAAGGCATCAAATATGGCTAGATCCTGCCTTCTCCCCCCACTCTTCACTGACCTTGAGCTTTGACTTTGGAAATAGAAGTCATTGAAAAAAGTCTATAGCATGAAGTGAGCTGCTAACATGTTTTTGATGAATCAGGGAGGTAGAAATAGATGGGGCTACTATATATCACTGAGCAGCCGAACAAATGTCAGCAACTCTCTCTGAATTTCTTCATTTGTGAAAAAGATAAACCAACTTTGTTCAGCTTAGTTCAACTTCTTCCCCCTAATTATTCATGTATCTACCACTTGAAGAGGAATGCATTATTAACTGACAGACTTAGTTTGTCACATAGTTATGCAGTACTGACTGTTATTCCTGAGGTCAAAACATCATTGACTAAATATAGGATTTACAAATAAGTTAATTCAGATCCTCATGGGGTCCTGACATAATTCAACAAAATAATATGGCAAAATCAAGTTGAATGAGAGTAAATTTGAATGGTGTAATGTTATATTTTACATTGGAAAGGTAGGTCTCATTTTTTAAAATTACCTAAAATAAATATACAACTTATTGTCTAAAGCTAAATTTGAGCTTTCCTCCTCTAAAGCCTTCCCTAATTATTAAATCTTAACACTTTTAATCTGTTAAGAATGTCCAATAACACTTATTCAGTGTATTACAGTGTGGGCTAGCCTTCCACCGAATGTTTTTTCTCTGTGTGTTTAACCTCCTACAGAAACAGATATGATGAAGGAGCGTGCAAGTGCCATCTCCTCTCTCTCTTGTTCTCATGACAACATTCCAAAATGATCCTGGCCCTTCCTCTAAGCCCAGATACAGCCTTAAACTCCTCAACACAGATATCCATATGATTGCTACCAATCGATCAGAGTTGGAATGCTACACATGACTTAGTATGACTGAGCTAAAATATAAACTCACTGATATCCAAATTATATTAGTTTTATCTTCTTCTCAGACAGTTTTTTCCTTTTTTTTCTGCATGTATTCAATTGATTATTGTTAATAGATTATCAGTGATAGAGCACTGCAAGGTCATCCCAACTTACAGATGTTTTTGCAAAACCATATATATGCACAATGGTTAACATGATAGGAATAAGATTGAAAATAAGAATAAAGCTACTTTTATAATTCAGTAATCCTACAGAAAGCATAATGTCTCACGTCCTTGACCATTCCTTTTTTACATAGAAATGTTCGGTTCAGCTGATGATGTTAGAATTCTTTTCTCTTTCTATTAAGTAGGCACATCAACACCTTATGTCAAAACGAATCAACTCACAATGAACAGTAATTGTCAGTGAGAACAGGATGATATAGAGTGAAGAAAAATTTGTTCTGTTACTAATCCATTGTAAAGTCTGAAGTCAGACCTGGAGACTGAATTTGTTTGCGTATAAAGCACATTGCACTCCAAGTCAGAAAAAGTAGTTTTGTGGTAATATTATTTTCATTTTAGAAAAACGTAAAGCAAGGCTTAGAGATATTTTGAAGCCCTAAACCATATAATTCATGATAGATTGAGAATATTAACTCATTCCGTCTCAAAAATAAGTGTTGTTTTTCTAATTCATTGCATAGGTAACATAATTATGTACATATGTACATAAATACTAAGTAGTTAACCCAACTAGGTATTTCCTACACACTTTCTGCCCTTTCCCAAAACTTTTATGGCTTTGTGCAAACTGTCTTCATCCTGGAATGCCTAAACCTGTCCAAATCATGTCATTACTCATATACCAATATATTTGTAGCTTTTCTATTACACTTTATGTAGGCCCTCAACAAAAATGACTCTACTGCCTGTTTCTATGTCATTTGTTCAGTATCATTATATAAGTGCACATTTGTACATTTTTTTTCTATATTGGCTCATGTTATTCGTATGTATCTTAACTTTTTAACTAGATTGTGAATGCAATAAGCACTCACATGGTCTCCCATTCTTTCATGTATACCCCATACTGTCGAGCATTACAGCTCTCAGGTACTAATGGCTAGATATGTCATTTGGTGTATTTATCAATTTCTATCTAACAAAATACCCCCAAAGTCAGCCGCTTATAAATATTTATCTTACAGTTTCTTTGAGTCAGGAAACTGGCAGAGGCTTAACTGAGTGGTTTTGACGCAAAGTCTCAAGGATGTAGCTACAGTCATATCTGAAGACTCTATCCACTTCCAAACTCTTGCTCACGGCTAATGGTCTCAGTTTTTTGCTGGCTGTAACCCAGAGACTTCAATCCTTGACTTGATACAATAGATTTTCTGCAGTTGCTTGGCATGAAATCTGGTTTTCCTCATAGTGAATGATCACAGAGAAGGAGAAAGAATCTAAGATGAGAGCCACAGTTTTTTCATAATTAAATCTCAAAAGTAACATACAATCCCATTTCTGTACATGCCGTTGGTCAAGTCCAGCTGTGGCACACTGTGGACACAGATAACACAAGAAAACCAGGAGGTGCAGATAACCGGGGGCCATCCTAAGGGCTGCTCACCTCCCTTGGAAATGGATAGATTCAATTACAATTTGATTTGGTCTTAGTGTACTTTCTAAAAATATTACCTGCACTTTACATTATTTTTAATATATTTGTGTCATAATAAGCCAGTGGGTGAGATATGTAAACATTATTAACAAATAAATTCATTTAGAGAAATATACAAAACTTTAAGATCTTTTAACATTTTCTCAGTCCCGTGACACGATTTTAGATTGTTTGCCATACTCGCACATGCACACCCGTGTGTGTGTTGCATCACGGGCAGTTCAAGACATTAAACAGTAGCTGTCATTCAGAAAGATTATCTTAGTTACACAAACTTTTTCAGTAGTCATTTGACATTTCAGGTCTAATTCTTAATAAAGATTAAGGATGATTTTAAAAGGTAATGAGAGTGGGTTTATTATATAGTAAAAAGAAAAATCAATCCAATTGTTTATTCTTTTTTTATTTATTTTTATTTTATTTTTATTTATTT
>JAQQAC010008880.1:23584348-24091118 GCA_029783875.1 Phataginus tricuspis | reverse complement strand
TTGCATTCCCACCAGCAGTGTAGGAGGGTTCCCTTTTCTCCACATCCTCGCCAACATTTGTTGTTGTTTGTGTTTTGGATGTTGGCCATCCTCACTGCTGTGAGGTGATATCTCATTGTGGTTTTAATCTGCATTTCTCTGATGACCAGCGATGTGGAGCAACTTTTCATGTGCCTGTTGTCCATCTGAATTTCTTCTTTAGAGAAGTGTCTATTCATGTCCTCTGCCCATTTCTTAATTGGATTATTTGCTTTTTGTTTGTTAAGGTGCGTGAGTTCTTTATATATTTTGGATGTCAACCCCTTATCAGATGCATCATTTATGAATATATTCTCCCATATTGTAGGATGTCTTTTTGTTCTACTGATGGTGTCCTTTGCTGTACAGAAGCTTTTAAGCTTGATATAGTCCCGCTTGTTCATTTTTGTTTTTGTTTCCCTTGCCCAGGGAGATATGTTCATGAAGAAGTCGCTCATGTTTATGTCCAAGAGATTTTTGCCTATGTTTTTTTCTAAGTTCTAAGAGTTTTATGGTTTCGTGACTTACATTCAGGTCTTTGATCCACCTTGAATTTACTTTTGTGTATGGGGCTAGACAGTAGTCCAGTTTCATTCTCTTACATGTAGTCAATTGTTTATTCTTAATTGATATTGTACATACTGCTTTATTCTTTCATATAGGGGATTATTTTTTTTCATTTAAAAATATTTTTAAGCAAATTTCACAATGTTCTTTATACATCAGTTAAGTACTTTTGTATTTAATACAGGAAAAATACCTTAACTTTGGGGTCTTGCTCTATGCAATAACATTTGTAAATGCTTCACTGAACAGTATTTTTCAAATATAATCCACATATAGTAATCATGTTTAAAATATAATTTTTCATAGTTATGACCCATCTGCTCAATACTGATAAGAACTTCAATAAGGCAGGTTGTAAGAATCAATGCTGTTAAATGTTTATTAATTATCTAACACATTGCTTAGCTTACTGAGCACATTTAGTACTCCAATACATATTTCAAGGTATATATGGAAATTTTGCACTTAGGTTTAAAGATACATTTTAAGCATCCTTTCAGCTGTGTTCTCTTAATCCAAATTTATAAGCACTGTGCTTATTCCATTTAATCTGATCTTCAATTTCGCTGAAGGTAAGGCAGACAATTTCCATCTGGGGAAAAAAAAATCTTAAAAGCACATTGTATGTTAAAAACCGCTGAAGCATAATGGGCTAAGCTGCACATAGACCAGATTTCAACATTCACCAAAATTATCAGTAAATTTAAGACCCATCCTAATTTTTCCAGCTATTATTTTAAACTCCAGTAGCACCAGGAGCTGATTTAATCAGTCAGTAAGGCATAAAACATTCAGGTCAAGTAGATCAGTATTTTCTGATCCCTTCCATTCTCATTTCATGGAGGCCTTTTGTCACTAAGAGTATTGGTGCTTGAATTCTAAATTTATTTCTCCTTCTAAGCTATACTAATGTGTTTTAAAATGGTCAGAAAGCAATCAAACTATTGAGGAACCAAAAATGGAACCACGAAGGTTAATTCAGAACCACAAAGGTTAATTCAGGTCTGCCAGCAGCTCTTATTTTTTTCCATCTTTACTTCATGACCCTTGTTCCATGTCTGCCCCTGCATGTCACTTAATGCCTTAACATCTTATGTTATGCCTTAAACATAATATCATTCAAAAATGCATATTTTAAAAATATGTTGGCTTTGTTGAAATTTATGGTCACGGTTCTGGTGGCAAACTCATGAGGTGAGAAGCTAATATGTATTTTTGGCTACAAGGTATGTTTTGACCCGATCATTGTCTTCTTCTGTTAATGTGCTATCTAGCAATAAGTTATTAAGTTATGATGTAAAATGAAGTAGGTAAAATATTAACCACACAGTGCCTTCTAAGTCATAATGTCTAAAATTTTATCATTAGGGATTTATCTCTTTGAGTTTTAAAGCTTGTGAGAAGTCTACATGTTTTTTCTTGGACTATTTTGATGGCTAATCACCTCTGGTTTCCTGGCCATTCTTCATATACATATTAGGATGAGTTTTCCATAATTTGCACATTTGATCATTTCTTTCCCAGTATAAGGCTGTTTGGTGGTTCTCCATTGCCTGAAGGATAAAATCAAAACTCATAGTAAGACTCACATTGTCTTCGTGTTTTTGCCCCAGCTTCTCCTGACAGGTTCTCTTCCATAAACCCTACATTCTCTTCTTATCCATCCATGTACCATCTTCCATCTTTGCACCCTAGATCCCTTACTCATCCTTTCATGTGCCCTCCATCCGTGCAACATGTATTGCCCTCCCAGATGCCCAGGTGTCCTCCATCATGCATACTATATTGTCTCCCCATTGAGCTTTTCTCTCCCATGTTATTTCAGGACTTTGCATGTTTTAATTCATATGCTTAGAATATCCTGAACCCAACCTTTCCTGTCAGATGCACTCCTACTTATTTAAAGAATCTAGTTTGAAATTCATTTCTTCTGTGGTTTCCTGACAATGTCTGGATTTTCTATCCATTCCTAACCCCATAAAACTGTCCCTCCCACCATTTTAAGTCTTTATGGTAGGATACTACAGTGTATTATACATACTCATATATTTATTTTTAAAATACTCTTTTAACATATACTCCTCTCCATTTGTAAAATAATTTAATTGCACCCATTTTCACATGGCTTAGTATCTTGTTATGGCAAAGTTTAAGAAAGAGCTCACTTAAAAATGTTTACAATAATATATTATCCTATATTTATTATTTATTTTCTAGCAGCTGAAAAAGGGATTTAGAATAAGCAAAATCATTGAGAGATAACCCAGGAATCTACTTAGGAAAACTTCCTTGAGTGGTAGAGAGGAAACAGTCACATTTATTCTTAGCTTGAACAAATTAGATAACAAGAAAGTAAAAGAAAATAGGACAAAACCTAACCTATCAAGTAGAATCTTCAGATGCCATGTTTTCAGGATTTGATCTAAATGTCATAAATTCTGGCCAGTTGTCCAAAAGCTGTTTTCTTACAATTTTTACATTCTACTCTGTCTTTACTGTGAGAGAGTCTAACTGAACCTTTCCAACTCCAAAATGGGCCTTCTAGGGGTTTTGCTTTGGAGAAGCAGAGCAAGTTTACAGGCTGTTCTGCAGTTATACTTACTTAATATCTCTGAGAAGTGTGTGTTTGTGTGTGTGTGCATAGTGGGGATTTATTGATGTTATCTGATTAAATCCTGGACATCTTACATACCAAGTGGACATTGTCTAAAATTCATCCATTTTTACTGGAGCTTTATTATCATACTTCCTTTCAAAGAAAAGAGTATTACTATAGAATTAAAATTAAGTGTCTCTCCAAAGTGGGTAATTTGGGGAGGCAAGAAGATAGAGTAATATAAAATACGTAAAACAAAGTAATAGAACTATCATTTAATAGATATTAAATATTTTTTATGAAATATTAATTTTGTTTATATTATATTTATAATCAAGTGAACCACAAATATAGGATATTCTTCCAATATAATTACTACAAGAAAACTTAAATTGCTAACAGGAGGCTAAATGCTTGGGGCAATATACTACTGATGGACGACTACGGGATGATGATAAATGAATCTCGTTCTAAATTCTGTCAATGAAATAAATCACTAATGCCATCAATTTCATTAATATATTAATGTTCCACTCAACCAGTATTCCTCTTACTTGTCTTTTCCAGGGAAGCCTGTTTGTTTTAGCCATCTTTATCTTGAGCTTTATGGAACTGGAAAATTATTATTAATTGTGGCCATTCTACACAGGAAAACCCTTTGGTAGGCATCATTTTGGGGGTACTGGTCTTTGTTTTCTGACTACACAATCATACTTGAGGGGATGAAGACATAATTTCTCTGTGAAGTGGGCACAGTGTCTGGAAAGTATGTGCCACAAAGGAGAGTTCCTATTTCTTGATAAGGTATTTAGAATACAGACAATAGAAAATATCTGGCTTATACAGAGATGACAATAGTCATGTCATATACGATTGGTACTGTATGAAAGCAAACTGGAATATTTTTGAAGTAGAAGTCCCCTGTCTATCCTAAACCTAAAACTTGGAAATTTTAAAATGGGATAATATCCTGTTTAATCACTTATTTCATGTGAATTTACTAGTATACCAGCTTCTAGATAATAAGGAAAGTTTAAATGGAGAGTTTTAAGATTATTTCAAAATAAATGTCTATGGAATGTTTCATGAGCTAGAGCATCTGTTTCCTATAAAACTGATAGCAACAGGAATATTGAATAGTAAATGTGTATCAAATAAGATAGTTTTCATATCTTAAGGTAATGTTGATGATTTTTAATCAAAAATTCCTTCAGCTTAGAAACACAATTTACTGTAACAGTTAAAAATTTTTAAGTTTATGTGGATAACAAACCAGAGAATGCTCACATTTAGTATGTATTATTCACTAATTTTATGTGTATGTGTATGTATTCATTCAGGCATTTGATGAATATTTACTCAGCTCTTGTTACGTTCCAAGCACTGTGTTAGGCTGGGGGATATAACATTGCTCAAGACAGTCATTGCTTTTATACTTTAGCAAGGATGATTGTAACTAACAAACACTCATACGTGCAGTAAGTATTTCATTGATTCTAAGATGCATTTTTTTTATATTTTAATGCCTGAATGCAGATGTATTTTATAATCACTGTTAACTGGAAAATGAGAATAATATAATTTATCTTGTGTTGACAATGTGTTAAGATTGAGAAAGTATCAGCAACACAACTTGCATAATGAGGGTCAACAGCTTAGAAGAAAATCTTAGATACAACAGTGTAAGAATTTAAGAACTTGTAGAGGAGTAAGAAATAAATAGTTTAGGAGTTTAAGAAATGCCCCTCAACCACACTTGTAATGGCACTGCAATTACATTCTGTTGAAAATCACAAATGTTGATAATACTGAGATGACAATATAGACAGAAAAATTGGATACAATGAAGAAGCATGAGGTATATCATCACCATTTCTTTCACTTGAATTTTCCTTTATGAGTGGGCAAGAAGGTGATATGTGATTAAATCTAGGTCTAGCTTAGTTTCAAAGATCTCTTTCATTAAATATAATATGGCAATTGTAAGTGATAAAAATGATTTTGTTAGTAAAATTGGAAGTACTTTTTCAGTAGTAACTCTATTAGTTATCTGTTGATTTGTACCAACATATTATCAAACTTAATGACTTAAAGTAAAATTAAACATTCATTATCGTCACAGTCTCTAGGTCAGGAATTATGGCATTGCTTGCTGGGCAGCTCTGGCTTCTCTTCCCTCCTGAGACTGTAGTCAAAATGTCAGCTGGGATGCAGTCATCTGAAAGCTTGACCAGAGCCAAATGATTCCCTTCCAAAATGACTCCCAGGGCCAACGAGTTGGTGCTGATTGTTGGAAGGAAACCTCACTTCTTTCTTATATGGGCCACTTCACAGGCTTCATGAGTATCCATGGTTGCTGACTTCCCTCACAGCAGGCAATTCAGGAGACTTACATTTCATTTCCACTTCTGGATATTCTATTCATTAGTAGTCTTTTAGTCTGACTCTCATTCAAACGATAGGAGTTGGCTCGCCTGTTGAAGGGAGGAGTGTAGTGAATTTGTAGACGTATCCCTTTTTTTATTTTATTAAGGTATTATTGATATACACTCTTATGAAAGTTTCACATGAAAAAACAATGTGGTTACTACATTTACCCATATTATCAAGTCCCCACCCATACACCAATGCAGTCACTGTCCATCAGTGTAGTAAGATGCCACAGATTAACTGCCTTCTCTGTGCTACACTGTTTTCCCTGTGATCCCTCACACCATGTGTACTAAACATAATACCCCACAATCCCCTTCTCCCACCCTCCCCACCCGCCCTCCCACATCCCTCCCCTTTGGTAACCACTAGTCCCTTCTTGGAGTCTCAGAGTCTGCTGCTATTTTGATCCTTTGCTATTGCTTCATTGTAATACTCCACAAAAGAGGGAAATCATTTGGCACTTGTCTTTCTCCACCTGGATTATTTCACTGAGCATAATATCCTCCAGCTCCATCCATGTTGTTGTGAATGGCAGGATTTGTTTACTTGTTATGGCTGAATAGTATTCCATTGTGTATATGTACCACCTCTTCTTTATCCATTCATCTACTGATGGACACTTAGGTTGCTTCCATATCTCGGCTATTGTAAAAAGTGCTACAATAAACATAGGGGTGCATATGTCTTTTTGAATCTGAGAAGTTGTATTCTTTGGGTAAATTCCAAGGAGTGGGATTCCCGGGTCAAATGGTATTTGTATTTTTAGTTTTTTGAGGAACCTCCACATTGCTTTCCACAATGGTTGAACTAGCTTACATTCCCACCAGTAGTGTAGGAGGGTTCCCCTTTCTCCACATCCTAACCAGCATTTGTTGTTCTTAGTCGTTTGGATGGTGGACATCCTTACTGGTCTGAGGTGACATCTCATTGTGGTTTTAATTTGCATTTCCCTGATGATTAGTGATGTGGAGCATCTATTCATGTGTCTGTTGGCCATCTGAATTTCTTCTTTGGAGAACTCTCTCTTTATATCCTCTGCCCATTTTTTAATCAGGTTATTTATTTTTTGGGTGTTGAGACATGTAAGTTCTTTATATATTTTGGATGTTAACCCCTTGTCGGATATGTCATTTACAAATATATTCTCCCATACTGTAGGATGCCTTTTTGTTCTGTTGATGGTGTCCTTTGCTGTACAGAAACTTTTTAGTTTGATGTAGTCCCATGAGGTCATTTTTGCTTTTGTTTCCCTTGCTCGAGGAGATGCATTCAGGAAGAAGTTGCTCATGCTTATATTCAGTAGATTTTTGCCTATGTTGTCTTCTAAGAGTTTTATGGTTTCATGACTTACATTCAGGTCCTTGATCCATTTCAAGTTTACTTTTGTGTATGGGGTTAAACAATAATCCAGTTTCATTTTCTTGCATGTAGCTGTCCAGTTTTACCAACACCAGTTGTTGAAGAGGCTGTCATTTACCCATTGTATGTCCATGGCTTCTTTATCATATATTAATTAACTGTGTATGGTTGGGTTTATATCAGGACTCTCTAGTCTGTTCCATTGGTCTTTGGGTCTATTCTTGTGCCAGTACCAAATTGTCTTGAGTATTGTGGCTTTATAGTAAAGCTTGAAGTTGGGGAACATAATCCCCCCAGCTTTATTCTTCATTCTCAGGATTGCTTTGGCTATTCAGGGTGTTTTGTGGTCCCATGTGAATTTTAGAATGATTTTCTCTAGTTTGTTGAAAAATGCTGTTGGTATTTTGATAGGAATTGCATTGAATCTGTAGATTGCTTTAGGCAGGATGGCCATTTGAATCTTTCTCAGGAGTTGTAGTACTAATTTTACTCTGGACCAGGTTCCTTTGGTGTTTCATATTTGAGTATGGTGCCCTTTAGTGTCCAGAAGCTCAATTCTCTGGAGCTGCTCAGCCCCTGAAGCAATGTTGGGGGTCGCAGGGGAGTGGTATTGGTGCCTGGAGGGAGGAAAGAGCTGTTTCCTGCTTCCTGGCTGCTATGCCTGCCTCCACTGCCCGAACCAGTGGGCTGAGCACACAGGTATAAGCCTCTGCTTTGCGTTTTTTTGTTGCTGTAGACAGATCTTCCCTCTGGCTGTCATAAAGCCAGGGTAGGTTTCCCAGTTTGCAAGCCCGGTGGGGCTGGCCAGTAGAAAAGGCACAGTAGGCTGCCTCTCACAGAAGGGGTTCTTGGAGCTGTGTAGGCAGCCAGGGAGCTGGAGCACCTGAAGATCATGAAAGCTTCCAACCTGTGCTGGGCAGAGTGCACCCAGACAATTTTGTCTACCTGTCCTTTCTCATGAGCAGTAAGCTCTGTGCAATCCTTGCCCCTTTAGCAGTCCTCTTGCTAAGGGCTTCTTTATTAGGAAGTCTCTCAGACTGCCTGCCTTTCTTTTGTCCCAAAGCAGCTGGATATGGATCCCTGCTTTCCACAAGCAGCTGGAATCTCAGTCTCTCCAGGAATTCTGCCTGTCTTAGCTTTCCAATCCCCTAATTATGAGAGTATCATGCAAGCACCATGAAATGTAGGTTTGTGCTCCCAGAGCAGATCTCAGGAGTTGGGTATTCAGCAGTCCCAGACAGTCACTCCCTCCTGCTCCGTTCCTCTTCCTCTCGCCAGTGAGCTGGGTGGGGGAACGGCTTGGATTCCACTGGGGCAACAGCTTTAATACGTTACCCTTTTCTGTGAGGTCTGCTCTTGTCTCCAGGTTTATGCAGTTTGGTGCAGTCCTCTTTCCTGTTGCTCTTTCAAGAGTGGTTGTATTAGTTATATTTTTGTATTATATGCGGTTTTAGGAGGAAGCCTCTGTCTCATCTCTCACGCCGCCATCTTTGTAGACATATTCTAATACCTGCAATGTGGTAAACTAATGTGCTTCTTATCCATGATATGTTATGGATTCACTGACATATAATGAGTGCTATGAATAAATCACCTGGGTAAGACAGACTGAGAGTAACAGGGTTTTGCTACTTTGGGAATGGCTTTTTTGAAGAGGTAGGTAAGAAACTGAACCAGTGAAAATCTTTGGGAGTAGAGTTCCTGACACAGCACAATGCCAAGTTCAAAACCCAAAACGTATCAGAGTATGTGGATGCACAAAGAATTAGCAAGGAGGCTAGTAGTACTCCATTATGTATTTTTCTTTGCACGATTTTAAAAAAAGCTTTTAATTAAAAATTGGCACTTCAAAAAAATTAATGTGAAGAATGAGTGTTCCTAAGAGTGATGAATTTTCATTGGTTTATTTGAAATTATCTTTTTATGGCATTGTGTACGTGAAAAGAGTACTGAGAAGGACTTGCTACGTTTTCTCTAGCTTTTCTAGACACAGATAATTTTAAGAATAAACATGGGTTTTGTGACACATAGTTGTGTAAATTTCCATTGGCAATATTCTGTGTTTTGAATAACTTCCTTGAGCATAGACTTTATTTCTTCTATATTTGAATTGCTTTTTTTTTTCATTTATTTATCTGGAAATTATCATGAGCCTCTCCTATTTTTATTTATCCAACTTAATAGTAAATAAGTGAAAATCTTTACTCAATTTCAACTTTAGACCTGGGTGGGCAACAAATAGGTCCTTGATGAAAAATTACTCAACCAGAGTACTCATTCAGTACTCAGTTGCCTCTGTCAAAAGGAAGGGTCCTGTTAGCCAACCTAAGAAAAGTTGTGTAAAGAAGAGGTGGGTGGAGCTCGCACTGTAGAATTAGGTGAGTCTGGTTTTGTAGCCTTTGTGAAAAGACTTATTGTTATAGCAATGCAGCACTTTCATCAAACATGATTTCTTACTCTCAAACTTTTGAGTTTTTTTCTTTATATTTTCTTAATTTCTATTGTGTTTTTCTTCTTTCTGCTCCCTAAACATCAAGTTCCAAAGTAAAGTTTTTAATTGGATGGATATATTATCTATAGATATAAATATTTATGTATTCTGTTCCCTCTATTTAACTAAGCACCAGTTTGTAATGACCAGGATCAAGAAAGTAGATCAGTGGTTATCAGAGTATGATTGCCAGACTGCGAGTGTCAGCAAGCACAAGTGAACTGTTGGAAATGAAAATTCTTGGGCCCCAATCCAGAAGTTCTCAGGGTGGGGTCTGGATCTGTATTTTAACAAATCTCCCAGATGATTCTAATGTTTGCTAAAGTTTGAGAACCACTGAGAGATTCTTTTCTTTCTTTTTTTTTTAAGGGGTCAGAAAGCACCCACAGGTCTTGAACCTGTGTTAGACACCACTCAGGGAGAAGTAACCTCTTGAGCTAAAGCTGACCCCGAGAGATCATTTTCAAATGATGATCAGTGCATATGAGCACCATAAAATCAGATCTCCATAATAAGGCCAAGAAAGGAAGAAAGAATTTTCTTAATTGTTTTTAGAGTCTCTTCAAATCACCCACCTTTTCTTAACACAATGTTAACCATCATAGAAATTGAAAATCCTTCAGGTAAATCTAATGAGGGTTACTTCTGCATTGGCAAATTTAGGCAAAATGATAATTATTCAATCTGTCATAAAAGTATTTGCATGTCCAAAAAATATCATCAGAGAGAAAAATTTATACAGATTTTTATAAATTCTAACACCATTTAACAATACTCTTTTTCAGAATCAAATCAGAGAAATGTGAAATTGTGAATCTGCATATCGTTTTCTTACATTTCCAATGAAATATTTGCTAAAACTTGCAACATTCATATTTCACTCGGGACAAGGAAATCCAATAACCTGGGTAAAGTGTGTAATATGTTATTATAGGTTCTCAAACAGGGGGCAGAGGAACAAGAGACTTTCAGGAAGAGTAAATTAAAGGTTAGGAAATGTATCAGGAACATTTGGCTTTAATCTGCTTGGGGAAAGTAAACAATGTTACCAAACCAAAACTAAATCTCAGGAAATATTACCTTTCTTCCATTATTCTGTTATTTTTTTTTTCAAAGAGATTCTAGTTTATGTAAATCCATCACTTCTCTGCTTTTCCTATTCTTTTGTTATTATATAAGTTAAACGGGTAAATATAACATATCCTTAGGAAAAAATAAATAAATTGCTGCTACAGTCAAATAAGCTTGTTATTATTCAGTGCAGAAAATAAAAATAGTTGTATTTAATCACAGTGAATGAGATAAAAACTTCAGGCCACAATAATTAAATGAAGTAGATGATATGTGGGATAGAGAAGGAAATTTATGAACATAGTAATTATCTGGAGGGCTACAGAAAACAGTGGAAAACATTATATTAGAGTGTTGTGGGGTTTTTTTTACAATTTTAGGGGAAATTTTTCAAATTATTATTTCACAAATATAAGAAATGAAAATGATTTTTTTGTTGTTGAGGTTCTTATATCTGGAGACAGGTATAAGGCCATACTATACAAAAAGTATAATTAACAATTTCGGATATCTGGAACATTTTAAATTAATGCATTCCTTATTAATTGTAATTGATGGATATGAGAATTCAAACATAGTAAGATGTGTTAAGTGATAGCATTTTTTTCAATTAGAATAAAGTTGCCAGCATAGATGAGTGAATAAAAAATATTGTTTTTATTGGAATCTAAAAATCTGTGTGAGCATTTCATTTGTTCTAGAATGGAAACACAGACATTGGGGTAACTTACATTTGAGTATAGTGAGGTACAGTTAAGTTCTGGTGCAGGGTAACATTAGACTAGAACATTCGAGTGCAAGGGGAGGCACTCTGAAGCATCTGCAGGAAACAGAGATGACAGATTTTCCTGCCTTCAGTGTTAGCAGGTGTTAGGCTGAATAAAAAAATCACATACACAATACTATCCCAAATTATGTTTTTGAAGTATCATACGAGAAATCATTTCCTTCTTCTGCTACGTTTTCTATATGTACCTACTAACACTGAAATAACTGAAAATACATATTATTTTGAATATCTTTGTTGGAATTATTAAGATAGTATGCAGTAAAAAATAGATCTCCTTAAATGTCAAATGTCACATATATGAAAACTGTTTAGGACAAGTTTTTTCTTATTTTTAAAACAATGGACTCATTGGGAATTATTATTCCCAAGGAAAATACACGTGTTCTAAAGCCTAGCGACTTCAAATTACCAAAATACCAAATGAATTGTTTTAGCAAGATTACAGAATTTATGCAAGAATCTTATTATATGGCATGGCATTCAAAACTCACACCTAGGTAGAATATGAACTGTTGTAGCTGGCATTTTGCTGTGGTTTCAAGAGAAAAATGTAATGGCTGAACAATTAAGGGACCATCCAATTCCGTTTTTGGGAAGGTTCAATCTTGCTTTTACAAAAGGAATATTCAAATCATAGGTCATCATTGCTTGACTGAAGAAATGAACAAAAATTTTAGGTAAGAACAAAAACAACCTCAAGCCCATTTGTCAGTGTTTTTATTTGAGAAGTTCTCATTATGGCAATGCCAACCTGTGAGGCTGAAGATCTCTCTATAACGATACTAACAATAACAACAGGCATCGTCACAGGAGTAAAGAATTAAACATACCTCACATTAGCCTATATTTTAAAAATAGAAATGTTTGTTTTACAAACAACAGTAAGCTCAACGTAAGTATGTGACATGAGGTGCCTAATAAAAAAATCAAATTCAGTTTTACTTTGCATTAATAGGATATTGTATTAATGTTGTATTACTTCTAAATCTCAGAAACCAGGATTAATAATATTACTTTCTAACTTTGTTGTTTAGTAGAATGAAATAATTAGTAAAATTTTTTACAGAAAGGCAGGAACAAAGTAAAGTGTCTTAACTCCTATGTATAATAAAATTATTATTATTATTATTATTATTATTATTATTATTATTATTATTATTGTGAGGATGATGATCATTTGGCACACTGTCCCGTTCAGATTCAAGTGGAAGGGTTATTTAACACTGATCACACACACATACACACTCCTTTATTTCTGTGTATATTAAGAGAGCAAAGAAATTAATAAATTGAGAGAAGTTCAATGGCAGACACATTTAAAGTCATTTTAAAGTTTAAAATTTATAACAGAATTATTCAAAGATATAATGAGGTTTCTTAAGAGACAGTTGTTTTATTTTCACAAAAATGTATTCAGCATAACCTAGACAAGCATTTGACAAGCACACTGTGGAGATTCACATGCATCTGGTGAAACTGCATTACATGGTCCTTAAGATTGCTTCCAACTTTGAGATTCTACAATAACGCAGCTGCTCTGTCTGGAAAATAAATGGGTGATCGGTCCTGCATTCACTCCATGTCCCCTTTCTTTTCCATCCCCTCTCGTAACTTCTAAGAACACTGAGGTGGTTGAGACAATGCCTAATTTGTGTAACTACTGATCTGGGAGTGGAATGGGAAGTAAGCATGAAGAAAGTGATGATTGGTGACACCCTTCATCCCTGACCCAATGGCTGTTGTTGTCTGTGTTGGCAAGTTATGGATTTCTTCGGTTAGAATGCTAGTTCAGAATTCTTGTTTATGTAAGAGGAGTGCAGTCAAGATGTAGGTGACAATAACAAATAAGGAAATAGAGCATCATGGATTATTCAGGGACAAATAGGGATGAATTTTTAGGCTACTAACTTCAAACATTGGTTGTATTAATTCCTGGCTGTGCAACTTTAGAAAAGTGGTTTCTGCTCTCTGAATCTCAGTTTTCTTATGTGACATGGAAGGGATTGTCACAGATGAGCTCTAAGGTCCTTTAAATTTCTAATAGTCTTTAAGTCTATAATGCATTTATGAGGTCACACAATACATATCATCCCCAAATTTTATCCATGATTTCTGTTTACTTAAAATAATCAGGAAAGCCAGAATACCTAGCACCTGCATTAGTTTTAATCTGTCCATGATTAGTTAAATAACAGGTAATTTAGCTTTTATTTTCAATGTAGGTTTTCAGTGTGGTCAATTCCAGTAGTGATATTCCCAGGTATGTCTTCTATCTTTTTAATCTTATAAATATAAATACAAAGAATTTAATATGCCCTTGGATATTATGAAGTAAACTATGTAACAGCAATTATATTAATATACAATAAAACATAATAGGTATTCACCTGACACTTCATTTCTGTACAATCTTATTAATTTCACTCTTCTAGAAAAGAAATAAAATATTCATGCATTGCAGTGGAACAAACTGTTTCTCATTTCTTTCATCTCCTCTAAATGTTATTTTCTTTTTATAACTATTAACTGCTTTTACAATATTGACTTGCCAAACCAATTTATATACATTCTTTCTCTTTAGAAGCAATAAATGATTATATGATTATTTTAGAAAATTAAGAAAACTTACAGCTCTACAAATAAGTAATAAGGCTAGATTAATTGTGATCTATTAAGATATTTAATATCTTTGGATTTCTTCCGTTGGAACATATTAGATCAGGTCAGTGGCCTAATCTGACATATTAAATAAATTAAATAAGTTCTCTCTGACTGCTCTTTGCAGAGTGGAATGTAAGGAGCAAGAGTAGAAGCAGGGAGATCAGTTAGGAGGCTGTTAAGGAATACAGGATCGAGAATATTTGGCTTGAAATAGAATGGCTGCAGGAAAAGTGGAAAGACATGTTTAAATAGGAGATACATTTTGAAGATAGAGCCAAGATGACTTGATAATGCAATGAATGTGTGTTATATATGGGAAAAAGGGCCCTGATACTATGAACCTGAGCGAATAGATGGTTGGTAGAGTCATTTAATGAGATGAAGAATGCGAGGGAGGAGATAAATTGGCCTTTTCTTTGGGCATGAAAAGTTTGAGATGCCTAACGAACATCTATGTAAAGATAACATCATTAGCTGCATGTAATTTGGAGTGCAAGGGCATCGTCAGGCTGAAGATAAAATTTTGTGGTCTTCCATGTATAGATATAAAGTTACGAAAAACATGAGGTCACTGAAGAGTGAGTTTTAGAGAGAAATGAAGAGGTATGAAGACTAAGTCTGATGCTGTTCAACTTTTGGAGGGAAAGAATCCAACAAATAACGCTAAGAAGGAGCACACTGTAATGCAGGGGGAGAGCCTTAGGGTATGGTGTTCCAGAGGCCAGCTGAAGATAGCTGTCAAGGTGAGGCTGTAACTGTGGCAAATAGTGCTAGAAAATCGAGACATTTTCCTACCAATGTTTTCCTACCAGCCAGGTTTTTAAAACATAATTCTTAATGTTTGAAATAATGTCTCATCGTTTATAGGCACCATAATTTATTTAACCAGTGCCCTAAAGCTGAACTAGTTTCCCTTTATTATTGTTGCTTTTGCAGATAACATGACAATAACCTACATAATGTTTCTGACTAAGAGATGAGTTCTTCAGGAAATAAAACGTAAAATCTGTTAGAAACACAGGCAGAAGAGAGAAGATAAAAGGCAGCAAAACAATGATAATGAATAAAAATCCGTCTTTATTTCTCTCAGGCAAATATCTCAGAGAAAAATGTCTGCATATCAGAGTTAAATTTATAAAAAACTGCCAAAAAAGTTTTCCAGTGTAGTTGTATCATTTTACATTCCCACAGAACTAAACTCCTGCTCCAGTTGCTTCACATACCTGCCAACACTTGATGTTATTAATATTTTTAAATTTTAGTTATTTTAATGAAATTGTATTAAGTGGTATTTTATTGTTTTAATTTATATTTGCAACTAATCATCCTTAATTTCTCAGATATGGGCCATTTAAAAATCTTTCTTTGCAAATTGTTTCTACTCTTTTGCCCAGTTTTAACTGGAAGTTTATCTTTTTATTGATGTATAAAAGCCACTTATATGTTCTGGATATGAGTTCTCTCTCAGATAGAATATTGCAAATACAAGCTGTGGTTTTAGATATTGATTCTATCAGCAGTGTTTCTAGTGTGCATACTTTTTTTCTAAAGAAGTACAATTAATCAATTTTTGACCTTTATAATTGTATATCTTTCTGTGTCCCATCCAAGAAAATTTTACCTATCCATGGTCATATAGATATTTTCTTTTTCTAGTTTTCTAGAAACTAGTTGTAATTTTTTAGTTGTAAATTTTTTATTTTGATATCATCCTAAACCTTATAAACATTTACAAAACTTTATTAAAGTTTTTAATTTAAAAATTTGCATCCACTGAAATGGGTTTTTTCCTCATTGTGTTTATTTGAGTTAAATTGATGCTTAAATGTTTAATTTTGCATTTCTGGATTTGCTTTGTTAATATTTGGTTAAAGATTTTTGTGTTCCTATACATGACCATTATTGATATGAAATTGCCTTTTTTTAGCAATGGTCTTATCTATTTTTATATTCAAGGTTTTGTTGCCTTCATAAATGAGTGGGTAGTGTTTTTCCTCTTTTACTTTCTGAGGTTGTCTAATATTGGTATATTTCTTCCTTAAATATTTGAGGGGATTTGCCAAAGACACCATCTGTACCTAAAGTTTTTGCTATATTGTGAATTCAATTTCTTGGATATGGAGTTTTTCATTTTTTTTTCTTCTTGTGCCAGTTTTGGTAATTTTCTTATATCAATAAATAAGCCCATTTCATCTAAGTTGAATTTATTGACAAAAAAAAGCTTATGTGTCTAGAAACCATAGTAATATCATTTATTTTGAATCCAGTTTTGGCTGTTTTTTCTGTTCAGTTCTGACAGCAGTTGGCCACCTATACGGATTCTTTGAAAAGAATTAACATTTAGTTTTGTTGATTTTTCTCAAATGTTGGGATGTTCTATTTCATTTATTTCTACTCTGGTTGCTATTGCTTCCCTCTTCCTGCAGACTTTCCAATTAATTTGGTCTTCTTTTTCAGTTTCTTAGAGTGAAAGCTTAGACCACTGATTTGAAATTTCTTTTCCATCATATAAACATTTATAGCTATGATTCACTTCTAAGCACTATTTTAGGTGAATTCCACACATTTTCATTAATGTATTTTTACTTGCATTCAATTTCAACTAATGTCTAAATTCCTTTATGTGGTCTTTGACCTAAGGCTAATTTAGTAAAATATTGGTTAATTTCAAAATATTTGGGAATTTTCCCACAAATTTTAAAAGTCATTTCTAATTTAGTTTTGGTAATAACATGTATTCTGCTTCACATAAAATCTTTGAAATGTACTAGACTTGTTTTACATGCATGCGAAATAATTTGTATTTTGTAGTACTTGAATACAGTAACTTTAATTTTAATAACTTTAAGTAAACTTGATTGATGATTTTATTTAAATAAGACATAAGTTTACTGGACTGTTTTTGTCTATTGTCCCATCAATTTAGAAGAAAAGGTTATAGAAATTTTCAATTGTTGAATTTTTTTTCTACATAGTTTTATCAGTTTTTGTTAAAGTATTTCGAACTCTGTTTTTAGTTGTTACACTTTTAGGATTGTTACATCTTCCTATTAAGTTGATCTATTTATCATTTTTAAATATCCTTAGTGATACTCTTCTCTTGAAATATTCCTATTTAAAAATATTTGTCTCTTGTAAGTACTATTTGGCTTCTGCTTTTAAATCTAGTAAAAAAAAATGTCTTTTAATTGAAGTATTTAGTTTATTTATATTTAATATAATTATTGATATGTTTGAGTCTACTGTCTTGCTATTTGTTCTTTGCTCTTTGTTCCTTTTTTTCTTCTTTCCTGATATTTGGATTAATTGAGTATTTTTGGTGTTTTATTTTCTCTCTTCTAATAGCTTTTAAGTATATCTGTTAATTCATTTTTATTTTAGTATTTTCTCTAGGGATTACAATATGTATCTGTAACATCATGTCTACTTTGAAATAATGTCAAACCAATATATAATGTAATAATCTTTTAAGAGTATAATTCTAATTATTACTTACCATCCTTTATGCTATTTTCATTATATATTTGCCTCTGCATGCAAGCTCCACGAAACAATGTTTTTTATTATTACTATTTTTGCTTAAGTACTCAGTTGGTCTTTAAAGAAATTAATATGAGACAAAACAGATGATTAAAAATCACATATTAGCTATTTCCAGTGATCTTTATTTTTGTGTAGATCCAAGTTTTTATTGGGTATTTCACTCATGTCTAAAGAACTTCCTTTAAAATGTCTTAGTAGAGTTCTGATCATGACAAATTTTCTTAGCTTACATACCGACCCAGAATAATTTCTGAAATAAGTAGTGTCCTTATATTATTTGTGATAAGAAGTCATTCAGGGCCTTATTTTTATTTTTATTTTTTTTGATAACTGTGCCTTGGAAGAAAGACAGAATTAAACCGTTCTCTTTTTATACTGGCATGGGGAAAGGGAATGGCTTTACTAACTCTATTACAAATAATACTATGATTTGCTTCTTAAAGAACATTCTGAATTGCCTTTCTCTTTCATTGAATAATAGTAATTTGATAGAAAGGATGTGAACATGCAGAGTTACAAAAAATTGGTTGCATGCTATATGCTGGACTTTAAGAAATATAATCCTATTCACTTTCAAACTTCCATTATACATAGTCTTTTTTTCTAGTATTTATTGTTATAATTTATTCTGTAATGAATATTCATGTTGGAATTATTTTGTTTTTCAGCTATGAAGAGAGAGAAATATCTCACATTCTTTCAAGTTATTAGTAATTCTGAAAATTATTTTTGTATACAATATTTATTTTTATAAGGGAATTTTATTCTTAAGGTAATAAGGCCTATTGCATTTATCCATGGAAATAAGAAACCTACAAAATTACTTCTATAAAAAAAATCTAAGTATCTGGCTCTTATGGTGAATTTTTCAGCTGCTTGAACCACATGTTTATTAAACCTGTCAAACAAGGAGTGCTATTATAAGATATAGCATTAGCTGACTCACAGAACTGATGGTTAAGTTTCCATAGCTCCTGTTTAGTTATTATGTTATAAAATATAGAACTACAAAAATAAACATTTATTTGTAGCTGTAATAACTGCCGGTTCTACCATGGTTTCTAAACGAGTATATAATTAACTAAAATAACAAGCTCACAAATATGTATTTGCAGTACAATTTTTGCTAGGTGGAAGCTGTTAAAATGCAAAGTCCCATGCTGTTGCAAATGGTGTTAATATTGAATATCTCTTGGCACTTTTAACCTCTATTAAGAAAAGGAAATAAAAATGCAAAAATAATGCATTCATAAAATTTTGTTTTCTTTCAAGAAAGATTTCTGTATCTTCGGTTGAAAAGGTGGATTTTATATTTTCAATAGTTCTTTCCCATTCAATATGAAGGAATTTCCTTTAAAATGATTAGATTGAACTAATGCATCTTGTGATTTCCTATAATTATAAATTTATTTAAAAATCCTATTTGTTAAAAAAAAACATTTTATTAATTTAGCTAGTCACAGTTGCTATTGCCACTCTAGCAATGAGTATCTCCCTAATGGGAAAAAGTATTTAATAAGTAATAAGCTATCTCTTGGGGACTACATTTTTTTTTCAAAGGATCCAGAGAATTAAGATGATTGCCCATGTCTTAGCCTTATGATGATACATAATTTTTGAAATACAGTGGCCACTGATTTTTTAAAATAATTCTTATATTGTTTTTTATTATGGTGAGGCACATTGCAACTTGAAGTTATTTTTTACTCTGTAAAACTGGAAGCAAAATATTTCCTTACTCATTAGTTTTTGAAACTTCCTATGTACAGTCACATAATGTAAAGACAGAGTACATGCAAACAGTCCCCTGTTGCCTGGCTTTTCACAAATACCTTTAGCTCTTATTCCTCCTCCTCTTCTGTTCCTTTATCCACTCCTCTCCTCCTCCTCCTCATCCTGCTGTTATCATACTGCTCAGTTACAATACTTTCACTTTATTGTGGACAATCTAAGAAGTAATATCATGAGGCTAATATCTATTATTCATCAGATGACATTGTGCCCTTTTGTATCTGCTAAGTGATTCGTAAAATCCCTCTGAACTAATACCTATTTGGCTGATGAGGTTTGTGAATGGTTAATTAGCTTACTCAAGGTCATGTAGGTATTTAACAATGGAGATCAAATTGGTGTCTGGATTTGTCTTACCGAAAAATGTATGCTATTCTACTGTATTTTCTTTTAATTTTAATTAGCAGATTTCATACATAGTATAGTAAGTGAAAAAAAGAAAAGCTCTAGGTAGATTAAAAAAATAAAGTAAAAATATTTGCGACAACCATTCTAGCCCCAAGAGCTATGTTCATCCTTTCTACCTCTCTCTAAGCTTGTTAACCATTTCAGTATATTTCATACTTACCATTCCTTTGAAAAACTTACCTAAATTATTCCATATAAATATACATTACTCTGCAACTTACTTTTCTCATCTTACAGCAAAACACACTGCAAACCTCTCTCTAGTTCAAAAGACACAGACCAATCGATCTTTGTTTACAACTACACAGTTTTTCTTTGTAAAAATGTGTATCACAAATTTTCATTTGTATTTATGTTATTTTTAGTTTTATTACTATAAGCAATGCTTCTATACGTCTATATATATCTAGACATGCATTTCTATTTGTATCTTCACGTGCTCATATATTTATTTCCAGACAATAGATTCCCGAAAGTGGAATTGCTTTATCAAACAATGTTTGTATTTTAATTTTTGGTAGAGATTTTCAAATTACTTTCAGAAGAGCTAAATCTATCACACCCCCACTAGCAATATTCTGGTTCTGTATTCTTACTATTATTAGAAACAATCATCATTTAATATTTTGTCAATGTTTTGGTTGAAATGATGTCTCCTTATTGCTTCAACTTAAGGCGGAGAAAACATTCAAATATTTTATTGCCTTTCAAATTTTCTTCATTATAAAGTACTGTTTGTAGCTTTCACCTGTTTTTCTATTTGATTGCTTTTTCCTAACAAAAGGCAGATATTATATGTATTTAGTATATAGAACAAATATTTTAACACTGCTTACATATTTTTTTCTAAATAAAATCTTAAAAATTTGAGGTTGTCAGTAGTATCTTTATTTTTCTTTGTGACTCTTATGACTCTATTCTTTTGTAGGAAAGTCTGTCCTAATGTTGGACAAATATTCTAATTTTATTTTCTGAAACTGATATTAATCTAATTTTCCTTTTGCATATTTAATATACTCAACAAACATTTAAAATGTACGTGAGACCAAGTTATAGGTGAGAGAGCATAGTGACTTCTACCAAAAGAGTAGCAGCAGGCAAAAGTGGTCATATTATGGGTTTATTTTAAAGATAAAACTAGGAGGGTTTCCTGGCAGATTGAATGTAGGGTATGAAAGAAAGAAAGACATTGAGAATGTCTCAAAAGGCTTTAACTGAACAACTAGAATGGCGGTCTTGTGAAAGTTGAGATGAGGAAGACTGTATAGATGTAGATTTTTGTATGAAATAGAGATTAAATGAGAAGTTCAAGCTGGAGCATTATTAAACTAGCATTATGTCATGGACTCTGGTTTCACATGATGTCCAGCTTCATTCAGGTTGTCATGAATGGCAGGATTTCTTCATTTTTATGGCTGAATTATATTTATATTGGTCACATATTGTAAAAATTTTTTACATGCAAGTCTTCAATATATATATATGTTTTGTTTATCTGTCAACAGATGTATATATCTTAATTTTAAAATATTTAATTTCTTCCTAGTTAACTCATTAGTATTGATTCTAGCTCAGATACACTGTGGTCAGAGAACACACTATCAATTCAATTCCTAAATACCATATGTGGTCGCAAATAATAAAATTTTCTGTTGTTCTTGTTTGCAGTGTTATAACACTTCATGAACACATACACACTTTAAATCACCATTAAGTCAAGTTTCCTAAACATGTTTTTAGGTGTTTTAATCAAGTAGTACTGATTTTGTGGCTTCTTGTTTTATCAGTTAAAAAGTTAAAAAGAATTTTATTAAAAATTTTTAATAGAATTACAGATTTGTCTATTTCTACTTTTAGTTCTATAATCTTTTGTTTCATATGTAGCAAGCCTAAGTTTTTATGTTGCAAATAAATTAGAATTATTATATATTTGTGTTAAATTTAATATTTTATCACTATGAAATGCCTCTTCTTTCTCTAGCAATACTTTTGACCTAATGTTTCATATTAATACTGTTATATCAGTTTTAATTTATATGGCACAACTTTTTTCCAGTCTTTAATTTTATCTTTTCTGCATTTTAATGTTTTAGAAAAAATAAACAGACTTGTGATCTTTTAAATCAAATATAGCAACTTTTGCTTTTAATTAGAGTTTTATCCATTTATATTTAATGTAACTACCTTGAAATTATATTTATTTTACTGAGGTCTTTCTATTTTTCACCTTGTTGTAAGTTCCTTTATTATTCATTTTCTGCTTTAAAAAAATTGTATGTGTGTGTTTAACCTAGAAATTAATACATGAATCTTAACTAATCCAAGTCTAATTCTAATTAGAGCCTTTCCTTCTTTTAAGGACCTTTGATACCCATGTATTGCCTCCTTAGATATACGTTACTCTTTTGTTTGTTAATCTATGTAAATACCACTATATGATAGGGTATTTCCCCTTTTCCTGAACTTTTCCCTTCTTGCATGATGTTACTTGTGTTCATTTTAAAATTTTTCCTATAGAGTTCCCTTTAGGTTTTCCTTTACTGCAGATGTTCCAAAGAGGAATTTTCTCAGTTTTCCAAAAACATTTTTTCTCAGCTTGTCTAAAAATGTATTTATTTCACCTTCATACTTAATGAATATTTGTGCTGACATAGAATTCTAATTTAACAGTTATTTTCCTTCAGTGCTTAAAAAAGATACCACTTCATTATCTTCTAGTCTCTATTGAATTAGTGATAAGCTCTTAGTGTTATTGTTTTCCCTTTGAAGGCAATCAGTCTTCTGTGGCTGCCTGTAATAGATTCTTCCTTAGTCCTTTGGTTTTCAGAGGTATTACTGTAATGTGATTTGAACTATGCTTCTCTTTTCTTTTTAGAAATTGGTGTTTCGGGACTTCCTGAATTTGTGTTTTATTTTTTAACCTTATCCCTTATATCATTTACTTTCTTTTGTTTATTTTTAATGTTTTTTTCTCTCCACACTTCAGTCTGAATATTTTCTTCTTTTGAGCTGTGTGTCAGTACATCCCGAGTTGCTAATTTAAGTATTGTTACTCTTACATCATTTTACTATATATAAGTTTTCAACATCTTTCACTCTAAATATGTACAGATCGTCAATACTTTCCTGTCTCCCTTTCTTGATCATCTGATAACTTAGTGATTTTAATGTATCCTTTTTTCAAATGTTCATGTCAATTATGACTTATGTTTCAACTTTACTTACAATTCCATTACCGAATCCTTTCCATGTAAGTCCTCCTCCATGTGGTGAATTTTAAAAAAGAATTTATAGAGTTTATTATAAAAGAGAAGATAGAAAGTGATTAGGTGAATTCCTTTAAAGTTTTTGAATAGACTAAATTTAGATCTTTTATCTGTATATGTGTTACTATTTCAGTTCAGTTTAGTTGCAACTGATAGACAGTAACTGTCATTTATCACAATGTATTGTGGAGATTTTCTGTACACTTTTGTTGTTTTTCCTTCTACAGTTAAGCCTATTACTAACTTGACTATGAAATCACTTTAAAATTTGGATAGGTTTCGAATTTTCTAATCTTTTTAATCCCATCTATTTCAGAAATCTATTTCCCAAAGAAGTTTAAGTACCATTTTCTATCATTAAAGATATAAAGTAGTTGCTTATCCAATTACCTTAATAACCTTCACCAATATTCATTTATGAATCTTTAGGGGAAGCAGATGTCGGTATTACTAACTATCATATATGATTTTAATTTGGACAATCTCCAAGTTGCACAAGTTGTTCTTCAGAGAGACTGTTTCTTAATATTTCATCATTTTAATGTTGTCAGCATCAATGGCGTAGGTTGACGGTGGTTGTTGCCTTAGGACTTTCGGATTACTCTTAGAATTTTTATCGGATTTTTAAAGTTACACTGCCCTTTAAAATAACCTTTGCTAAAATTCAGCTTGGATGCTAGAACTTTTCTGTATATAAGTTTCTTTTTTTTAGTGAAAGATTCCTGTATATCTAATATTTTTTTTTTGCATTGACTGAATTTACCTTGAAGGTAACAAGTGTGGGTATCAAAGAAGCACATGGAATTTTGTACTAGAAGGAAAAATGGAAATTTTTGCTCTTTATTGTCTAACCTAAAACTAAACATGTGCTTATTGAATTATTTTGGTCTGTACATACAGTAATTATCACTAGAAGATGACAGCAGCATTTTGGCAGCTAGGATTTGTGGCCATTAATATTGTGCTCTTTGTGTGAAACATGATGCTGGTTGTTAAGGGAATGATAAATGTCACAGACTTCCCCCCAAAGGACAGTTTCTTCAGGGAAACAGACAGAGAAGTAAATAGTGATGAGGCAATATGGTAGCTACTATGCTAGAACTTTGATTGCAAGATAGCATCAGAGGATAAGAGTAGAGGTAAGAACTGAATTTTTCCAGAGATATTGAAATCTTAACTGAGATATTTGAGCTGAATCTTGGAAATCATCATCACAGGCAACTATTTAATGCTCATTTTTGCTACATAGTTTTAAAAGAATTTTACATATATGGATATGATTTATTTTAATACAAGTATTATAGTAGACGTTATAATTATTACACCCTTAATAGTGAGTAGATAAGTCTTAAAGAAATTAACTAACTTGACAAAAAGACTACCCACCCAGAAACATGTGAATTTGAACCTAACACAGTCTAAGTCCAAAACTTGTGTATTTAACAGCTGTATGGGTTTTTTTCATGAAAAAATTTTAAAAATTGGGATGAGGTTTAAGTTGGTAAAGAATTTCAACACAAAAACACTATTGGGATGGAGAAGTAGGATAAGGTGTGAGAGATACTTTTGGTAAACATGTTTTTGGTGACTACTCAGATAAAAAGAGGGAGAGAAGGGAAGTATACTTTTTGCTTGATCAGCTTCTGATGGCTGAAGAATATGCCATGGATGTGTGAAGGATGATGGCTTCCTCTCCCAAAGATATTTGTATCAACTTTTAGAGTTTTTGTCTAATGATTTCTTTCTGAATTTTTAATGCTTTGTAATATTAATTAATTAAAATACCCAAGATAATACTGAATATGTGCTAAAATAAACACAATAGTATTTTCCTGCTATAAGCAGTGAGTCTGGGTGTTAAGTTGGGGCACACTGGTACTGGGGGTACAGAGAAAGTTGGAAGAAAGAAGTTGGAGATGGCATGGGGTCACCTGCATAAAGGCAAGTCAAGCACCAGATAGCTGTCTGTGGGGACCAGAATGTTCACAATAGTCACCAGCCCATGAGTAGGAATCCAATCAGATTGACCTGTATTTTCATTGTCCATATCTGCATATGTTCCACCTCAGACCTCCACAAATATATAGATCAATCACCAAACAGTTCTCAGGGGACACCACACTGGTGCGCAAAATAAACTAGTTTATATTCTATTTTGTTTTCTTATTGGAAGACAACTTCTAAAGTAGTGAAAACACTATTATTCAAATGATTCAAACTGCATTGTAAGTCCATCTTTATATATGTGAAATTATCTTAAATTTGGAAACTTAAGTCCTTCCTTTCCAATTCCAATATTCCATGTTTCCCTGATTCTGTGCCATGAATAGGATTATATAGAAACTTGACTCCCAAGACTACAAGTACATTTAGTAACAGAGGCTGAAGAGTAAGATGGTTCTGTATAGATTCAAATTCTTAATTGCTTGGAATAGATCTATAAGTGATTTTCAGTTGCCTTCATAAACCTTGAAGTTGTAAGCAACATGTATCTTCTCTATAGCCTAGATTAGTGTCTTGAGTGACAATGATGTAAGAAGACAGGATGCTTGGTGTTCTTGGGTTAAATTTAACCTGTTCCAGTCAGCTGGTTCTCAGTCTGGTTGATGTTATTTAAAATGAGATGGATAAAAATTTCCTCACTCAAAGAAAATACAACTCTGTTTCTAAGAAGAGATAGATTAATCAAGTAGTTCATTAATCTGCACCACCTCTGCAGCTTTTTTTCCCCAAGGAAAGAATATTTTAACCACACTTTGGCCTTTGACAGCGAGCTGTAGTTGATGGATTGCGTGCCTAAGGCCTATGACAACTATGAGACAGATGACCTTCTCACTATAGCAATTGTCAGAGGTCATCTATATGCCTGGAAGGGAAAAAAGGGAGAAAATACACCAAATATTTGAATCTAAAGTGAAAGTAAATAATATATACATGTATGCTGTACTTTCAAGAGAATAATCCAACATTTAACATTAATACACAGGACTCCTGCAATATCATTGGAGTCTTATCTGCCATGATTGCAAACCTACCAACACAGATGATATTCAGATTTAAACAGAGAAACAGTAGCAAGAAAGAGAAATGTGCATGATTTAAAATAACTGTAGCTTGATTATAAGTAATGTAATGTGTTTTAACAACTATAGCATAATTATAAATAATGTAATGTGTTTTCTCCATAACTGGTAGAAATAGGGGCCAACCTGTATAAAGAAATTAGAATTGATAGAAAGAAAAATCTTGACACAATGTCTAAATTTATATATCTCTACTAAAGCAGAAATAGTTGTTCATACTATGCAAGGGAGTTAATTTTCTATAGACATTCCAAGAAGTTGCAACTTTACTACTAATATATTGTCCTTAGTAAATCTAAAAAACGGAACTCAGAAGTAATGTTTAGCTCATCCAGTTCTGCCCTAGTCTCTTTAAATAATGACTATAAAATAAAAAGTGATGTTTATATGCACATGGCATCAAAATGAAGAGACTTATTCACATTTGCACATGTAGAAATAATAATCAGTAATGACACCTTGAAATACATGGAAAAAAACAATGTTTAAAGAATAATGGCTCAAAAGAAGCTTTTTGAAGGCAAATCTAAAAGTTATAGCAGCCTTAGAATAGACTTAACTGAATACATAGAGGTCAATATAATCTAGCATATAATATCCAATTAAAGTGTTATATAATAACCTTATTATTATATATTAATAATATATGCCACATTCCATATATTTCTTCCTATCAAAATATATGTGAATTTCTTTATTGAAGCTAGCATGATTAGTGTTCTTCCATACTGCTAATTAATTATAATATAGCAAGTTCATTATTCTAGGCAAGATCTGTGTTACTTGAAGACAGTAAAGCCGATCCATCATTGTAATGATTCAATAGGCTGTGGTATTTGAAATTCACCAACTTTACAGTCCTTGAATGGCTCTTTTGCATAAGCTTCTTTCACTTTCTTTAACCATTCTGAGCAACCATTCATCTTTAAGATTCCCTGTCAGGCAAACTACAGATACGTCTTTGTATGTAATGTTATAGAAAAGTTACTATAAAAAGCCCTTCATAGTTAAGTGATTTTAATGTTGTGATTTAATGTAACACCCATTGGCTCTGGAACTGAAGCAAGCATCATTCTCAATTCATTTTATGATGAGGGGAATAAAAACAATGTTGTACAAGGGAAAGAAACTATGTCAGACGTAATGTGAGGTTCTAAGGTTTGATTAGGTTTTATCACTGTACAAACAGGGTTTAGATTTCCTGATGTGTTAAAAAATTATTTTTATATTAATATCATTTCACCATGATTCATATAAAAGACTACATATATATTTACAAATTCTCTTCCTCAGTTTATAGTAAAATGCTTTTAGCGTTTCCAGTATTGCCTTTGTTTAACTCTTAAGAACATTAACTTTACCAGGGAATTAAACTAAAATATACTAATCATAATAGAATTTTGTATGATAGTAGCCCTGATGACAATAAAAACACTCCACATCCTACCTCCTACCCCTCCCTATTTCCTTACTTCTCCCTGGAATTATTGCCCCCTGAGTAATAATGAGAGGCAGCTCTGTGTAGTATTACTGACTCTGTGGTCAGATAGAACACTTCCTGTCATGATTTAGATATGATGGTGAAGATTAGAATGTGGTTATATGAAAATTTCACCACTATAACTTTTTGGGGGGCTGTAATTGACATATGACATGGTGTAAGTTTAAGGCATACAACATGTTGGTTTGGTACATTTGTATATTGCAATATAATTACTGTGGTAGAGTTAGCTAACACCTATATTGTGTTATATGTTTATCACTTCTTTTTTTATATTGAGAACAGGTAAGGTTTATTCTTTTAACAACTTTGAAGTTTATTATACAATATTGTTGAGTATAATCACTGCGTTTGGCATTAGATATACAGAACTTATGTATTTACTAGTTTAAAGTTTATATTTAATATAATTAAATATAATCTTAAATAATATCTTCCCAATTCCTCCACTCTCAGCCTTTGATAATCACTACTTGACAACATAGATGGAAATTTAAGGTATTATGTTAAATGAGATAAGTCAGAGAAAGACAAATACTATATGATATCCCTTTTATGTAGAATATAAAAAACTGACCTATTTTAAGATTTTAAGGTAAAAGATCAAATTAGAGTTTTCAGTTTCTCAGGGAGATGAAAGGTCTATATTCTGACAACTATAAGACACTGATGAAAAAAATGGAAGAAGACACAATTAAATGAAAGGATATTCAACGTTCATGGATTAGGAGAATTAGTATTGTTAAAATGTCCATATTACCCCAAGTGATATACAGATTCAGTGCAATGTTTATCAAAATTCTAACAGCATCTTTCAAAGAAATAGGAAAAACAATTCTAAAATTTGTACATAACTATGAAAGACCACAATAGCCAAAGCAATCATGGGAAAGAAGAACAAAGCTAGAGACATCACACTTCCTGATTGCAAAACATATTACAAAGCTATAATAATCAAAATGGCATAGTATTAGCATAAAAACACACATGGATCAATGGAGCAGATTAGAGAACCCATAAATAAACCCACAGATATATGATCAATTAATTTTCAACAAAGGAGCCAAGAATGTACAATGGGGAAAAGATAGTCTCTGTAATCAATGGTGTTGGGAAAAGCTGGACAGCCACATGCCAGAGAATGAAACTGGATGCCTATCTACATATACACAAAAAGTAAACTCAAAATGGATTAAAGACTTGAATGTAAGACCCAAAACCGTAAAACTCTTAGGAAGAAAACAGGGAGTAGGTTCCTTGATCTCAGTCTTGGCAATGATATTTTTATATTTTACACTAAAAACAAAGTCAACAAAAGTACAGGTAAGCAAGTGGGACTACATCAAACTAAAAAGCTTCTATACAGCAAAGGAAACAATCAGCAAAATGAAAAGGAAACCTATAGAATAGGAAAAGATTTACAAAGTACATATCCGATAATAGGTTAATATCCAAAATATACAAGGCACTTATACAAGTCAATAGCAAAGGAGCAAATGACCCAAATAAAAATGGACTAACTACTTAAGTAGACATTTTGCCAAAGATGATCTATAAATGGACAACAGTTGCATGAAAATGTATTCAACATCACTAATCATCAGGGAAATGCAAATCAAAACCACAATGAGGTATCACCTTACACCTGTTAGTATGTCATAATCTAAAAGACAAGAGATAGGAAGTGCTGGGCAATGATGTGGAAAAAATTATAGAAGTTCCTCAAGAAATTAAAAGTAAATTAAAAGTTTTTAAATTTTAAATTAAAAAAAAGAAATTGAATAAATAAATAAATTACCATATGACCCACCAACCCCACTTCTGGGTATATATCTAAAGGAAATGAAATCATAATCTTGAAGAGATATCTGTACTACAATATTGATAGCAGTATTATTCACAATAACCAACATATGGAAACAGCCCAAGTGGCCACCAAAGGATGAGTAAATCAAGAAAATACACACACATATACAGGAATATTATTCAGACAACAAAGGTAGTCCTGTCATTTGCAACAACATAGATGAACAACATAGGAGGGCATTATGCTGACTGAAAAAAAGCTAGACAGAAAAAGAAAATATTGTATGATATCATTTTCATGTGGCATCTAAAAAAGAAAAAGAAAGAAAAGTAGAACTCGTAGAAACAGAGAAGTGTGGTTGCCAGGAGCTGGGGGTAGATGGATAGAGATGGATAGGGAGGGGTTGATAAAAGGCTATAAACATCCAGCTGCAAGATAAGCAAGGTCTGAGGTCTCATGTATAACATGACCACTATAGTTGATAACACTGTGTTGTAAAACTGAAATTTATGAAGGGGTAGAATTTAAATGTTCTTACTTCCCCCCAAAAGATAAATGTGTGAGGTGATGGATGTGTTAATTAGCTGGATGGGGGGAATCCTTTCACAATGTGTATGTATAACAAACCATCACATGGTTCACTTTAAATATCTTAGAATTTTATTTTTCAATTATTTGTCGATAAAACTGAAAAAAAATTAAAGGTTTTGAAAGCCGGAGCCAAATTTTTCACCTAACTAGATCCATATCTGGATGTAATAGGTAATTCTTCTCCAAAACTGGGTTTGCCTTCATGCAGACTTATGGGGGGAAAAATGACTCAGAATAAATATAGGAAAAAATTTTAAGTGGAAAGATATCCATATGCACTAATATGAAATGAATTTTATACAAATATGATTTGTCAAAGGAAATATGAAGTCTCGGAATCTGAAATAACAATAAAATATGCACGATTATAATAAAGTAATGATGTTCATGTGACTGTCAATCAATAAGTTATTTGTTAAACCATACAAGTACTTTTCACAATATAAGTTTATTTTTCATTCAAGTTGAGCACATGTTATGGGCAAAACTAGACGTACAAAACTGGGAATAAAACTGAGAAAAATGTAATTTTGTCTTCCTGGACTTGTAGTCTTCTGGGAAACATTTTTTAAAGCACACCAATAGTATTTAAGTAATTGCAATGTTTCTAAATGCTCAGAAATAAATGTTTATGATACTGTGGGGCCTATAATGGGAGACCCAATCTATTCTTTAAAGGTTTTAAAGCTAAATATAGTATATTTTCTATTAATTTTCCATTTGCATGTTCCTTGTATTTCTAACATTTCTGAATTATTCAGTTTTGCTTTAATTGGCCATCTCTTTTGCAAGGCCTTACTACTGCACAGACTAAATGATGTGTTTGCTGTTTGATACATGGACAACTCTCATCAGCATTTAAAAAATATTTTTAAGTTATTCTATTTTAAACACAGTGAGTTTTTAAAAAATACTTTGGGGGAGGGGGTTACAGCTTTGCTATAAACTTATGCAAAAGAGAATTTATAATTAAAGTGCTGACACAATGAATACTATAAAAGCATGAACAGCCTTGCTATAAAAATGCTTATGATTGCTGGCTTCCTTTGCAGAGCTTGTGCTACAGAACTGCTAGAGCTGGAGCAGTTGTGGTTGCTGATAGCTGTGTGCATTGCATAGGATTCTTATCTACTCATCAGATGCTATTTTTACATTACTGCCGAAACCTTTTCCTCCTTTACTTTAAGTGCCATTCACTTTACATTCCCATTCAGGAAAGATCGCTTGTAATGAGCAATCTCAATTAAGTTGAACTTCAACATGTCCAACTTTTCAATAAAGTAATAAATTCGATTTGAGGCCATTGCCTTTGACATGTGCTGTCATACCCTATCAAAACTGACAGCATTTTGCAACCTTTTCTAATCCACTTGGAGTTTGGCAGGGAAACTTACCAATAGATTTTTAGGAAACTCAAAGACTGGTATAATGCAGTTGAATAAAGTTTCTTCTGAAAGGTGTTCTACTGTCCCTGAAATATAGTGAGAAAACAGTTATAGGTTTCAGCCGTCTTGAGGGAGTGCTGTGGCTTCCATGTGAGAAGGGAAGAGTAGAGCTGATGGCCTAGACTGGATTGATGATAGGTAGCCTGGATTTCTGGAAGTCAAACAATTTGCATGTGCAAAAATTATGAACAATACACAACTTGCTAACTTAGTCACTCAGCTGTAAAGTTCATTTTCTAGAGATGGCAGTGTTTACTAGTAAGCTAATTTTAAGAGATTGTTTCTTTGATGCAAACTTAGTTCCGTCAAAGTTTTGCAGTTTCAGGAGCCCCTACCCCCTTTTTCCTCAGAACGTATTATTGTCATTGTCACTGAGTTCCCTGCAGTCTGAGGATATTCTATATGCATGGAAGTAATATGATGTGATATATCAATTCCAACTCAAAGACAAATAGCTGATGGGGACAGAGGAGAAGGGAGTCTAAAAACAAGGATGTTAATTGGAATTGTATCAGGGGCAACTGTTTACACAACTGGGCATTCACACAGGCAAGGTGCCTGAGGATTCTCTTCCAAAGAACTGAAGTGGGGACAGAGGGGAAAAGGGTAACTTGGAAGAATAGGGCAGTTAGTGTTGGTGCTACACCTCAGAGTAAAGTGCCCTAATTCTGCCGTTCAGAGGCCTCCTCTACCTACCTCCTACCTACTCATACTAGAACAAAGTCGTCCACCCACAAACCAGCAGCCTCTCATTTTAAACTATGAATGGAAAGTAAACATCACCAGATATTTAAGAAGTGCATGAAAGAAAACAATTAACCTAGCTTACCACACCGGAAAACTGGACCAGAGAAAATGATAATAGTTTAGGACAGAGAAGAGTTTTACACATGTACATATTTATACACACACACCCATATACCCAGTCACAGACAAATCTCCTCTTAGCATCCTCTGAGATATTTGATAAATTGATGCATCTGAAAAAATACATATGATGCAAATCAGTAAGGTGTTTGGAAGATAAAACCAAGTTAATGTCTCAGAATATGTAAAACAAATAGAAAAATCAAGAGAAAATTATAATTTAGAGGGTGCTTTGCACTACTAGCTCTCAGGCTAATTTAATAAATAGCTAAAAGTGTCCATTATTGGAAACAAACATACTTCTTAGTAGCTAGAAGAGCAATAAAGAACAAAAGGAATGCTTTCTTTCTGCATGCACATTTCCTCAGCTCAGATTTTTTTCTATTGTTGATGATTTCTTAGTATTAGCCATGAAGTCTGACACAGATCTAACTGAATGGTGATAAACTATAGCAAAACATACTTTGTGAAATTATTTTGAGAGTCATACAAAGACTTTTAATTTTTATTCATCAAAATAACATGGAATAAGTTTCTTATCTCCCCCTTACATAAGAGGATGTCTTTTGGATCATGGGTAAACAAACCGCATTCTTAAACCAAATCCCTACCATGATTGTTAAAGTTTTCTAATAACAGCACCTTCATTTATGTATTGTCTATAGCTGCTTTTGTGATAATGGCAGAGTTTAGTAATTACAACAGATACTGTATAGTTTGCAAAGCTGAAAATATTATCTGCCCTTTTCAGGAAAACCTTGCTGACTCTTGATAGAGATCTATTGTTCCAAAAGTGTGGTCCCCAGACAAGCAACATTAGCATTACCTGGAAACTTCTTAGAGATAGAAAATCTTGGGCTGCAGCTAGAACTACTGAATCAGAAATTTTGGGAGAAGAGCCTAGCAGTGTGTTACAACTAGTTTTCTAGGTAATTCTAATGCACACTCAAGTTTGAGACTCACTGCTTAGAGCAAGGGTTGGTGAACTAAGACTTAGTGGCAAAATCTGGTCCTCTGGATTTTTTTATGTCTTCAAGCTAAGAATGTTTTTTACATTATTTTAATGATTGAAAAAAATCAAAAGAATAATATTTTATGACTCTTGTAAATTATATGAAATAAAAGCTTCAGTGTGCATAAAGTTTTATTAGAACACAGCATATTCAATATGCTTATGTATAGTCTATGGCTGCTTTCACATTACAATGGCAACATTAAGTTGCAGAGACTATATGGCTCAAAAGCCTAATAATGTTGTTATCTGGCATTTTATAAGTAAATTTGCCAACTCCTGGCTTAAATTATTGTGAAAATGTATTTTATAGCATCATTGAATAGTAGGAAAATAAGGGACCTTAGAGATTAGAAATTTACTTAGCAAGATGAAGTCCCTCCTCCAAGATGCTATCAAGTATCAGTGTGAAGCCAGATGTGCACACACATTTGAGGAGTGTCGAGCTGTCATAATTCAAGATTCTGTATTCATTCGGGTTTCTAGGCTCTTGAAAAGATCTGGGAAGGAAGAAATTAGATGGAGGAAAAATAATAAGCAAATAAGCAAACAAAAAAAAGAGTCAGAAAAAAATAGCAATATCAGCATGAATTAAAACCTGCCACTTCTAATATGAGGTTCTGAAGATTGGAGGTGGGAGCAGGTGTAAAATCTTGATTTTTATTCCACTTTCTTTTCAAAACTTTCCTACTCCCTTTGGGAAGCCGGTTAGTGTAGTGAAATATATTTCAAAGCCATTTGAATTGTTTTTACTGTTGGGAAGGTTATGCATACAGAATTAATAGTTTTTAAAGGGCATTTTCCAAAAGACCCCCCAAAAAGAAACTAATGAAAAAATGATGTAAATTTCTCCTATGCCACTAGATCCAACCTAGCAAAACCTTCTTGATAATAAATTAGAGCATTTGAACTTAAATTCTTGAGAATTTCACATGCATCCGTTGCTCATCTGGCACTTGCACATAATGGTTGCTATGGGTGACCTAGAAATGAAACCAATCACGGCTCTGTAATTCAAAACTAAACAGCTGGCAAAAATCTTTCCTCTCAGAGCATGTTGTTGTAGAAGTAAATGAAAAGGTCGGAAGACTTTTCATTTGCTTCTGTGATAACATGGACTACTTGAACTAAGGAACATATTAATGTTTCCTCTGAAGCTTTCGATTATGTGTCAGGAGCCCCATTCCAGGATATCACACTGGAGGTGATAGAAAAAGACAGATGATAGAATGAAATGGTTGATCCTAACACAAAATAATCAGGTATCTTTATATTTCCACTTTACATTATAACAGGAAACCTGATTAGATTCTGTGGTTTTACCTAAAAATAAACCTGGCTCAGGAGGAAATTTTTGTCTATAATCACTGATTCTTATTATAAAAGGATTTCTTTTAAAGGTACAGACACCTCACAGGATGTGTTTTATACTTCTCACATTAAAAATCAGTAAGTTTCCAGAATTCTCATACACAATCTCCTATGTGTCAAATATCATAGTATAAAATTTTTCTTAAAAGTAATCTCCATTTGAGATTTTTGAAAGTTAACCCATTGAAACAAAAGAAAACCACACAACTATGGAAAAAATACAATTTATTATTAAAAAGGAAAACATGATGAAACCTTTTATTTAAAATTAAAATACTTATTCCACTAAAGAGACCCTTTTCACAGAATATGAAATAGAATCTACAAGTTCATATAAGAACTAAAAGGTGCTTTTAGACTTTACCTGCCAGGGTCATCTCGATTAATCGTGTTTTAATGAGCTAAAAGGAAAGAATCTACAAAAGAATGTTGTAAAATAAAAATTACCAAAAAAAAATCTGCAGAAACAAGATTGCTACACTAAATATTGAATAAATTTCAAGTATGTTAGAAAAGATACAAAAAAAGAAAGCCATAAATTTACTAGACAAAGATACAGGTGAACTCCTTGAAAATCATGGAATGGAGAGTTTTTATAATTATTACTCAAAATTCAGAAGTCCTAAAAGTAAAGATTGATAAATGCAACTACCTAAAACAACTGAAAATATCTGCGTCATCTAGAAGCATAATGAAATTCAGAAAACAATGACAAACTAAAGACATTTCAATTTATATTGCAAAGAAGTAATCTCTCTCATATATAAAAGTCTCCTGTATAAGAAAAGATAAACAAATACAAAGTAAAAATAGACTATCAAATACATAGTGTTTTTTATAGAGTGCTTTCAGGTAAAAAGCAAAGCCTCTATAATGAGATGCTCATCCTCTCATAATAAGAGGGACACAAATTGAAATAATCTGAAAATTCCATTCCCTTCACCATGAAATTGTTAAAAATTCTGAAGTTTGGTATCACACGTTGCCAGTAAGGAAAGCATTCTCACCCTGCTGGTGGTGCTGTAAATGATACAACCCTTTTGGTAGTATCTGGAGACAGTTTTGGTCATCACAGATGGAGCGGGCGGAGGGGGCAGGAATGGGGACAGGTGCTAGCAGTGTCTATTGGGTAGAGGCCAACATCTCACCCAACATCTTACATTGCACAACAAAGAAATACCTGGCCCAAAAAGTCAAGAGTGTTGCTGTTGAGAAAACTTGCCCTAGATTGCAATTTTATAATATCCCTTAAATATTACACTGTTGTCTTCATATTCAGAAATTTACCCTGAAGTTGCAGATAAAAGCAATAAAAAGGATACACACAAGGTTGTTCAATCAAGCATAGTATGGAATAGCAAAAGGAAAAAAAAGGTGAACAACCATAATATTCATCAGTAAGGACTGGTTAAATTATGATGCATACAGATGTTGTGTGAATGAATGGAGATATTTCACTGAAAAACTGTCTCCAAGATATGTTACTAAGCAAAAAAAGGAAAATTCTGATCAGTGGTTTATAATATCCTAGTGTGGATCTTGGAAAGGGGGAAAATAAGCATCTATATTCATATGATTTATGTTTTTATGATGTAAGGGAGCTCTGGAAAGATTTAGACCACTGACAGTAGGATGCCTGATTTCAATTCCATCAAATGTTTCAGTTTAGAACTGAAAACCAATGTAAGCTCCTTATGAATGAGAACAATGATAAGTCACTTGCTGGAAAGTATCCCTTACGGACAAAATATGGAAAAGACAAATATTTGTAAGCAATTCTTAATAAGTGGAACAAAAATAGCAAGGAGCAGTAAACAGCACCTTAAGGAGCACATCAGACTTTTGACTGTGTTGTCAACCTAGCCAAACCAAACTTAGGGGCTGTTTGTTTCGGTTTTCACACATACTGTTGCCCTGCCCAATGGCTGCTCCGTGCATCTTCATTAAGGGACTGATTTTTTTGGGACAGCTGAGATTCTAAGACATCCAAACAAAGAGTGGGAAAAAGGGCAATTATGAATAATTCTAGAGGATAGGAATGGAATCTTAAATCATTGGATTTGTGAAAATTGACAAAGTGCAGGCAAGTCTTGTAATAATAATTATTTTCAACATTAGACAAAATCAGTGAGAAAATAACAGAGAGTGATTTTCTTCACAGTTCCAGCTTCCAAGATACGCTGTTGTGTGGTGTTTCTTCTGAGCTTTAATAAAAAAATATGATGATAAATGACCTCTGCTAATGTTTTTAAAGCAGCCAAGATTAGAAGATAGAGTTCCTGTTAATAATTGTGTATTATACAGAAGGACTCTGAGCATGCAGAGAATGACTAAAGATCTCCTATAGTTTTGAAAAAACTATCGAAGTTGCATTTAATTTTTTAAACCTTGGCTTCATTATTGCCCCAGAAATGTAAAAGTTAATCTCTTCTCTCTTATTTCCACTCCCTCCAAAATAAACTGTCAGGTACTTGAATTTTCAGTTGCCTCCTGCATAAAGGACATACTACTTTTTTAGAATTTACATATGGAAACAACATGTATTTATTGTAATAATTAAATCTTTGAGGCAACAGAATTAAAATAATGACATGTTAATTGTCTTCCTGCCAGGTGATTGTGTGATAAAAATATCTTGCTTCATCACAGATTATGTTGATGTCTAGCAATTATTTTGATGGAAAGTAATGTCATCTTAGTCAATTACACATGGTCTCATGACAATACTAAACATAAATTCACTTGCTGTATTTCTTAAAGAGAAGAGGTTTTGGGGGTTTTTGGTACCTAAAAGAACTATTATTTTACTTTGTTGAAGTATATTTTATTATTTTATTTCGTGGAAATATCATTGATATACAATATTATATTGGCTTCAAGTGTGCAACATAGTGACTCAACAATGATATACATTGTGAAATGCTCACCATGACAAGTGCAGTTACCACCTGTCACCATACAAAGGTATTACAATATTATTGAGTATATTCTCTGTGCTGTGTTTTTCATCCCTGTGAATCATATCTTTTATAATTGGGAGTTTATACCTCTTTATCCCTTTCTTTATTTTGCCCATCTTCCTATCTGCTTCCCCCAGGCAACTATCAGTTTGCTCTCCATGTTTATGAGTCTATTTCTGTTTTGTTTCCTCATTGTTTTATTTTTTAGATTCCACCTGTAAGTGAAGTCATATGGTATTTTTCTTTGACTTGGTTCACTCAGAATAAACACTCTCAGTCCAACCATGTTGTCATAAATGGCAAGAGTTCATTCTTTTAATGTCTGAGTAATACTCCATTGTATATATATACCACATCTTCTTTATCCATTCATCATCTATCAATGGACTTTTAGGATGATTCCATATCTTGGCTATTATAAATAATCCTGCAATAAACATAGGGGTGCATATGTCTTTTCAAATTAGTGATTTTGTTGTCTTAGGGTAAACTCCCTAAGACTGGGTCATATGGTAGTTCTATTTTTAATTTTTTGAGGAAACTGTATACTGTTCTGTATTGTGGCTGCACCAATTTACATTCCCACTAACAGTGCACAGGGTTTATCCTCACCAACCCTTGTTATTTCTTGTCTTGTTGAATTAGTCATTCTGATTGGCATGAGGTGATCTCATTGTGGTTTTGATTTGAAATCTCTGATGATTAATGATATTGAGTATCTTTTCATGTTGGCCATCTGTATGTTTTCTTTGGGAAAATGCCTATTCAGGTCTTCTGCCCATTTTTTAATCAGATTATTTGCTTTTTTGGCTTTAAGTTGCATGAGTTCTTTATGTATTTTGGATATTAAACCCTTGTCAGATACATCATTAGCAAACAGCTTCTCCCATTCAGTATGTTGCTTTTTCATTTTGTTCATGGTTTCCTTTGCTGTGCAGAAGCTTCTTAGTTTGATGTAGAGCATGCGAATTATTGATTCTTTAAAAATACTACCTACATCCTCTTAAATACACTAATCTGCAGTGATGATCAACTGTTGTCTTTGTTTGATAACAAACTACTTTAAGTCTGAAAACAAACTTCATTTCTTCAGATTTCCCTGTAATTAATACTGCCTAGATGTTGTTTGCCTTGATTCTACTGATACACTTATCATAGTGGCTGGCTTTTAAACCAAAGAGAAGAAGATGGTATCTTCAAAGTGAACAGCTCACAGCACATGCAGAAAGCACTTGAAGCAAATCTCCATTCTGTCTTTTACAAATTACAATAATAGCTACTTCTGAATTACTATATTAGTAGAAACGGAAAAGAAGGAATGTTAAAATATTCTAAATCCAGGAAGATTTTCTTCTCAGCCAGAATCCTGCTACAATTCATTTAGTGTGTTAAGTATGTTATTTATTTCATTTTGATATATTTACTGATAGCAAAGCTATCCTACAGTCATGATCTTCTACAGTAGAAGGCTTCCTCTGTTGCTTAGGCACGCTGCCTGGGCTAGACGTGTCTTTTTAAACATTATTAGACAGTCTTGGTTCCCTCTGTGAAGACTAGAGCCTAACACCAAGGAGCTGACATTTAACTAACAAATTTTCACCGAGATGAGTGATTTGAGTCAAGTGGCATAAAATAACTTCAAAGTGTTCATAAATTGAATTCAAGAATCAAACTATGCTGAACAGCAGCCTTCTGGGCCTGCTTTATATCCATGTCAAAAGTTCAACTTTTTTAACTGGAGGATTCAAGACTAATACTCCGCACGGCAGTTCCTGTAGTCTTAATTTTTCTATCAAGTCCAATTACAAATTGAAGATTTTTTCAAGAACCAGAAAGCTCTAACATTATTAGGAGAACAAATTAAGAGAACAACTAAATGTATGAACCATTTGCATCTGGATACTATACTGTCCATAATCCTGAATCTAGAACTCATAAAGTAATTTACTGTGATAGTAAATTTACAGTTAAGGACTTGATTAATACTCTCTTATTTTTTGCTTTGATTCCATTTACATTTTAAATGAAATTTTCATTTCAGATGATTGTAGATTCACATGCAGTTCAGAAATAATACAGAAGGACTGTATTAGAACTGGTAAGAACTGACCTTTCAGCCAGTTCTCCCAAGTGGTACGATCTTGCATAGCTATAGTTGAAATTTACAGTTGTAAGTGCTAGCCCTAGATATTAGTTCTTGGTCAAATATATGGTTTTTATATATTTTCTCCTAATCTGTAGTTCGTCTTTTCATTCTCTGAACAAAGGAAATGTTTCCATTTCATTTCACAGAGAAAAAGTTTTAAATTGGGATGAGGCTCCAAATTTAAAAATTGGTGCTGATTTGTGGACTATGCTTTTGGTGTCAAGACTAAGACTTCTTTACCTACCCCCAGATAATGAGGATTTTTCTCTTTTTTTTCTAATAGTTGTATAGCTTTACATTTAATTCCATTAGACTTCTGAAAAAAATTTTTTGTAAGATGTGACGTTTAGGCCTAAGTTCACTTTTATGGCTGTCGATGTCTGACTCCTCCAACACCCTTTATTGACAGGGCTTACATTTCCTCCATTGATTCGCTTTTGTAACTTTGTCAAAAATCAATTAATGTTGGTTTATTTTTGGGTTCTCTATTTCCTTCCATTATTCTATGGTCTACCTCTTCACCAGTATCATACTATCTTGATGACTCTAAGTAAACCTTAAAAATGGTTAGACTGGTTCCCCCCACTTTATTCTCCTTTTTCAAAATTGTTTTAGCTAATCTAGAGTCTGGGATCTTATGTATAAATTTTAAAATGAACTTTTCTATGCCTACAAAAAACTGAGAAAATAGATGGTAGAAACCTGAAATAAAAATCTCAATGACCAAAACTACAAGTTTTTAGCTAATTTTATAAATCATGTTAGTAGTTGGTGTGTTAGTCTGCTCAAACTATCATACAAACTACCATAGATTGGGTGGCTTAAACCACAGAAATTAATTTTCTCACAGTTCTATAGCCTGGAAGTCCAAGATCAAGGTGCCAGGGGAGTTGATGTCTCATTAGAGCTCTCCCCTCGAGTTGGAGATAGCTGCTGTCTCACTGTGTGCCCACATGGCTTTTCCTGGGTTTTGCATGGAGAGAGAATGCAAGCTCTCTGATGTTTCTTTTTATAAGGAAACTAGTTCTATGAAATCAGAGCCCCACCCTTCAGACCTCTTTTAACCTTAATTACTACCTTAGAACTCTCATCTCCAACAAGCACCACCCTGGGGTTAGGACTTCAAAATATGAGCTTTGGAGGGTCACATTCAGTCCATAGCAGATAGAATAACCAAATGTGCCCAGAAGATGTGTAATAATTGCTATCATTTTTGTGATGTGTGCTAGGGACTCTCCTAAGTACTTTGTAAGTAACAACTACCCTAATCCTCATGATTCCCCTAGGAGGTTGGGACAATTATCCTCCCTTATAAATAAAGAAACTCAGGCCTGGGAAGTCTAAATAACTTGTTCAGGATCACTCAGGTAGGAGGAGCTGTAAGCATTTAAGCACTGCATCCTACTGCTTCTGCAGCAAATTATCACAAAGAGGAAGAGAGAAAATTTGGTTGTTGTATTTATTTCAAATAATTTCTAAAACAGCATAATGACTTTAAATACAAATACAGAATAGGAAATATGGTGGAAGAATGGTGATTTTTTTTTCATCCCACCGCAATCCTACTTTTTAGTATCATCAGTAAAGATGCAAACTGAATAGGGAAACCTGGAGACTCCCTGGGAGGCAGTTTCTATGGGAGATCAACAAAGCAGGCTCATTTCTCTTTTGTGGAGCCCAGAAAAAACCAATAAGAGTTAAACACAACAAACTGAGGTGAACAAGAAATGAAAGCCTGCCAAGGGCAACAAATAGATTTTTAATTTTTGTGTGTATGGCTTTCTTCTCCTTAGTGTCTCCCTGTGATGAATGAGGTGAACAACAGACACAATGTAAATTACAGACTCTGGGTCAATTATGAGCAGAGTAACAATGCATAAACCACAACATTCTTCTCCAGCAGCAGCTGCTTTGGTTTTATCCTAGGGAGCTTTCTGCCCAGAGGCAGAATCAGAACCATTTAGAGGCCCATGGATGCACTGTCAGCCTCAGCCCACACATATAGGTAAGGAACTGAGTTGAGAAGTTACTTAAATGTGTTGACATTTTGTTACTTTTCCTTCTCCATCTCTTGCAGTAAGTTTCTGGGCAGAAAAAACTAGGGGTTGACTGAAAGTTTCTTATAACATTTTTAAGTGATTTTCCTTTTTAAAAAAAAGCGTATATTTGAATTACATGAAATTTGTATACCTGTCCTCCATTTTTGGTTAATCTTACTTTTTATTAATTGTAGATTTTCTAATAACCAGGACATAAAAAATAAATGATTTTACCATAAAATATTTTTACAGATAATTATTTAATTGTAACTCACATCACATTTTATAGGTATGTTTTTCTTTTTCCCTTCCTTACCTACATTTTTTAAAACTGACTTAGAGGACAAGGCCTCTCTCTGCACTTGGTGGAGCACCTGGTAGAATGCAATAGAAATGCATTCCGAGAATCACAGAAATTTAGAAATGAAAAGAACTGTATAGACTGGGTAGTTCAAATTCCTCATTAATTTTTTAAAAGGGGAAAAGAGAAAGTAAAAGTGGAAGTCTTTTCACAGCTTACCCATTAGGAGTACAGTACATACATAATGCTTTATCCATGCCATGAAAAATGTATGCAAGAAAAAAAAAGGGGAAGAAAAAAATTTTGTGCTGAGTTAGAAACCTGTCATTTATATTCATATATTCCAACTGCTGCAAGTTGCAGGGAGTAAAAAAAAAAGCAGAATACCATTGTTGTAAAACAACATAAATGAAAATAACTGTTATTACTTACTTCTTACATATTTATATGTTCATATGTAAAATGTATTATCAGGGCACACAAACTTGTGGCAACTTTCATCCCAAGGAAAAGACAATGGAAGGAAGAGAGGAAGATAAAATGTTACTCCTATTAAAAAATGTTCTGTGTTCATAGTAATGTAGTGAAAGTAAATCAAAGAACAAAAACTGGGTAAATGGGCTAAGGAGGAAGGGAAAAGAATCAAGATTAGGGCATGTTAATGCAGCTTTGCCACTTAGAAGGAGCCCAGAAATGGGTGTCGCTGACTTCTGTTGACTGAAGTGCATGACTGTCCTGCCAGTACCATTCGGGTGGTAACCCTGGGGAGCTATAGGATACATTTGGCTTGCACCCGTGTTCCACCCCTAAAAACTTCCAGTTTTATTTCCACAGAAAACAATGAAGCTGTCTAGTAAAAATGTACTTCTTTGCCCTTTCACTAAATAAGCATGAAGGTAAATGTCACCAGCTTGCCTTTGCTTAGCATTTTCCAGTGTAATTGGGTATCCCTCATAGAACTAAGTCCCTGTCCTGTGCCCCTAAATTAGACTGATCCTGAAACTGAGCGACTTCTTCCTCTGACCTTTTCTGCTTTGGTTGTAAATCCATTAGCATTAAGGTGTGTCCGAACATACAGTGAGATGTTAGTTTGTGAATAATCACAACACATAATAAACATCTATTTTCCTTTTGTGGGTTTTAAAAAAACCTCATAGATGTAAGCTTTTTCAAAATTAGCTTCTTTGATGATAGTTGAGAAATTTAAGTTCAGAAATTAAGCTAGAGAAGATTATAAAGTAGACAAATGCTCAGTATTTTTTTCTGCATTTATTCAAGGTAGAGGACTAGTAATATTATGTTAGAATTTCAGTGAACTCTAATGTTTATTTCAAGGGTCAGCAAGCTATGGTCCACCAACCAAAAATAACTAGTATATGACCTGGGACCTGAGAATTTTTTTAAAAAATCAGAAGAATAATAATATTTGGGGGCATGTGAGAGCTCTAGGAAGTTCAAAAGTCAATATCCATAAATAAAGTCTTGTTGGAATACAGACATGCTCATTTACACATTCTATGGTTGCTTTCATACTATTATGAAGAACAGAGTAAGTTGTTGGGACAGAAACCATGTGATCCACAAAGCCTAAAATAATTACTATCTAGCACTTTGCAGAGAAGGTTTGTGACCCCTGATTTATTTTATAATAGAGCATTTTGCCCCAAGGGTACTTCAAGCTTGGTCAAAAGTTTTCTCCTTTTCCGTGCTTCAGTCCATAAGCATTTGCTCTGGACTGTTAAACAAACGACTGGACACTTTTCACAAAATTCCAAGGTAAGAAAAATTCAGGAGTGTGATCCATTTTTCCGTGGCTTGCTGGCCCTTTTTATTGCTTCACATAGGCATTGCCCAGTGCATGCAGTTACAGACAGAGACTGGTCCCTTCCCACCTGTCTGTAGGGCTCTCCCCCACTTTCATGTATGTTTTCCACATACTATGAATCACTTTTTCCTAAGAACAGTTTCATGTCCAACTTATACTTAACACTAATGGAAAAAATATTGACTATCATCATCAAATAGCGTCCATAGGAATGAATGTAATCATTCCATATTAAGCAGGAATGCTGACTCCCCCTTCCCCATGTCCTACATCTTCTCGATTCTTTATTAATGAAAAGCCTTTGAAGTATGCTTCAGCTGCTCCCTGAAGCTTCCCTTTTCCCTCCCCAACGCCTTTTTGGCACCTCACAGTGAGAAGTAACTCATCTGGTTGGTGAGTTTAGGGAACTTGAATGTGCCCAGCTCAGCCCGCCAAGAGAATCCCTGTCCTGGCTACTTCCCGTTATGTAATTCTCTTGGGCAGTATCTTTTGCTCTTGCAAAGAATACACAGAGTTATCCAGGGGTGATACATTGGGGTATTTGATTTAACCATGGCATTTCGGTCACAATCTCTCATCATACTTGTGCTTAGTAAAGCTGGGCTTTGAGCTTCATCGGTCTGTCTCCGGTATCTTATTTTCAATTTGATCCAACCTCAAGAAGGGAAAAGATGAGTCCTGGTTATTGTTTTCCTAACCTATAAGAAAATATAAGTAAATATTTGACTTATCACTTTATAATACTTTTACACTCAGAAATCCATACTTAAATATCATTTCCTACAGGGATTCCAAATGGCGAATAAATTCATCACCCAGTGTCAAAGATAGGAAAGCTGAGACACTGAGCTCTCCTTCTCCAATTTCCTCTGCACCAGAAGAGAATTAAACTTCAAGAGAAGTCAAGTCAACAAGTAGTGATTGAGGATTCATTAGAGGCAGGGCATCATGCTAAGGGATGCAGTAAATTAAAAACAAGATAAAACATTAAGCCATAAGGTATTTGCAATCTAATTGGAAAAGAGAGTGGTTAAAAAAATTGCACTAAAGTTATTATATGAGATAGTGTAATAAGTGCCACAGGAAAGAATAAAACAGGATTCTATAGTATTTCGAAGTAGGATCAGCTGAATCAGGAAGGCTTTTATGGGTGGGCTAGTGGGATATATAGAATTAAATAAAGCCTTTGATGGGAAAAGAGGTGGGGAAGAGCTGAATTATAGAAAGAACACATGTGAAAATATCTTCCCACGTGAATTCCTTTCTGAATGACAACCACAAATACTTTAGCTCTGAAATCTAGTCTTTTTGATGGAGTAACACTCTGCTTCTTCATCGTGTCCCCCCCCCCCCCGCCCCTCCCCGTGCGGCTGTCTGTGCTCATTACTCTATTCCCCTTGTCTGTCAGGAATGCCAAATCTGGCATTGATTAATTAAGTGACTGTGACACTGACCCAAAGATAGGACATGACCATGGTCATAGACGAGAGAGGATGTTTGAGGAAAAAAATTGAGTTTCCAAACAGGATAATTAAGGGAAGCTCCTGATATAGTATCCTATTACGTTCAGTGCATTGTGTACTTGGCTTGGCCTTATTAAAATGGTGAATAGACTCAAACGGATGACTCTTAAAGCTTCCTTCAGTCAGTTGAGACGCAGCTGAAAGCCAGGGTTTGCTCCACTGTGGACTGGGAAAGACGAACTTCCTTGTTCCTTGTTTTGTGTTAAGTTGCATTCTTCCACATCACCAAGAGGGTCAGCCCTGTTTCCTAAAGTGAGAGACAGCTCAGTTAATCTTTACAGTGTGCTCTGAGAGAAATGAACTGCTTTTCTAACATACATTTTGATACTACATAATTGACCATCCCTCCGTATTCCTTTGGGGTTCCTGCTGTTCAGAGGAACAGCCCACTAAATGCAAGCAAGTGTCAGATATTAACATTGAATTAAAACTGCAGGTAAAAATGGGAACACTGGCATATTCCTATCTGTGGGCTTGACAGGAAATTTATTTTGCTGTAGCTAAAAAGTAATTAACCTCCACTGTGAGAGAATTCTATTACTAGTAGCTATTCTGCCATGCAAAGTGCACTACATGGAAATGTTACAGGCTATCAAGCAGAAACGGCAGATTTGTCTGCATTTTAAACTGAATTTCCATTACCCTATTCTCTTCTCCCCTGTATCTCTCCCTTCCCACCACCTTCTCTCTTGTTTTCGCTGAAGCTGGAAATTGAGACACACATGGAACTTGAAAAAAGGTTTAAAGCAATAGAATGCTCGTAACGATTATACAAGACCTATTTTTTTCCTAGCATTTTGGTATTTTTAAACAAATACTGTTCTTTGGTGTGGTGGAAAACTGAAGCACTATGAAAAAAAATTTGCATGAATAAGTTTACTATGGACATGTATAAGAAAATCACAATTCACTGAATTCTATTCGTTTTTCTCATCTTTGATGTGATACACACGCACACACAGGTGTATTCATGATCTGTATAAGGAATAGACTTGAGGGTGAACATTGCCTGGAATCTATATATAGTCATTTCTTCTGTAACGCTTGTTTTGAAAATGCAAATTTGTTCCAAAGCAATTGATATATTAGAGAACAATTTGAGCATAATGCAAATTTCATGTTTGCTTATGCCTGATTTTTGTCAGCAAGGAACACTACGTGAAGGCAGAAGGCTGCACTCAGCTGAACAGAGCCCTATGGGAATACAAAATGCGCAAACACACACCCCTCAGTAATCTACCGGCTACCTCAGTTCATCACACATAGTGTGAGCCACACCTATTCACATCTGGTGGTACAACTTCCCTTCCAGTTTCAGAGAGCCCTCTCTCCACAAAACGCACTAATTCCCAAGGTGCACCCTTAGGTCATTTTCAGAGTGAAGTGTCATCTTTGCTGTAGTACTGATGTATTTCTTCATCATTTGACTGTGCTGTGGTTTTATTAGATCACTACTTGTCTTTTCATGTGTCACTGATGACGTTTCTCAAGTGTTCCCCTAAGCTCATTTTCCCAAAAGTCCTGTGGATTTTTAAAGCATGGTTTTTGGACTACATATTCCACATTATAGCAGAACTGACCACACTTCTCTTGTCCTCGTATTATTATGATTAATGTATGTGACTCTTGTTTCATCCATAAGGAATATTTCTGAGGTAGCCATGCATTCGTCACATAGGTAGAAGTATACAATAAGCAGCCATACTTTAAGCTATTACTCCAGAATAAGGGAAGATCTCTTCTCCTAGAGAACAATTGCTCAAGTAAAGAAAGCAGACAAATGCTAATCTTGATTTTCCAAAATGATGACAATAGGCATCATTCGTAGAAACCTCATCAGGAGGCCGGCCTAGTGCTGCGCCCTTCTGCATGGATATCACGCCAGCGCAGACAGGAGGACAGAGTTATCCCCTGTGCTTGAAAAATGAAGATTTCCAGGCTTCAGGACCCTCAATAGCTTGTCCAGCATGTCTGAACTGTTGAGAATGGTACAGAGGACTTGGAAGAGCTGCAAAGTGGAAACTGAAGTTCCGCCATGTCCACTGCCTTTCCTGTAGGCTTCAGATGTGTCAAAGGCCGTGAGTATGTGCACTTAGAGGCTATTTCACTTAAGAAATGAGGAAATTTAGGCTCAGGGCATCCGTGTAACCTATCACAGGTCCACTGGTCAGCAGGTCACCTATCTCGAAGTTCATTTTTCGAGGCCCTTTGTACTGTTCACAAGGTTAATTCCTGAGAAGCTGATTGGTCTCATAACTGTTGTGTGACAATTCAGTCAACGCTTTTGTTCTTCCATTCCTTAAGTAAAATAACATGCATAGTTATAAACTCCCTGAAATAAGGAATTGAGTTAGGAGCAGCTACATCACATATATATATTTCCAGAAATAAGAGAGAAAACAAAACAATCCCAAAATAGCAGATCTTTTTTCCTTAGAATGACATCTAAATGTGGGTGTTTTTTTTAATGGTAATTACCATTTATAACCTACTATCTTGGGAATTGAACTTTACAAACATATAAGCCAACTTGTACATTTTTCCTGACAGAGAGTAGCAGTGAGCCCCGGAAAGCAGAAAGTGTTGCTCATTCTCTCTGGGATCTGTCACTGTTCATGATCATTAGAGAAGGCAGATGGCATAAGTAAATTTCTGTTATTTGACCGTTAGAGGTAAGTTGAGATGGAAAACAAAATCACCCCTTTCTTTTTGGTCTTGAAATAGCTCACTGGGCTGTTTGACTTCACTAGAAAAACGCCATAAACCGATGGCAGTAGTTGTGGTTCAGTCTATTTTAGAGGCCAAGAAAGCAAAGCCTTCACTGAAAATTACAGGGGATGTAAATTTTAAGAATTATGGAGTAATGGTTCCCTTCATCTCTTCAATTGCCTAACCGCCATGTATGTGAGTGACAGCTGTGCATTAGCAGCATGCGGCCCTCCTTCTCAGGAAGAGGTGGCTGATGGCATGTTTCAAATATGAAATGACTTTGGCTTTAATAGTGGACTGTAGAGGACTGGGGATTTCTTTTTTTATAAATAGGCATTTTTAAAGTGACAGGAAACTCTAGGATCCCGGATTACTATTATTAATAAGAAATGTTTAAATACCTTTGTAAGAGGGAATATGAAGTATAATATATCCAAGATTTCCATTTATTTTTCTCTTTAAAAGGTTTTTGAGAAGAAATTGGTGAAGTTTATAATCTACTAATGTGGAACTATTCAGAAATCTTTATTCTCCTTCTACAAATCCTCTGCCCTGATAGAGAAAAGGAGAGAGAGAAATCTATCCATGTATTGGACCATACTGGTCAATTTAAAAGGTGTTTGATTTAACACTCAAGCTTCTCCTCCACCAACCTATAAATAAATTCCTTTGTCAACAGTTTATCTCAAGGGCATATGGAAAAAGCAGGTTTCAAAGAACTCTGATTAAAATAAGGATTTGTATCTATAAGGTGAACTAATGACAAATTATTTGAAATAAATGTATCCTCAACAAATTTTTACTCCAACTATTCCAACTATATTCTGGTATATCATGTATACACTTCATCCAACAATGTACAACTTTGTAGAGGAGATTAGCAACAGCAGAGGGATCCAGTTGTTTCTAGATCTCTGGATCCAAAAGCATCAGTTTTACTCTTAAAGTAAGAGAACATTTTTTCATTTTCCTTCAAGTCTGTGGTGTTTTTCCCCTGTGAGTGAACTTCAGAACTGGGAAATTTTAAGAGCATTTTTAATTGATTGAACTTGCAGACAGAGTATAAGCCATCTCTGTCAAGTGGCAGAGTAAGGATGAGACATGTGACATTTAAACTTCAAATTAGGGCCAACAGTTTAACTTATCGTTAAGTTTGACTCATGACCACTGGCTTAGGTCTAGATGAAAACTGGAATAAAAACAATCTATATATAGATTATGTTGACAAGTGTTTTGTAAAAATCTCTCTAAATATAAAATATTAAAATGAAAATATACTAATTTTCAGGAGAAAATTATACATAGGAGTAGATAAAAAAAATCAAGAAACAAGTTTCTTTTCAGCACAGCTGTATATCAGGAGGGATAGGTGAGGCAAATTATACAGAAAGATCTCTAAGGAACCATTTTTAGGATATTGAGGATGAATCTTTTTCTCTTTTTCCTGGTTGTACCCCTTTTGGGCTAAATGAGGAAAGCAAAAGAGTCTTTTGTGAAAAATATGTCAGGAGAAAGAAGAAAGATGGGGACTCACATAACATCTGTTCTGTGAAGCCACTTGAAAAATAACGTGAAAAAGTATTAACATGAAAGAAAATGTGCTCAGCATGAAACTAACCACAAGTAGTGTGGTAGCAGGGAGGTGGGAAAAGTGACACAGGAACTTGCACCCTAGGAGTGAGAACTCCTGCGTGTCCGAATCCACTCAGCCCCGCAGCTCATGGGGGTGGGGCTGGAGGTAGCACCACCCAGGCAGATGGCCCGGCATGTGGCGCAAGTTCCGACTGATCCAATCTAGAGAAGCAAAAGTCATATCACAACAAATGAGATTGCAAGTAAAATTTCAGGTTTTTTGCTTTAGATGCCAGATATATTTATAAAATTGAGAAGGATTTTAAAAAATGGTTCACCTTATTAAGCTAAAGGTATATTTTCTGATTTAAGAATATGGAATTATGAATGTACAATTTTAAATTGTGTATTATCTTTAGACTTCCCTTTTTATTTTAATTTCAGAGAAAAGTATGAGCAGCTGGAGAGTATAATCAAATGTTTTAGATTCCCTAAGATTCTGACAATGCTTGATTTTTACATCTGGAATAATAAGAATACCACCAAATTTACTATTATTTCCAAATGTGCCTATAGTCAGAGAGCACATTTTCTTCTAATTTGGACAGTTTTAAAATATCACTTACATATTTAGTTTAATTGTTCAAAGAAATAGTGAAAGGAGAGAACTGTTAACTTAGTTGTTTTCATGAATATAATGTGTCTTAAAACTAAAAAAAAAAAAAAATGAAGTTGACATATTAGGTATTGTATCTGTGCCTCAAAGAAAAGAAAAATTCTCAAAGAAAATTTCTTCCCCTTAAGTCACGCTTAGTACTGGGGCTACCAAGACATTACGCAGTGTTTGTCCTGCAGCTTAAATGTGTTGCCTGCATAAGTGTCTTCTCAAGAGTTTGTGCTGTTTGTTCTATTTCCTAAGCTGAGTGGTAGTTTAATAGGTGTTGCTTTTGTTTCGTGCTTTGAATTATATGTATATGTTATATAATAAGCGCTATTCTATATGATTCATATGAGTAGGCTATTTTTAAAAGTTGATGCCTATTCTCATTCTATAACATTACCTTGTAACTAGTGTTTTTTCTTTCTTCTCTATATCCCATGTCCCCTACATTCATTAATAAACACTTTGAAAAAAATAAAAACTTATTTATTTTTTCCTCTTTTTTTTTATTGAGATATAGTTTATATACAATATTGTACTGGTTTCAAGTATACAACATAGTGATTCCATAGTTATCTACATTATTATATGCTCAGCCCAACTAGTGTAGTTGCCGTCAACATAGAAAGATGTTACACTATTACCGACTATATTCTCTATGCTGCACTTTCCTCCCTGTGACTAATTTGTTTTATAATTGAGATTTTATGCCTCTTTATCCCCTTTATCTATTTCACCCACCTATCCCAACCCCTTCCCTATGGTAACCACCAGTCACTTCTCAGTGTCTCTGAGTTTATTGCTGTTTTATTCCTTCTGTTTTGTTTGTTTTTAGATTCTATTCATAAATGAAATCATATGGTATTTCTCTTTCTCTGTCTGGCTTATTTCACTTATCCTAATATCCTCTAGGCCCATTCAAGGTGTCACAAATGGCAAGATTTCTTTCTTTTTCATGGCTAAATAATATTACGTTTTAGACATGTACCAAAGCTTCTTTATCAACTCATCTTTATGGACACTTTGGATGCTTCCATATCTTGGCTATTGTACATAATGCAGCAATAAACATGGGAATCCATGTATCTTTTTGAATCATCAATTTTGTTTTCTTTGGGTAAATCTCAAATGTGGCATTCCAGGGTTGTATGGTATTTCTATTTTTAGTTTTTGAGGAAGCTCCATACTGCCTTCCACCCTGGCTGGACCAATTGACATTCCCACCAACAGTGCAGGAGAGTTTCCTTTTCTCCACATCCTCGCCAACCCTTGTTATTTCTTGTCTTTTGGATAGTGGCCATTCTGACGGGTGTGAGGTGACAGCTCATTGTGGTTTTAATTTGCATTTCTCTGATGATTAGCGATGTGGAGCATCTTTTCATGTGCCTGTTGGCCATCTGTATGTCTTCTTTGGAAAATGTCTATTCAGGTGCCCTGCCCATTTTTCAACTGGGTTATTATTATTTTTTTTTTTTGGTGTTGAATAATATGAGTTCTTTATATATTTTGGATGTTATACTCTTATGCGATATATCGTTTGTGATTACTCTCTTTGTTTTGAAGTTTGTTTGTCTGATATAAGTATTGCTACCCCTGCTTTTTTCTCCCTTATATCTGTGTGAAATATCTTTTTCCATCCTTCATGTTCAGTCTGTATATGTCGTTAGGTCTGAAATGGTCTCTTGTAGGCAGCATATACGTTTCTTTATCCATTCAGCCACCTAGTGTCTTTTGATTGGTTCATTTAGTCCATTTACATTTAAGGTAATTATTGATAGGTATGTATTTATTGCCATTTTATTAATTATTTTCTGGTTGTTTTTGTAGCTCCTCTCGAGTCCTTTCTTCCTCTCTTACACTCTCATGATTTGATGATTTTCTTTCGTGTTATGCCTGGATTCCTTTCTTTTTATTTTTTGTGTATATATTGTAGGCTGCAGGTTACCATAAGATTTAAATATAGTTTCCTAAAGATATAAGAGTCTATAATACGTTGAAGGTTGCTCAACTTCAAACACGTTTTAAAAGTACTAATTCTTTATTCTTCTTTTCCTTATGTATATGATATCATAATCTACATATACTGTCTATCCTTTAAGTAATTTTGTGTATTTTTTCTGATGTTTTATCTTGTTCTTTTGTTTGGAACATATTCCTCTGCCTCCTCATTTTGTTCAGGTCTCTGTGTTTCTTCCTTTGTATTAGAAAGATCAGCTATGCCTCCTGGTCTTAAAAGTAATGGCTTTAGGAAGAAGGCATCCTGTGGTGCCCAGAAGCTCAAGACCTTCTGCTCACCAGAGTGTGATTCTCTGGTGTAGCTAAGCCATGGTTGCTGTTGGTGGGCTGTGGCAGGGCCCACCTTTCTCCCTGTCTGCCAGCAATGGCTGATCCCCATAGCTAGCCTCTGCTAGCCTCTGCAGGCCCTCTGTGTGATGTGAGATGCTTCTGCTGGGATTCACTGTGGGTGGGGCCAATCAGTAAATGTTGGACTGCTCCTGGGCCAGCTGGGCTGGGAGGGGCAAGTACACAGTAAAGCACTGGGTCGGAGCCAGTGGGGCAGGTGGAGAGTCTCAGAGCTGATTCCCGCAAGTGTCTGGCTAGTTGCAATGAAGGAGGGTGGGGAAGGCTGGGAAAATGTCATTGGTCCTCTGCCTGCCAGTCAGCAAAGTCAGACTGCTGCTGGGCTGAGAAGGCCAGGAGAGGCCAGGGTTCTTGTTCACGGAGCCGAAGAATGAACTTTGCAAACAGTCAAGGTAGGAGAGCAAGGTACACGCTTTTATTTAGAGAGGAAGCAAGAGGACAGAGCTCCTGGCCCAGGCCGGGAGGGGACAAGAGAGCCCGGGTGGTACGTTGTCTAGGGGATTTATAGGCAGTTGAAAGACAAAGGGCTAGGGATGTACACCTGCTAAGTGGTCCCAAATACCTCTGAAGAAACACTAAGTTTCTTATCAGTCTTCCTGGTTATTTACAAGAATTTTACTGCTCTGATTTCCTCCCAGGACAGCAGCTTCCTGGTCTGGGAGCGTATCACTCAAGGCTGCCTGCTTTGCTCCCAAGGTGGGCAGAGTTATTGTCTGTTTGTTAAGAAACATTTTTTACCAATTGGGGTTTAAGATGGAATCCTTCCTGTTTTTACTATGTTGTTTTGGGCTTGCTTGCTACATTGCCTAAACTTGGGTAAAGTTAGAAAAATAAACTGGGCCCCGGTAGGCCAAAGCAAATCTCACAATGGATTATCTTGCTTTTGTTTTTTTCCAGAGGACCTCACCCTGCACTGTCTAAGTCCATGGTCCCTGTCTCACAGGGAAGCACCACCACCACTGGGGCTCAGCCTCCAGTGAAGCAGATAGAGTTTGGTATATGGCGCCCACTAGTGCCTCACCAGTTGAGCTGAGGGAGGGCTGGGAAAGTTTTGTCTGCCTGCCTTTATCCTCTGGGGAGTGCTCCCTCCAGTTCCCACCTCTCTACCATACTTCCCACTGTTGGCTAACCTTTCAGACTGCTGCTTCTGTTCTGGGTCTCAGAGTGCACCTGTCCTCCACAAGCAACAGGAGGCTTGGCCTTCCACAGGACGCCAACTTTTCCAGGTGTTCAGCCCTGTTCATCGTCAAAGCTCAGCGTAATGTGGACTCACATTCCTGGGCCAGATCTCCAGGGCTAGAGGGGCCAGATTCGTGAGCATTTATGCCCTCGCCACTCCATTCCTCCTCCTCTTGTTTGTGGGCTGGAAGGGGAAGGGCTTGGGTCCTGATCGATCACAACTCTGCCCCTTTACCCTTCTCACTGTGGTCCTCTCCTCCTTGCCAGGCATAGAAGGTCTGCTCTGCAGTCTTCAGGGTCAGCTGTGTCTGCCATAGCTGCCTCCGTGGTGGGGGTGTGGGAGGAGGCTTTCATCTTGCTGTCCTACTCCACCATCTTCCTCCTGTCTCCTGAAGGGAAAATAATTTAGAAGTGAAAACTAGGCCGGTGTACAATCCTCATCCATGCCGATTTATGCTCAGATTAATCTTTTCTTAAAGTGCTTGTGTTGATTGTCTCTAAAGGTTCAAAAATAAAATCTGCATTATAGTTTTGCTTCATAAGTAAACTGTCAAAACCCAGTGTAACTGATTTTTATAAGGCAAATAGATGCTTCTTATATGTGACAAAACAAGCTTATGGATTTTATTGCAAGGAACTGCACGGCTTTGTTAATGGAACTTATAAAAAGAGGAGCACTTATTTTTAAGGAATTTTTATTGGCCTTTAGAATTCTGGTTTTCTTTAACATGCCCTTTTAGCAGATTGTACTTATAAGCTACAGCTGTAGCTTGAGTTCCCTAGAAATCAGTACCCGAAGCAAAGATGTATATGTGACATTATTACTGGTGGAGTAAAGAAGAGAAGGAGGGAGACCAATAAACGATGAAGTACAGAGCTGGCGTCACCATAGACAGCTGGCTTCTCTACACTTAGGCCTTCCAAGAAGCTTTGTGAAACATGTATCCAGGCTATCATGTTGGGAAAGAAAGGAACACTCATTTACCCTGCAGCTCCCACTGAGCGTGAGGCATTTCAGCAAATGGGTTCCCAGAGAGTCCATGTCCTTGTCCCACCAGAAAAGGCTAGAATTGGGATGCCCGTGTGGCATCCTAGATACAGTCAGGCTGCCCCCATGTGAGGCTGGGCTGCCCTTACAGAAATGGCCATGTCAGTGGTGGCTGTAAAAAGACTAGAGGATCGAAGTTCTGCATTGTATTCAAAACAGCCAGCTTTGAGGTAAGCTTGGTAATAACATATACACTATATCCAAAAAGAAGAAAATAAACACAACACAAGCAGTAAAAGAATGTTGAGAACAAGCAGAGAACACAGATAGAAAAGAGAATACTTTTTTGGAGATAGAGTGGGAATAGTTCATAACTGTTCCAGAAAATCACAAGTTAAAATTTATCAAATCAATTTGAGAGCAAGGGAAATATTTAGATTCTAAGTATCAGCGAATTATCATTCAGCCAACTTGTTTTTAGTACCTTGTGTGTGCCAGGCTCCATGCTAGGCATGGGGATGAGGTGTTCCACAAGGCAGAATCCTTCTGCCCTCCTCATGAACCTTGAATCTGGTGGAAAGACATACATTAAACAAAGGGCTTACAATTATTATTTAATGAAAAGAGGGGAAAATACTTATAGACACAAAGGAAACATTTTTAGGGAGTACTTGACCAGTCCCTATAGCCCAGGAGAGAATTCCCTAAATGCTATGTTTATGCAGAGACATGAAAGGAGGCAGAAGAGGGTAGTCATTGTATTCCATACAATTCTGTACACTGCTGGACTGGCAGCCTCGTTCATTAAGTACTATCTATTTTACCCCTCATAAACCTCGTAAATCCATCCACCTTCTTCTCTCCCACTGCCACCACCCCACTAGCATTTGACAAGTGATTGAATATTGGGAGTAACGTGGGTGTTGGGAGATGAGGCTGCGGAAGTTTCAGGAGAAAGTCCTTGAAGTGTGTGGGGGCCAGGGCAACTCATTTGAAAAAAGCAGCCAAAGTTAATCAGACCGTAAAAGGGTTGCACTGGAGGCATCTTTTAGAAGCCCCTTGGGGTGTCTTTCAAGACTGGAATTTTGAAATGGAATTCCAATAATATTCAGAAGAGCAGAGGGAAGTGTGAGGACCTTTAGACATCCCTCAGACAATCACGGGACCTGGAGAAGGCCACACTGGTATGTCTTTCCAAGTTACAGGTTCAGTCCTGAATGTATGCTTGGATCATATGTGTTATGCATTTAACACAAAACCTGGTAACAGAAACTTTTATTGAGGGTTTACTCTATGACTGGCATTATTCTAAATGCCCATTTTTTCTTCTCATAAATTCATTTATTTCTCCCAACAACCGAGAGCTGCATGATTATGTCACCCCCATCTTACAGACGAAGAAATTGAAACACATGGTCACCTGCCTAGTAAGGAGCACAGTCAAAAAAACAGTTCCAGACATTCTGATTCCAGGGCCCACAAACAAGTAAGGGCTTAATGAATACTAGTTGTTACCATCCTCTTCTGCAACCTCCTCATACTTCATTTAAAATTGGAAAATGTGGTGTACCATGACATTATATATGTGTGTTAAAAAATCCAACTCTTCTAGATTAGAAAATATGTTAGATGCAATATATGTAAAAGGAAAGAACAATAGTCAATTATTGAGCTATGCAACTTTCTAACTGTGCAAACCTGATGTCTAACCTTAACTCTATGATTATAACTCTCAGCCTCCATTCCCTCACCTGTAAAATGAGGATAGTAATATTCATGATTCAGGTCAGTTGTGTGGATCAGTGCCTACCAGAGATCTTACACTCAGTAAATGGAAATTTGCCTTTCCTTCCCCTTCAGAGCTACTTAGGAGTAATCAAGGTTAGGTAGAGAGATTTTGAGAAATACGATTAAACATGTTAACATCTTTCTGTGATGATATTTTATCAGTGTCCTGCTGGAATAAATGATTAATTAGAATGAGTCCCATCACTATATTCAGACATACCAAGCTAAAGCATTTGTACAGTGGTTCTAGAAAAGCTCTACGATTAAGAAAAATGCATAATATAATTTGGAATAATTTCTCCATTCAGATCATTCAATCTAGCAAGCCTGCAATATGAAGAAGAAAAACACTTACTTGCTTTCAAACTACCTTTTAGTATAAAACATATTGTGCATATCAATTTTTGCTAATTTTTCTATGTCCTGTGATATGGTGTGCTGTTTGCTGTTTTATTTCCTTCATGTGTAGCCATAGATACGTCAAAATATTAACTGGTAAAAATCACTTTGACTAAAGTAAGAGAAAGATTTAAAACTTTTTACTAAATTAGCCTAAATTTTGTTGCCATTTAACCATTATTCCTGTGGGTCTGGTGCAAGATAAAAATTATTTGAAATTTCCATCATAAAGATTTTTATGCATTTTTCTGGAGGGATCAAAGTTTAAAATATGCATCTATTGTATAAAAAGAAGTAAAGTGAACCATGCTATCTGTATTAAAATAGGTACCTCTTGAGTAATATTGGCTTTTATCTGAAATTTGTCTTCAATTAAATATTTAGTTTTCTGATAATGAAACTTCAAAATTATTTAAAACAACATCAGTGATACCAGTGATAATGTTTCCATATTAAAATACCCATAGAACGCAATGTTTTATGATTACAACTCAGGTAATTTTATTTGAATCATTACAGAGAGGAAAGAAAAATGGCAGTAGAGTAAAATTAGAAAATTCAAAAGTGTATGTTGCTACGACTTGATCCTTAGATTTTCCAGAACAGAGGAACATGTTTGTATTAACAGAAACTTGAAACTCACTTCAGAATTTCTACCATAGAAATATTCTTCATTTAAATTAACTCGTCTCTGATATCAGAGTGATCTACTGCCTACATTTTTAAACTTTTAATCTTTTTCACTCCATAAAGTTTGATCTTTTTCACTCAACACTTATAAAAGTGCTACATTTTCTTAGGGATTTCATGTGATGTCAATCGACTTTTTTCTGTCCTTAAGAATTTCCAAATTCCTCAGAACAGAGACATTATTCGCTAGTTTCCTTTTTAAGCTTGTGTTTTCTGCTCTGAAGAAAAAAGAGAAGTCAGAACTCCATAAAAACACTTTGAAAATATTTGGGGACAGGGGATTTAAGGGTAAAACCAAATGATAATTTTCTTTGGGGGAATATAAAAAACACAGTTCTTCACATTTACGTCTTCCCTCCTCTGCCATTCTTTTGGCTTTAAAGAGTTTGATTATGGGTAAATTTCTTTCCAACTTTTTCTCAAAGGATATTCTGTTATTTTGTGTTCTGTCTCTTAAGGAATTTTCCTTATTTCTTTCGTTTTCTCGTCCCTCTCCTGCTCCTCCTCACGTCCGTTCACCCCCTCTCCTCCCCCGCTTGTCCTCTTTCACAGTGTATCATATATTATCCAAAAGATACATTGAAGCAGCCCAGATGAGGTTTTTTGGTCATTATATTGCAAGAGTTTTTAGATCACCAGAATTACTCTCTTTTAATGAACAGTTTCAAAAAAATTCTAGTATTTACATATTTTAAGGTATTTCTTCTTATAAAATGTAAACATCCCAGCTCAATAAGATTATAGATGGCCTCTTGTTTAGAAAAGACCTGCCTTACAATGCTTCAACACTAAGAAGAAGAGTGAAACAAATTTTGTTGTCTGTATGCTTTTTCCATAGAAAAGTCAAGAACGACAACTGAGTGGTTTGCCTTCCCTTCAGTATTTTGGTGTACACAGTTAGTCGACATCTTCTACTGCTTGAATTGTCATTTCAACACCAGCGGGAGAGCACTTTAGTTGACTGTTTTCTGAAAATAGCTAAAATAGTTTACTGGTTAGAAGAAACTCAGCATTAAATCTTGGATGACTCACCAGTGCTCCTTCCATCTGAGTCACTAGTCAATTACCATATTCACCCTTTTGCCCAACTGGGTGGAAGCCTAACATTTAACTGGAATTAAAGATGCAATGCCGGCACCATACGGCTCATTATCTGAGTTTGAAACACCTGCTGCAAGAGAGTAAAAGGCAATCTTGTATGGGTCATTTAATAATTGAGTTAGACAGGAGAAAGTAAATGGCCTTCTGCTGGTACTTTATATTATCACTCATCTTCTCGAAGTGGTAGTGGACACAGGAGGAAGACAGTTTCTTTTTGAAGAAGGGTCAAATTCAGCCTGACAGAATTTTAGCAGCTTTATGCTTGATCCCAAGTACTTATCACTAGGTATCCCTCGTTGTGTTTGGGCAAGAGTTTTATGATTTATTCTCTTAAATGTTACTGCAGGGCTGACTTATCAACACTTGTGATGCTAGACTGAGGTGAAAGAGATTAAGTGAGTCCTGATTCTAACCCATTAACAGTCCAAATTGAAATCTTCCTGGGGAACTCTGAGACTTCATTAACCACAGTTAGTAGATATTTCTGGGATCTAGTTGTAATGTAATTGTCACACAGCATTCCCTTTACTGGAGCTGTAATCTCTACCTACAATACTAGCTGACAGCAGGATCTGGCAGTAAGCAAAGGAGGCACCTTTGGCATCGCCAGAATTGATAATCAAGCTGCAGGATGAATGAGGCTCAAATAAATGTCTTCTACATTTAAGCTGTTTTGAACTTAACACAATTACATCAATGCCCAACTGTGGTTCAGTCTTCAGCTAAAAATTCTATTGTGTTGTCACAGAATTCAGGTATACAAGGAAAGCTAGTAATAAGATTTGAGTGCTATGGTAGATTAATTTGAAGTAATTAAGGAAACTGGAGACCAGAAGAATAAATGACCTTAATAATGAGATTAAGTAAAAGAGCAGGACATATAGAAACAAAAATAAAATAAAAATTTGGGCTGTATTTAGGGAAACATAATATTCATACCAGTGGAGGGATAGCCCTCAATATGAATTGGTGAGAATTTATAGAAAGTAGCTTATTCAACTTCAGAAAGTGTTGTTAATTTTTAATTAGGTTAGATTTTCTCTGCAAATATTTTCTTTATAAAATACAACTTTTCTGATTGTAAATGTGACATATTCTCCCTGATAAACATTTAATGACTCTGCACAGAAATATATAAAGAATGGAATGATAATATTAACATACCTCAAGAAAGATTTCAAAATATGTGAGTATTTGTTGGGAGATGGTTGATTAGTAAGGAGAAATAAGGAGAAAAGGGAAGCTAGAAAAACCACTTTGGTTATATTCTACTTTCTAAGTAATAGCATTGGGAGATGTTCAGTCAAAGCCTTGAGCGTTTGCAGTCTCTGCTCCAGACATATCCCTGTATTTTTGAATCAGAGATATACTCTGTTCTGATAGTTGTTTCAAGCTCCCAAACCATCTCATAATAAATAGGATTCCTACTTAACTTGTCTTCAGAGAGAAAATCCACTAGTCAGACTAATGCGAACGTTCAGTCCACCTAGCACCTTTAGTTCTAGTAATAAATGTATTTATTGACACTCATTTTAAAAGTTGTTTTCTTCGGAATTTTGTGAATATGAGTTAACATCCACTCTGAAACACTAGCAAATTCAACTGTCAGGCTTGCTAAGCTGAAAGCAAGACTTTTGATAATGCTGAATTTATCTACTGCTAGCTGGCCTCTTCCAGGATGGCACTGGTGAATATTAATGCACCTTTTTTTCCCCATTAGAAATTGTGCAAACAGAAAAAAAAAAATTCAAGAAAATAAATTTTCCTATAGACTTGGAGGAGGATTTGAGGATATTTTTCATGTTTTTAATAGTTCAGGCATTCATAAATATAAATTTTTCACTGTCCTGCACTTACTAACCAATTTGAAAGTTCATGACTGGTGAAGGTTTGTAATTTAACTGAGGCATGCATTTAAACAGTGCCCATTTAAAGGTAGGTGTGCAAGATTTAGGAAATCAGTAAATGAACTAAATGAACATCTAAAATTCACATCTCACTCCTTTGTTATCCTCTCTAGTGATATAATTGATCTTCTAAGGAGTTTTATACATTGTTAATGGGTATCTGGGAGGAACAATTGGGCACAATAACAGCAAGGCTAACTGCTAGTTCTGATGATGAAACTGGAAATGTCTCAGAAATTGTATGCTATTTCATTAGGAATTTATTTTATAAGGCATTTTTCCACATCATTAAAATGAACTAAACAAAGTTTTGCTGGCTACATAATTTTTTAGTATATGGATGTACCATGTTTAAGTCAACAGTTCCCCTAGTTTATGGACCTTTAGCTCATTCTTCACACTATCTAGTTTAATAAGGTCCTCCTGGATGTATTTAAACATAAAAATGCTTAAGATGCAAACAACAGTTTTCTTAAAATATCTAAAACCTTTTCATTTGTGAAAAGAAATTGTTTTCAGGGTTCTGGAAATGTTCACCAAATTACAGGTGTTGTATATTGCAGTACGTGACATCAAATTTGAGTTGGCTTACAGCCCTTTCAGAAGTAAATTCTAAGAGACTCTACTACCTATCATAATCCCCTTTTCCCATTGGATCTGGGAACTAGCTCTCACTCAAACAAGCAAGATATTATCAACTCTTTGAGATTCACCTAGAAATCCATGATACCCAGGGGAATTAAAAAATATTACTAACAAATACATGGCTTTTTTTTTTGTTTTTTACAATATTTCAAACAAGGACTACTGTTACATTTCTTACAACCTAAGGAAGGAAGCAGCTGGAAATGTTCAAACGTATCCTTTGATGCTGCATATGGACAACATTAAGGTTCTATTATTATAGCTTGATGAATACAGTTCCATCCCTAGTTCCTGAGTTTTTTCACCTTTCTTTTAAGATGGGAAATTTTCCTGGTTGCAGATTGTTTTGCTTTTTCAGTGAAGAAATAATAACACCTTTGATCTTGGCTTTGTAGCTTAGGCTCCTCTCCCAAGGTACCTTTTATCTCATTTTATAAACATCTGGTGATAGTTATTGTATTTCTATTTTAGAGACTGTCTATGGTGAAACAAAATTCTGAGTTTGATAACTGGAGATTTGTAAAAATTCTAAAATACTTAATATATATTTCTTATTTAGGGTGTGTGTTACTTTAATATACAGCAAAAAATATATACTCAGATATTTACCTATGGTTCTCTTCTTGAAATAAGTATTTTAAAACACTGCCTTTCACATTTAATATATTGCTTTTTCACAAGGAATCAAAAGCATCTTTCAGGTATCATTTAATGTATCCTTATTATTATTTTCTAGAGGTATGAATACAAGCCATTTCAACACATAAATAATTTTTAAAATATGGAGAATTAATTTCTAAATATGTAGAAACAATTACTGGTTAACTTGTAACACACACAATTTAATATTTACCATCAAGTGGAGAATTTTTTCTGGTCATGATAAATGTCTAACTTTGACACTGCATTTAAAAGCACAGATTCTGACATCAGAGAGCCTCAGTTCCATAAAATACCAGGTGTTATGACCCTGGAGGAATTTATACTTTTTGTATCACTGTTTCCTCCTCCGTAAAATGTTCAGAATTATAATAACTACCCAGTTGTTAAGATGATGGCAAGGATATGTAAATTAGTTTCATAGCCCTAGTCAACAAGTTGATAAAGCGAGCAAGTATTTGCTGTAATTATTATTACATTTGCCAAGATTAGTTTTTTTAAACAATGGAAAAAGAAACATTTCTTATTTATTCAAATAAGAATAAATAACTATAATTAGGAAATCTATTGTAACATTTATTAGTAGTGTCTTAAGCATGTACAGATGTTCTATGGTTTTGTGTTGTGATACTAGAAAGAAATGTAAATAAATTTCAACTTATAATATGCTGGAGATCTTAGACTGGTAAAAAATAAAAGTCCAGTTCCAATTCTCCCTTCAACAGAATTGCTACCTAACGGATTCCTTTGAAGCTTTAGTTATCATTTAGAAACATGGTCTGAATTAAAATCCTCTCTGTCATTTGCTGGCCTAACTCATGCCTCTCATATAATTATCTCAATCAATACTAATTGAAGGCTCACAGTATGTATGGTTCTAGAAGAGCTATATTAATTTAAAAGGTAGAAATGCATCAAATACCTGTAGCATTTACCTTAACTTGAAGTAATTTTGATAGTTAGACTTAATCAGAACAATTTCAGTTTTCTTTTTATGCATTTGATCAAACTTTGCTTGATGACTTATTTGTCCATTTATTCCAAAAACTATGCATAATTAGTGCCATTATGAGCCAAACACTATGTTAATTAATAGCAGGGAGAACAGAGATGATTTATCATATCCCCTACTCTTCAGAGGCTCAAAATCCAGCTATGGAATCAGTCAAGGAAGCATGTAAGCTTATACTGATTTTATACTGTGAATTCATGCTGATGTTATAAGTGAAGGAAGTGCAGTTGGGGGATGGAATAAAGAACATTTAACTCTGTCTGAAAGAACCGCAAAAGACTTGCAGGATGGAGTAGGTTTCAGAACAATTAAATGACTTTATTTTGATATCAATAATTAGTTCCATTAGAGAAAATTTTGAAAATGAAATAAAGCTAAAAGTTTGAATAAAACATCTATGATTCCACCCCTCAAAGGTAATTATTGTCAATATATGCTGAATATCCCTCTTGTCAATGGAAAAAAATGTATGTATACATATATACACACATATATAAGGTCCTTTTTTGGTATGTTAAATGTCTAAGTGGTGTTATGCCACAGAAAGATTCTGTGTGAGATTATGGAAATATGAATTCTTTACTGGATAACTTTTCTGAAACTTCATGCTCTAAAGACAGACATTGTATTTTATACAGCTCCTAGAGAGGAACTTACCATATTTATTTTATTATTGAAATTTATTTTATTATTGAAGCTTATTTTCATTTAATACCTATTAATATCATTATGCTTTAAGATACTCTACATAAAGGATTGTTGAGTATAATAATCCTCTTTGAAACACAGGTCAAAAAATGAGTCTCATTGTACACATTGTCATGTTTGTGCCTAACAAGCTTAACATGGGTTTAATAACCAGGGATTTACTCTTCTTCAAGCAGTTTTATATTTCAGAGATTTTTAGATACCTGCTGATCAGAGCCTGACTAACTATATAAAACTCAAAGTGGAGGACAGGAAGAGAGGGTGTTAAAATTCAGATTCCAGAGCTCTATTAGTAGGGCTGATTATTTTTAGGTTGGGCCCTTGTATCTGTGCTAATAATCACAACAACAGAATATCCCTCATGTAATTTTTAGCAAATAATCTTTAGAATATGCATAGCCTTGAAGTCAGGGTATGAAGCAGAAGAATACCTGAGTTGTGACCTAAGCTAAGCTTACACCCTAAAAATTTGTATTGAAATCAGATGATGGGGGGGGGGAACTAAATGCAGGATGAACTGCCTGACCAAGTAACAGTTACTTTTCTCTCTGAATAACGCAATGTCAGATCCTTCTCTGAAGAATTTTCGGTATGCTGGAGAGACCCAGCAATTCCAAACAAAGGGAAAAAGTAAAACGAACCGAAATAAGAAGTGGCAACTCAAGAACGATCACTTATGGAAAGACCTAAAGGATGTAGTATTCAGATAAAGCTTTCAATTGCTCTAGATATGGGGGTTAAAAAAGGAAACACGTATTTCTAAATGAAAGAATCAGCATGAACAAAGAAATAGGGGTAAGAAAATATGGGAAAATGTGAGAATCTTTTGATCAAGGCACAGATGCATGAGTGGGAATTCAAAATAATTAGTGGAGTTTGGTTTGGTCAAATGTGTGTTTGAACCAAAATTAGTGCTCAATGGGAAAGCACATAAGTTTTTATGTAAGGGACACACATTCAAAGAAAACAGCACTGATGTAATTCCTGTTACGAGATTTTAAAAGCAAAACCCATATTGGTTTCTGATGGGACCTCTAAGAATCTCAAGTTATGTGCAGATGTGTGTTGTACAGTAATCTTTTCCTTCAGTGAGAATCCATTAAATTTTTAAGAAACCACTTGAGAAATCTAATTTTGAAATGTTTTGGCATTAAACTATTTTAATGGTTTATAAATGCAGTAAAATAACATGTAATCAAAAGGAACTTTAGGTCCCTTACATTGTAAAAAATTTCCTTAAACTGGATAAGAATGAGATAACTATCTTCAGGACCAAGAAACTGAGACAGTAGTAGAGCTGCCATTTAAACTTGCTATGAGCATATTCCGTGTAAACAAACACTTTCAAAACTGTCCAAATATTTATGAGAAGATCCTTCTCAAGTTGTCATTATTTGTCTCAAGTATGAGGAAAACGTCCCTTGTTTCAAGTAGCTTTGGTTAAGTAGCAGTCAGAATCTCTGTTTCTTCACTGAAATTTCTTACTTGTAAATGAACATCAGCATCTTGATTTTCATTTTCCAAGAATATGATACTGAAAATTGTCTACAGATACGAAAGACAGGCATGAGTTCTTCTGGAATATCTAATCCTAATATTATATGCCTCCATTTAATTCAAACAATTCTGTGCAAGGGTAATCCGTTTGACTGCAGGTGGGTTTGGAAGAGAACTAATTTGGGTCCAGGATTAGCTGGATGTTTTAGAAGCAACAATTCTCTAGATTGCTGATTCTGATGTTAATAACCCAGATGTTAGTAAAAGCTGCCAGCTGGGAACACAATGACCAAATTCCCTGCATATGCACTCTAATGATGATGAGTGAATCATCTGACCACAACTAGCATTCTTGGCTTAACTGACTATTAAGGCTTGTAACCTCATTTCCTCAGTTTAAGACACTGTAGAAATTTAACACACAGTGTAGAAATTTAACAAAGTGGATGCTATTAAAAAATCCACTGCCTGTTCGCTATTTTTATACTTCCAAAACATAACTGCCTTTGTGTTTTGATTGTCTCAGAAGCAATATAACTAAGTTATGCATAAAAATTTAAGTTTTTTCACTTCTCTCCCTATAAGAAAATAAGGAAATGTATGGCGATCTACAGATGCCAGCCCACAACTTCACCCCTACCCAGCTGTTAACAGAGATGGTTCATGAAATCACTGATATCAGATACAAAAGGCCAACATTTGAAATGATGGTGCTTCGTCTGTCTCAGAGTATGTTCTCTTCCCTTTTTACATGGCTATGAGGGGGTAGATAGATACTGTAATGATATGGTTGAATAAAGCTTCAAAAGCAAGTAAAAATGAAGTGAAACAAAGGCAATATCAGTTCCTACATTAATAGTTTACGTCTGCGGGCAGATGAACCACATCAAAGGACTTTAGCTCCCTTGCTGGTCATTACTGTACAGCTGATTTGGTTGTGTGTGTACAGCCTAAGACTGCGTAGCTGTCATACCTGGTGGTGTTTCCTTTTTAAGGCTGAGACAGTGGGATCGGCAGCTACACTGCCCCCTATTTTCCTAACATGTTTTCCATCAGATAAAATCCACTGGAAAGACATTTGAAATTAAACTACTAAAATCTGTAGAATTGAAACTCCAAACTCACAATAGTGAATTTGTTTATTCTTTTCTTCTTTTGGGTGGTGAGAGAGAAAGGAAAGCTATGTAATTAGAAAATTTTTTCAAACTTAATTAATAGTATGTGAATACTTTTCTCAATACCCCATCTAAATCTTTGTGAGCCAGATGTGAGCATAAAACCAAGTAAATACTCATCTCAGATCTATTGATTTATATATAGAGGAAAATAGAGAAACTTTATAGTCAAGCATATTCTATAAATTCTCGTCTTTGTGCACAGCATGAAAACATTTCAGAGCTTTTCAGATTGATGAAGAGAAATGCCTCATTAAATAACATAGAGCCCCATGCAGTATTATAAAAACCACATGGATAGTGTTATAGAGAGTTATTCCTTGGATCAAGCAAAGAGAAATTTTTGCATAGGAATCAGTGAATTTGTCCAAAAACTGAGCACAGGATAGAAAACCTCTTCTTTTAGATTTTTTAAAAGTTTACTTATGTACACATGGTATTTCACAATATGAACTAGTAATAAATCAATGGGATGTATGTAGCTCAGTATGGCTAACATACTTTTTCTTGAATTTAAAGGGAATGTTCTGAGCATATTACACCAAAATATGATGTTTACTCTAGGTTTTGAGTAGACAATTACCAAGATAACGAATTTTCTTTCCATTCTATTCCACAGAGGTTTCATTATTAGTGATTGGGGCTTTTCTGCATCCTTTAAAAAAGTTTAATGATTTTCTCCTTTAATCTACTAAAAGCATGAATTTTATTATGAATTTTCTAATTCTAAATAATCTTTGCAGGTCAAGCAGTGAATGTTAATTGGCCATAGCATCTGTGTATATATCTTGGATATGATATGCCAATATTTACTTGAAATTTCTCCAACTATGACACAAGCATTGGGGCTACATTCTTTATACATAAAGGGTGGAAAATAATCAGAAACAGGTAGATTGAGAAAGGACACCAGAATCTGATGTGTCACTGAACTAGTGTTGAGTTTATCACTTTTTCCTTCCAGTACCCCCTGGACTGAATTTAACATACTCAGATGTATGGAAATGACAACTATGGTAGAGATAGAAAAAGCCTCAGGATAAAACCCTTAAATTCTGGCTCAAGGAGTGAGAAAGGGAATTCCTAAACTCAGAGCAAGTAGAAGAAAATCCTTTTGTTCCTCTTTCATTCTTTCTCCTCTATGGTCTTGCACCCCAGCCCCAAAGCAATTTCATGGTGGCTGCTGTGACAGCAGTAAGAACACTGTGATCCTGCAGGACCCCGACTCTGAGGATGTAGAAACTCCTCTGGGTGATAATGCAGCAGTTCCAAGATGGCAAAGAAGAACCTCATTGCTATTTGTTTGTTATTCTCTGTTCTATTGCCTTTGGGCCTTGGGCATGATACACTGTGAACAGGAACTTCAAGAAACAAAAAAAGGAATACCAGGGAACCAGAAATTATCAGAATGATTACAGCAGGTGAGGACCACAAGAACATGACTCATAAAGTGGTTAATGAGCTCCTGGGCTTACCCAACTTATACAGTCTTGGACTTGAGCATAATTTTTTTTTAATTTTTTATTTTGGTATCATTAATGTACAATCACTAGAACATTATGATTACTAGACCCACTATTATCGAATTCCCCACACATACCCCACTGCAGTCACTGTCCATCAGCGTAGTAAGATGCTATAGAATCAATACTTGTCTTCTCTATAAATACTGCCTTTCCAGTGTCCCCCACTGCTGTATTACATGTGCTAATCATAAGGCCCCTTTTTCCCTCTTATCCCTCCCTTCCCACCCATCCTCCCCAGTCCCTTTCCCTTTGGTAACTATTAGTCCGTTCTTGGGTTCTGTGAGTCTGCTGCTGTTTGTTCCTTCTGTTTTTTCATTGTTCTTATACTCCACAGATGAGTGAAATCATTTGATACTTGTCTTTCTCCGCCAGGCTTGGTTCACTGAGCATAATACCCTCTAGCTCCATCCATGTTATTGTAAATGGTAGCATTTGTTTTTTTCTTATGGCTGAATAATATTCCATCGTGTATATGTATCACATCTTCTTTATCCATTCATCTACTGATGGACACTTAGGTTGCTTCCATTTCTTAGCGCTAAGATAAACATAGGGGTGCATATGTCTTTTCCAAACTGCTCTGCTGCATTCTTAAGGTAAATTCCCAGGAGTGGAATTCCTGGGTCAAATGGTATTTCTATTTTGAGTTTTTTGAGGAACCTCCATACTGCTTTCCGCAATGGTTGAACTAGTTTATATTCCCACCAGCAGTGTAGGAGGGTTCCCCTTTCTCCACATCTTCACCAACACTTGTTGTTGATTGCTTTTGGATGTTGGCCATCCTAACTGGTGTGAGGTGATATCTCATTCTGGTTTTAATTTGCATTTCTCTGATGATTAGTGATGTGGAGCATCTTTTCATTTGCCTGTTGGCCATCTCAATTTCTTCTTTGGAGAAGTGTCTGTACAGCTCCTCTGCCCATTTTTTAATTGGCTTATGTGCTTTTTGTTTGTTGAGGTGCATGAGCTCTTTATATATTTTGGATGTCAACCCCTTATCAGATATGTCATTTATGAATATATTCTCCCATACTGTAGGGTGTCTTTTTGTTCTACTAATGGTGTCCTTTGCTGTACAGAAGCTTTTTAGTTTGATATAGTCCCACTTGTTCATTTTTGCTTTTGTTTCCCTTGCCCTGGGAGATATGTTCATGAAGAAGTTGCTCATGTTTAGGTCCAAGAGACTTCTGCCTATATGTTTTTTTAAGAGTTTTATGGTTTCATGACTTACATTCAGTTCTTTGATCCATTTTGAGTTTACTTTTGTGTATGGGGTTAGACAGTAATTCAGTTTCATTCTCTTACATGTAGCTGTTCAGTTTGCCAACACCAGCTGTTGAAGAGGCTGTCATTTCCCCATTGTATATCCAAGGCTCCTTTATCATATATTTATCGACCATACATGCTTGGGTTTATATCTGGGCTCTCTAGTCTGTTCCATTGGTATATGGGTCTGTTCTTGTGCCAGTAACAAATTGTCTTGATTACTGTGGCTTTATAGTAGAGCTTGAAATCAGGGAGCATAATGCCCCCTGATTTATTCTTCCTTTTCAGGATTGCTTTGTCTATACAGGGTCTTTTGTGGTTCCATATGAATTTTAGAACTATTTGCTCTAGTTCATTGAAGAGTGCTGTTGGTATTTTGATAGGGATTGCACTGAATCTGTAGATTGCTTTAGGCAGGGTGGCCATTTTGACAGTATTAATTCTTCCTATCCATGAGCACGGGATGTGTTTCCATTTATTTGTATCTTCTTTAATTTCTCTCATGAGTGTCTTATAGTTTTCAGAGTATAGGTCTTTCACTTCCTTGGTGCTAGGCATTTTTTTCTTTTTGATGCAATTGTGAATGGAATTGTTTGCCTGATTTCTCTTTCTGCTAGTTCACCGTTAGTGTATAGGAATGCAACAGATTACTGTGTATTAACTTTCCTGCAACTTTGCTGAATTCAGATATTAGATCTAGTAGTTTTGGAGTGGATTCTTTAGGGTTTTTTATGTACACTGTCATGTCATCTGCAAACAGGGACAGTTTGACTTTTTCCTTACCAATCTGGATGCCTTTTATTTCTTTGTGTTGTCTGAGTGCCATGGCTAGGACCTCCAGAACTATGTTGAATAGAAGTGGGGAGAGTGGGCATCCTTGTCTTGTTCCTGATCTTAAGGGCAAGGCTTTCAGCTTCTCACTGTTAAGTATGATGTTGGCTGTGATTTTGTCATATATGGTCTTTATTATGTTGAGGTACTTGCCCTCTATACCCATTTTGTTGAGTTTTTATCATGAATGAATGTTGAATTTTTTCAAATGCTTTTTCAGCATCTATGGAGATGATCATGTGGTTTTTGTCCTTCTTTTTGTCTATGTAGTGGATGATGTTGATGGATTTTCGAATGTTGTACCATCCTTGCATCCCTGGGATGAATCTCACTTGATCAAGATGGATAATCTTTTTGATGTATTTTTGAATTCAGCTTGCTAATATTTCATTGAGTATTTTTGCATCTGTGTTCATCAGGGATATTGGTCTGTAATTTTCTTTTCTTGTGGTGTCTTTGCTTGGTTTTGGTATTAAAGTGATGTTGGTCTCATAGAATGAGTTTGGGAGTATTCCCTCTTCTACTTTTTGGAAAACTTTAAGGAGGATGGGTACTAGGTCTTCACTAAATGTTTGATAAAATTCAGCAGTGAAACCATCTGGTCCAGGGGTTTTGTTCTTAGGTAGTTTTTTGATTACCAATTCCATTTCTTGCCTGGTAATTGGTCTATTCAGATTATCTGTTTCTTCCTGGGTCAGCCTTGGAAGGTTGTATTTTACTAGAAAGTTGTCCATTTCTTCTAGATTATCCTTTTGTTACCATATAATTTTTCAGAGTATTCTCTAAGAATTCTTTGTATTTATGTGGTGTCTGTAGTGATTTTTCCTTTCTCATCTCTGATTCTTTTTATGTCTGTAGGCTCTCTTTTTTTCTTGATAAGTCTGGCTAAGGGTTTATCTACTTTGATTATTTTCTCAAAGAACCAGGTCCTGCTTTCATTGATACTTTCTATTGTTTTATTCTTCTCGATTTTATTTATTTCTGCTTTAATCTATATTATGTCCCTCCTTCTACATACTTTGGGCCTCATTTGTTCTTCCTTTTCTAGTTTCATTAATTGTGAGTTTAGACTGTTTGGTTGGGGTTTTTCTTCTTTCTTCAGGCAGGCCTGTATTGCAATATATTTCCCTCTTAGGACGGCCTTTGCTGCATCCCACAGATTTTGCGTTGTTGAATTATTGTTGTCATTTGTCTCCATATATTGCTGGATCTTTGTTTTTATTTGGTCATTGATTCATTGATTATTTAGGAGCATGTTATTAAACCTCCATGTGTTTGTGGGCTTTTCTGTTTTCTTTGTGTAATTTATTTCTAGTTTCATACCTTTGTGATCTGAGAAGCTGGTTGGTACAATTTCAATATTTTTCAATTTACTGAAGTTCTTTTTGTGGCCTAGTGTATGATCTATTCTTGAAAATGTTCCATGTGCACTTGAGAAGAATGTGTATCCTGTTGCTTTTGGATGGAGTGTTCTGTAGTTGTCCGTCAGGTCTATCTGTTCTAATATGTCAGTTAGTGCCTCTGTCTCTTTGTTTATTTTCTGTCTGGTCGATGTGTCCTTTCGAGTGAGTGGTGTGTTGAATTCTCCTAAAATGAATGCATTGCATTCTGTTTCCCCCTTTGATTCTGTTCATATTTGTTTCACATATGTAGGTGATCCTGTGTTGGGTGCATATATATTTATAATAGTTATATCCTCTTGTTGGACTGACACCTTTATCATTATTTAAGGTCCTTCTGTGTCTCTTGTTATTTTCTTTGTTTTGAAGTCTATTTTGTCTGATACAAGTACTGCAATTCCTGCTTTTTTCTCCCTATTAGTTGCATGAAATATCTTTTTCCATACCTTTACTTTCAGTCTGTGTATGTCTTTGGGTTTAAAGTGAGTCTCTTGTAGACAGCATATAGATGGGTCTTGTTTTTTTATCCATTCAGTAACTCTATGTCTTTTGATTGGTACATTCAGACCATTTACATTTGGGTGATTATCGATAGGTATGTACTTATTGCCATTGCAGGCTTTAGATTCGTGGTTACCAAAGGTTCAAAGGTAACTCCCTTACTATCTAACAGTCTAATTATCTCACTTTGTATTCTATTATAAACACAACCTAAAGCTTCTTTTTTTTTTCTTCTTTTTCTTCCTCCTCCATTCTTTGTATGTTATGAATCATATTCTGTACTCTTTGTCTAGCCCTTGGGTGACATCTGTTTAGCCTTCGGAATACTTCCATCTATAGGAGTCCCTCCAAAATGCACTGTAGAGTTGCTTTGTGGGAGGTAAATTCTCTCAGCTTTTGCTTATCTGAAAATTGTTTAATCCCTCCTTAAAATTTATATGATAACCTTGCCAGGTACTGTATTTTTGGTTCAAGGCCCTTCTGCTTCATTGCATTAAATGTATCATGCCATTCCCTTCTGGCCTGTAAGGTTTCTGTTGAGAAATCTGATGATAACCTAATGGGTTTTCCTTTGTATGTGATCTTTTTCTCTATCCAGCTGCTTTTAAAAGTTTGTCTTTATCCTTGATCTTTGCCATTTTAATTATTATATGTCTTGATGTTGTCTTCCTTGGGTCCCTTGTGTTGGGAGATCCATGCACCTCCATGGCTTGAGAGACTATCTCCTTCCCCAGAGTTGGGAAATTTTCAGCAATTACCTCTTCTATGAGACTTTCTATCCCGTTTTCTCTCTCTTCTTCTTCTGGTACCCCTATAATGCGAATATTGTTCTGTTTGGCTTGGTCACACCGTTCTCTCAATATTCTTTCATTCTTAGAGATTCTTTTTTCTCTATGTGCCTCAGCTTGTTTATATTCCTTTTCTCCAAATTCTATTCCATTTACCTTCTCTTCTACTACATCTAATTTGCTTTTAAATCCTTCCATTGTATGTTGCATTTCAGATATGGAATTTCTTAATGATTGAATCTCCAACTTAAATTCGTTCTTGAGTTCTTGAATATTTTTCTGTACCTCCATAAGCATTTTTATAATTTTTATTTTGAACTCTCTTTCAGGAAGATTGGTGAATTCAGTTTCATTTGGTCCTTTTTCTGGGGTTTGTGAGATTTTTGGTCTGAACCATGTTCTTTTGACATTTCATATTTCTGTGTGGTGCCCACTAGTGAGCAGAAACTCCAGTCTCTGGAGCTATTCAGCCCCTAGAGTGAGGATGGGGGTTGTAGGGGAGTGGAGCTGGTGCCTGGGGGGAGGAAAGATCTGTTTCCCGATTCCTGTCTGTGGTGCCTGTCTCCAGTGTCAGAGCCAGTGGGCCAAGCACACACGTGTAAGCCTCTGCTTTGCGTCTCTAGCTGTTGTAGGTGGGGCCTCCCTCTGACTGGCCTGATGCCTGTGCAGTGACTGCCAGTTTGTGAGCAGGTGCCGGCAGGCCAGGAGGAAGGCTCAGCAGGCTGTGTCACAGAGGGTGCCTCAGAGCTTAGTAGGCAACCAGGGGGATGGAGCACCTGAAGCTCCTCAAAGTTCCCAACCAGCTGGGCAGAGCACTTCCAGACAGTCTTGTCCAGCTCTCCCTTCTCCTGTTCAGCAAGCTCCATGCAAACCCTGCCCCTTCAGCAGCCCTCTCACTGCTAGGAAGCCTCTCAGACAGCCCACCCTTCCTCTGACACAGAGCAGCTGGGTGTGGATCCCGTCCTCCACAACAGCTGGAATGTCAGTCTCTCAGGCCATCTGCCCGTCCGAGCTCCCCAACATCCAGAGCACCACACAATATAGACTTCTGCTCACAAAGCAGATCTCCAGGGTGAGGTGTTCAGCAGTCCCCAGCTTCTACCCCCTCCCAGCTCCATTTCTCTTCCTTCTGCTGGTGAGCTGGGGTAGGGGAAGGGCTTGGATTCCACCAGAGTAAGGTTTTCGTATGTTACCCTTTTTCATGAGGTCTGCTCTGTTCGTGAGGTCTGTATGCAGTCTGGTTCAGCCTTCTTTCTTCTTGCTGTTTTAGGGTTAGTTGTATCAATTAACTGTATTTTTGTACTATTTTTGGTTTTGCAAGGAGTTCTCCGGGTTACCTCTCATGCTGCCATCTTGAATACCCCTTGAACCTAATTTTTATACCAAAGACTTTAAGACTGAGCTAATGCACAGATTTTCTGTAGATGTCAGATGAACCACTGAGTGATGAACATGTAGGACAAATATAAATGGCATTGTAAAGTCTATGAAAACTGAATTGACATTGGAACCACAGTACAGAGAAGGTGGATTAGAATTTGAAGCTTGACTGCTTGTCAAAACAACCTGATCTACAGGCTAACTACCCATCAAAACAAAAATTATCAATATTATCTATAGGACTATAAAAGCTCAGAACATAATGTCCAGAATGGCCAGGATACAATCCAAAATTACTTGGAATGAGAAAAATGAAAATTCTAACTTTCAATGAAAAAAAAAAAATCAACAGTACCCCAAAATGAGATGACATAAATGTTGGAATTATCTAAAAATATTTTTAAAGCAGTAATTATAAAAATGTCAAATGAGCAATAACATTCAATAAATTCAATAAATACAATGGTTTCAGCAAAGAAATAAGAGACATACAGAAGAACAAAGTGGAAATTTAAAACTAGAAAACTCAAAAAGTAATTGGATGGACTCAAGCAGCAGGGAGACAACAAAGGAAAGAATCGGAGAGCTTGAAAACAGATCAGCAAAAATTATCCAATCTGAATAGCAGAAGAAAAAATATTTTAAAATGAAAAGAGCCTCAGGACTTACTCTGGTTTAATGTTTGTTTCATCAGAGTCCCAGAAGAAGGGGAGAAAGAGTGAAACACTAGAAAAATATTGAAGTCATTGCTGAAAACTGCCCATGTTTGGCAAAGGACACACACAAATTCAAGGAGCTGAGCAAACACTTAATAGGATAATCTCAAAGAAATCTATGTCCATATACAATATAACCAAATTACTTACAAAGAACATTGAGATGGCTCTAACTCACTAAGTGAAATTTAACAAAATTCAAAACTAATAAATATGGAGGTTCAAAAATCTCTAACTTGGATATTATAAATCACACTTGACATTATTTTGGGATTTAAAGAAGAAATCAAATGGAAACTAAAAACTACTTTCAATAGAATTACATTGATAGGTCCAAATATTAAAATATACAGGAAGAAGCCAAAGTAGTATTCTGAGGAATAAATTGCATTTATTGAAGTGACTGCAAATATTCAAACAAAATCTACTGTCCAGAGTTAGCCAACCTTGAGGTTAAGGTTGGAGGTACAGTCTCCAGACATCAAATCTGCCCAAGACTTTGACTCCAAGTACAAGGAGTTAAGGTCTAATTGCATAGTTAGAGGGAAGACTCCACAAACAGCCACTCTCACTCTGACACCTAGTGCAAGTTCAGGGGTTTACCTGAAGCATCCTCAGATTTGATAATTCACTAGAAAGACTTAGAGAACTCACGGAAAGTTAAGGTCAATCCCATTCCTAAGGGGTAGAAATATGGATCATTTCTAGGAAGGAAAATGTGCCACCGAAGATGTTTAATCAGAGAAGTAACATTCTGTATCTGTATTTTGGACTGGAAACTCTGTTCTTTGTGGAGTTTGGATTGGAGAGGGAAGGAGAAGCAGGAAGACATGTTGATCAGAGCCTGAACTAGTACAGACAAAACAGGAATATTTACTTGCTCATTTCTAAATGTGTCATGATATTTGAATGTAGTTTATCTGAGTTAATTTCTCCACTTTTAAAATTAATTTTAGTTAATTATCCTGTATTTACCTATTAGCATAATTCGATCTAATTGCATGTTAATGTAAATAGCTCTAATCACATAATTTGTATGGTGTTAAGGACATAATTAGATGATGCACAATTATAATTTTAATGATGTCATAAAATCTTTAAAAGGCATAGCCAGACATAAGCCTACACATAGCAGTAATATGCCCCTTGAGGTCAGAGACTGTGAGAAGTGGAAAGGACCATATATTGTCCAGTTCAACTCTGTCATTTAACAAGTAGTATTTTAACAAAGAGTATGAAATGGGTATTTGCATAGAATCTTCCTAAATTCATTTTTTTATCTCTATATACTAAATGAAATTAGTTTTTTTAAAAATGTGAGAGAATTAGACCTTCAAGGAATGCACTAGTCCTTTGAAAGAAGAAGAATTTTTGGAATAAAGAATAGATTGGTGCATGGGATGGTTTTCAGCTCATTTAATTTACTCATTCATGTGACATTTACTGGGAACCTACTTATTCTAGGACTTTAAACCAGGTCCTCTTGATCAGCAAACATTAGATCTCAAACTATATATTACACTATCTCCCATGAATAAGACTGGTCTACAATAATAAAAGGGGAAATATAAATGAATCACGATACAGTGCAGGGTGTTCTTTAATAGGCCAAAAAATAACTAGTATTATAGAGGAATGAACAATGAAATATGTTTACAGGAATTTGGGAAGGTTTTATACTAGGGATGATAAGTGAGTTACATGTTAAAGGGGAAGCAAGAATTTAACAGATAAAGTAGAGGAGGAAGGCAATTCTGTCCAAGGAAGCATTTTTTTCAAAGGTAAATTATTATTACAAAGCTTGATGCACCTGAGTGCCAAACTAGGATTTGTGTGGAGAGAGTGGTGATGTTGGACATTTAGTTTGGGGATGGAGTGTAAAAGACACCATTTGCCGTACTAAGGGTCTGAGCTCTGCTTTGTAGACTATGAAAAACTGATAAATACTTTTAAATATAGAAAAATTTCTATACTGCTGACAGACTCCTTCCCAGCTTATGGAAATTGCTAGTCTTCAAATTGGTAGGCTCTTACAAAAAATAAATAACAGTTCTTATAATTTATAGAAGGAATTTTTTTTTTAATTCTTAATTCCAACTCAAAAAGGGTATTTCTCAAATGTACTATTTTCAAACACTTATTATTCTCTCTTTTCTTGGGTCTTTAAAGCAGACATAACTCTCACTTAAATTTTTTTCCAAATTTTAAGTGGAAAGAATGAAGATGTATTATGAATGTTAAAATCTTGTTGGCTTCACCAGTGATTGCTGTGTATCCGCAGATAAGTGATTACTCTTTAATAAACTGAGATGAGAACCTTAATCATTAATAAAATTTGTCAGGTGTGGCAGAATCCCAGATGCTTGCATAATTCCTCTCATACCCCTGCTTAAGTAAAATCACCTGGGAAATATCATTAATTGTAGCATGAAAATGTATCTAAATACAGAGTTCTGAAAAAAATAGAACAATGATTTAATATGCAGACTTGGGGAAAAGAAAGAGATCAAAACTGGGATTGGTTAAGATATGACAAGGTATTGTGTTTGAAAATGACAGGAAAGGAAACGCAATCAGATGATCCACAATAGAGGAATAGAAATAATGACCTGCTTTTGAAAGTGGAACAGGTTGGCTAGGATAGAACGTGAGCAGAAACAACATTCTTTTGTCATCTAAAGGGGCAGGTATATAGAACCAAATTAAGTGTAGGTTGGCACAGTAATTTGGAATGCTTTCTCCTCCAGCAGGTGATAAAGATGTGGCAGTGGATCTCACATAGTATAGAATCTTAGAATCGGTTTCTTAATTATATTAAGTTCATAAAAAATTGAACTCATCCAGCAAACACTTTATTATTGAGCAGTTTGGTTCAGTTTATCCCTCTGTTGGTAAACCCTCAGCACCAGGAGGAAATTACGTTTAAATAATATTAAATTCTATTCATTTCTAACTATGAAATGTCTCTTTTCATTTGTTTCACATGATTGTTTCATTAAATACTCAAATATTCAAATATTTACACAGATAAATATGTCTTTAAAGGCTAGGGTAAGGAAATTTTTTTTTTTATTATTTCTTCTCTTTTCCATTCTCCTTACTCTAGTACCAGGCAGAGTACTTTTTACATAGTAGACATTAGAAGCTTTAGTCAATTGAATTTATTATTGAAATTCATGCACATATAGCAAAATTGCAGCACCATACTATTTAACCAAGCTGTTGCTGAGTAAGTTTTAAATACAAATAAATACAAATTACTACATTAAAAGGTATACGAACATTTGTTAAGGACATATGGATAGAGAGAAGGTTCTTTTTTTTTGTAATTTCTTTTTTTTACTAAGGTATTATTGACATACACTCTTATGAAGGTTTCACATAAAAAACAATGTGGTTACTACATCCACCCATATTATCAGTCTCATACCCCATTGCAGTCATTGTCCATCAGGGTAGTAAGATGCTACAGATTCATATTCGCCTTCTCTGTGCTACACTATCTTCCCCGAGACCCCCACACCATGTGTACTAAACATAATACCCCTCAATCCCCTTCTCCCTCCCTCCTCACCTGCCTTCACACACCCCTCCCCTTTGGTAACCACTATTCCCTTCTTGGAGTCTCTGAGTCAGCTGCTATTTTGTTCCTTCAATTTTGCTGTGTTGTTATACACCACAAATGAGGGAAATCATTTGGCACGTGTCTTTGTCCACCTGACTTATTTCACTGAGCATAATATCCTCCAGCTAAATCCATGTTGTTGCAAATGGTAGGATTTGTTTCTTTCTTATGGCTGAATAGTATTCCATTGTGTATATGTACCACCTCTTCTTTATCCATTCATCTACTGATAGATACTTAGGTTGCTTCCATATCTTGGCTATTGTAAATAGTGCTGCAATAAACATAGGGGTGCATATGTCTTTTTGAATTGGAGAACTTGCATTCTTTGGGTAAATTCCTAGGAGTAGAATTCCTTGATCAAAGGTATTTCTATTTTTAGTTTTTTGAGAAACCTCCACAATGGTTGAACTAGCCTACATTCCCACCAGCAGTGTAGGAGGGTTCCCCTTTCTCTGCATCCTCACCAGCATTTGTTGTTCTTAGTCTTTTTAATCCTGGCCATCCTTACTGGTGTGAGGTGATATCTCATTGTGGTTTTAATTTGCATTTCCCTGATAATTAATGATGTGAAGCATCTTTTCATATGTCTGTGGGCCATCCGAATTTCTTCTTTGGAGAATTGTCTCTTCATATCCTCTGCCCATTTTTTTAATTGGGGTATTTGCTTTTTGGGTGTTGAGGTGTGTGAGTTCTTTATATCTTTTGGATGTTAAACCCTTGTCAAGTATATTCTCCCATACTGTAGGATGCCTTTTTGTTCTATTGATGGTTTCCTTTGCTGTACAGAAGCTTTTTAGTTTGATGTAGTCCCATGTGTTCATTTTTGCTTTTCTTTATGTCCAAAGCTCCTTTTTTTTTTCCCACCACTAACACATCTTCCCAATTTTATTCTCCATTTACTGTAATCATTTTTGTTGGGAATCATTGCTTTTTTTTTTTTTTTTTCTATTTAAAATTGACAACCAAGATTCACTAGCAAACCTCTTTAGTTCTTCTCAGGCAGTTACCACCCCAGTTTGTTCCCCTTTTCTTCTTTTCCCTAGCCCAAATGTTTCCCAGGCCGATTTCTGCAGCTCTGAATGGTCCACCAGATTTCATTCTTCTCTTGGCTTTTGAACAGACACATTTCTGTGATCTTCTGTTTCTGACACTCCCCACTTCATTTGGGGGTTTTGTTCTGAGAATATTCCTTTTATATTAGAGGGTGAGAGTTTGTATTGCCTTCTTAGGTGGTAGATGGGGAATTGTAAATATATTTGTGAGGCACAAACACACCAATGGCCAAGACAAAGTTGTCCTGGGGGTGAAGGGCTGAGTTCTCAAATGCCCAGGGTCCAATCGCTCCAGTCTGATGCTTTTTTAGCTCATCTGTAGGCCAAGAGCGGCTTGAAGGATGTGCAGAGCTTTCTGACGTACAAGGTAAGGCCAATGGCCAATGGCCAGGGGGCTGCCGGGGTGGGGCTCCTGGCTCACCCACACTCTTCCTAGGATGGGGACTTTGGCCTGCTTGCGAAGATGCATTCAGGAAGAAGTTGTTCATGCTTATATTCAGGATATTTTTGCCTATGTTGTCTTTTAAGAGTTTTATGGTTTCAAGACTTACATTCAGGCCTTTAATTCATTTTGAATTTACTTTTATGTATGGGGTTAAACAGTAATCCAGTTTCATTCTCTTGCATGTAGCTGTCCAGTTTTCCAACACCAGATGTTGAACAGGCTGTCATTTCCCCATTTATGTCCATAGCTCCTTTAGTGTATATTAGGTGGGTTTATATCTGAGCTCTTAGTCTGTTCCATTGGTCTATTCCTCTGTTCTTGTGCCAGTACCAAATTGTCTTGATTACTGTGGCTTTGTAGTAGAGCTTGAAGTTGGGGAGCATGAACCCCCAGCTTTATTCTTCCTTCGCATAATTGCTTTGGCTATTTGGAATCTTTGGTGGTTCCGTATGAATTTTAGAACGATTTTCTCTAGTTCGTTGAAAAATGCTGTTGGTATTTTCATAGGAATTGCATAGAATCTGTAGATTGCTTTAGAAGATCATCATTTTGACAATATTAATTCTTCCTATCCATAAGCACAGTATGTGTTTCCATTTATTGGTATCTTCTTTAATTTCTCTCATGTGTGTCTTGTAGTTTTCAGAGTATCGGTCTTTCACTTCTTTGGTTAAGTTTATTCCTAGGTATTTTATTCTTTTTGATGCAACTTTGAATGGAATTTTTTTCCTGATTTCTCTCTCTGCTAGGTCATTGTTAGTGTATAGGAGTGCCACAGATTTCTGGGTATTAATTTTGAATCTTGCAACTTGCTGAATTCAAATATTAGATCTAGTAGTTTTGGAGTGGATTCTTTAGGGCTTTCTTTGTACAATATCATGTCATCTGCAAACAGTGGCAGTTTAAGTTCTTCTTTACCAATGTGGATGCTTTTTATTTCTTTGTGTTGTCTGATTGCCATGGCAAGGTCCTCCAGAACTATGTTGAATAAAAGTGGGTAGAGTGAGCATACTTGTCTTGTGACTGATCTTAAAAGAAAGCCTTTCAGTTTCTTGCTGTTAAGTATGATACTGGATGTAGGTTTGTCATATATGGCCTGTATTATGTTGAGGTACTTGCCCTCTCTACCCATTTTGTTGAGAGTTTATCATGAATGGATATTGAATTATGTTGAATGCTTTCTCAGCATCTATGGAGATGATCATGTGGTTTTTGTCTTTTTTGTTGATGTGGTAGATGACGTTGATGGATTTTCTAATATTGTAACATTCTTGCATGCCTGGAATAAATCCTACTTGATCATGGTGGATGATCTTTTTGATACATTTTTAAATTCGGTTTGCTAATATTTTGTTGAGTATTTTTCCATCTAAGTTCATCAGGGATATTGTCTATAATTTTCTTATTTTGTGGTGTCTTTGCCTGGTTTTGGTATTAGAGTGATGCTGGCCTAATAGTATGAGTTTGGAGGTATTCCCTCATCCTCTCCTTTTGGAATACATTAAGGAGGATGGGTGTTAAGTCTTCACTAAATTTTTGATAAAATTCAGCAGTGAAGCCATCTGGTCCAGGAGTTTTGTTCGTAGGTAGCTTTTTGATTACCAATTCAATTTCATTGCTGGTAATTGCTCTGTTCAGATTTTCTGTCCTTTCTGGCTCAGCCTTGAGAAGTTGTATTTTTCTAGGAAGTTGTCCATTTCTTCTAGGTTATCCAGTTCATTACCATATAATTTTTCATAATATTCTCTAATAATTCTTTGTATATCTGTGGTGCACATAGTGATTTTTCTTTTCTCATTTCTGATTCTATTTATGTGTGTAGACTCTTTTTTTTCTTGATAAATCTGGCTCTATGTTTGTCAATTTTGTTTATTTTCTTGAATTACCAGTTCCTGGTTTCCTTGATTTTTTTCTATTGCTTTATTCTTTTTGATTTTATTTATTTCTGCTCTAATCTTTATTATGTCCCTTTTTCTACTGACTTTGGGACTTATTTATTCTTCTTTTTCTGGTTTCATTAATTGTGAGTTTAAACTGTTCATATGGGATTATTGTTCCTTCCTGAGGTAGGTCTGTACAGCAACATACTTCCCTCTTAGCACAGCCTTCTCTGCATCCTACAGATTTTGTGGTGTTGCATTATTGTTGTCATTTGTCTCCATATATCGCTGGATCTCTGTTTTTATTTGGTCATTGATCCATTGGTTGTTTAGGAGCATGGTTTTAAGCCTCCATGTGTTTCTGGGATTTTTCATTTGGTGTTATTTATTTCTAGTTTCATACCTTTGTGATCTGAGAAGCTAGTTGGTATAATTTCAATTATTTTGAATTTTCCTGAGGTTCTTTTTGTGGCCTAGTATATGATCTATTCTTGAAAATGTTCCATTTGCACTTGAGAAGGATGTGTATCCTGTTGCTTTTGGGTGTAGAGTGTGTAGATGTCAGTTAGGTCCATCTGTTCTAATGTGCTGTTCAGTGCTTCTGTCTCCTTACTTATTTTCTGTCTGGTTGATCTGTCCTTTATAGTGAGTGGAGTGTTGAAGACTCCTAGAATGAATGCACTGCATTCTATCACCCCCTTTAATTATGTTAGTATTTGATTCACTTATGTAGGTGATCCTGTGTTGGGTGCATAGATATTTATAATGGTTATACCTTCTTGTTGTATTGACCCCTTTATCATTATGTAATGTCTTTCTTTGTTTCTTGTGATTTTCTTTTTTTTGAAGTCTATTTTGTCTGATACAAGTACTGCAACGCCTGCTTTTTTCTCCCTATTAGTTGCATGAAGTATTTTTTCCATCCCTTCACTTTTAATCTGTGTATGTGTTTGGGTTTGAAGTGAGTCTCTTGTATGCAGCATATAGATGGGTCTTGGTTTTTTTATCCATTCAGTGACTCTATGTCTTTTGATTGGTGCATTCAGACCATTTACATTTAGAGTGATTATTGATAGGTATGTACTTACTGCCATCACAGGCTTTAGATTCGTGGTTACCAAAGTTTCAAGGTTAACTTCTTTACTATCTAAGAGTCTAATTCAACTCATTTTGTATGCTATTACAAACACAATCTATAGGTCCTTTTTTCCTTCCTCTTCCTTTTTTTCCTCCTCCATTCTTTATATATTAGGTATCATTTTCTGTACTCTCTGTCTATCCCTTGACTGACTTTGGGAGTAGTTGGTTTAATTTTGCATTTGCTTAGTAATTAATTGTTCTACTTTCTTTATTGTGGTTTTATTACTCCTGGTGACAGGTGTTTAGCCTTAGGAACACTTCCTTTTATATCAGTCCCTCCAAAACACACTGTAGAGATGGTTTGTGGGAGGTGAATTCTCTCATCTTTTGCTTATCTGGAAATTGTTTAATCTCTCCTTCAAATATATTTGATAATATTGCCGGATATAGTATTCTTGGTTTGTGGACTTTTAGCTTCATTGTATTAAATATATCATGCCATTCCCTCTGCCCTGTAAAGGTTTCTGCTGAGAAGTGTGATGATAGCCTGATAGGTTTTCCCTTATATGTGATATTTTTCTCTCTGGCTACTTTTAAAAGTCTGTCCTTATCTTTGATCTTTTCCAGTTTAATTATTATATGTCTTCGTGTTGTTTTCCTTGGGTTCCTTGTGTTGGGGGAGATCTGTGCACCTCCATGGCCTGAGGGACTATCTCTTTCCCCAGATTGGGGAAGTTTTCAGCAATTACCTCCTCAAAGACACTTGCTTTCCAAATTTTTCTCTCTCTTCTTCTTCTGGTACCCCTATAATAAGAATATTGTTTTCTTTGGATTGGTCAGACAGTTCTCTCAATATTCTTTCATTCTTAGTGGTCCTTTTCTCTTTCTTTGCCTCAGCTTCTTTGTATTCATCTTCTCTGATTTCTACTTCATTTATTGACTCCTCCATGGTATCTAATCTGCTTTTAAAACCCTCCATTGTAGCAACCTGTGTCTATTAGTAGATGAATGGATAAAGAAGATGTGGTACATAGACACAATGGAATCCTATTCAACCATAAGAAAGAAACAAATATTACCATTTGCAATGATGTAGATGGAGCTAGAGGATATTATGCTCAGTGAAATAAGCCAGGTGGAGAAAGACAAGTGCCAAATGATTTTCCTCATTTGTGGAGTATAACAACGAAGCAAAACTAAAGAAACAAAACAGCAGCAGACTCACAGACTCCAAGAAGGGACTAGCAGTTATCAAAGGTAAGGTTGGGGGAGGGCATGGGGGAAGAGAGGGAGAAGGGGATTGAGGGGTATTATGTTTAGTGCACATGGTGTGGGGGATCACGGGGAAAACAGTGTAGCACAGAGAAGGCAAACAGTGAATCTGTGGCATCTTACTTCACTGATGGACAGTGACTGCATTGGGGTATGGGGGGGACTTGATAATATGGGTAAATGTAGTAACCACATTGTTTTTTCCTGTGAAACCTTCAAAAGTGTGTATATCAGTAATACCTTAATAAAATGAATAAATAAATAAATAATATTGCTACCTAAAAAAAAAATGCATATGTTTATATGAACCCTGAGCCTTTAAGTGCACCTCTTCTCTGAGCTTGCCTGTACTCCTCTTTCTTCAAGTTTGTACTTTGCCCTAAATAAAACCTTATTTTTCACCTTAAAAATAAATAAATAAAAACCTTCCTTTGTATTCCTTATGATTGGATCTCTGACCAGAATTCATTCCTGAGTTCTTGTATATTTTTCTGTACTTCCATGAGCATGTTGATGATTTTTATATTGAAATCTCTTTCAGGAAGATTGATAAGATTGGTTTCATTGGACTCTTTTTCTGGTGACTGTACGATTTTGGTTTCAACCAGATTTCTTGGACGTTTCATATTTGTATGTGGTACCCTCTCATGCCCAGACGCTCTACTCTCTGGAGATGCTCAGCCCCTGGGGTGTTGTCAGGAGTCGCAGGGGAGCGGTGTTGGTGCCTGGGGGGGAGGAAACAGCTATTTCCTGTCTCCCGGCTGCTATGCCTGTCTCCACTGCCAGAATCTCTGGGCCAAACACACAGGTATAAGCCTCTGTGCTTTGTGATTATAATTGCTGTAGGTGGGGCTTCCTTCTGGCTGGCATGCCAGAGCAGGGGCTGCTGGTTTGTGAGCCAGGGATGGGCTGGCCAGGAGGTAGTTGCAGCAGGCTGCATGTCATGGTGGGGAGCCTTGGAGCTGCATATACAGCCAGAGGAACGGAGTGCCTGAGGGTTCTGAAAATTCCCAACCTGCTCGGCAGAGTGTGCCCAGATTATTTTGTCTACCTGTCCTTTCTCCATGAGAAGTAAGCTCTGTGCAATCCTTGCCCCTTTAGCAGCCCTCTTGCTGTGAGGAAGTGTCTCAGACTGCCAGCCTTTCTTTGTTCCCAGAGAAGCCAGATATGGATCCCTGTTTTCCACAAGCAGCTGCAATCTCAGTCTCCCAGGTATTCTAACTTTCTTAGCTTTCCAACCGCACTAATCACCAGGGAACCATGCAATGCAGGTTTGTGCTCCCAGAGCAGATCTCCAGAGCTAGGTGTTCGGCAGTCCTAGGCCTCCACTCCCTCCCTGCTCCATTTCTCTTCCTCCTGCTGGTTAGCTGGGGTGGGGGAAGGCCTTGGGTCCCACCGGATCATGGCTTTGGTATGTTACCCTGTTCCGTGATGTGTGTTCTATTCTCCAGGTGTATGCTGTCTGGTGCAGCCTTCTTTCCTATTGCACTTTCAGGATTAGTTGTACTAATTATATTTTTGTATTGTATGTGGTTTTAGGAGGAGGCCTCTGTATCACCTCTCCTGCTGCCATATTTAATCCTCTCTCCTTAAGAGAAGGTTCTTAAGTTATCATTTAAATTTGAAGGAGGGATTAAATAATTTTCAGATAAGCAAAAGCTGAGAAAATTTACCTCCCACAAACCAACTCTACAGTGCATTTTGGAGGGAGTCCTACAGATGGAAGTATTCCTAAGACTAAATAGATGTCACCCAAGGGATAGACAAAGAGTACAGAACGTGATTCGTAACATACAAAGAATGGAGGAGGAAGAAAAAGGAGGAAAAAAAAGAATCTTTAGGTTGTGTTTGTAATAGCATATAAAGTGAGTTAAATTAGACTGTTAGATAGTAAGGGAATTACCCTTGAACCTTTGGTAGCCACAAATCTGAAACTTGTAATGGCAATAAGTACATACCTACCAATAATCACCCTTAATGTAAATGGTCTGAATGCACCAATTAAAAGACAGAGTCACTGAATGTATAAAAAAACAAGACCCATCTATCTGTTGCCTACAAGAGACTCACTTCAAACCCAAAGACACACACAGACTGAAAGGGAAGGGATGGAAAAAGATATTTCATGCAACTAAAAAGGAGAAACAAGCAGGAGTTGCAGTACTTGTATCAGACAAAATAGACTTCAAAACAAAGAAAATAAAAAGAGACAAAGAAGGATATTACATAATGATAAAGGGGTCAGTCCAACAAGTGGATATAACCATTATAAATATCTATGCGCCCAACACAGGATCACCTACATATGTGAAACAAATGCTAACAGAATTGAAGGGGGAAATAGAATGTAATGCATTCATTTTGGGAGACTTAAACACACCACACACTCCAAAGGACAGATCAACCAGAGAGAAAAAAATAGATAAAGGCAGTGAACAACGTATTAGAACAGATGGACCTAACGGACATCTACAGAATACTCCATCCAAAAGCAACAGGATACACATTCTTCTCAAGTGCACATTGAATATTTTCAAGAATAGATCATATACTAGGCCACAACAAGAACCTCAGTAATTTTAAAAAGATTGAAATTGTACCAGAAACCTCACCTTCTCAGATCACAAAGGGATGAAACTAGAAATAAATTACTCAAAGAAAATGAAAAAGCCCACTAACACATGGAGGCTTAATATCTTGCTTCTAAATAATCAATGGATCAATGACCAAATAAAAACAGAGATCCAGCAATATATGGAAACAAATGACAACAATAATTCAACACCACAAAATCTGTGGGATGCAGCGAACGCTGTGCTAAGAGTGAAATATATTGCAATTCAGGCCTACCTCAGGAAAGAACAATCCCAAATGAATAGTCTAAAACTCACAATTAATGAAACCAGAAAAGGAAGAACAAATGAGGCCCAAAGTCGGTAGAAGGAGGGACATAATAAATATTAAAGCAGAAATTAATAAAATTGAGAAGAATAAAACCATAGAAGGAATCAATGAAAGCAGGAGCTGGTTCTTTGAGAAAACAAACAAAATAGATAAACACAGAGCCAGATTTATCAAGAAAAAAAGAGAGTCTTCACACATAAATAGAATCAGAAATGAGAAAAGAAAAATCACTTTGTGCACCACAGAAATACAAAGAATTATTAGAGAATATTATGAAAAATTATATGGTAATGAACTGGATAACCTAGAAGAAATGGACAACTTCCTAGAAAAATACAACTTTCCAAGGCTGAGCCAGAAAGGACAGAAATTCAGAACAGAACAATTACCAGCAATGAAATTGAATTTGTAATCAAAAAGCTACCTATGAACAATCTCCTGGATCAGATGGCTTCACTGCTAAATTTTATCAAAAAGTTAGTGAAGACTTAACACCCATACTCCTTAAAGTATTCCAAAAAGTAGAGGAAGAGGGAATACTTCCAAACTCATACTATTAGGCCAGCATTACTCTAATACCAAAACCAGGCAAAGACACCACAAGAAAAGAAAATTACAGACCAATATCCCTGATGAACATAGATGCAAAAATACTCACCAAAATATTAGCAAGCCAAATTCAAAAGTACATCAAAAAGATCACCCATCATCATCAAGCAGGATTCATCCCAGGGATGCAAGTTGGTGCAACATTCGAAAATCTACCAACATCATCAACTACATGAATCCAAGAAGGACAAAACCCACATGATCATCTCTATAGATGCTGAGAAAGCATTCAACACAATTCAACATCCATTCATGATAAAAACTCTCAACAAAATGGGTAGAAAGGGCAAGTACCTCAACATAATACAGGCCATATATGACAAACCTACATCCAGTATCATACTTAACAGCAAGAAACTGAAAGCTTTTCCTTTAAGATCAGTAACAAGACAAGGATGCCCACTCTCCCCACTTCTAATCAACATAGTAGTGGAAGTCCTAGCCACGGCAATCAGACAACACAAAGAAATAAAAGACATATACATTGGTAAAGAAGAACTTAAACTGCCACTGTTTACAGATGACATGATATTGTACAAAGAAAGCCCTAAAGAATCCACTCCAAAACTACTAGATCTAATATTTGAATTCAGCATAGTTTCAAGATTCAAAATTAATACACAGAAATCTGTTGCATTCTTATACACTAATAGTGAACTATCAGAAAGAGAAATCAGGAAAATAATTCCATTCACAACTGAATCAAAAAGAATAAAATACCTAAGAATAAACCTAACCGATGAAGTGAAAGACCTATACTCTGAAAACTACAAGACACTCATGAGAGAAATTAAAGAAGATACCAATAAATGGAAACACATACTGTGCTTACGGATAGGAAGAATTAATATTGCCAAAATGATGATCTTGCCTAAAGCAATCTACAGATTCTATGCAATTCCTATCAAAATACCAATAGCTTTCTTCAATGAACTAGAGCAAATAGTTCTAAAATTCATACAGTACCACAAAAGACCCTGGATAGACAAAAGCAATCCTGAAAAGGAAGAATAAAGCAGGGTGAATTATGCTCCCTGACTTCAGCTCTACTACAAAGCCACAGTAGTCAAGATAATTTGGTACTGGCACAAGAACAGACCCATAGACCAAATGGAATAGACTAGAGAGCCTAGATATAAACTCAAGCATATATGGTCGATTAATATATGATAAATAAGCCATGGATATACAATGGGGAAATGACGGCCTCTTCAACAGCTGGTGTTGGCAAAACTGGACAGCTACATGTAAAAGAATGAAACTGGGTTATTGTCTAACCCCATACACAAAAGTAAACTCAAAATGGATCAAAGACCTGAATGTAAGTCATGAATCCATAAAACTCTTAGAAGAAAACATGGCAAAAATCCCTTGAGTATAAACATGAGCAACTTTTTCATGAAAATATCTCCTCAGGCAAGAGAAACAAAATAAAAAATGAACAAATGGGATTATATCGTGCTAAAAAGCTTCTGTACAGCAAAGGACACCATCAGTAGAACAAAAATCCATCCTACAATATGGGAGAATATATTCATATATGACATATCTGATAAAGGGTTAACATCCAAATTATATAAAGAGCTTATGCACCTCAACAAACAAAAAGCAAATAAACCAATTAAAAAATGGGAAGAAGAGCTGAACAGACACTTCTCCAAAGAAGAAATTCAGATGGCCAACAGGCACATGAAAAGATGTTCCACATCACTAATCATCAGAGAAATGCAAATTAAAACCACAATGAGACACCATCTCACACCTGTTAGGATGGCCACCATCCAAAAGACAAACAACAAATGTTGGCGAGGATGTGGAGGAAGGGGAACCCTCCTACATTGCTGGTGGGAATGTAAAGTAGTTCAGCCATTGTGGAAAGCAGTATGGAGGTTCCTCAGAAAACTCAAAATAGAAATACCGTTTGACTCAGGAATTCCACTCCTAGGAATTTACCCTAAGAATACAGCAGCCCAGTTTGAAAAAGTCATATGCATCCCTATGTTTATCGCAACACTATTTACAATAGCCAAGAAATGGAAGCAACCTAAGTGTCCATCAGTAGATGAATGGATAAAGAAGATGTGGTACATATACACAATGAAATATTATTCAACCATAAGAAAAAACAAATGCTACCATGTGCAACAACATAGATGGAGCTAGAGGGTATTATGCTCAGTGAAACAAGCCAGGCAGAGAAAGACAAGTGTCAAATGATTTCACTGATCTGTGGAGTATAAGAACAAAGAAAAACTGAAGGAACAAAACAGCAGCAGACTCACAGAACCCGAGAATGGACTAACAGTTACCAAAGGGAAAGGGACTGGGGAGGATGGGTGGGAAGGGAGGGATAAGGGGGAAAAAGGGGTATTACGATTAGCACACATAATGTAACAGGGAGGGAATATGGGAAAGGCAGTATAACACAAAGAAGACAAGTAGTGATTCTATAGAATCTTACTATGCTGTTGGACTGTGACTATAATGGGGTATGTGGTGAGGACTCGATAATAAGGGGAGTCTAGTATCCATAATGTTGCTCATGTAATTGTACATGAATAATAGCAAAAAAGAAGAAAAAAAGAAATACCCCAAATAGTCCTCTCTAATCACAAAGCAACAAAAGTTAAAATTACTAACACAAACTAAAAACAGAAAGGCTTTTCTATCAGGAAATGGTTTCTGGTTTAAAAATTTTTTGAGTTAAAGAGGAGCATCAAATTAAAGTTACTGAAACTATGTATTAGGATCTATGGGATACACATAAAGTAGTGATCAGAGACAAATTTGGAGCGCTAAAGACTTTTACAAGTAAAAGTGGAAGAATGAAAATAAATATTGAAACAGAAAAGAGAAATTACTGTGCAACCACTTTGCAAATAACTTTGAAAATCTACATGAAGTAGATATTGTCCTAGAAAAATTCAGACTAACAAAATGCTAACTCTAGTGTTAAAATGTCTAAATTAGACAATTTTCCTAGAAGAAATAAAGTTATTATGCAATTACCCCCCCCAAAAAAAGATAAGGTTCTTATGGCCAGGATCCTCGCCTGAACCTAAACTACTTGATAATGTAACTGGCCTGCTGCTAGGCTATTGCTTCTACACCCAGAGGCAAGAAGCTACTATTGACTGAGTTCCTATATAAAGAACTCTGCCCAGTGTTCTGGGCGAAGGCATTAGACAAAGGAGGATTACAGACTCGCAGACTGTTGGATGCAGACGTCATTCTACTGGTCGACCTATTGCCAGGAGAACAAGCCAGGTAATAAACTGTTTCACCCCAAGAACATTCCACTGTCATTCCTCAGTCTCACTGGATCCATAGTGAACTTGCCCAGGGCTGAAACCCACTGGCAAAACAATATACAAATTCATCTCCTACTATTTCAGTCTAAACCCCTGAAATTGAAAATTGACAGAGTAGTCGCTAATTGTAAAAGTTGTTGACAGCTTTCAACAGCTATTTTCTAAAATGTCATTCCCTGTGTACTTGGGAAAGCCAAGTTAAACATTGTGTTATCTTCAGAAACTTGGATGTACAAGTTTTACAAGGACTAAGAGTGAACACGAGTATATAGTCCATATTATATTATTTTAAAAGCATCGATTACTTTGTACAAAATGAAGTATATACCACATTAAACTTTCAGGACATTCACTAAGAGAGTCTTATAGCTCTGTTAGTAAAATTTTCCTTATCAGAAGCTAGTAACTGTTTTATAGAAGTGTTCTGTGTAATATTAGCTAAAAATTATGTCTAAAACCTTATGAAATATGTCAATAGCCATGTTAAACTACAGTTTCATTTTTCTTATCTGTCAGTTTCTCTCTGAATTATTTTTTGTTGGGGGATTTCAAAAATATTTTTTATATGATAACACATTTGTGAGAACCATACTTTGGCTTAGCTGAAAGTCCCAATAAAAAACATAAAAAATGTAAAGGCATCAAAAAATTCAAAATATGTGTGAGTGTGTGAACATGCATATGTGTTTTAATAAAGCCATTTTATCAGTGTTAAGCATGTAGGGTGTCTTGCCAGAGGCTTCAGTCTTGGGCAAGTTCACTCTCGGCTCACTGAGTCTGAATCACAACAATGGAATGTTGTGAGTAATCCAGTTTTACTCTCGTGCTGGCAGATCAAGCTCTAGAATCCTGTCTGCCTCTGGAGCAGTCTGCATGCAGCTAGCCAGTCTCTGACTCTGCGCCTCTCTGCCCTTGCAGTTTTCAGTCTCTGTCCTCGGTGCTGACACCACTCCAGCCTCTGTTGTGCAGCGTACAGCCCGCAGCCCTGGGTGGAGCTCTTTATATAAAGTCAGTTAGACCCACACGTGTGCAATCCAATGCCGATGAGCATTGCATGTGCACAGTGGGCAAGTATCTTAGGGCCAAGTGAGGATCCTGGCCATGGTTAACTTCTATTTTCCCCACATAGGGCTAAAGTGAAAAATACCTTATAGTTTATCAGTCCTTCGGTTTTCCTTGATAACACAGTTATAAATATGGATGGCTGGTTTAAACTGAAGAAAAGCAATATTAATTTTAAGAAGGGTTTCCTTACATGCATTTTCAGTAAACCATTTCTTTTTAGTGATCATAAGCTTTATGCACTATCAGTATAACATATCATGCCTGGTTTCATCAGCAATTATAAAATGTCATGTTCTAAGATGTGATAAACTCAGGCGGTTAAAATGGATGCAGTTCACTAAAGCCCTTGACTCTTGCTTTAAACAGAACTCTTTCTATTTAATAGGTAAAAAAAATATATTAATAAAGGGAAGTAATCAACTAGATTCTTATTTTGTGTATTGTATAGTCATTAGTATCGGGAAATTTATAAAGCATAAGGACATGTTGTTTTGCCTTTTTGATATTGTCAGACATAAATAGAAAATACATAAAAATATAGAGTCTGAAAAGTATAGTTTATCAGAACATGATATTAAAATGTATAATAGATACTGTGATCTCTTTTAAACTGTGTAAAGGGTTATGAAAGTATAATCTCTAACATGGTTTTACGCTCCCATAACTAGCACAGTGCTATGCATATAAGTACCAAATGGAAAAGCTGTTATGAAATGATAAAAGAGTCTAATTTCTAGACATATCAGAACTACCACTGTTCCCTCGGAAAACTCAACATCGTCAGATGACAGTTTTAAATTATCATTTTTAAAATGTCTCATGTCCCAAGTAGATTAAATTACAATGTACTTTATTCACATAATAATCAGTTTATCTTTAAGAAGACAGATACCTGTGAATATTTTTAAGGTTGAACATTTTTTATCAGATATGAAGAGAGGAGAGGCACATGGACTTTTTACATGTTTTAATTAGTGGTGATATATTGTTCAAATCTATCTTATCATTCTGGATTTGCCTCAAGAGTAGCCATCATATGTAAATATTGTCCTGTGTATATTGTTTCCCTAACCAGATATGTGTATCAGTCTCACCAAGTGAGCATAGGTCCAAGAAAGAAAGGAAGAAATATAAATTCTAAACTTTTAGAAGCTTCAGATTTATTTACCATACAGGAATGTTGTACAGTGCAAAATTAGAGTTTTTAATGCTTTTATTTGCAATAACGTAAAAACCATCTAATAATAAAAGTCATTGCCTTTGCATTGTGGGAAAAAAATGAGTTCCGATTTCACAAAATCCTCATTCTCCTGCTGGTATGCAAATAGTTCTTTAGCAGGAATCATTGCCCAATGAAAATTATTGTAAAGTATTAATGATCTGATACAAGAATTTCCATAGAATAGAATCTATAATTTAGATTCAGAAAGGACTTTTGAAATAATTTTGTTAAATCCCTTCATCTAATGGATAAGAATTTCTAAACATTTTTATTTCAAATCTCTTTTTACCCCTTCCCAAAAAGGCATGGATCGGTACAGCAATCACAAAGATACAAACACAACAGCCAATGTCTCCTGCACTGACATACAAAAAAGGGAATTGTACATGGGTTTCCAAACAGCACCTATAGCAGCTACTAATGACCCTTTACATGAGTCAAACATGCCTATTAATACAGTATATACAGATACCCCATTCTGGAGCTAATCAACAGGACATCCCAATACCCATCCTTCTATTCTCAGAAAAATACCAAAACACACCCAAAATTTATTTGTTTTGTTTATATAAAATTATCTTTCCCTTTCCCCACTCCACCCTCAAGTTTAAGATTGGCCTGCAAATCCACTTTAACCATTTAATATTTTTTTATAGTTTATGAAAATAAATTATACAGCAACTATTTTAGAAAAGTAAGCACAAATTTAATAATTAACTAATTCAGCAGAAATATTAAATAATGTGCCACATCTAGTTAGAGTCAGACTTAGGACTGGAATTCAGGTCTGCTAGTTTAGAGAACAATATTCTTTCCATCAACATGCAGATTTTCACTGGACAAATTATAAGAATTACCCAGTCTCTCTCTTGGTGGAAATCTTCCATCTTGTGAACACTTATGTGAAGGGAATCAATATGGTCTTATACCATGAGATGGCTCTTTAAATTAATTTTCCAGGAATAACTCAGGTTAGTTTGAGGACTTTAGAAGTCCTCAAGAAAATATAAGCCTTGAACTTTACAGATTTATCTTTATATATATTTAAGTTAAAAATTATTAGGTTAACCACTCAATCTTTATCCTTATGCTACTTGGGCTTCCTAAATTTTGGCATTCACAAAGTTTCCCTTGAAGTAGTGTAATACCTGATACGAAGTTTAAGAATAGAGATAGAGTCACTGTGGAAGGATATACGCAGCACTTAATGGTACAGGAACGTATAAGGTTTTAAATCTGAAATTTCAATGGAAGCGAGGGCTGCCAAAGATCAGGTGATAAGCTCAAAAGAGGAATAAATGTAATTATCCTACCACCCAAAGCCTCATGTTTTGAGGTGGATAAATTTGTCCAACCTGTAAGAACAGCTTTGCTCAGTGATGCCGAGAGAAGCAGGCTGAGAATTACCAGCAGTCTCTTGAGTGGACATGGCTCAGTAGTGCGTTATCCAAGGAGAAATGATTAGGCTGACTGCCCTGGGCAAGCCTGAGATTCAGAGGGCTGCAGCTGCAGATAAATATGGGGAAAGGTATTTAGGAGAAAGAAGCAGAGGTGGATTAGGTTCAGGTGTATAGGTACAGTTCAGATGAAAACGAATTAGTTTTCAGGTTGTGCATATTGGAAAGAATGAGTCCAAAGTAACTGTCAGGAAATAAAGAATATTGTCCAGATTTTTAAAGGAGGCATTTTCATCTATCTGGATTCTGCCTGAATCAGCTACCAAAATAGAATGCACTTCTCAATGGAGTGTCAACCCAATGTCACCCGGAGACAGGGGGAGGCTCTCCAGCAGCCCGGGCTGCCATTTGCTGTCTGGTTTAACTTGTTCTGATCTGGCAATCTCTGTTCAGGAATATCCACCTCCTAACATCTGAAATATTATATTATCTTTACTACATTACAATTCTAAGTAAATAAAATTTGAGTGAAGGTACTCACTCAAAAATACCTCCTGTTCATTCCTATTCAATTCAGGAAACATTGATAAGCAACATGGCTGGACCAGATGCTATGAGGACTACAGTCCAGAAGCTGAAATTAAGATACATGTTAACTTTCATCTGAAAAAAATGATCTGTGCATTAATTTTTCCATATGATTCAAGGGGAATGAACCTTAACACAATCAGGACTCACTTCAGATTAGCTTCTGCATTCTTTGAACACAATCCTTGAGGCTGGTAGTCTTTGAGAGCTCTGTTGCTTTTTGATATGGCAAGATATATCAGACTTATTGTTTTATTTTTAGTTCCAGACCTTAAACTCTATTTACCTCTTAAGACTAAGAAGCAACTTGTGTATTTGTGAAAATAATCATACAGTTGATAAAAATTATAGCAGAATAACCTTCATGGAATTACGTGATAGGGTCTAGGTATCATAGTAGCTTGACTTTTCAAAGTTCATTTTTTCTTCATTCACTAAAGATCTTACTTTCCCTTCACTTCTATGTTACATACAGACTCATGTGCATTTGCGTTTAGATATGTATCACCTTCTCTTTGCCCTTTCCTTCCTGCCATTCTCTCCTTAGCTCTGTATCCCATATAGGCTTTATTTATATGCCACAAGATAAGGATCTAAAGTTACCCTGCTCCCAAATTTCCTTGTAATATTTATTGAATCATTCTTTTCTCCCCAATACTTTGAAATTGTATCTTAATGATATACTAATTTTTAAAAATTTTTTATTAAAATATTATTTATATACACTCTTATGAAGGTTTCACATGAAAAAACAATGTGGTGACTACTTTTACCCATATTAAGTCCACACCCATACCCCAATGCAGTCACGGTCCATCAGTGTAGTAAGATGCCACAGATTCACTGTTTGCCTTCTCTGTGCTACACTGTTTTTCCCTGTGATCCCCCACACCATGTGTACTAAACATAATACCTCTCAATCCCCTTCTCCCTCCCTCCCCACCCGCGCTCCCACACCCCTCACCTTTGGTAACCACTAGTCCCTTCTTGGAGTCTGTGAGTCTGCTGCTATTTTGTTCCTTCAATTTTGCTGCATTGTTATGCTCCACAAATGAGGGAAATCATTTGGTGCTTGTCATGCTCTGCCTGGCTTATTTCATTTAGCATAATATCCTCCAGCTCCATCCATGTTGTTGCAAATGGTAGGATTTGTTTCTTTCTTATGGCTGAATAGTATTCCATTGTGTATATGTACCACCTCTTCTTTATCCATTCATCTACTGATGGACACTCAGGTTGCTTCCATTTCTTGGCTATTGAAAATAGTGCTGTGATAAACGTAGGGGTGCATATGTCTTTTTAAATCTAAGAAATTGTATTCTTTGAGTAAATTCCAAGGAGTGGGATTCCCAGGTCATGATATACTAAATTTTACTAAAATTTTCCTGATCACATCAGTTTTAGAAATTTATATTCAGTTCTTAATTATTGAAAATCTGATATCATCATTATCTTAATTTTTGGAAAAACGAATTCTTATTTAATATCTTACAGTGCAGCTACATCCTTATTGTTATTTTTACATATTTTACTGTCTACCATTACCTACTTATCCTTCCAAATGAAATTTAACATTATTTTGTGATGTTAATAAATTACTTTGGTATTTTGATGAATATTGTAAATCAATTTAGGAATAAAATTAGGGATGAAAATTGTAAACCAAGGTAGAGGTAATTGGAATTCAAAGAATTTGAAAATCCCCTTTTGTCAACATACTATATTTTCAACTTATATATATAAATATTATTAGAGACTTTTAAAATATTGTAATCTTTTCAAGTTTTTTTAAGGCAATGTACATTTTCATTGCTAATGAAGATAGGAATTTATTTTCATTTTTTGGTGCATTGGAAGGCTATTTTTTGATATGTTTATTTTGTAAACAACTATATTACATTTGAAGTATTGTCCTCAAGAACACTTTTCCTTTAATCCGAATAGGACCATATTGAAACACTCATGTAACCCCGGCATAAGCTCAAATAGAAATCTTCTGCTGCTTACTGAATACTTAGATACTGTCAGATTATAAGCAATTAAACTTCCTGCCCACCTGTGACCAAGGCTTAAATAAGACAGGTCCCTTATACTATTTGTATTGCAAGTCAGATTCTGTTTTAACCCCATGTCCAACCTTATAGAAGAGCAGTTGTTTAAAATACAGGAGAGGAAGTATCCATTGATTTCTTTACTGTTGTTCAATCAACTATTAATTTAATAGGGATGAGTTGTCATCATGTCAGGATTCCCACTACATGGTCTTGCTTGAGTGTTGGAGGAGATGTGATTCTGGATACATAGATTGGCCCATATAAAGTTTCTAAAAATAGCTTCTAAAATCTTTAATTTTCAGTGAGGTATAAATGTGCCAGAAAGGAAGGCAATCAAATTGATTACTAATATATGATACTCAGTAGAGATGTTTATAAATCAAAAATTATAAAACTGAATGTTTGTAGTATGCATTTTACAAAATTACCTCTTCATGCCTTGCCTCTTTGGAACCTTAAGAAATCTGTGGGTCTAAATAGAGCAGATATCATTTTCATCACTGTTAATCAGCCATTCAGTATATATTTATGGAATACATACTAAGTGCCATGGTGTAAACTGACCTTGAGGGCTCAAGGTAAAAGGCATTATTCTTGCATAACAGGAGTTTACAATCTATTGGGAGAAATAGATAAGAAATAGATAAGATAATGGTAACTGTGATAAATATTATGAGAGAACCAAATTTGAAAGAATAAGGAAAAACACCTCACTCAGAGCAGAGGAATAAAACTCATAGTCAAAGAAATGATAGATGAATCAAGCCTTAGATGTTGAATGGGAAAAAGCCCAGTGAAGAATGAGCAGACAGTTGAGCAGGGATAAAATCATGGTATTCCCCTATGAGAATGGTAAGTCAGTGGAGGGTTTTAACCAGGGAAGTGATACTGTGACAACAGCATTTTAGATTGAGTATACTGGCTATTGTGTAGAAACCTATAGGAAGAATAAGAATATAAGTTTGTACTAAGAGGGATTGTGAGATTAAATGTAAAGGATGAGTTCAAGGGATAATAAAGACATACTATTTATAAGATTCTTGCAGAACTGAATTTAGCGCTTAACAATGTGTGGGAAATTAAAAGTGACGTATAGGTTTAGATTCTGATATTTATTCAGAGATAGGGAAGAGAGATGAATGACTAAATTGGGATCAATATCAGACGTGCCAAATTTGCATTCTTTATCTCTGAAAGTTTGTCATAGGGGGCAGTGTAATAATCCCTAAAGATGTCCACATTCTGATCCCCTAGATCTGTGACTATATTACTGGACAAAGGAATTTGAACTTGTAGATAGAATTAAGGTTTCTTATCAACTGACCTTGAAATAGGCAGATTACCTTGATCCTGGATTATCCAGATGGGCCCAACCTAATCATGTAAGTCCTTAGTGGAAGATGAAGGCAGAAGTGGGGGGTCAGAGAGATGCAGTGTGAGAAGACTTGATTCACTCTCTCCCCTTGATGGCTTTGAAGATGGAAGAAGAGGTTCACAAACCAAGGAATGAGAACAACCTCTAGAAGCTAGGAACAGCCTTCATTTACAGGTAGTGAGAAAATGATAACCTCAGTCCTACAGCTGTAAGGAGCTAAATTCCTTCAATAACCCAAAAGAGCAGTAAAGCGAATCTCCCTTAGAGCCTCCAAAAGGCACACAGCCCTGCCAATACCTTTATTTTAGTCTGGCAAAACCCGCATGTACCAGATTTATGACCTTCAGAATTATAAAATAATAATTTTTTTAAAGCTACTTGTAACTGATAAAACAGCATGGAAAGCAAATACACCAGGAAAATTTTTAAAAAAGGTTAAATAAGATTTAATCATCTATTCATTCACTTTCTAATGCATGTAATTCTTTCCAGTCATTGTCCACTTGCTTGTCCCATATATTTAAAACTACTTTTTTCAGTCAAAATCTACTTATCTTTTTGGGGTAGTACTGATTTTTCAATACAAAATACATAAAGCTAAATGTGAATGGTCTGTACTTCTATTGCAAGGTGGGAACCTGGGCAATACAATCCCAGTGGCAGGACTTGCCAGAGGATTCATCCAGCAAAGTGAGTTTTTTGTTTTGCTTGTATGTTAGCGTTATGATTTTATTAAATTAACATTTTGTTAGATTAACATTCGTTAAGTCGTGGTGCCAGCAGTGACCCACCTGAGTTCCACAAAAGGCCACAAGAGAAGCTGAGACAGAGAAGTTTATTATTTGCAAGGCCTGGAGGAAGTACACAGTAAGCATGTCTTGAGGGGTCCCAAGGGGAGGTCAAGGCAGGCTACAGGCAGAGTGAACAACGGCGCCTGCGCACATGCGTTTATTAGGCTTCAATAATGAGTGGAGTGCTTTGGGTTTCTAGGGCTAAGGCCAGATTGACTAATAGGAAAAAGAGTGGGGTTTTGGTCAGCTCCACAGGGTCTTGGCAGAGGGGCGAACAAGCGGCAGACCATAGGGCGTGTGGGTGACTCTATCACAGGGCTGTTGGAGGGCCAGAGCAGGAACTCACATTCTGTGACATGCTTAAGACTCTGCAGGCTGTTACCTGGGGCGTGCACTTGAACGAGCACTTGTATGAGGGGGCTAGTGTCAGCCTGAGGCCCCCACTGACCGCTTAGCCAAACACAGCAGGTGCTGAAGAAACAATGCCATGCGGCTTCATTAAACTCTAGATTGTTAGTTTTGTTAACTTTGTTTGTTTACTCATGTAAATTTCCAGCAGAGTGAAAGGAGGATAATATTAGCAAATAGCATGATAGTTCTATCTTTCTTTGCTACGGTTTCAGGTTTTACCAAAAAAATTCTTGTATTTCCAGGGAGGATTAACAACCACTCATTTGAATCCCATTTGAGTCTAGGTTATTCCCAATTGCAGTGGGGCCTTATATGGAAGTTTGTTCTCATTTTAATGTTAACTTCAATACTCTCCAGTCTGAGATTACCGGAGACAGTAACATTTTCTCTGTATATGTAATTTTGGCAAATGATTATTGTAAATTGTGCCCATTTATTTTAAATTGCAGCTTTAATATGAATAATAAACCTATAACCCATTTTCACAAAACATTTATTTATTATTATTGTCAGAACTGCTCATTTCATTTCAATTTTGCTGTCTTTCTGGCCCTACTTTATTTTCCATTCTTTAAGGGAGCCTGACAAACAGTGGGGCAGAAAGCACCGTCCAATTCACTGTGTTTAAACAAAAAATCAGTTTCCTTTAATAATACTGTTGTCCTGAATACATGTAATAAGGAAAAGCTACAATTCAACATTCACTTTCTCAGGTCAATGTCCACTTGTTGTATTTAAAACAAGATACTATCTAAGTAAAACAGATAGAAAATTCTTATCTCTCACAATGACTTTTTCATCCAATAGCAACTGTAACAGTGGGAATGTGTCTTTTTTTTGTTTTTTTTTTTAAGGGATCACCTTCAGAGCAAGGGGAAAAAGTACTTAAGGGGGAATATTGACAAACATTTCAAATGCAGGAGACTGATAACAGAAACAAACCACTTCATTATCAGCGAATTAGGTAAATGAATCCTGAGAGGCTATGAATAGCAAAACAAATTATTGTGACCTGCTATAACTAATGAATAAAATAAGAACCTTGTAAAAATAGAATATAGCAGGACAGAACCAGATTGCAAACCTTCCAAGGCAATCGCCATGTTCTCAGGGGACTGAGGACAGATTTTTTTTGATAATGCATCCCTCCAACAGAAGAAGGCATCTGACTGAAGACAGTTTGTCTTCTATCCTAGGGATATGAACATTGCATTTGGGTTGCAATAGGTTTAAATTTTTGAAACATAATCCAGGAATTACTAATGAATTGCTGACTTTTCTAATTACTGTTCCCATGAAGCTTATTGGACAGAATTATTTAAATTAAGTAATTCAAGAGGTTAGTAGGATGGTAAGTAAAAAAAAAAGGGTTGACTTTATTTTGTGAAATACATTTCACACCTAGACGCATATTAAAAACACTTAAAAAATGCTGAAAATTTCAGATTCTTAGGCTTTGCTACTGATTTGCTGAGTCTGAGTCTTCTGACATGGGTCTTTGTAGTAATACAACCTCCCAAGTGATTCCAATCTTCTAGCCCATTTTCTGTTTACTTTTAGGCCACCTTAGATAAATGGAAACCTATTTCCTTTTAGATGCTAAAGTATGGAAAAGATATCAGTAACTTCAGTAGGCGTTTTAAAAATTAACATTGGCACATCTATGTATTCTAATATGTATTTTTCATAAGGAAAATGCTTTTTTTTCTGCTCTTAATAACCTTGGAAAATAATTTATTGCAATGCTCCTTTTGATATTTTTCAGGGACTTATTTTAGGTCTACTCCCACCCCATTCTAATTATTTTAACCTTCCCATTAGGTTCTGTTCTCCAGGGCATCTTTTGTACTCACTTTAGAAGGTTATTCATAGAACAAAAATACATGTTGATTCTCTAGTTGAGTAATTAACATTTTGATATTCAGTTTTACCCTTAGATGTTTCAATTTAGGCCTGTTTATAGGTGATGAGATTAACAACAGGGCTCTATGGAAGTTGCACCTCCAGTATCCAAAGTGTTGTCATGCATTTTATTGGAAGGAAAACGACATGGACTCTGACAGAATTAGAATCCAGCTGTGAGGGTTCTTTGGCAGTCATGGGAATAAGCAACCACTGGAATTATTCTCAACTTTCTTGGCTTACAGATACACTAAATATCCGGGCCTCAAAGAACCAACATTTCATTGAAGAACAAGCTTATAGGATCTTTATTTATGTATGTAGAAAAAAAGCTTGTGTTTCAAAAAAATGTGTATTTACCATCTGAAGAATATGGATTCAGGTTATCTAATACTTATCTTTCATTGTATTTGAGAGATTTTAATACTCTGTATGTATGAAATTGATAGTCAAATTCTATCCTGTCTGGTTGAGGTTCAGTTATCTTTCTTACATCCTGTAGAAAAATTGGTTTTCCCTCCATTTGCATATACATTTCAATATTCCTATTTCTATATTCCAATGTTTCTGTTTTTTGTATTCTCTTTTGAAGCAGTTATAACATCTGCTATGTTCCCTTGAGAGTTAAATACAATCTTTAATGTGTGTTCTTTTATATACATGAGGGCTATAATTTTGCCTTTTTCTGAAAATTATCTCTGAACAGATATTATCTAGTGAGAATTGTGTATATTTTAAGTTTTACTGACACTAATTAGATAACTCAGTGTCAAATATTTGAAGGCTTTTATTGTCTAACTTTTAGAAGCCAAGCTATCATAAATACTATATTGCATATTTGATTTTCAGTTCCATAAAAGGACAAAAAGAAACTTGAATTACAAATGGCAGAAAGGGCATTTATAATTAGGTTTTGATGCAAGCAAATTAACTACTTAGGGATGTTATTTAGTCATGGCATTCATTAGGATTATACTTTATTTCATTTCTCCACTTTGATCTCTCATTTTCCATAAGGTCTCTTCCAAATGTTCACCTCTCCCCTTAAGCCCTGAACTCCCACTCTTCTTTCATGCTCAGCAAAGAATTCACTTCTCTACTCACTAAGAAAACCGATGATATTCGCTGTATAATTTTGAATAATCATAACAGCTTGAAGAATAAGGATTATTATTCATATTTAGATAAAGCATTGGAAATGTGGAGATGTTAACTTATCCGAAGCCTGCAGAGTTGCCACCCTATCCATCTTGGGCAACAGTTTGTCCTACTTGGGAATTCGCTACAAGGGCCTCTGTACCAAAGTACCACGGGTTTGGAGGTTAAACAGAAATTTATGGTCTCACAGGAGGCTGGAAATTCAAGATCAAGGTGTGGGTGGGTTTGGTTTCTCCCAAGGCCTCTCTCCTTGGCTTGCAGATGAACACCTTTGCCCTGTGTCCTCACATGGCATTTTCTCTGCATGTGCACATCCCTGTTGGTCTCTCCTGTGTCGTAATCTCCTCTTCTTATGCCACAGTCACACTGGGTGAGGGCCCCCCTGGCAACCCTATGTTAATTTAGTTACCTCTTCAAAGGCCTTGTCTGCAAACACTGTCACATTCGGAGGTACTCGGGTTAGGATTTCAGCGTATGAATATTGAGAGACACAGTTCAGTCCGTCACAACCTGACTCCCCCCTTCTCTACATCCCAGTGAAAATCAATAGTAGTCTTATTTCTGCTAAGATGAAACTGCTCATTTGGGCCTGCCAATGGGGTTTTATTTAATACTTTTTGTTTTGAAATAATTTCATGCTTACAGGAGAGATGCAAAAATAATACAGACTTCTCTTTTTGTTCCAGGCTGCAAGCCAGGATACTACATTGCATTCAGTCATCATGTCTCCTTGGTCCCCTCCAATCTGTGACAGTATATCAGTCTTTCCTTGTCCTTCCTGCTCTTAACAATTTTTAATATTTTGGATGAGTTAATTTGTAAAATGGCCCTCCGATTAGCTTATCTGTTGTTTTCTAATTATTAGGTTGAACTCATGCATTATGGCAAGAATACCACAAAAGTGATAACTTGCTTTTCATTTGTACTATAACAGGAAGTATATAATCTCAATGTCTCATTACAAGTAATGTGAACCATTATCATTTGCTACACTAGGTTTCTCAAATTACCATAAACTTGATGGCTTATAACAACAGAAACTTATTCTCTGACAATTCTGAAGGGCCAGAAGTCCAAATTCAAGGTGTCAGCAGTGTTCATTCCTTCAGGAGGCTCCGAGGGAAAATCTTTTCCATCCCTTTTCTAGCTTTTGGTGATAGCGAGCAATCTTTGGTGTTTCTTAGCCTGTAGATGCATCACTCCAATCACCATGTCTTTCTTTATGTGGCCTTCTTCTGTGTCTATGGCTTTTATCTCCTCTGGGTTTTAAGGACACCTGTAACTGAGTTTAGACTCCACCTTAAATCCAGAAGGATCTCATTTAAAGATAATTAAATCTGTAAAGCCCTATTTTGAAATAAATCATATTCAGTTACCTTTTAGGACTTGGGCATAATTTTTGTTGGAGGAGGCACAAATTTCAACCTAAAGTTACTGATTTTTCATTTGTAATCAGATATCTTGAAGAAGGTATTTTGGGACAACGTACTATCCTGTTTCTCCACAAACATTCACCCACTGATTTTACCAGCCATCAGTTGATCTTTCCTGGTGTTCTAAAAGTGATTTTTTCTATCTCATTCTTTCTATATATAAATACTTCTGTAAGAAAAAGCTCTATTTATTGATTATCTATCTATTCATCCATGTACATATCTACATAATCAGTACTGTGGTTGTCAGATTTTGTAAAGAAAAATACAGGACATCCAGTTAAATTTTAACTTCAGCTAAGCAAGGAATAATTTTTTTTACTATGAGCATGTCCCATGCGTATTCTAAACATACTTACATAAAAAGTATTTATTGTTTATCTTAAATTCAGATTTAATTGTCCTATATTTTATCTGACAACTCTATTCAGTATAGACACAAAGGTATGTATTTTATTCCATGGTTTGTAATCCAATACTATCATTGATTATTTTATTATTCAAATTGTTCCAGCTTTGGTTACTGGGACACTTTTTGTATTGGCTCTGTACCCTTTCAACATGTCTCCATTTTTTGTATCCCTTCATTATTTTATTGCATCACAAAATGCTCTAGGCTTATCTTACTTTTTTAAAGCCCTAGTTCCTTGAATGAAGAATGGCATTTAGAGACCAAGATCTGGTCTGAAGGTCTGTTCATTGGTGTGGGACAGCAATTGTTTTAAGGACCTCTCAGCTGCCAGAGATTGGAAACATATATGTGCATATTGACCCATGCATAGACACACATATCTAGATTTATTTCTGACCTATCTATGGGAGAAAGAATAACAGCACCCTTAAAATGTCCATGACTTAATACCCAGAGCCTGTGACTATGTTACCTTACATGGAAAAAGGGACTTTGCAGATATGATTAAGTTCAGGTTCTTGAGATAGGGAGATAATCTGGGTGGTCTCAGTGTAATCACAAGGATTCATAGAAAAAGAAGGTGGTAGGAAAGATCAGTGTCAGAGAGATATTTGAAAATGCTATGCTGCTGGCTTTGAAGATGTGGGAAGAAGGCCATAAACCTTGGAAGGTGGATAGCCTTTAGAAGCTGGAAAAGTCAAGGAAATGGATTTTTTTCCCCAGAATTTCCAAAGGGGAATGCAGCACTGTCAGCACCTTGATTTTAGTCTAGTTCACTCCCTTTTGGAGTTTTGACTTCCAGAACTGTAAAGTAATAAATATGTGTTATTTTAAGCCACTAAATTTGTAGTAATTTTTTGCAGCAATAATAGGACATCAGTACACTATCGATATCAGTATTTAAAACAATGAGTTCATATTGATTCCTCCAATTCCAGTCCAACAACAGAGGGTGCATTCTTGCCTTCCCCCTTTACTTATTTATAATTTCTGTCTCCAATAATGGGAAATCTAGTTATCACTATTTATATATATTAACTTATACATACCACTCTGCTATGCATACTATGCGAATCCTGTTTTCCAAAGTAAATTATTTTCTTACCCATCTCCTTCAGTGGTTATATTATTTATTTACATATTGTTATTCAGTTAGGTTTATTTACTATAATTTATATATTGCTTATTTTAGCTCCTACCCAACCCCAAATGTAGATTGACATTTCATTAGTTTTACATACAGTAAAACTCACTATTTATGTCTCTGTTTCTCTTGTTTATAAATCTAAAAGGTTTTGATAAATGTATAGGATCATGATTCCTCCAACACAGATATGATACATGGCAGTGCCATGAACTCCATATTTCTTCATTCTGTTCATTGGTAGTTAATCCCACATCTTAACTACCTCCTACCACTAGGAATGATACATTTATTTTCCTTCCCTGTAATTTATCTTTTCCAGAATATAATATACATTTAATCATCACTGTATAGTTTTTCAGATCTGGTGTCTTTCAATTAGTAAAAGCATTTAAAATTCACTTATGTAACTGTGTGAATTAATAGTTTATTTCTGTTTAGTGCTGGTAGTGCTTCATTATTTGTATGTACAGTAGTTTATATATTCATCCATTAAAAGACATGTGAGCTGTTTCCAGTTTTGAGGGATTATGGCCTAGGGTTTACAATATATATTTTAAATTAATCAATGTCTTTCAAATAATATTTTCCATTCCGGTTGTAGTGAAAGGACCCTATGACATCATATTCCCAGTTCCTTTCTCCTCTCCATTGCACTTTTTTCATATATTTTGTTTTTACATCAGCTGTAACCATATAATATGTTAGTACTAATTTTGTTTTATATAGTCACTTCACTTCTAGAATATTAAAAATAAGAGAAAATGAAAATGAATGAATTATTTTAACTTTGATAGATTTCCATGTATTTTTAGGGATTCCATTTTCTGTCTGATATCATGCTCCTTCTCCTTAAAGAACTAACTCTAACACTTGTTGTAAATTAGGTGGAAGAAATTTCTTAGCTGTCTTTAATGCATTTTTACAGAGGAGGCCCAGAGATTGTTTTGCTAAGGGAGGTAAAGAAAAACAGGAAGAATAAAGTAAAAAGAGCTTATTTCAACCTAATTTCTCTAGGATCTAAAGAGTGACATATTTCATATAAACTCTTTTTCTCTATTTTTTGTCATAACATCATTTTATAAAAATATGTGATGTATTTGGCTTCATAAAGTAAATCCATGATATCGTATATAGTATAGTTGTATCATGTTCTCTCACAAAGAAACAGTTCATGTCTGAAACATGTCATGTAAAAATAAGTATAGCATAATACTACCTCTATATAAAAATACACACAAGATGTATTGATCTGCAAAGATACACAAAAAACTGTTTACTAAAGCATTTTAGATTTAAGCATGTAAATGAGATTGAAAGTTGAGAGGGAAGTTTCACTTATAATCTGTATATTTCTGTATTCTTTGAATATTGTTTTACTGTTAACATATATTGATTATATATATTTCTTTTAAAGTAGAAAGATGGTATTTTCAAAATTTAAGTCTCTTAAAAACACATCAAAGTGGTTTTCTCTCCAATGTATAAACAATGTGTATGTATACACACGTATATATGCATAAGCAATGTATATGTATGAGCAACATTGCACTGAAACTGTAATTTCTAAAATCTAAGACTGCTAGTAATGGACATTCTCTATGTCTAGAAGCCCTGGAAATTGTAGGTTCTGCTTCTCTTGTTTATAATTGTAGATTTAAATGACATAATCATTCAGATTTGTTGTGAATCATTTCAAATCATTAGCCATTAAAGTATTATCCTGTATTACTGACTCCAACAAAATATCCATGGAGCCAAAGAATTAATTAGTTACTACTACTGATGAAACAATTAAAAATAATATATGTTTATTTTAAAATAAGGGAACTGATACTCAGCATAATGTTCTTTTCCTGTTTTGTCTTGCAAATCTCTAAAATTTGCTTCTGAATCCTTCTTGTCCATCTGGAACTGTCTTTGAATACTCCATCATTGCATGCCTCCCTCTAATGATTAAGTGGACTTATAAATCATTAGAAACACCAATCTGGCTGTTGATGCATTCGAGTAATACATCATCAGAAGAAGGTGCTTAGATGATATATTGCTCCAAAGATGGTGCTGTGTAGAATGGAATCTAGGAATGCTTCTGGTTACGGCATTGAGTGCTCATTTTGGGGAGGGCTTAATTAAAAAAAAAAAAAAAATTCAGTATCTTTTGGCTGTGTTTTAATCCATCATCAAATATCTTGTTGCAAGACTTCCACTCTATTTGTTCCAAGAAATATATCATGTTTGGAAGGGAAAATTATTCTCTTCATCAAGAAACATATTGACATGATTTTTTGGACTTTTATTGAATATTAATTTTCTACAGCTCAGTGATAATGTGTAAGACCGTACAATACAGAGATATTTTTCATCATCAATATTAATCATCATTTTGCATATTCTAAAATAGCAGTTCTAGAATAATGTGACTCTGGAGACACATCTACAAACATTAATCCAGAACCATATGACTCCTGTGTGAACTGGAGAGTGTTTAAAAAAGTATAATTTAAAAGTCAGTTCTTTTGGATCTGTGAGTTAAATTTGAATCCTAATATTTAGTTTGAAAGCTATAGTTCATCAATCTTCTGATATTTAATTGTAATTATTTTTCTACACTATTGATTTTCTATGAGAAGCAGTGTATGTTTTTTCTCATACTAATTCATGCCCAGTAAGTCTAGACTCTCAGATTTTTCGAATTCACAGGGTTTTTGTTTGTTTGTTTGTTTTGCTTTAAAAGAAATGCAATTTGGCAAGTAAAATGAGCATCCTTATACACTTTTAATATTCATGTAAATGGTTCAATCATAATCCTATGCCAAAGCCTTACTCTATAGTATGAAAATAAATTTAGGAGTTTAGCAGATTTTTCCTCTCTGATGATCCTGATGAACATTTAAGTTCATTAGTCACTGTTCTAATGCATCTCAATACCTTGGATTTCAGAAAAAATTTTGACCTTCGATCACAAAGAAAGGAGTATTTTCTTTTATTTCTCCTCTAACATTCACTGCTCCCACTCTACCCAGTTCAGGACCCATCTAATTTCTGCCCGACCTCTTGCGAGTATGAGTATGCAGTGTTAAATCACATCACGCCTGTACCTACAGTCCTGATCCCAAACTCTTGACAATGAACTTCTTCAATGTCAAAGTCAGGAGAAGAGCCTAACCACCGTGACTGCAACCCATCACAGTCTCCTTTCAGCCCATATCTCATTCCTTAAGAGTAAACAAAAATTTTCAAGCATAAGAGAGCTCAAATCCAACTTAATAACAAGAACACTGAATATCTGTTTTATATAATCTGAGGAGTCTTAATTTTGTGATAAGTTCTCACCTATTTTCATTACTAAGAAAAACTTAACATATTCACTTAAAAATTCTCCATTGGGTTTACTTTCAAACCATTCAAATCTTTTCGAAGGACAATAGAGGGTATTTACTTTAAATCTGCTTGATTAAATGATCTGATAAAGTGATTCTCCCCATATAAAGAAGCTGTTAGCTTGAAAAGGTAAATTCCAATCTTCTTCTTAGATGGTAGAAAATGCTTATGTCTTTGAAATTGGCACTTTTTCCTACCAAGCTCCACAGGATGTCTCATTGTACAAGCTTCAGGAAAGAAATTTAGACTTTTTTTAAAAGCTTAACAATGCTTTTTACACACAGGCACAATAATTCCTCTTTGAGGAATAATAAACAAATAATCTAAAATACAGGAAAAGCTACCCTCACGTGTATCCAGTGAAATACTATTGACAATAATGAAATAATAGGAACAATCTCAGTGTTCAATATTAGGGGACTACAGGTGTACCCCACAGAACTTTTTCCAGCTGATATTTTTTCAGTAGAATGTCTTCTGGTTTTCAATATCCAAATTCATATAATATACTTTTCTTTCATTATAATGTTTTTCAATCATTATTATAGAGGAAGATTTTGTATTTGTATCTCTAAAACATAATACAATATTTTTAACAAAATGGCATTTGGGGTAAATTTTGCTATATTCCATATATATCAGGATCATGGTTACACATTTGGAAATGCATGCTGAGTGTAACAAAGGGCAGATGTCTTGCAGATGTGGATGGCCATGGGGTTATATTACAGGGTCACATCTAGTGTGTCGCTGTAATGAACTTTTCTTTCAAAAATGACCTGATAATGCTTTAGCACCAGAGAAGCTTATGACTATAATTCACATGTTGATGTTTTCTTCGGATGTCTTTATTTTTAAGGAAAAAAAAGTTTCAGCTGTTGCTAAGCCCCTACTTTTCCTTCATAATTTGCTCGTCATTTCTTTCCCAGGTGTAATGAATATAATGAAGTTGGAATATATAATTCTTATACATATGTTGCATTTTACATGTATATACATACATGTAGTATTTTGTGTATCTTAAAATTACATAAGTATTAACTATATATATCTTTCATAATTGGTTATTTTTATTCAATATTATGTTTTTGCAACATTTCCATGATGTTACATGGGAACCTGGTTCATTCATTTTAAATAGTATATTCTAGTCTATTCTGAGAATAAACTATTCCCTATATATAAACGATTAATTTGCTTTCATTTTTAAACATTTCAAACATCGAGTATTACAACAGACATCTTTGTACATCCCTTCCTTCTATGATACATACTCATATGTCAAGTTGCTGGGTTTTAGAAAATAACACAACATTAACTTGGTTAGTTATTGACAAATTGCTCTCTGAAAGTGGTTGCACTGATAAAAGCATCTTGTACCCACATTGTATGAGATCCGAGTCCCCTACAAGCTGCATACACAGCATTTGGTATTATCAGTGGTTTAAACTTAATTCAATGTTTGTGAAATGTAGCTCACTATTGTTTTAATGGGCACCTCCTTGATGATCAATAATTCTGGTCAACACATTTATTTGTATAATTTAAAAGAGTTAATGGCAAGAGAAACAAAAGCAAAAATAAACAAGTGGGACTACATTAAACTAAAGAGCTTGTCCATAGCAAAGGAAACCATCAATAAAACAAAAAGGCAACCTATTGTATGGTAGAATATATTTGAAAATGGTATATCCAATAAGGGGCTAATATCCAAAATATATAAAGAACTCATATTACTGAACACCAAAAAACCCTCAAATAACCCAGCTAAAAAATGGGTAGAGGACCTGCGCAGACATTTTTCGAAAGAAGACATACAGATGGTCAAAAGGCACATGAAATGGTTGTCCACATCACTAATCATCAGGAAAATGCAAATCAAAACCACAGTGAGATATCACCTTTCAGCTGTCAGAATGGCCACTATCCAAAAGACAAGAAATAATAAGTGTTGGTGAGTATGTGGAGAAAAGGGAACCCTCCTACACTGTTGGTGGGAGTGTAAATTGATCCAGCTACTATGGAAAGCAATATGGAAGGTCCTCAGAAAACTAAAAATAGGAATACCATATGTCCCAAGAATTCCACTTCTAGGAATTTACCTGAAGAAAAAAAAAATCACTGATTTGAAAACATATATGCTCTCTATGTTTATTGCCACATTATTTGCAATAGCCAAGATATGGAATCAGCCAAAGTGTCCATCAATAGTTGAATGGATAAAGAAGCTTGGTGCATATAGACAATGGAATATTATTCAGCCACGGAAAAGAAAGAAATCTGGCCATTGCAACATGAGTGGACCTAGAGGGTATTATGCTAAGTGAAATAAGTCAGACAGAGAAAGACAAATACCATATGATTGGTTTCATTTATATACAGAATCTAAAACAAGACAAAACAAATGAACAAAATAGAAATAGACTCATAGACACTGAGAAATGACTGGTGGTCACCATGGGGAAGGGATTAGGGTAGGTGAGGTGAAGGCGATTAAGGGTCATAAAATTTCAGTCTGAATACAAATTAGTCTCAGGGATGAAAGTACAGCAAGAGAATATAGTCAATAATATTGTAATATCTTTCTGTGTTAACAGATAGTAACTACACTAGTTGGGGTGAGCATATAATAATGTAGATAACCATTGAATCATTTTGTTGTATACTTGAAACCAATGTAATATTGTATATCAACTATACTTCAATAAAAAATAAAATGAAAGTTAATATATGCACAGATATTTACACAATACCATATATAATTGTGTTTTTTTAACTTAGTAAAGAACATGTTTCATATTATTAAAACCTTTAAAAATAAAATTTAATAATTTGATTTATTCCATCTTGTCTATAATCACTTTTTAACTTAATCATTACTCAGTTTTTCTCTGTTTCACTATAGCAAAAGAAATGGTTTAAATATACTGATTTCTACTTCCAGAAAGATGGAAATTAAAAAAAAAAAGAAATGGAGAACAAATTAGTGGTTGACAGAGGTTAAGGAGGTTGTCAGGATAGGAAGGAAGTGTATGTGGCTGTAAAAGGGCAGCATTAAGGGATCCTTGTGGTTATAGATACTCTGTATCCTTTACTCTATCAATGCCAATATCTATGTTGGGATAATGTACTATAGTTTGCTAGTTTCTTTGGAGGAGACTTAGTAAAGGGTACACAGAATCTCTCACTCTGTATTATTTCAAAATAAAATATTTAATGGAAGTACATATAGGTATATCTATTGACATATATATGTAAAATGTATAGCATATATTTTCTTTATAATATATGATTGTCTTGAGATGTCTATGTACCACATTAGACATATTGACGTGTATTGATAAATCATTTTACAAATGTGGTTAACACACCCTAATCAGCATTGATAATGATCATTTTCCCCTCATTTTTTTTCTCATTAAATTTTATTTTGAGATCTACTCTCTTAATAACTTCCAAATTTTTTTGGTACTCAAGATCTTTATTGATTTAACTGTTAACAGCAATATAGTATAATTAACTATAATCAGCATGCTGTATATTCTTCAGCAGGTCATTTTCGCAGTCACCAGCCATGCTGCCATAGAAAGAATCTTTCACAGACATGCTTTTGGCATTTTTCTTAGTCTGTTTGGTCTGCTATAAACGAATAGCATAGACTATGTGGCTTATTTCTCACAGTCCTAGAGGCTGGGAAGTCCAAGATCAAGAACCTAACAGTCTCGTGTCTGGTGAGGGTCCTTTTCCTGGTTCATAGATGACCTTCTTCTCACTGTGCTCTGGAAGGGGTAAGAGAGCTCTTTGAGGTCTTCTTTTTATAAGGGTATTAATCCCAATTCATGAAGTCTCCACCCTAGTGATCTAATCATCTCCCAAATATCCCACAACCAAATACTATCATGTTAGAGATCAGGCTTCAGTATGTGAATCTGGCAGAACCACATTCAGTCTATGGCAGTTGGTGGGCCCACGCTGTAGCCCGGAAGAGCTATACTCAATCAATGCTGGGTAGTGCATTTCAACAGACTTTACTTCAGTCATTTAGTAGATGAAAGTAGATTTTTTTGTTGATTAGATTTGAGTTTTTAGATGATTGAGATTAGACTTTTTATGTATTATATTTATGTGATCTATATTTCATTCATATTTTCATATATTTATCTGTCCTTTAAAATCTTCAATATATAAGCCCTATTCAGCCTCTATTTTAGAGTCACTGTTTTCCTCAACTCATGTAAGCTATACATTTTTAAGGATTTTTATTTCTTGACAATAACTTCATAAATATTTCTCCCCCTTTCTGTTTGTCTTGTGACTCTGTTCATTTTTTTAAAAGTGTGTGTTTTTGATGCCCAGAGATTTAAAAGATCTGTGTTGAAAGCAATTTGTCATCTTCCCTGTGATTTCTACCATCAATCTGATGATAGAAAGTATACTCACCTATCCTATAATATGACAAATATTCAATTATATTTTATTGAGGGATTTTATTTGCTTTTTAAAAAAATTTACATTTCACTCCTCTTAGAAATTATTTTGGTCTAAGGTGGAGATCTGTACTTTTCTCGTGAAAACTTGACAATTATTTGCTTCCTGAACAGTCTCTGAGATCATATATCTTTTTCTAAATTATGCAAAACAGTGAAGTCTGTTCCTGCATTTATCCTCTATTTTAAGTACAGCACATTATAGATATTTTTACTAGTATCATATTTTCATAGTTCTTCTGTGTATGTATGTTTAGATACATGGTAGTATTTGTTCTGTTTCCTCCCCAACAAAAGACTTACTTTTCAAATTTTCTTTACCATTCTTGTTTGCTCATTGTTTTAAGAAAGTTAGATGAACATCATAAGATGAATTTAACAAATTTTAATTTTATGTGTACAAAAAAGGTTAAATAGCACAGAGAGCCTGAGAATTGTCTACTTAAGGAAATAGTTTCTTAAAACCTTATGAATCTTGATCATTCAGGGCAACAGCAGATAATTCCCAAATAAATATTTAAGTATTTCTACATATATGAATGTTCATTTTACAAAGGTAATTTGGGCAATTCATATTTAGGAAGAATAATTACAATTTTACTGATTTTACTTTTGAAAATTATTGATGCACACTTTATTATCAATTTCAAATTTAATGTATTTTCTCTCTTTTAAATTAATTCTGAAGGCTTTGAATATGTTGTTGAATTCTTTAAAAAATGATTTAAGCTTTCATTTATTAAATCTAATTATCATGAATGACTCTAATGTATTTCTTTTCTAATTAACTTTAATGTTTAACATTTTATTCAAATCAATTTATAAATTAATATTTATATATAATTAATATGCACTATGCTATGTAAATATGTAAAATATATTATTGTATTAGTTCTAATTTATTAGTGAACTTAATTTTTAAGATAAATATTTAATTATTAATTAAATGCCATTTATAATATATATTTTAATTAAACATTTTTCTCAAAAGTTAACACTCTATCTTACTGAGTTGAATAAAGAGCAAAGACTTAGGGTTAAGTATCATTTGGGTAGATATCATAACTTTGATGCTCTCAGTTTACTATGTATCCAAAGGTTTTAATGTATTTCTGGAGTACATAACTTTCTCTTTGATATGTATTTATCCTAGAATTTCCTAAACATTCTGCTTACTTCTCTAATTTCTAATACTAATAATTTGTGGTTTGGAAATTGTATCTTTTTTAAGAATTATTGGTGTTTTCCTTAGTGACATAATGTATTATCATATGTTTTAAATATCCCACAGCTGCTTTAAATGCTGAATGCTCTATATATGTGCATGTATAACTATAGATAGATGGTAGATATGCAAAAATATAGTTTCAATATATGAAAGAATAAGAAGTTATATTTTGTGCTCTGTTCATTGTTAATTGCTAGAGTGATAAGGTTTCAGAAAATAGATTATGGAAACTATAAATTAAAGGCTACAATTGACTTGAGAATTTGTTCAGTGTCAACGGGACATTTTATAATATTCCTATTTATTATCATAAGAATGGAATCACATTTAAGAATTGTTAGTATTGAGAATTCTTCTCTGCTAAAAGTTCATGTTGGTAATGTTTCACATATAGAGCATAAGGAAAATGAATTTCTCCTTTCATTTAAGTATATTAAATAAATTTTTAAATTAAAATTAAAAAAAAAATTATTTGTGCAGTTCCAATGCAAATGAATAAGTATAATTCCTCATACTGAAATGTGAGATTTCCTTTTGTTTAGAGAAGGTATCCTATCACTTAACATTTTCACCCCAAAAGAAGTAGTTTGACTATTTCCCAGAATGACATTTCCCTTAATTTCCTTTTGGATTATGTAGCTCTCTGGGCTTAAATTTAAAGTTTAAAAGAACCATTTGATTTTAATAACTTTTATGTGTAGTGCTCCATTGAATTTGGACTTTAGCACATAGAACTACTTTTCCATAAGGTGATTTCTAGTAAATCCCTGTGTGGAAAAGCAAGATAAACACACATCACTGAGTTTGTTATTGCAATTAAATTATTGGATTTTTATATTTAAATATGTTTTGAGCATTGAAAAGCATGGAGAGCCTGTTTTCTCATGTTGGTCATGGACACTTTTCTGACATTTAATAACTTGAAATAAGCCTGCCAATATTCTTCAATGTCTGAGAATATGAAAATGCTAAATATTTAATATAGGGAAAACAAATTCAGTAAACCACTTTTGCTTAATAGCAATCAGATAAACCCTTCCACAGAATCCATTTTGTGAAATGTAAATTCTCCCTTAGTATACTCTAATTTTAATTTTCCCATTAAGATATTTGCTCTTGTACATTTTGAAATGTTCTTACTTTATTCAGACTAAATTTGACTAAATTTGCTCCCACTATAATCTTCTTGCTAATAACCATCCATGTATATTACTAAACATGAACTATATTCACTCTGAAATAGGTACTCTTGATGAATGCAGATTTTAGCCTAAAGTGGGTACTTGAGTTAATGTCTATTTATATATATAGCCATTTTTTTATTCAATGTAATTCGCTTATCCAGAAATTCACTTGTATGTACAGTTATTCAAAAATATTTATTCACTTGATTAAGCACTATCATGTGTTAGATATCATGTTGATCTTGAAGGAAATGGTGAGCAAATTTTCCCATATAGTAATCATGAGTTGACACTATAAGTTTCCAAAATGATGGATTCGCCAGTATTGAATGTGTCTTTCTGAAAACTTACATAGGGCCTTCACTATACTTTCCATGAAGCCATATACTTCATTGACTCTATTCATGCTGCAGGTTTTCTGAGAATGTGTGTGAGCGTGTGTGTGTGTGTGTGTGTGTGTGTGCATATCAGAGAGAGAAGGGATGTGGTTGCTGGTCACAGCATAGTTATGTGTAAGTATGAGAGCAATAAATCCTCACTTGACCTTAGAATTCTATCCTCTGAATGATACATTAAACTAGAGAGAATACTAAGAACAAATTTCATGTTACTGTGTTTGGGGGTGTGTGAGGAAGAATAGTAACAAAACAAACTCTTAAACTGTGTAGGGATAATAATTTTACAAGAAAAAACTGGAAGAGAGATAACGTTTATTTTTAGAGTTAAGATCCCTGTTAGGCAGGCACTGTGGTAGGCACCCCTCAGACGGATTGTTTTATGTCATATTGTATTTAATAAGAAAAATTAAGCTACGTATCATAATGCATACAGCTAGTGTGGAACATTGTTGGTCTCCAAGTCCGTGCTATTTTTATTGATTGAGAATTAATTCTATTCTTTTCTGTTTCCTTTTGTTTTGTAGTTAATTCCAGAGATTCTTTAAATCTCTAATGCAAACAATTTGGGTGATAGCAAAAGCTGTATTTCTTGGAGAGACAAAACTAGCTCCTGTCTATTTTGAGACTTCCCAAATTAATTCTTTCCCTTTTCTGACTGGTTAGTCTATTATTTAATGTAGAGTTGAGCTGAAAATAATATTGACATTGCACTAAAAGATAGCCCAAGTTATTAAATATACTTTATGAGAGTTAGGCTATTTTGTGTTGTGTTACTCTAAATAAATTTATCCCATTGCTTTTCTTCTTTGGCCTTTAAATTAAACTTACATTCACAGGGTATCATCTCTACAAGAGAGACTGCACAAGACACTGCTTTGCCTTTGAGAAACACACAGGTCAATGCAATGGTTGAGATCAGTGCCTTAACGAAGATGCAAAAACCTATGAGCAAACAGAAGAGCCATTCTAACTTGACTGATAATGTGCCCTTTTTTTTTTTTGTCAGATATCAATTAAGCAATAAGCATCCAATCCCTACTGTAATCCGAATTGCACTGAGGATACCAGTCCACATAACTGAAAAAGCAATGGCATCAGGCTGCAGAATTCCTGGGTACCTTAACTGGAAACTATGTAGATGGGGGAAAAGATAGATTCCTGTTTGGGTTCATTTTAAATAAGAAAATAATATCCTAGGAATCTCACAAAATTTTAGAAACTGAAATCAGAAAGTACCACATGGCCCTAGAATAGACTGGGACCAGAAATTGGAAATATCAGAAGAGATGTGTCTTGTTTTCTTGTTTTCTTCCCCCACCCACAGCCTTTTTTTTTCCAAAATGCCTCGAATTTTTATTCTTTCTTTCTAAAGATATCCTTCTCTGTTGACCTACACCTCAATATCAGTAAACTGATTCCATATTCTCAATCCTAATTCCCAGGAGGGAAACTATGATGGACACAGCTTAGACCAGGTAGCCATCTTTGGCTGGTCATCTATTACCCATGAGTGGGGGCAGGATAAGGCCACATCTAGAGTTATCATTTCCTGGCCCTGGGTGGTGAAAGTTCTCTGTATAAAAGAGTCGTAAAGGGACAGTAGTCATGAGTCACTAGATTCAGAAAGTTTAATCATTTTATTTTGACCTGTCTAAATTTCATAGTATGATTTATACTAGAACTTAGTTTGGATACACTTAAAATAACCTTGCTCATAAAATGTAATTTTTTAATCATAGCACCTGCTGAATTCAATGACACTTTCTAAGCCTTTAAGATAGTCAAAGCTGGGTCTTTGAGAAGAGAAATAGTTTCATCGAGTTTGCATGTAAAAAAAAGTAGTCTAATGGAGTTACTAAGTAGCCTGGGGCCACAAAACATCAGTGAATCTATTGTGGTAATTCAAAAACACAGTGTCTACAGTTAGAAATGAACTGATGTCTGGCCATTTTTTCACATAAGCTTTCAGCTACTGTAGGACATGCAATAAATCAATATGGTTATACACCTAGTATCTTCCTGTTTTACCTGAATACATGCTGTAATAATCAGGGATCACATTGTGTTCTACTTTCAGTCATCTAAAACGAAAACAAACAAAACAAACTTCGTAACACTAAGTTGCAGCTTAAACACATAAGAGGTCCTCACTCTGCTGGCTTGTCTAGATAATCAGACCACCTCCACACCTCCCAAATCTTACCGGAATTTAAACTTTGGTCATCAGCGTCCTCCTGTGTACATACAGACCACTCAGACATTTGAGTTACATGCACAGAGGTTTAGGATCGATTTCTCATTTACTACCTTTTTTTCTTCCAAGTTGAAATGATTCTGTTTGATGCTGTTTTAACTTTGTTCCTTATCCTATATATCAAGGCTTGGACATCCTCACAAATCATTTATCTATCAGAGGTAAAGAAATTGCTCAATTCATAGTAAAGAATAAGAAGAGTAGCAGCTGGAACCTTATTGTTAGTCTAAGTAGTTTTATTTAATTTTATGGCCCTAACCTGCCTTAGTCAAGGATAATTTGGTTGCAAAGAGCTGAAACTCACTGAGAGAAACTCAATAAAAAGGGGGAGGGGGCTATTATGTAAATATAGCAGAGTCTTCAGGAATCCAAATGAAGGAAATATAGCTAGTCTTTATAGCAGTTGGAACTCCCTCCTTTCCTTCCTTCTTATACCTTTGGACTTCTATTCTCTCTGCTCTTTTGCTCTCAATTTCAGGCTTCTTCTCTCTCACCTGCTTGTAGATATTTCATCACAGCTAATACGAAGTGGTAAGCTGAGTCCCTAAAATTAAATGGTCTTTCTATTCAATGCATCACAGCTAAATGATTTATATTCAGGCCCAGCTCCAGACTGAAAAGATAATATAATGAATGCAAGTTTGGGTCAGGTATTCATAGCTGCTTCACCCCGGCTGGGCAGAGAGGCAGGGTTATTATTCGGGGTTCTTCTAGGGCTTTATACAAGTCAGATTCTGTAGGATAATGTGCCCTGGTTTTATTTGTATTGGTATTTCCAATACGTGTCCCTTGCAGTTCTGAAGTAAGACTTGACAAATTACTGTGTCTGTTGTATGTCAGTCATCTATTTTATTATACTTAATATTATTTTCACAACAATCCTGCGATAATTGAATTTATCCCACCTATTAACATTTAAAAGGAAACTTAGACTCAATGATTTAAATTGAATTCTTTGAGGGGGATATGATTATAGCAGGTGGGGGTGGGGTAGAGGGGTTTGGAGAAAAAAATGCCTGAATTAAACTATTTTCTGATTTTTTTTTTTTCTTGGACAAACTCTGAAGAGTGTTGTCCAAATGTTCTTTTTCTGTCTTTCACTGCTACATGCCATGTCAAGAGACATCAGTCATTTTTTCTTCTTCAGTATTCTTTTTTTCAAAAACTTCCAGTATTTTTTCCTTCTTCAAAGATGGCTACAAAGTATTCATTTGACATTTTTGATATATTGGGATTTTCTTTCTTATCTTCCCATGTGACATAATTTCTGCTCATTAAATAGTTTCCACAGTGTGTAGATATAAATGATAGGGAGAGCTACAGGTACAGATGTGACACTTGCTCAGCCTCATAGGGGTTTTGGTTACTGGGCAAGTGTTGACAGTGAAGGGTTCACCTCCCTTGTTTTGGTGCCTCTCAGTTGGCGCCTTATCAAAATCTAGAGGAAATCTTTCACTTGGAATTTGATAAAGATACCAACAGGATTAGAAACAAATACAAAGAATAACATAGATTTTGAGATTGGATAGGCATGTACGTCTGATTCTGGGAAACCTACTTAAACTGTGTAAACTCTTAATGCCTACTCCTTGGAGCGGTTTTGAGGATGAAGTGAGAAAACTGGGCTTAACATAAATGCATGATAAATGACAGTGCTTATTAATGCAGTGGAGCAAATTTCATCACCACGTACAGCATGCTTTCCTTTTTGAGTTCTTCTTCATCAGGGTATTATTAAAGCAATTAGCCAATATAGACTGGTGCGACTTCTTGGTCTTACTCCCAGATCCTTTTCCCTCTCATTCTTGTTTTTAATTTTCAATGTTTTGTTTGTTTCTGGTTCATGTTGTCCTGGTTTCATCCTGCTGTCAATGTTAATACACACACCTCAGTGAGTTCTTACATTTTTGTTCGTAATTTCTCAAAACTGTTCTATTTTGGATTAAAAAATGATATGATTGTCGTAGCTTTAGAAGAATTGACACAATTAGCTGCTTCTCAGACTAAGTCGTCCTTGGTTGTACTTTCTTAGGAAATGAGCAATTTCTTAAAAATAAGAGTTGCCGAGGAACGATAAGAGCCTGTCTTGAATTAAACTTTTTTTAAAGGAAACTACAAATAAAACCTCAGATTGTGAGATTTCGATACAACACTACCATTTAACGAACTCCAGTCTCACTTGAGTCCTATAGGTTCAGATGAGAAAAATAACCCTGTTTTAATTGTAAGGTCTGAAGAATCCTGCTTTATACCTTCTGGTTTAGAAGTTGTTCCCCCTTGGACTTTCCTTATTATCTGAATTCCCCAGAGCCTATAGGCATCACAAAAGAGATGACAGCAAAGACTTAGGTTATGATAATAGTTTTCAAAAAATAAAGACACTAAACTTGGAAAAAGGATTATAGCATATGTAAAAGTAACATAGTTTATCTTTTATGAATGCAGGAATTCTTAGCAGTTCAGACACCTGTGCAATCAAGATGCTGTAAAATTTCTTTGAACGCTCCTAATTTGGGTTTGATGCAGCCCATTTGTTTAAAATGTTTAATAACTTATGCACTAATTGCTTGTTTAAACCCACACTGACTGGCAAGCTTTCTGTTACTACTGATAAAATATAAATCACCCGGAATATTTATGTATAATTTGAATGTGAGTGACACGGTTAACACAAACTTAATTTGTTAGTGAAATAAAAATTTTAAAATGTCTTAATGTGTTCTACTGAAATGATTAGCAGAGGTCATTAATCAAAGAAGTTCCTTTTGTTCTTAATTTTATGCCAGATGAGTGAATAAGACACACAGAAAAAGAGTAGTTGGTTAGGCTTGGGCTTTCATTAAAAAGACAATTTTTTAATAAGCCAGATAATTTCAGAGCCTAAGCTACTGTGATGAAATTAGACATTTAAAAAAAACTTCCTTGACACTCTTATATCAAGAGATTACATATGTTTCTGTCTTGCCAAATTCATTTTTTTCATTTAAAAAACTTTTGTGGGAGTCTGTCTCAAGGCATATAAATTTTAAACTCTACTTTAGTCTCCCTTGCAAATTACAGAGAAAAAGATTAATTTCATGTTGAAGAAACTGAAGCTTAACTCATTTATCTTCAACAAACAAATGAAAGATTCCTATATACTGACAAAATACCAAAACCTCATTATGAACCTCAGTTTCTCAGCTCTGCAGATCAGTCTCTTGCTCACTGTGATTTAGATTGTCTAACACGATCCTGAAGTTAAAATTGTAAGTTAAGTGATTCATAAGGCTTTACTTAGTTATCTTGAATTGCACTCTGTCTCTCATTTACCAAATAACTATAGTCAAGATTTTCTCCAATTACGTGTTGTCTAGTAATGTCTGTACTACTTCTCTCTCTGTTACATCTAGTAGTAGTGGCTAGAGGAATACCTAACTCAAAAGGGACTAATCTTTATGATGACAGGTGACACTTGAGGATCTCTGAAATTCTGAGAACTTTACTACATCCTGTCACAGTTTTAAAAATGTGATTCTCTCTGTGGTATCAATTTTAAAAGCTTGACTTGTAACCAAGTCATGTAAGGAGTTCAGAAATGTTGTTTTTGGAAGAGTGACTACATTAATGAGTAAAGCAGGAAAGAGTGATCTTGCTGTTATAAAAATTCAAGAGTAGAGAATCATATTGGGTTACCAAAGGAATGACATATATTCCGACTAGTAATGTAGGAAAATGCAAAACGGAATGGAATTAGAATTATGAGAGATGGAGAAGGAAAATGTGTTAGTTTTGTTAGATTGCCTTGGGAAGAAACTGATCTTATTTTAAATCATTGGCCTCAGTTTTTTGTGCATTAAGTAGACATAAATATATACAGTAGTGATAGAAAGATGATTCATCAGGGCATAAAGAAGGATGAATAAATACCCCTTATTTAAGACATTCCAGCTTTTTCTCTAGTTACTTTTTGTTTCATTCATATTGTTTGTTTCCTTATAGATCCTTCCATATCTTAGCTCTGGGGCCAGCAATTGTCTTAATGTGTAAATTGTTAGCTATTACCGTATTTTTGCTTAACACTGTTTAACATTGATTTTTCAGTTTATGTACAAAGACTTGTAACTCTGGGGGAAGGGGAAATCCTGGGGCAAAATACCTTTGAAACCAAAATCAAAGGGAGAAATAAAGTTTAAAACCTGTTTATTGCTTACAAGCAGTCTTCCCACATCTCTCTCTCTCCTGCTGCAGCAGAAGTGAATCCTCCCCCCAAAATCTCAGGTCCAGAAAAGCCCTCCCTTACCCATGTAATTACCATTGGAGATGGACTACTCTCCACACCTTGGAAACACCTGTTGATATGGGGATACACTAAAGCCACGCAAGAGATTGTGGAAATATTGCAATTTTACCCACAGACTAATCCACTTTCAGACAGCTAAGTGAGTTTTGAATCTATCAGGCTGAAGAAACAGACTATGAATTAATGGTGACCATTAACAAGATAATATGGAACATTAACTCCTGTCTGAAAAATATTACCTGATATTTCCAAAGAAAATAGGAGTTGAGGGGAGGTCTTCTTTAAGACTACCCTGCAGCCAGTTACATCAGGACTAGTAACAAGGCTACATGTTTCCTTATTTAAAAAAAAAATCTAGACATTGACTGAGATATCATCAATATTTAATAGTTTCCCACTAATCAAAGAGCTGTGCTAAACAGTAAAGAGATACATAATGAACCCAGGGCTTTCTAAACAACAATTTAATAGCAGGGAGGGACAATAGGCTGGTGCATGGATGATGCGACATGGCATATGGTCATTGTGGAATGACAAAAAGGGCTCTGGGCTCCAGAGAAAGGAGTGGTCCTCAGCGCCCGGAAACCAGGAGGATTTGACAGAGAAGGCAAACTGGTGTTTACTTCATAAAGAGAGGCTAGAGAGAGAGGACAAACATGGGGCTATGATGGAAGCAGGACAGCAGCAGAAAGCAGAAGCTCTACTGAATTTTTGTTTTTATGTTAAGTGATAAAGTCAGTTTAACTGAAGTTTTACTTTTTATTTCTGTTTGATACATGAACTAAATAATGTATTATCACACATAATTTTAACAGTACAAACATTTTCTTACAAAAATGTGTATGATGGAGCTTTAATTTTTGTTTGATTTAAAGTAAAATTTTCATTTGGGGATATTTTTAGATTTACAGAAAAGTACAAAGATAATAGGGAGTCCCTGTATGCCCCTCACCCAGTTTCCACTAATGTTGCCACCTTACATTAGTGTGATCCATTAGTATGGTACATTACTATTAACTAAACCACAGATTTCATTATTCAGATTTTACCAGTTTTACTGTACTGTTTGCTGTTCCAGGATCCAACCTCAAAGAGCACTGCATCTAGGATAATGCTATTTTCATATCTACCAGAAATAACTGTAATTCTTTAATAATGTCAAATATCCTGTCATTATCTTCATTTTCCTAGTTGGCTGATATGTCTTTTTTTTTTTGGTATCATTAATATACAATTACATGAGCAACATTATGGTTACTAGACTACCTCCATTATCAAGTCCCTACCACATACCCCATTACAGTCACAGTCTGTCAGCGTAGTAAAATGCTGTAGAACCACTACTTGTCTTCTATGTGTTATAATGCTTTCCCCATGACCCCCCCACCTATATTATGTGTGCTAATAATAATTCCCCTTTCCCCCCTTATCCCTCCCTTCCCACCCAAACTTCCCAGTCCCTTTCCCTTTGGTAACTGTTAGTCCATTCTTGGGTTCTGTGAATCTGCTGCTGTTTTTTGTTCCTTCAGTTTTTTCTTTGTTCTTATACTTCACAGATGAGTGAAATAATTTGATACTTGTCTTTCTCTGCCTGGCTTATTTCACTGAGCATAATACCCTCTAGCTCCATCCATGTTGTTGCAAATGGTAGGATTTGTTTTCTTCTTATGGCTGAATAATATTCCATGGTGTATATGTACCACATTCTCTTTATCCCTTCTTCTACTGATGGACACTTACGTTGCTTCCATTTCTTGGCTATTGTAAATCATACTGCGATTAACATAGGGGTGCATATGTCCTTTTCAAACTGGGCTGCTGCATTCTTAGGGTAAATTCCTAGGAGTGGAATTCCTGGGTCAAATGGTATTTCTATTTTGAGTTTTTTGAGGAACCCCCATACTGCTTTCCACAATGGTTGAACTAATTTACATCCCCACCAGCAGCGTTAAGACAGTTCCCCTTTCTCCACATCCTCACCAACATTTGTTGTTGTTCGTCTTTTGGATGTTGGCTATTCTTACTGGTGTGAGGTGATATCTCATTGTGGGTTTAATTTGCATTTCTTTGATTATTAGCGATGTGGAGCATCTTTTAATGTGCCTGTTGGTCATCTGAATTTCTTCTTTTGAGAAGTGTCTCTTCAGATCTTCTGCCCATTTTTTAATTGGATTATTTACCTTTTGTTTGTTGAGGTGCATGAGCTCTTTATATGTTTTGTATGTCAATCCTTTATCAGATATATTATTTATGAATATATTCTCCAATACTGTAGAATGCCTTTTTGTTCTACTGATGGTGTCCTTTGTTGTACAGAAGTTTTTTAGTTTGATGTAGTCCCACTTGTTCATTTTTGCTTTTGTTTCCCTTGCCTGGGGGGATATGTTCATGAAGAAGTCACTCATGTTTATGTCTGAGAGATTTTTGCCTATGTTTTTTGAAAGAGCTTTATGGTGTCATGACTTACAATCATGTCTTTCATCCATTTCGAGTTTACTTTTGTGTATGGGGTTAGACAATGATCCAGTTTCATTCTCTTACATGTAGCAGTCTAGTTTTGCCAACACCAGCTGTTGAAGAGGCTGTCATATCCCCATTGTATATCCATGGCTCCTTTATCATAGGTTAATAGACCATATATGTTTGGGTTAATATATGGAATTTCTATTCTGTTCCACTGGTCTATGGGTCTGTTCTTGTGCCCGTACCAAATTGTCTTGATTACTGTGGCTTTGTAGTAGAGCTTGAAGTTGGGAATCGAGATCCCCCTGCTTTATTCTTCCTTTTCAGGATTGTTTTGGATATTTGGAGTCTTTGTGGTTCCATATGAATTTTAGAACTATGTTGAAGAATGCTGTTGGTATTTTAATAGGGATTGTATTGAATCTGTAGATTGCTTTAGGCAGTATGGCCATTTTGACAATATTAATTCTTCCTACCCAAGAGCATGGGATATATTTCCATTTGTTAGTGTCGTCTTTAATTTCTCTTAAGAGTGACTTGTAGTTTTCAGAGTACAGGTCTTTCACTTCCTTGGTGAAGTTTATTACTAGGTATTTTATTCTTTTTGCTGCAGTTGTGAATGGGATTGTTTTCCTGATTTGTCTTCCTTCTAGTTCATCAGTAGTGTATAGGAAAGCAACAGATTTCTGTGTATTAATTTTGTATCCTGCAGTTTTGCTGAGTTCACATATTAGTTCTATTATTTTTGGAGTGGAGTCTTTAGGGTTTTTTTATGTACAATATCATGACATCTGCAAATAGTGTCAGTTTGACTTCTTCTTTACCAATCTGGATGCCTTGTATGTCTTTGTTTTGTCTGATTGCCGTGGCTAGGACCTCCAGTACTATGTTGAATAACAGAGGGAGAGTGGGCATCCCTGTCTTGTTCCTGGTCTTAGGTGAAAAGCTTTTAGCTTCTCACTGTTAAGTATGATTTTGGCTGTGGGTTTGTCATATATGGCCTTTATTATGTCGAGGTACTTGCCCTCTATACCCATTTTGTTGAGAGTTTTTATCATGAATAGATGTTGAATTTTGTTGAATGCTTTTTCCGCATCTATGGAGATGATCATGTGGTCTCTGTCCTTCTTTTCGTTGATGTGGTGGATGATGTTGATAGATTTTTGAATGTTGTACCAACTTTGCATCCCTGAGATGAATCCCACTTGATCATGGTGTATGATCCTCTTGATGTATTTTTGAATTCAGTTTGCTATTATTTTGTTGAGTATTTTTGCAACTATGCTCATCAGGGATACTGTTCTGTGGTTTTCTTTTTTTGTGTTGTCTTTGCCTGGTTCATGTATGAGAGTGATGCTGTGTTCATAGAATGAGTTTGGAAGTACTCTCTCCTCTTCTATTTTTGGAAAATTTTAAGGAGAGTGGGTATTATGTCTTCTCTAAATATCTGATAAAATTCAGTGATGAATCCATCTGGTTTGTTCCTTGGTATTTTTTGATTACCAATTCAATTACGTTGTTGGTAATTGGTCTGTTTAGATTTTCTGTTTCTTCCTGGGTCAGTTTTGGAAGGTTGTATTTTTCTAGAAAAATTTCCATTTCTTCTAGAATATCCAGTTTGTTAGCATATAGATTTTCATAGTATTCTCTTATAATTCTTTGTATTTCTGTGGTGTCCGTCATGATTTTTCCTTTCTCATTTCTGATTCTGTTTATGTGTATAGATTATCTTTTTCTCTTAATAAGTCTGGCTTGGGGTTTATCTATTTTGTTTATTTTCTCAAGGAACCAGCTCTTGGTTTCATTAATTTTTTTCTGTTGTTTATTCTTCTCCGTTTTATTTATTTCTTCTCTGATCTTTATTATGTCCCTCTTTCTGCTGACTTTGGACCTCATTTGTTCTTCTTTTTCCAATTTCAATAGTTGTGAATTTAGACTATTCATTTGGGATTGTTCTTCCTTCTTTAATTAGGCCTGGATTGCTATATACTTTCCTCTTAGAACTACCTTCACAGTGTCGCACACAGTTGGGCCTTTGTGCTGTTGTTGTCATTTGTCTCCATATATTGCTTGATCTCTGTTTTAATTTGGTCATTGATCCACTGATTATTTAGGAGCATGTTGTTAAGCCTCCATATGTTTGTGAGCCTTTTTGTTTTCTTTGTACAATTTATTTGTAGTTTTATACCTTTGTGATCTGAGAAGTTGGTTGGTACAATTTCAGTCTTTTTGAATTTACTGAGCCTCTTTTTGTGACCTACTATGTGCTCTATTCTGGAAAATATTCCATGTGCACTTGAGAAGAATGTGTATCCTGCTGCTTTTGGGTGTAGAGTTCTGTAGAGGTCTGTTAGGTCCATCTGTTATAGTGTGTTGTTCAGTGTCTCTGTGTCCTTACTTATTCTCTGTCTGGTTCATTTGTCCTTTGGAATGAGTGGTGTGTTGAAGTCTCCTAAAATGCATGTACTGCATTCTATTTCCTCCTTTGATTCTGTTAGTATTTGTTTTGCACATGTATGTGTTCCTGTGTTGGGTGCATAGATATTTATAATGGTTATATCCTCTTGTTGGTCTGACCCCTTTATCATTATTTAATGTCCTTCTTTGTCTCTTGTTACTTTATTTGCTTTGAACTCTATTTTGACTGATATAAGTACTGCAACACCTGCATTTTTTGCCCTATTGTTCCCATGAAATATCTTTTTCCATTCCTTCACTTTTAGTCTGTGTACGTCTTTGGGTTTTAAATGAGTCTCCTGTAGGCAGCATATAGATGGGTCTTGCTTTTTTATCCATTCTATTACTCTGTGTCTTTTGATTGTTACATTCAGTTAATTTACATTTAGGATGATTATCGATAGATATGTACTTATTGCCATTGCAGGCTTTGGATTCTTGGTTACCAAAGGTTGAAGGGTAGCTTCTTTACTATCTAACCATCTATTTTTTTAGACTCATTTATTACCCTGTTATAAACACATTCTGGAGATTATTTATTTCTCTCCCTTCTTTTTCTTCCTCCTCCACTCTTTATGTGTTAGGTATTTTATTCTCTACTCTTTGTGTTTCCCTTTACTGATTTTGTGGATAGCTGACTTTATTTTGCATTTAGTTTATATTTAGTTGATCTACTTTCTTTGCTGTGATTTTATTTTCTCTGGTGGCCTTTATTTAGCCTTAATCTAGAGCACTTCCATCTAGAGCAGTCCCTTTAAAATACACTGTAGATAGTTTGGAAGTAAATTCCCTCTACTTTTGCTTATCTGGAAGATGTTTAATCACTCCTTCAAATTTTAATGATAATCTTGTTGGATACAGTATTCTTGGTTCAAGTCCCTTCTGTTTAATTGCATTGAATATATCATGCCATTCCCTTCTGGCCCATAAGGTTTCTGCTGAGAAGTCTGATGATAGCCAGATGGGTTTTCCTTTCTAGGTGATCTTTTTTCTTTCTCTGGCTGCTTTTAATACTCTGTCCTTGTCCTTGATCTTTGCCATTTTAATTATTATGTGTCTTGGTGTTGTCCTCCTTGGGTCCCTTGTGTTGGGAGATCTGTGACTTCCATGGCCTGAGAGACTATTTCCTTCCCCAGCTTGGGGAATTTTTCAGCAATTATTTCATCAAAGACACTTTCTATCCCTTTTTCTCTCTCTTCTTTTTCTGGTACCCCTATAATGTGAATATTGTTCCATTTGGATTGGTCACACAGTTCTCTTAATGTTCTCTCATTCCTAGAGATCCTTTTATCTCTCTCTGCCTCAGCTTCTCTGTATTCGTGTTCTCTGTTTTCTATTCCATTAACAGTCTCTTCCACCTCATCCAGTCTGCTCTTAAATCCTTCCATTGTTTCATTCATCCCTTAGTTTTTGCATATTTCTCATAGTTTTTGCATTTTTCATTAGCTCCATCAGCGTGCTTATGACTTTTATTTTGAATTCTTTTTCAGGAAGATTGGTGATTTCAGCCTCACCATGCCCTCTCTCTGGTGTTTGAGGGATTTTGGACTGAATAAGGTTATTCTGCCTTTTCATGGTCATGGGAGTGGTCCCTGACGTGTGGTGTGTGTCAGCTGTGAGAACCATGTCCTTTCCTGCTTGCTGGTCACGTAGCCCATGTCTCCTGCTTGTGCCTGTTAACTCCACACAGGGAGCAGCGTCTGGGTTAATTCCCTGAGCTGCCATGCGCAGGGCGGCCTTCGGGATGGCCTAGGGCACTGGCAGGGGTCACTGACCAGAGGCGCATATTTGCTGCCAGAACAGAGCCCCTTCGTGCTTCCTGGACTCTCCACCAGTCTCTGCTGCCTGTGCTGGTTAACTGCATGCAGGGGACAGCCTCTGGGTTCATCTCCTGAGCTGCTATCGGCGGGGCAGTTCTCGGGATGGCCTAGGGCACTGATGGGGGTTTCAGGTGAGCAGCATGTGTTTGCTGCGAAAACAAAGCCCCTTTGTGCCTTCCGGACTCTGTGCTGGTCTCCCCTGTCTGTGCCAGTCAACTGCACGCAAGGGGCAGCCTCTGGGTCTTGGTCAGTTAGCTGCATGCAGGGAGAAGCCTCTGTGTGGTTGCTGTGGGTTGGGCTGGTCCCTGACTGTTCCGCAGCTATTGCGGGTCAGCCAGTTTACTTGCAGTGCCAGTGTGGGGGGGAAATGAATGGCAGGCTTCTTATCTCTGTGAGGGGCTTCAGAGCGGCATTGCCCCCAGGGGGTTAGGGTGCCTGAAGTTCCTTAAAGTTCCCAGCCTGCTGGGCTGAGTGTGCCTGGACGATTTTGTCCACCTGTTAAACCCTTGTCCCTTTAAGACTTTTAAAGTGCCTGCTTTTCTTTTGTCCCAGGGCAGCTGGCTGTGGGAACCTGTTCACAGTCTAAGTCTCAGATTTTGCTTTTCTTTTCCTCTAATATCCAGTATACCTTGCAATGTGTGTTGTGTTCCCAGTGCAGATTACTAGGGCTGGTTATTTAGTAGTCCTGTGCTTCCACTCCCTCCCCACTCTGATTCTTTTCCTCCTGCTGGTGAGCTGGGGTGGGGGGAGTGCTTGGGTCCTGCTGGGCCACAGCTTTGTATCTTACCCTTTTCTTGAGATGTTGAGTTCTCACAGATGTAGATGTAGCCTGGCTGGTGTACTATATCTTCTGGTCACTCTTAGGAATAGTTGTATTTGCTGTATTTTCAAAATATATATTGTTTTGGGAGGAGATTACCGCCACCCTACTCATGCCACCATCTTGAGAACCTCAGTGGAGGTTTATTTTTTAGATTTGGTTTGAGATTTTATTTTGTGATGCAGAGATTTGAAGTTTAGGTACTTAGTTCAGTTCATTACATCGTTTTAACAGCTGTCATCACAAATAATATTTTCTCATTAAGATATGTGCACACAATGAAAGAACATAAATATCAGTTGAGCCAATTAAATCATGATTTGTGTTTTCTAATCTCATCATTAATCATTCAAAGGCTATTGATAAAATATGTGATATATTTCCATCTACCTGATGTCCAATTGCATTACTTTTGATCACTTGTTTGTCAGGTTTTTCTTATTATAAAGTTGTTTTACTCTCCTTACAAAGAGTATTATTTGGAAGGAGGAAACTATATGCATCCAACTCTGAGGAGCTGGAGTTATATTCACCTTCTTTGAGGATGAAGTACCTGCAAAAATAATTTGGAATTCTGCACAGGAGATTTGCCTCTTTGTCCCCATCTATTTATTTGTTCAATTATTTATTTATATCTATATGAATTCCTGAACATTTATTTTATACTTCGGGTTTTGGTACAGTACTGTTTGACTTATTTTGCTCAAATTGATCCTGTTTTAGCCATTTGGAGCTCTTTCATTTGGTTTCTATGTCCCTTGACATACACCATTACTGAAGCATTTTGTTTTGTTTTTAACACTTACTTTCCGAAACTACAAGATGCTCCAAGTCCTAGAATCAATCATTTCACCAATGAGCTCTGGTTCCTTTTTATTAGAGAAGGTATTTAAAAACCTTCTGGGTGCTAGGTGTATTTATTGCTACAGACATGCAGGATTAAAAATACATTTTTTAAGATATTGTACTTTCTGGTAAAGTGAATTTCTATTCACCAAGTTTTTGTAATGTCTATTTTCTACTGTTTCCCAGATTCTCATTTGTAGGGAGCATTTTCTTTTATGTCAATGCACATAACATAGTAACTTCTATAAAATCTTGTCCACCAGGTCCAAAACAGAGTCATCTGTGGTTGGTCTCCATTAACTGTCTATTCTTTTATGAAGAGGTCACATTTTTCTGGTTCTTCAAATATTCAGTATTTTTTATTCATTCCTGGGTATTGTAAATAATATTATTGTGGAGATTTCAGATTACTTTATATTCTTCTAAAGAACATTGAATCTTTTATTTTGGCAGGTAATTACTTTGGTTGGGCTCAAACTCAAACTAAAAACTCCATTCCCTGGGCAGCAACTCAAATCTTGGGGAAGTTATTTTCTCCTTACCTTGAAGAACGTGTCCCATATGAATGATTCAGGAGTCAGCCAGAGATTTCAACAGTGTTAATCATTTGGGGCAAATATTTTCTTACTTTCTATTGGTTCTGGTTGCCCTGAAATCTGTCCTCTATTCTTTAAGGTGGAAAAACTGTGGGCTTTTTCTCAGAATTTTAGCTGCTGTGCATAATGTCATCTTTGGAATGCTTAAGGCCAGAAGTCATCAAAATGGATAACTCATCCATGTCAGTCTCTTTTTTTCTGAATATTAACTCCCCTCTAACATTGACGTGCCTTGTTTTACTCTCCAGTGACCTCAATTCATTGTTTTACCATATTTTTTCCAGTTAATTAGTATCTGTAGGAGAGATGGATCTGCTTGTTTGGCCACTTTGGAAATGGATCCCCATGATCACTGAAATTTTGTTCTGACATTTTGTTTTTTTAGTCTGTTTTTGTGTGTTGGTTTAGTACCACCCAGATGAATTTACAAAGCAAATTTGCTAAATCATGTGGTTAAAAATATTGATTTTGAGTCCCATTTATCTCCCTTACTCAGCACCAAGGTGTATGACAGACAATTCCCCTTACAGTGGTTTAATAAATTGGATTTATCTCTCGGTCTACCCATATGTCCTGTGTGTTAAACTTGGGAATTACAGCTTTTGCAGGGAGAGGTTGACTTTGTAGGGAGGTTGCCTGCAGACTTTCTAACTTGAGTAGACCCTGGACTTTTTCTCCTACTTTTTAATGCCCTGTGAGGCAGTGAAACCAAAGTCAAAATTCCTTTCAAGGAAAAGGAAAAGGCTAGCTTTAGTGCTCTTTTTACTTCTAGTTTTTCTTGCTTTTTCTTCATTTTGGAGATTTAAGTATTATTCACTTCCTAGCTTGCTGATACTTTTAAATAGTTCTAGTTTAACCAAATTATTAGTTGTTTATACTCAGATGAATAGTCTAGGATCAGTCAGGACACCTAACTGATAAGCCATGCTAGTAGACAGAAAATACTCTTCAATTTCTGATTCCTGCTGCTTGAGCAAATTCTGTGCTTGATAGTTTATTCTTTTGCTCCCATCAGACATATGCATCCTGTTGTTATTACATATTACAATATGACTATTGTGGAGAATTATGTATTACTGTATATTAAGTCATGATAACATGCAGTTACCACAGATAATAAATAGTAGGAGCTTAGATTCCTAACAACCTATGAATATCAGTAGGACAATAATAAATATCACTTATGTAAATCACATTTCATCACCTATAATAATATAAAATAAAATAAGATATAGGGAAAAGAAACTATTAAGACCTGGTGAAATTATGAATAAAGAGACATGACTCCATTTGGACATAGGAGAATAACCTAAAAAAATAGCCAGTGGGTATGTGATAGAAATGTTAAAAGTAGTGTTGACATAGTTTTAGTTAAATGTTCTTATTTTGGGGAAATTTAGCTGAATCTACAGCTTCTCATTTGTAAGCAGACCAACACTTTAAGAAAACAACTATATTAGAAAAAAATTAATTGGTATGAATTAAATACTTGAAATATATATTTATATACTGATGTATGTGTTTTAGAAATATGTATGCTGTGCTATTGAAGGAAGATTCATAGCAGTTGCTTAAAAGGATAGTTTATACTGTTCTAGGCAAGACAATATGAAAAAAGAAGCTATTTATAAGGTGAATAGTTTTTCATTGTGCCTTATGGCTATCTTTTTATGTCTAATGTCTAAAAGATAAATTACTTTGTTCTGGCAATTATTTGCCTCTTAAAAGTAACTGTATTTTATTAACCATAAACCATTAAATTATTAACTTGAGTAGCCCACAGTAAGTATTGTAAATGGTTGGGTGAGCGCAGTAAACTTTTAAACACTAGTCAAATACAGTAATGATTTTAGGTGGACTAGCCTTTTAAAACTAGGGTTTTCCACTGAAAAGAGCTGCTACGATACTCCAGGAAAAGTAGGTTGCCTTTTACAAAATAGTATAAAAATGCATAAGTAAGGCAGTTTAAAAGTGGTATTTTTAAATTCACATCACAGTTAATAGAAGTAGAATGAGGAACATCAAAATTTTAACATACAAAATTTGAAAATGCTAATGTTATACTGAATAAATAACATTACTTCACAGAAGCATCCTCTGCAACAAATGGGCAGTTCTTGCTTAGCAAATTCAAGGTGAAGATCACTCTCAAATTGGAGCTATTTGTCCAGCAACCATGTAAAGGGGGCAACTGTGTTGCAGTGCAGGTGTTAGTTCCCCTCAGTGCACTTTATGAGATTTTCAATTACTCTGTTTCAGGTGTTTCTATATCATAATATATCAAAATATGTTCTTCACCTAAATATGTTCTTTGACTCAGAGCTATATATGTAACTATCACCACAACTGTGCTGTGAGGGGAGTGCATATCAATCTCTTTTGGTCAAGTCTGGCTTTGAAACATAATTAATCAAGTAATTGTAATGCACATATGACACCTTCCTCACACTGGTGCCTCTCTAATCACGGCTTGAGCCTCTTTCCTTAGCACCTTCTCTCTTGATCCACATCCCTCATAAGTTCTTAGTGATTGATTTCAGAGATTTGCACATTTTTCAGTATGTACTTGTAAGGCAGAAAGATAGACATGAGCAGCTGAGGAAGGGGAAGATAAGGTTAAGGAAAAAACTGCCCACATTGTCCAGGTAGGGGGTCCCACATGAAGACAACAAGGCTTTGCAGGCAGATAACTTCTTGCCTTTCAGGACCAGGTTGAACCTATACCAACCGGGTTCCCATGGGATGCAATCAACAAGAACAGCCCAAACCACAACTCCTCATAATCTCATTAAAATAAAATTGTGGTCTTGCTCCCGCCCTCCCAACCACATGGGCTTTTCTGTGTGCATTTTGGGAAAGATGGTCACCAAAAAAATGGATGTATAACTAGAGATGTCAATCAAATGACCTCACCCTGTCAATCAAAAGAAGTGCCTCCTAGCTAGGTCATGATAAATAGATGCTCCCCTAAAAGTCTGAGTCCTTTGTCTACCTCTCCTCCTTTGGACTGTATTCAAAAAACACTTTTGCTCTGCTTTGCTATTGTGTCTCTATTTTTCAATTCTTTGTTGCGGCAGGGACAGGGACCAAGGAAAACAAACTCAGCCTGTAACATACTTAGTACCGAGGCTATGTTACTACTAAGTGCCATATTATATTGCATTTTTTTCTCCGACATCTTTTACTTTTGCTAGATTTCAATTCCTTCTTTCATCCCTCTTTCCCTCCCTTCTTTCATTCCTTCTCTCTGCCTCCCTACCTTCCTTCCCTCCCCCCATTTATCCAATTAACAAATACATATAAAGCAATTCTATTCGAATATGTTAAAAACATGATTTGGTGATGAATATGGTATTATAATTATATGAATGTATAGTCTACAGTGCAACCTAATAAACAATTACAACACAGCTTGTTAAGTACAAAAATGGTGGACAGAGTCTAAGAATTATAAAAAGGGTACTCAAGCCAGTGAAAAGATGAGGGCCAAGGAAGGACTTCTGTAAGAGTTGATATGTAATCTGATTATCCAGGGAAAGTTAGATTTACATAAGCGAAATTCTACGATGAGAGCCTGAGAGGGTAGGGGAAGAGAATAGGGAGGTTTTGTTGAAAATCAGATACACAACTAAACTAAAATGAGAGAGGAAGAGTAGGAGGCTACTTCAACAGGAGCTGTACCGGTGTTCTCATCAATGGAAGGCAGTGGGAAAATAAATTTAGGTTCTGTGGGTTTATATGTTGCGTGGGGACCAAGAATGACAGATCTGAAGAACAGTTAGCCTCCAGGCTTCTAATTCAGTGTCCAGACAGGGCTTGGTAAATGAAAGCATCTCTCAAGACTTCATTTCAGGTCTGTTTCATTACGATTCTGAGGAACTCATTTCAGATTGGCAAAAGGCTTGGTGAGTCATTTCTTAGAACATTGAAAAGATCTTATTGTCCAAATGGGATGATAACCTTAAGACCTCTTTGGAGTATTGCAGCTCTGGGCTGAACTGATGCTTGGTCTTCTACTCTCTAAGGGGATTCCCAAACCTCTTATTTAATATGGTATTTTTAAATTATTTTCGCACCTTCATCAGGATTCCTGTTAACCCAATGTGTTGGCAATTGACTGTAAAATATAAGTGCTTCCTTTTGTTTGTATAACTGAATGGTTTTGTGGGCTCCTATTTTAACGTCATTTTAAAGTCACAAGGTAAGCTATTAAAAATCTTACAGTTATCTAGTAAGTTCTTAAAAATCATAATAAAATATCAGTGAACTAAGTGTAGTAAGTTATAAGATTTTGTTAGGACTCTATTTCTATCCTACTAAAAAGTCAGGATGCTCTGTAATCTTCAATTTTTGGCGGTGTTACAAAATTCCCACTGAGTGTTGTTAGTCTCAGTTTCAGGAATGGCTCTTCAGAGACTTGGATTTAATTTGTTGTGGATTTTGCTTTGTTCTATATATTCTACCCTGTTTGTTGTCTTCCTTATTATTAACTTAGTTTGATATGGTATGTTTAGGTAATCCAACATTATATAATAGAGCATTTTGCATCAATGGTATTGAATTCTATATAATTTTTCAAAATTTAAATCTCTGTTAAAAAAACAAAATTCAACCAAGTATAATTGAGAAGAATGTAAGTTAGCTTTAACTTGCTTCATGGGCCATGCTCTGGAGGGATATGGGGACATGATTGACAGCTCCACAACTACCACTGAGTGGGGAAGAATTCCCAGAAGAAAGGAATTGGGAGACACCAAATAAAAAGGAGACACGAGGAAGCTAGCAAAATGGGGGGGGGGGGGGATTCAACAGCAGTCTTGGTAGCTCTTTTATTACCCTGTTTCATGAACTGATCTTAAAACTTTCTTTTTTTAATTCCTTTAGGTGGCAAAGAGCATGTATACTTTATAGCAATTCTCTAAATAGTTTCACAATGTTACTTGCCCATGAAATGCAAGTTTTGGGGACTGTCAGCTTTGTGTGCCCCAACCCTGTCGCTTGGTATTTTCAGGCTATTCTTTGAGGCAAATGTACCCTATGGATATAGGGGATTTATTGTATAAGAGTGCCCATAACCATTCGGGCTGCCCACCTGCAATGATTAGTGGTCATGTTTCATGCAGCCTCTGCACAGGAAAGTACTTATTCTGAACACCACAAGGAGGTAGGCTTCTGAGGCTTGCAGATAATCCTATGTCTTTAGTAGGACTATTTAGTGGGAAAACAGTTCCAAAAGTGGCAGTTGAAGGACTGCTCTCCTAGGAAACACAAATAGATTATCTCTCCATTTACCTTTAAAATAGCCCCCCTGCTCTTATCTACCTGGCTCAGGGACATTGACTTTGCAAGGTAGTTCTATTAGGAAGCACTTTAACTCTTTTATTCCCACAGATGTTAATATAAGCTGCATTTGACTAGAGGATAGAGACAACATTGAATAGTTCTATAAGTAAATCCATTAGCAACAGTCTTAGTATTGAGCCATAGAAAGTCAGAAAAAAAAAAACTCTCAGAATAAAAGTGATGTTCTAAAAATCTGTATGCAGTACAAATTAAACTAGTAACAGAGAGTAGCATGTTCCCTAAGCTATTGAAGATACATATATGTTGTGGGTTTTTTGTTTGTTTGTTCATGTTAAACATTGTAAACATTTGCAAAGTTGAAAAATGAATATATGCAGTCAAAACCTGGCTATTATTCTCTGTTTTGGTGAATTTTTAAAATTAATATAGATCACTATCAAGTCATTTCTGTGGTAATGTTAGGCAGGAAAATAGATGTGAGCAGGGTGGAAAGAGAACAAGGTCAGTAAAGCCTCCTACAAAGGACTTGGTTAGCCAGCTAAAACTAGAAAGCCAGAAAAGACCAGAGTTAATATGTTAATCAGTTAAAGCTCAAAAGGTTAGGAGTAACTTGGCCTTGAATGTTTGAATATTCCCCAGATAAGGAAAAGTATCTGAGTACAGTCCATGTCTTCATTGTGTCAGTTAGATCATTGTAAGATTTACTCTAGCCTGCTAAAGGCCCAGCTATAAACAGCATAATAAAGACAGGGAGATCCCACCTTAAAGCCCAAATTGAAAAAACCCAGGAAGTTTAAAAAGAAAGATTCTTTTTTTCTTTTAATAATTTACTTTGGTGTCATTAATCTACAATTACATGTGCAATATTATGGTTATTAAACTACCCCCTTCATCAGGTCCCCCCCACCAACCCCATTACAGTCACTGTCCATAGCATAGTGAGATGCTATAGAATCACTACTTGTCTTCTCTGAGTTGTACAGCCCTCCCCGTGTGCCCCCTACCTTACGTCTGCTAATCGTAATGCCCCTTTTCCCCTCTTATCCCTCCCTTCCCACCCATCTTCCCCAGTCCTTTTCCCTTTGGTAACTATTAGTCCGTTCCTGGGTTCTGTGAGTCTGCTGCTGTTTTGTTCCTTCAGTTTTTTTCTTTGTTCTCATACTCCACATATGAGTGAAATCATTTGATACTTGTCTTTTTCTGCTTGGCTTATATCACTGAGCATAATACCCTCTAGCTCCATCCGTGTTGTTGCAAATGGTAGGATTTGTTTTCTTCTTGTGGCTGAATAATATTCCATTGTGTATATGTACCACTCTTCTTAATCCATTCATCTACTGATGGACACTTAGGTTGCTTCCATTTCTTGGCTATTGTAAATAGTGCCGCAATAAACATAGGGGTGCATCTGTCTTTTTGAAACTGGGCTGCTGCATTCTTAGGGTAAATTCCTAGGAGTGGAATTTCTGGGTCAAATGGTATTTCTATTTTGAGTTCTCTGAGGAATCTCCATACTGCTTTCCACAATGGTTGAACTAATTTGCATTCCCACCAGCAATGTAGGAGGGTTCCCTTTTCTCCACATCTTCGCCAACATTTGTTGTTGTATGTGTTTTGGATGTTGGCCATCCTCACTGGTGTGAGGTGATATCTCATTGTGGTTTTAATCTGCATTTCTCTGATGATTAGCGATGTGGAGCATCTTTTCATGTGCCTGTTGGCCATCTGAATTTCTTCTTTGGAGAAGTGTCTATTCATGTCCTCTGCCCATTTCTTAATTGGATTATTTGCTTTTTGTTTGTTAAGGTGTGTGAGTTCTTTATATATTTTGGATGTCAACCCCTTATCAGATATGTCATTTATGAATATATTCTCCCATACTGTAGGATGTCTTTTTGTTCTACTGATGGTGTCCTTTGCTGTACAGAAGCTTTTCAACTTGATATAGTCCCACTTGTTCATTTTTGCTTTTGTTTCCCTTGCCCGGGGAGATATGTTCATGAAGAAGTCACTCATGCTTATGTCCAAGAGATTTTTGCCTGTTTTTTTCTAAGAGTTTTATGATTTTATGACTTACATTCAGGTCTTTGATCCACCTTGAGTTTACCTTTGTGTATGGGGCTAGACAGTAGTCCAGTTTCATTCTCTTACATGTAGCTGTCCAGTTTTTGCAACACCAGCTGCTAAAGAGGCTGTCATCTCCCCATTGTATATCCAAGGCTCTAAAAAGGAAGATTCTTAGCATACTCTTTAGCAAACAGCAAACAAATAACTCTTCCCACCTTGGGGGAAGGGCAGACAGTCTTGATTGATATGCTCCCAAACCAGGAAGCTGCTATCTGGGAGGGGACCAAAGCAGTAAATTTCTTGTGTTAACTAAGTTTGCAGAATTACCTAGAGGACTGATAAGAAACTTAGTGTCGCATCAAAGGTACCTGGGACCACTTAACAAGTACACACCCCTAGCCCTTTGTCACATTCTGGAAAAAAGATCCTTAAAAGTGGGAACCCCCAACCTTTCAGGGTGCTCCTCTCTCTGACGTCAGCTGCACTTTCTGAGTGTGAAACTTAACTTTTCCCATCCTTTTCAGGGTGCTCCTTTCTGTCGCCTGCACTTTCTAAGTAACTTTAAATAAAACTGCTACTCTGTTTCACTAAGGTGTTTCTGCCCTTCAATTCTTTGTTGAGGCTGGGACAAAAACTGAGGAAAATACACGCCTCTCCCCCAACAGTTTTGTATATCAGTCATCTAACAGCCACCGCACCATCAGTGTTGGGGTGTTTCAGGGTGTTTCCAGTTGTTTTGTCTACCCAAAGAACAAGCTAAATAATTTAATTAATTATTTTGGTGAATCATACTAAATCAGACCAGAAGATTTTCATCTAAAAAACAAATCCAAATGAGAGAGATTTGGAATGAAAGTGTCATTTTGGTGTAGTATGCATCTAAATGGTTTTCTTAATTCTGTCCTTTTGTGTGAATGGACATAATTAACACAGTAGTCAAAATAATCGTGTCTTTGGTTCTAGTGATAGGTCCAACCCACCAAGTAAGCAAATTTGCTCCTTTGTAAATGCCCTTGTGGTTAGTTGATCTATTGTAATTTAGAAGGATTTAAAGGGAAATTTATGCATCTATTTAGCAGTAATGTATAAGTGCTCTATTATTAGAAAGAAAGTTTCCAAAATAAGGTGATTGAAGAACTGAGGAATGTGAATTGCCTAATAAATAAGACAGTAAATATTATTTTGCCATAAATTTCTAGGTAGTTCAGTTATAATGATTGTTTAGTTTAAATTAAATTATATCAATTTATATTTACCCCATTTTATCCAGCACTTACACTATCTTTATTTATCTCTTATAGTGCCTTTTCTCTTCTTGTAAGTTTTCTATTTACTTCAGGATAAATGAGTAAATGAAATGCCAAAACTATATACAACATCAAAGTATGATGCCAGGGTTCTTGTTTGTGGAATTGAAGAATGAACTTAGCAAACACCTAAGGTAGTGATGCCGGGGTTCTTGTTCATAAAGCTGAAGAATGAGCTTCACAAACACTCAAGGTAGGAGAACAAGGTACAGGCTTTTATTTAGAAATAAAGTGAGAGGAAAGAGCTCCTGGCTCATGCCAGGAGGGGACAAGAGAGCCCGGGGTGGTGCGTTGTCTAGGAGATTCATAGGCAGTTGAGAATTTTTGGAAATTGAGGGCTAGGGTGTGGGCTTGTACCACCTGCCCTGCCCTCAAGGTGGGCTGGGTCATTGTCTGTTTGCTAGGGATGCTTACGGTGAAATCACAGGTTATGCTGAGATACCCTTCCGGAACACTTAAACATTCCAGGCAAAGTTGCTCCTGGCCTTTTGACCTTTAACCAATTTCACTGAAGATGTCTATATTCCTAGTCTAGTATCTTTACCCTAGAGAATTAGTGTGACCTTGACTTTGCATAACACTTAACACAGAGTTTCAATAAGGACTTCTTTGCATATTGTTACATTGTTCTGTCTGTAATTATCTTGCTTTGCTTTTTCCAGAGGCCCTTACCCTACTCTGACTATATCCAAGGTCCCTGTCTCAGTATGAAGCCTTTTTTTGTTACCTGCATCCACTTTTATTGCCATGGTTGTATCTGAATATACTGAATGGTGGAGAGAAAACAAAGAAAATTACCATATTCATAAAACATATTCAAAATTTGTTGCTAATATTACTTTTTAAAATTTATTTTCAACTGATCCTATGAAGTTTATCCTGTCTTTCATTCACTCTGCCAGCAATAGGTCCACCTTCTTCAAAGCTTCACTGTGAGAATCTCTATCAATTCTATCCTTACCTGAAGAAACTCATTTAGATTCAAAATCCATCTCTTTTCCCAAAGCAGCACATTCATCAGGTAGAATTTACTCAATTTAGAAAAATGCTTGGTGCTCACACCAGAACTGTTCTATCACATGAACACATACACACACATCTAAGTACATGAACTCCTATTAAGAAAAATGAATTCTGAAAGACAGTACCCTGCTGGAAACTGCTGGGTCATATACCTTAATGCCTGTTTTTTTAGCTAACATTTTAAAAAGCCCAACAGAAGAAACATGGCATAACATGGGAGAAATTTTAATTTATTAACTGACTTCATTAAGCTTAGGTAAAGCATAGTTCTTTCACCCAGTTTCTTGTCTTAGGAGGGCAAAGGGGAGAGCCTGGAGTTTCAGTCTTCCAATCACCATTTGTTTAAACAGCTTTATACAAAGAAGAGAGCAGCAGAAGGCAATATCTGGTCAAAGGGATATTAATGTACTTAGAGGTAAATTCTTGATGCTAGCTAATTTGGGGACTCATAAAACACTAATATGCAAAAATATACTATCTTACAAGACCTTGAGAAGTTACACAAACTCTTTTTTAATTATATTTAATAAATAAATAAATGGAAGTAGCCATTTCTAGCCTTGCTCTCCAAAAAAATAACACCAATTACTCTAATATTTTAGGTAATCTATCTCTAACTTCAGGAAGATGTTTATAGGTAGGGACTAATTAACTTTCTTAATATAAAAAAGACCATAGTATTTTACTACCTGGCCAGAAGGAAATTGCAGACAAAGTTTCTTTACTTGGTCAAGCTATAGTCAGGCTCCTGAACCTTCTCCTGAACCTTTTGTGCACTTCCTTATAAAATCCAGTTTTAGCAAAAATCCTGCTAAGTCGTTTTAACAAATAACCCCCTCTTCCCCCTCCATATCTGGTCACCCTGATGTCTGATCAGGTTGCCCATCCTCTACCATCCCCAAGGTAATGTCTGATAATCTTGTCTTGTCTTCAGCAACAATCCTGTTTGGTCAGTTTAGCCAGAATCTCCCCTTATTCTTAATGTTTCTTGGTAGTTTTCCATCCACTGACCTCCAACCTGCTCCTTGGCTATAAATACCCATTTGCCTGTCCTGAATTCAGGGTTGAGTCTAATCTCTCTTTCCCATTGCAAGACTCTACTGCAGAGGTCCCTACATCTATTGCCATGGCCCCCCCTTGAATAAAGTGGGCTTTATTCTCTTCAACAAATGTCATGAATAATTTCTTCTTCAACATTGCCACCCTATTGTTCTTTACCATACTTATTTAAATTCATTTTTCTGCTTCTATATCAAGCATGAGTTGCTTAATGCTTTTTTAAAGAAAACAACAAAAAACATTTAGCAGCAAAAAGTATTTTCAATAAAATATAAACATGTTGCTTTTATACAGAAGTAAGCCACTTGCTGCCAAATTCTGCAATGTCATTTAAAAGTATCTACACACATATCCAGTAGGGAAGCAAACACCAGCACAAATTAAACAAACCAGCAAACACTCTGTTTGCAAGCTGCTTGCGACTTCCTTCAGAAAAATGAAAATAGGACATAGAATCCCCAGAAGCATTGATTATCCAAGCTTCACCCAGATTTTAAGGTGGTGTTTGCAGGAAATATTTAAGGAAAGTATAGAACTCATTGTTAAGTCTAGCATTTTAAAGTACTAATCAAATTCAAAGTAATTTTTCACATTGAAGAGCCCATTGAAGAAATCCTAGCACATCTGAAATGTTTGACAGAAGTCTCCCCTTTCTGTTGATTTGGAGCATACTAATAGTTAAGGCAAGGAGGGAGGCGGGGAGTAGAGCATACGAAATTGTCTGCTATAATCCTGAGCTCTGGACTCTATACCAATAACAGCTAGTAAATGATTTATTTTATTTTATCTATTACACCGTACAAAATTCAAAAAGGATAAAATAAATTGCTACTTCTCCTTTTTCCTAACCATTTCATTTCCTATACCCAAAAGTGATTAATTATTATGGTCCCCTCATTTGTGTGCATGTGTACAAACTATATATGTATATATATAAACACAAACACACATGTACAAGCATACATAACATGTACAAATTTCATCAAATTAGCATAGTCTATGTATCCTTCAATAACTCGATTTGTGCACTAAAAATATTATTTGGAAATTTTTCTGTAGTATACCTGAAAGGACATTTCTTTATGCATTGCATCCCTTTATGTAAATGTTTCATACGATGTTTCCTATTAAAAGACATTTTTGTCTCTTCTAAACTTTTGCTATCACCAAAAAAAAAAAGCCTGTCATGATTTGACTTGTAACATATGTAATCACTTTCATACATGAACATACCAGTGAGATGGGTTCCTAGGAGTGAAATTAATGGGTCAACATAAGAGTATTTATATATTTAATATTTTAATGTTACATTAATTTATAAACTTATAATAAATAAGAATGTTCCGCGCTCTCAACCACATAGAACATTATGAACCATTTTTAATCACCAATCTGCTTCATAAAAAATGATGTCTCATTGAAGATATAAGTTACATTCCTTTATTATGAATCTCTTCAACCATATTTATATGTTTTAAATTATACATAATTCATGAAATTGAGATTGTAACTTTTAACACATAAATGATAAAATATCAGCACAAATAGAATAATCTCACCTGCTATAAAGGGAGATGTTCCTGTTATCACACCGCCTTTGTGTGGTCAGTGACCTGGAAGTCAGGACTGTGGCTCACCTACCATCTGCCTCTGAGTCAGAACTGTGTAGTCCTGCGCTCAAAAATCTCCCCATCCTTGAGGCTCCAGGTTGACTGGCGACAGATGCTGCCCTCTTCCAGGAGTCAGTGAGCATTCTCATCTGCTTCTGCTCTTGAAGAGTAGAATTGACAGCTTTCCTAATGAACAAAAAAGGGTTTGCTTTTTTTTAAAGAAGTTTTATTTTTAGTGCAATAGGAACGATAAACATAATTCTGAGTATTCGTTCATCACTTACAATGTGTCAGATACAACTGGGATGCCAACCTTTCAAATGCTCTTGTTTGGATTTGCTGGCTGAGAGACCACCACAAAGTGAGAAAAAGTGGAAAATTTAGTAAAATCGTTTTCTTTCTTTCTTTTTAATTTGACACCACACTTTTGGTGTCACTTAAATAAATCAAATTTGCCTGCTTAGTAATTAGTCAACAGAACAGAAACTGAAAATAACTAACAACCACTAAGGCATGGGTGTCACCATCAGTGGGCACTGTTCCCAGCCCTGAAGAGACTCCGAAGGCCCCCCCCACAGACAATTTTCTGGGCACCATTCCTGTATTTGTGAGGGGGACTGAGAAGTCTAGGGAAGAAGGGCACCCCAGGTAAGGATCAGTAGTGTGGGTTCCAGAAAGCAGCCTCTTCTCAATCCCCAAATATCTCAGAATTCTAAAATCAGCTTCGCGTGTGCCAGCTGCAAACAAACCCTACTTATTTTAGAACTTCCTTTGTCTTGCTTTGAATCCTAAAGATACTCCTGCTCTCTGATCAAAGTCAGAGTGTTTCAGACTCTTCCTGTCTTCCCCCAGATGCTTGAACCCATCTACCAGGCTGCTAATAAATACATCAGGAAGGAATTAATGGTACCTATGAGTGAAAAGCTTGTCATTGTATTGCTGTGAAGAAATATTTCATCAAATATGTATCTCATGGTGTTGTGTTTACGCAGTGTGTGAAGGTATCATTTTCTGCCTGTCATTAGTCACCCTTCCTAACATGAAACAGATTTCTAAAAGATCTTAAAAGATTGAAAATAAACATACAAAAATATATGTGGTAAAATAATACTTACCTGTAAGTAATTACTTTTTAAATAAGCCGTGACAACATGGTATTTGTCTCAATTTTCAAATTTTTAAATTAACAGAGAGAAATTGTGCCTGGTTGGCTAGTAGTCAAGCAAGGGTCATACGTGGTTGATAAAAGATAAATACATACAAGAGAAACACCCATGACCCTCCTTACTGAAGCTATGAAGACTGCATCTGCTTTTCTTCCATCGTGTGGAGCCCAGGTTACTCTATAGCTGAATTAAGCACTAGTTCATCACTGCAGCAAGTAATTGCTGGAACTGTGCTGATAATTTTTGATTCATCATATTCTTAACATTTTTAACTCAGATCAAACAGCCGCATAGGATTTCATTACCATGATTTTTAAATGTTGCTAGTGAACATGCATTGTCCTCAAAGAAAAGAAAAACAAATCACAGAAATTTTTCCCATTTTTTATTTATTATCTTTTAGCCTTTAGTGTAGAAAAAGCTCTTTGTTATTATCAACTAGTTTTTAAAAAATATTTACAGACTAAATCACTGAAAGCTTACAAGATTAGGATATCCTGAGACATCGATTTCAGAAATTCTAAAATTATATTTAATGCTTTCAACTTAGAGTGGCAAGCTCCCTGAAGTGCTACTGGAGTCTGCATTGGAAGGTACAGAAACGTTTCCTCCAAGGAAGATGCCGTTTTATTTCCTCATCCGTCCTTTCCACTACCGTTCCCCATATACACCATTTTAATATGTGGCTGCAAGCCACACTCACGCACTGTGGGTGGTTTCTAATACAGACGGTGTTTCACAGTCCCTCAAGGAATAATTACAAAATACCTATGATGGCCAATATTGCCAACTGCGATTTTCATTTATTGTAACTGATTTACTTCTCATTTTAATATTTTATAATAAAATACTAAGTGATGACATTATCACATTAGACTTAATTCATTGATTGAACATATGATTGAATCAATGCATCTGTTGATTGCTCACTGTAAGAAAAATATGCCAAGTGAGTCAAACTAGTATACCTTTCAACGCTTTCAAAACGAACTTGGGTGATAATAACATATTCTTCATCGACTAGCAACTTTTCCTTTAATATATCTCCTACTCCATTCTGACATCTAGGACAAGTAAAGGTATTATGTCTAACAGGTTTTCTGCTCACCAAATGTATATCCCTCATTTTCTCCTCCCATCCAGATGGGCAGATGCTCTTTAAAACGAGTAGAGAAGAGTTGGGCACCCTGAGTTGATTCTGTGGATAAATTCAGACTTCATTTTGCATTGTTCTAGTTCAGGTTCTAGTTCTCTATAGATTCTTCCACATTCTTACTCCCTAAATCAGGCCCCTCTCCCTTAACTTCCCTTTTATGTTTTCTCTCCTTAGCTATGAGCCTCAAGTTTGGGGACAAGCAAATCTTGCTTCATATTGCATCGAAATAGCATTTTTTACTTGACTTAGTATCAGTTGCCAGTGAGCCCCCTCACTGAATTAGCAGTATTTGATAACAATTGCTCAGGTGTGTAGCCTCTAGCTACACCGTGTCCACCTCTCTTGTTTGATAGCTACTGTAATTTTGACCAAGTTAAATTTTCACCTCCAGAAACACTTAATCCTTCGCTGTTGGTCATAGCAACACAGCCTGAACAATGAGAATAAAATTTATAAAGTCACAGAAAGAATGCTCCTAATCCTAATCCTTATTTTGGTTCATTTTCCTTTATTCACAGTAATAGGGGCATCCCACTGTTTTCCCTCTCAAAGATCACAGTCATCTCACAACTTCAGCTCTCAGCTAGAGAATGTTCACACCCCAATTGTTATCAAGATTGTTCCCTCCTCCCCCAAGTTCCCAGTCTTGCATCCCCCACTGAGAGCTAAAGTATTTCTTCTTTAAAAACCCAGCAGACTCACAGAACCCAAGAACGGACTAATAGTTACCAAAAGGAAAGGGACTGGGGAAGATGGGTGGGAAGGGAGGGATAAGAGGGATAAAGGGGCATTACGATTAGCAGACGTAAGGTAGTGGGGGCACGGGGAGGGCTGTACAACTCAGAGAAGACAAGTAGTGACTCTATAGCATCTCACTACGCTGATGGACAGTGACTGTAATGGGGTTGGTGGGGGGGACCTGATGAAGGGGGTAGTTTAATCACCATAATATTGCACATGTAATTGTAGGTTAATGATACCAAAATAAATTGTAAAAAAAAAAACCCAGCAGAGACTCCAACCAAAATGCCAAGAACTGAATTCAGCAATTTTCCTTATTAATTGCCTCTACTATTCTGAGTTTTCTATTATATATTTGGTATGAAGAGGGAAACAAATGATAAAAAAGGTGGTAAGAAAAGGGAAAAATGCTGAGACAGACTCTTAGGTAACACCCAAATTTAAGAAAAAAGACAAAGGTTTTCCATGATGTTAACTAAGAAATGATAGGTACATTATTAATAGGCAAATTACTGAGTGGCATCACGGAAGCAAAAATAAAACAGTTTCAGGCAACCTATATAGAAATGGGGGTAGGAGAATTCTCAGAAAAGAAACACTCCAACTTTAAATCAGACAATCCAGAAGGACCTATCTACAAATAAATAAGATATTTATGTACCTAGGACTGGTTTTCACTCATTGGAATATGAAAAGATGGATTGCAATAAAAATTAGGGTCAGGATATATATTTCTACTTATAGATGGGATTAGTAGCTAGGGGCAATAGCAGTAAAGTACTGCTCTTCCTACCAAACGCGCTATGAAGTCATTGCAGTGCATGGTTGTGAAGATAGGTGGCAGGGCTAATGTAAGAGTGGAACACGTTTGTCCCTGAAATATTTTAGTCACCATGTTTATCACTTGGTGCCTCAAGCATTTACTCATTACTGCCCTTTTAAAAACTCAAAATGAGCAGGCATTTGCGTAGCTTTTTGATTCCCTGTCCTATTTTCGTCATATTTCCATACTGAGCATAGAAGTTCTGAAGAGGGTGTTCAACTAGGAAACAATGGCAATGAAAGGCTGATGGGGAATTATGTATTTGTTTGTACATGCGACACCGGCAAGATTAATGGAGATGGACAGTTCCAATAAAAACAATCACAATATAGCTATAAAAAATTTTTGATATTTAAGTGAAACACTGTAAAAGAACTAGAAAATATTTTTGTATGTACTGTTCATCGACAGCTTCATCTGTGTGGTATCAGGGACAAATTGAGGCCCCAGCTGCCTTTATTCATTTAATAAATTGTACTAATTAATAGCTATTATTCATGGATTTCAGCCTTTTCACATTTAATAACAGCTCCTTCCAATCAAAAATATAGAAACATGATCAGAGTGGAGTGTGTGTGGGTGTCACAGTGCAAATAGTAGATTGGAAACCTGCTTATGTACTGTCATTCGATTTCTTTCCAGCAGAGCACTTTTTTTTTTATTAGCTTTGGAAAATGAAATGGAAAACAGTTCTCTGTAATTTTAAGAAATGTCTGACTGGCATCTTAGTCAATTGGCCCCTTTTTTATTTTCCCTCCTGTTCATTTTTCAGGTATAATTACAGATTTTTTGCAAAATTTCAATGTCAATCCTTATTAATCTCTAATTTCTAATCATAGGCAGAAGGGGTTTGGAAACTGCACTTGACATTTTATGTATAGCTTTGGAGGGAAAATTGACATGCCTGTGGTTCAGTGAATTTCTGACTACATTCCTCTCTACTTTACCCCCAAGGGACAGTGAAAATAAAATGGGCTTTGTGGGAAGTTGAAGCTGAATTCTAGTTCTTAACACAATCATGGCTAGATTTATTGGTGGGCGTGACAATTCTTGGTTGTTACAACCCCAGCGAGAAAGAAGATAAACGAGGCTACAGCACCTGCGAGATGTGGAGGCCAGATTAGCCAACAATTAAGAGCCTCTTCTGAGAGTCACAGAAAGTTCTGAAAAGGCTGGCAAAAGCTAATATTTGAAGGATAGAGAAGACAGCAGGATGAGAGAAATGAATGTGTTATTTTTAGATTACTACTTTATGTGAAATCAAATACTGACAGTTAAGCTAGGAAAAGAGCCAATCAGGAATTTGGTGTTCAAGGCTTGACACTCACTATTGAACAATTACACACAGTTATTTCTTCAACATTTCTGGGAAAACAGAAATTCTTGGCAGTGATTCAAGAGCAAGTCTTATTCATATCCATGTTATTATAATCACTGGTTGCCTGTTACATTTGTAATATTTTTCCATAAGCTTTAAGAGGAAATACTTTTTCTGTGGGAAATGATCTATATAAAAATTACTTTCCAATCTTAATTGTTTTTACTTATAGATTTTATTTTTAGAACCTTTTCAAGTTCAGCAAAATTGAGTAGAGAGTATACAGAGTTATCATATCCTCCCTGTCCCCATGGTGCCCCATCTCCCACACTGTCAACCTCCCACAGCACCGTGGTATGTTTTTAGCAATCAGTAAATTTACCTCATCACGTTATTGTCACCCAATGTCCCTAGTTTACACTGGGGTTCACTCTTGGTGTTGTATGTTCTCTGGATTTGACAGATGTATAAGACGTGTCTCCACCATCGTAGTATTGTACAGAATAGTTTAACTGCCCTAAGCAGCCTCTGTGCTCTGCCTGCTTATCACTCTCTTCCCTCTGACCCCTGGCCACACTGATCCCCTTAATGTCTCTGTGGCTTTGGCTTTTCCAGAATGTCATATAGTTGGAATTGCACAATGGGGAGCTTTTCAAATTGGTTTCTTTCACTTAGTACTATACACGTAAGTTTCCCCAATGTCTTTTCATGGGCTTGAGGCCTTAATTCTTTTTACTCCTGAATAATATTTCATTCTGGATGCATCACAGTTTACTTATCCATTAGTCTACAGAAGGACATCTTGGTTGCTTTGGTGTGTATGTTCTATAGACATAAATTTTCGATTAAATTGGTTAAATACCAAGAAGCATTATTGTGTGGTAAGAGTATGTTTAGTTTTGTGAGAAACCTCTGCAACTGTTTTCCAATGTGGCTGTACCATTGTGCACTCCCACCAGCACTGAATGAGAGTTCTGTTGCTCTCATTCATTACACATGTTATGCCGCACCAGCACTTGGTGTTGAGTTTTGGATTTTGGCCATTTTAATAGATGCATAGTAGCATCTCATTATTGTTCAATTTGCAATTCTCTAGTGACATAAGATGCGGAAGATCTTTTCATATGCTTACATGCCATCTGTATATCCTATTTTGTAAGGTGTTTTTTAGTTCTCTGGCCATTTTTTAATTGAATAGTTCATTTTCTTTTTGCTGAGTTTTAAGAGTTCTTTGTATACTTTGGGTAACAGTCTTTTATCAGATTTGGCTCTTGCAAACATTTTCTCCCATTCTGTGACCTATCTTTTCATTCTCTTGATATTGTCTTTTGCACAGCAGGTATTCATGTTAATGAAGTCTAGTTTATCAATTCTTTCTTCATGGATTGTCCCTTTGGTGTTGTATCTAAAAATGTCATTGCTATACCCCAGGTCATCTAGATTTTCTGCTCTGTAATCTTCTAGTTTTATAGTTTCAATTTGTACATTTAGGTCTATGATCCATTTTGAGTTAATTTTTATGAAGGGTGTAAGGTCCCTGCATAGATTCTTTTTCATTGTTTTGCATGTGAATATCTAGTTGTTCTAACCATTTTTTAAAAGACAATTTTTGCTTCATTGTGTTGCCTTTGCTCCTTTGTCAATGACTATATGTATGACCAGTTGACCATGTGAAATATTAACATAAATATATTTCCACGGGTCTATTTGTCTATTATTTGGCAATACTTCATGTCTGGATTGCTGTAACTTTATAGTAAGTCTTGAAGTTAGGTAGTGTCAGCCTCATACTTCGTTCTTCTCCTTCAATATTGAGTTGGCTACTCTGGGTTTTTTGCCTCGCCAATATTCACAAAATACCTTGCTAGGATTTTTTTTTGCATCATTAATATACAATCACATGAGCAATACTGTGGTTACTAGATTCCCCCCATTATCAAGTCCCCATCACGTACCCCATTACAGTCACTCTCCATCAGCTTAGTAAGATGATATAGAGTCACTACTTGTCTTCTCTGTGCTATACTGCCTTCCCCATGCCCCACCCCTATGTTATGTGTGCTAATCTTAATGCCCCTTATTCCCATTATCCCTCCCTTCCCATGCACCCTCCTGAGTCCCTTTCCCTTTGGCAACTGTTAGTCCATTCTTGAGTTCTGTATGTCTGCTGCTGTTTTTGCATTCAGTTTTTGCTTTGTTCTTACTCTCCACAGATGAGTGAAATCATTTGGTACTTGCCTTTCTCCACCTGGCTTATTTCACTGAGCATAATAGCCTCTAGCTCCATCGATATTGTTGCAAATGGTAGCATTTGTTTTCTTCTTGTGACTGAATAATATTCCATTGTGTATATATACCACATCTTCTTTATCCATTCATCTACTGATGGACACTTAGGTTACTTCCATTTCTTGGCTATTGTATATAGTGCTGTGATAAACATAGGGGTGCATCTGTCTTTTTGAGACTGGGAAACTGCATTCTTAGGGTAAATTCCTAGGAGTGGAGTTTCTGGGTCAAATGGTATTTCTGTTTTTAATTTTTTGAGGAACCTCCATACTGCTTTCCACAATGTTTGAATTAGTTTACATTCCCACCAGCAGGGTAGTAAGGTATCCCTTTCTGCACATCCTTGCCAACATTTGTTGTTGTTTGTCTTTTGGATGTTGGCAATCCTAAAAGGTATGAGGTGATATCTCATTGTGGTTTTAATTTGCATTTCCCTGACATTTAGCGATGTGGAGCATCTTTTCATGTGCCTGTTGGCCATCTGAATTTCTTCTTTGGAGAAGTGTCGGTTCATATCCTCCACCCACTTTTAAAAAAATTTTTTTAAGGTATTATTGATATACACTATTATGAAGGCTTCACATGAAAAAATAATGTGGTTACTACATTTACCCGTATTGTCAAGCCCACAGCCATACCCCAATGCAGTCACTGTCCATCAGTGTAGTAAGATGCCACAGATTCAGTTTGCCTTCTCAGTGCTACACTGTTTTCCCCATGATCCCCCACACCATGTGTACTAAACATAATACCCCTCAATCCCCTTCTCCCTTCCTCCCCACCCACCTTCCCACACCCCTCCCCTTTGGTAACCACTAGTCCCTTCTTGGAGTCTGTGAGTCTGCTGCTATTTTATTCCCTCAGTTTTGCTGTGTTGTTATACTCCACAAATGAGGGAAATCATTAGTGACTTGTCTTTCTCCACCTGGCTTATTTCATTGAGCATAATACCCTCCAGCTCCATCCATGTTGTTGCAAATGGTAGGATTTGTTTCTTTCTTATGGCTGAATAGTATTCCATTGTGTATATGTACCACCTCTTCTTTATCCATTCATCTACTGATGGACACTTAGGTTGCTTCCATTCCTTGGCTACTGTAAACAGTGTTGTGATAAACATAGGGGTGCATATGTCTTTTTGAATCTGAGAAGTTGTATTCTTTGGGTAAATTCCAAGGAATGGGCTTTCCATGTCAAATGGTGTTTCTATTTTTAGTTTTTTGAGGAACCTTCATATTGCTTTCCACAATGATTGAATTAGCTTACATTCCCAGTGTAGGAGAGTTCTCCTTTCTCCAGATCCTCACAAGTATTTGTTTTTCTTAGTCTTTTCGATGCTGGCCATCCTTACGGGTGTGAGGTGATATCTCATTGTGGTTTTAATTTGCATTTCCCTGAAAAGATATGGAGCATCTTTTCATATGTCTGTTGGCCCTCTGAATTTCTTTTTTGGAGAATTGTCTCTTCATATCCTCTGCCCATTTTTTAATCGGGTTATTTGCTTTTTGGGTGTTGAGGCATGTGAGTTCTTTATATATTTTGGATGTTAACCCCTTGTCGGATATGTTATTTACAAATATATTCTCCCATACTGTAGGATGCCTTTTTGTTCTGTTGATGGTGTCATTTGCCATACAAAAAGCTTTTTTAGTTTGATGTAGTCCCATGTGTTCATTTTTGCTTTTGTTTCCCTTGCTCAAGGAGATGCATTCAGGAAGAAGTTGATCATGCTTATATTCAGGAGATTTTTGCCTATGTTGTCTTCTAAGAGTTTTATGGTTTCATGACTTACATTCAGGTGTTTGATCCATTTTGAGTTTACTTTTGTGTGTGGGGTTAAACAATAATCCAGTTTCATTCTCTTGCATATAGCTGTCCAGTTTTGCCAACACCAGCTATTGAAGAAGCTGTCATTTCCCCATTGTATGTCCATGGCTCCTTAATTGTATATTAATTGACCATATATGGTTGGGTTTATATCAAGGCTGTCTAGTCTGTTCCATTGGTCTATGGGTCTATTCTTGTGCCAGTACCAAATTGTCTTGATTACTGTGGCTTTGTAGTAGAGCTTGAAGTTGGGGAGCATAATTCCCCCAGATTTATTCTTCCTTCTTAGGGTTGCTTTGGCTATTCAGGGTCTTTGTGATTCCATATGAATTTTACAACGATTTGCTCTAGTTCATTGAAGAATGCTGTTGGTATTTTGATAGGAATTGCATTGAATCTGTAGATTGCTTTAGGCAGGATGGCCATTTTGACAATATTAATTCTTCCTCCCCATGAGCACAGGATGTGTTTCCATTTATTGGAATCTTGTTTAATTTATCTCATGAGTGTCTTGTAGTTTTCAAAGTATAGGTCTTTTCCTTCCTTGGATTGGTTTATTCGTAGGTATTTTATTCTTTTTGATGCAATTGTGAATGGAATTGTTTTCCTGATTTCACTTTCTGCTAGTTCATTGTTAGTATATAGGAATGCCACAGATGTATGCGTATTAATTTTGTATCCTGCAACTTTGCTGAATTCAGATATTAGATCTAGTAGTTTTGGAGTGGATTCTCTAGGGTTTTTTTATGTACAATATCATGTCATCTGCAAACAGGTACAGTTTAACTTCTTCCTTGCCAATATGGATGCCTTTTATTTCTTTGTGTGTGTGATTGCTGTGGCTAGGACCTCCAGTACTATGTTGAATAGAAGTGGGGAGAATGGGAATCCTTGTCTTGTTCCTGATCTTAAAGGAAAAGCTTTCAACTTCTCACTGTGAAGTATAATGTTGGCTGTGGGTTTGTCATATATGGCCTTTATTATGTTGAGGTACTTGCCATCTATACCCATTTTTTTGAGAGTTTTTATCATGAGTGGATGTTAAACTTTGTGAAATGTATTTTGAGCATCTATGGAGATGATCATGTGGTTTTTGTCCTTCTTTTTGTTGATGTAGTGGATGATGTTGATGGATTTTTTAATGTTGTACCATCCTTGCATCCCTGGAATAAATCCTACTTGATCATGATGGATGATCTTTTAGATGTATTTTTGAATTCAGTTTGCCAATATTTTGTTGAATATTTTTGCATCTATATTCATCAGGGATATTGGTCTGTAGTTTTTTTTTTCTGGTATCTTTGCCTGGTTTTGGTATTAGAGTGATGCTGGCCTCATAGAATGAGTTTGTAAGTATTCCCTCCTCTTCTACTCTTTGGAAATCTTTAAGGAGGATGTGTATTATGTCTTCACTAAATGTTTTATAAAATTCAGCAGTGAAGCAATCTGATACAGGTGTTTTGTACTTAGGTAGTTTTTTGATTACCAATTCAATTTTGTTGCTGGTAATTGGTCTGTTCAGATTTTCTGTTTCTTTCTGGGTCAGTCTTGGAAGGTTGTATTTTTCTAGAAAGCTGTCCATTTCTTCTAGGTTATCCAGTTTGTTACCATATAATTTTTCATAGTATTCTCTCATAACTCTTTGTATTTCTGTGGTGTCCGTAGTGATTTTTCCTTTCTCATTTCTGATTCTGTTTATGTGTGTAGACTCTTTTTTTCTTGATAAGTCTGGCTATTTTGTTTATTTTCTCAATGAACCAGCTCCTGCTTTCATTGATTCTTTCTCTTGTTTTATTCTTCTTGATTTTATTTATTTCTTCTCTAAGTTTTATTATATATCTCCTACTGACTTTGGGCCTCATTTGTTCTTCTTTTTCTGGTTTCGTTAATTATGAGTTAAGACTGTTCATATGGGATTGTTCTTCTTTCCTGACATAGGCCTGTATTGCAATATACTGTCCTCTTAGCACTGCCTTTGCTGCATCCCACAGATTTTGCCATGTTGAATTATTGTTGTCATTTGTCTCCATATATTGCTTGATCTCTGTTTTTATTTGGGCATTGATCCATTGGTTATTTTGGAGCATGTTGTTAAGCCTTCATGTGTTTGTGGGATTTTTCATTTTCTTTGTATAATTTATTTCTAGTTTCATACCTTTGTGGTCTTAGAAACTGGTTGGTACAATTTCAATCTTTTTGAAATTACTGAGGCTCTTTTTGTGGCCTAGGATATGATCTATTCTTGAAAATGTTTCATGTGCACTTGAGAAGAATATGTATTCTGCTGCTTTTGGGTGTAGAGTTCTGTAGATGTCCATTATGTCACCTCCACCCATTTTTTAATAGGGTTATATATTTTGGATGTCAACCCCTTATCGGATATGTCATTTACAAATATATTCTCCCATACTGTAGGATGTCTCTTTGTTCTGCTGATGGTATCCTTTGCTGTACAGAAGCTTTTTAGCATGATGTAGTCCCATTTGTTCATTTTTTATTTTGTTTCCTTTGTCCAAGGAGATGCATTCAGGGAAAAATTTATTTTTCAGATATTTTTATATTTAAGATATTTTTGCCTATGTTTTCCTTTAAGAGTTTTATGGTTTTATGACTTACATTCAGGTCTTTGATCCATTTTGAGTTTACTTTTGTGTATGGGGTTAGACAATAATCCAGTTTCATTCTCTTGTGTGTAGCTGTTCAGTTTTGCCAACACCAGCCTCGCTAGAAGTTTGATTGGGATTGTATTCATTCTATATTAGTTTGGGAAGAACTAATATCTTGATAATATTGAGTCTTCCTGTCCTTGACAGGGAATATCTTTCCATTTATTTACTTCTTTTTTGATATCTTTCATCACAGTTTTGTGGTATTCCTCATACAGATCTTATATATATATTTTAGATTTATACTATTTCATTTTGGAAGGAGCTAATATAAATAATAAAGCATATTAAATGTCAAATTCCACTTGTTTGTTGTCAATATATATGAAATCTAATCTTAAAATATCTGATATCTGATCTTAGACAAAACATTTATTTCATCATATATCTATATTATATATAAAAAGGTATCATTTCCACATGTATATTATTGCATATCAAAATGTGTATAATATATTCAAGGAAGTTGATGGCACTCTTTATGAAAAGTCATTATTTTATGGATGACTTCTTTTTATTTTTAAATAAATATTAATTAATATTAAAGAGCACCTATATATATTTTAAGTATTTCACTATTCCATTGTTATTAAATGTTTTATTATTACTCTCATGGCAAAATGCTTAAAAGTTAGAGTTATGTTTAAAATTTTGCATCCCAGATTCACTACTTATTAGCTATACATAGTTTCTGATTCTCAGTTTCATTATCTGAATTCTTACCTGTGAGTGGTACGTAAAGATTGAACGAGGTAAAGTATGTTAAGATATTAAAACTGTGCATGTAAAATAAAAAGAGATCAACAAAACTTAAGCACTTCACCACTACCACTACTGACTCTGCTATTACTGCTACTGCTAATACTGGCACTGGTACTTCTATTACCACCACCACCACTATGTAGCATTGTATCAGGAAAAGAACTGTACAGATAAATTGCATTGCCCATACTGTACGTGTAAATTCAAGTAGGTTAAATGACTATTGTCCTCCTAGATGAATGAGGTGACATGTAATTTCCTTTTAGCCCTGAGAGTATATAAACATCTATGAGAAAATGTAATTAGGTTAATGACTGGGGGGCTGGAGGAAAAGGTGTATCAGTATGGAAATTACAAAGCAAAAAGGATGTTTGTTGCTGAATTCTGAATCAATAAGTAGGTAGAATGCAAAAAGAAGTACATAATTAATGAGCTAGAGATCAGTTACTAATATGCTTTAAATCGGAAAGTCTTGTGTCAGAAATTTTCTTGAGCCATCTTTCCATCACTATGAGTTGTTTCCTGTGGTTTATTGTTTTGTTACATAGACTTTAAATTACCTCACTTGAGCTTTATGTTCAGGCTTTCTAGCCAATTATTTTTTCTTTGCAAAAGAACACAGCAATGCAATCAAATGTTTTGGGATTTTGAATATAATGTGATGATAATTTTTAATTGAAGCACTAAATACCCTCAACTTTCAACAATGGGAAAAGACCTCAGTAAATTATAATGTCTCCACTTTAAGAAATTCTACAGAGTCCTTTAGAGTGACAGTTACCAAAGAGGGAGAACAACATGGAAAAATACTCACTTCCCACATGTTATGAATTCATGTTAAAGTAAAAACAAACAGAATCCCCAAATCTACATGCTGTCATACAAAAGTACACACAGAGCAAAAGGAATATGCCAAAATATATAATAGGGTTACGGTGGATTATTGACTTTATAAGAAGTATTTTCCTTATAATTACTAACAAATAGGCATGTAATATATTGTTTTGCTGATAAAAAGTGGTTGTTTATCACTTTACCTCTCTAAGCCTTCTTGGACTCCAAATGACTCATTTACAAAATGAATGGTTTAGAATAGTGTTTTTTCCAACATTAACACTTCCAGAAGCTATGAATATCATTTGGTATATTTTATTACAGCCACATGCTAACATGCTTACCACATAGGTTACTAATTAAATTAACCATATTGATGCTGCTAAAAGGTTTAAGTTAATTTCAATTTTATAGTGAATTACTGATGGCGATTTGAAACATGAGGGAAACAAAATAAACAGATACCAAGCATTCCAAATCTAGCCATTATCTCACATTATACCAGATTGAAATAACTACTTCCCATTACCCGAGGTTAAATACCAGGGACCCAGGACATGGCTGCAATTAGAGTTCTGCAAAGTTCAGACATTTTTAGCCCTTCTCAAGATGCTGTTGTTGAAGTCACAAAGGAAGTCTATAAACTCCTGATTGCTAACCTTCTATCTGCCAATGAGTGTATTAGAAAACAATATTGCCCCCCAATTCAGTCTTGAATGACAAATTAGGGAATGGAAGTCCTTTCTGAGAGCTGCTGAGCCTCACACCCAGCCTGTTACCTGGCAATCAGGTATAGTTTACATGACATCCCTGTGTGCCACCTGCTAACCTGTCTTATATGTCCACCATGGGATTCTCCTTCAAGCCCACACTGACTGATCTCATTTCTCAGCTTTCATCTTTTGTTAAATTACTCTTGAATTAGGATTTAAAAATTTTTCTTTAAGCTAGATTTGCACTCAGTTCAGCAGTTTCATTAATGAGTGCTTATTGGTTTTCTTTGTACTATCAATTTTTTTCATTCTGAAATTTAGGTTTCTTCTATCCGTTTATTAAAATATACTTTTTTTTACAGAAGAACATAACTTATTTAGTGTACAGTACTGTAAGCTATGGCAAATGCCTAAAGCTGTTTAACCACTATTACAATCAAATTATGTGAAAATTTCTTCATCAGCAAACATTCTTTATCCCTTTTGAGTCAAAACCTTCCTCCACCTCCACTCCTGGCAACCACTGTGCTGTTTTTGTTTTTAACCCTATAGTTTTTTCTTTGCCAGAATGTCATATAAATGGAATAATGCATTGTTTGAACCTGCATGTTTTCAGTATAACTCATTTGAAATCTATTCCTCTTGCTTCATGTAGCAATAGTTCATTCCTTTTTTATTGATGAGTAGTATTCTCTTGTATGGATGTACCTGGGCTTGTTTATACATTTCCCGATTGAAGACCACTCTTGTTATTCCCAGTGTGGACATTTATGAATAAAGCTGTTATAAGAATTCGGTGTTTGTGTGAATATAGGTTTTCATTTCAATTTCATGTCAAATGACCAGGACTGTGATTGGTGGGTCATATGGTAAGTGTATGTTAACCTTTATAAGAAACCGCCAAACTTTTCCAAAGTAGCTGCACTATTTTGCATTCCTAATAGCAATAGATGAGACTTAGAGTTGTTCCACATCCTCCTTAGAACTTGGTGTTGCCACTTTTCCTTTTCCGTTCTTTTCTAAACCATTCTAGTAGATGTGTAGTAGAATCTCAATGTGGCTTTAATTTGCATTTCCCCAATGAGTAATGTTGTTAAACATCTTCTTATGTGCTTCTTTGAAATCCCTATATCTTCTTCTGTGAAGTATCTGTTAAAATTTTTGTCAGTTTTTGTTGTTCTTGAATTTTGTGACTTTTATATTTCAAATGTGAGTTCTTTACCAGGTATATTACTTGCAAATACATTCTCCCAGTCTCTTTTCTTTTCAACTCTTGATAGTGTCTTAAAATGCAATGATTCTTAATTTTGATGTAACCTAGTTTGTCATTTTTTACTTTTATACATAATGCTTTTGGTGTTATACCTATGGAATCTTGATCTAATTAAATCACAAAGATTTTCTCTTATGTTTTCTTCTAGAAGTATTTTATTTTATATTTAGTCCTATGATCCATTCTGAGTTAGTTTTTTTACGGGTTGTGAAGTATGGGTTGAAGTTCATTTTTTGCATATGTATATCCAGTTATTCCAGTACTATTCCTCAAAAAGATGATTTATTTTATATTGAATTGCCTCCACATCTTCATCAAAATTGACTGACAAAGTATGTGTAGGGTGACTTGTGTTCTCTTTATGTTTTCTGCTTGTTTGATTTTTTTATTGAGCTCCATTTGTCTGCACTGATACAACCTGCCATGAGAGCCTCAGCTTTATATTGTTTTGAAATCAGGTAGTGTAAGTCCTCCTGAATATTTTTTTCTTTTTCAAAACTGTTTGGTTATTCTGGTTCCTTGACATTTCCATGTAAATTTTAGAGTAAGTATATAGATTTTTACAAAAAAATCCTTGTGATATTTCTATAGGTATTGTGTTTATTGTGTTGAATCTATAGATCAGTTTGGGAGAGAATTTTATCTTCCAATCCAAGAACAATGTATGTTTATGGATTTATTAAGGTTTTCTTTGTTTTACTTTCATCAGTGTTTAGTTGTGTCAGCATATACATCTTACACATATTCTGTTAAATATTTGCCTAAGTACTTAATGATTGTATGGCTATGAAATAGCATTTTTACTTAAAATACCTAAGTATTTTATGTAAAAATGTTTAATTTGTATATATTTACCTTATAGCCCAAAACCTCATTAGACCCATTTATTAATTTAAAATAGCTTTTTTTGTAGATTCTTTGAGATTTTCTATGTAGAGAATCTATGTAGAGAATCATGATGTCTATAGTTTTATTTTTTTCTAATCTGTATGCCTTTTTTAATCAATTTAAAATAGCTGTTTTTTGTAGATTCTTTGAGATTTTCTATGTATAGAATCATGATGTCTATAGCTTTATTTTATTTTTTTCTACTCTGTATGCCTTTTATTTGCTTTTCTTGCCTTATTGCCCAGACTAGGACCTCCAGCATGATGCTGAATAGAAGTGATGAGACTGGGAATATCTTTGCCTTGTTTCCAATCTCAGAGGAAAACATTCAGTCTTTTATCATTAAGTATGAGGTTAGCTATGGGGCTTTGTAGACCCTATCACATTGAATAATGAAAGCACATACATTTTTTTTTAGGAATACAACTTGGAATACATTTTTCACTCGATTCTGCTTCATTATGCTGTGGTCTGATTGTCATATCTGTTCATTTTGCCCATCTTTAACATTCATAGTTATGAGTATAAGCAAACTAACTAATGTATTAGCATTAGTGATCAAGAGAATGGAATGAATAACTTTTTCCTGGGCTTTCAGTGTGGCAACATCTTTAATTGAAGACTGTGTTGTGTTCATGGATAATCTGAAAGATATTTCTTCTGACTTGCATTTATTAGGTATGTGATGATCTGATATCCAGAGGGTTTTTTTTCCACTGCATGTATAAATGTTAGTTTTAAAATACTGTTCTTTTACTTAGTGCCCATTTATAATTCCTATATCATAGGTAAGGACTCATGGTATACATTTGACTGATTTTTCACAATAGCCCATAAAAAAATTTGTCCCTCAATTGTCCGGTTGTATCGTTAAGTCCCTTGTAGGTGAATAGTTACATTTCCATTATGTTTTGGCAGCTTCGTGCTGGTCCTCATGGGTCCAGTCATTGCTAAAATTGTGATTAGTGATTCATTTTATTTCCTAAGTGGATCTTGACTTCCTCTTCTCTTATCACTTAATTTAGATATTTAATCTTTTGCATTGACTATGGCAATAGCTTCTCAACACTGATAGATCTTGATTTCCTCATCTTTGTCATTAACATGATCCTATATATACAACAAAATGAGAAAACATCACTAATGAACTCTTTGTTGGAGGAAAATAAGCAAACTCATTAGCATGGCTGACAAAGTCTTTCATGATCTAAACCAGGCCTACTTATCTGGCCACAACTTCCAACTTATATACTCAATTTATATTCTGTATTCTGGACAAATGGAATGGCTTATAGTTTTTTATACATAGCTTGACATTTCTCACTTCTATGGCATTATTCTTGCTTTGCTTTGAATATCTCTAGAAATTGAGCTCCCACAGCCTAGCTCTTTACTCTTTATTGTGTACATCTTTTAGAACAAATATTATCTTACACTTCTCAGCACTCCATGCATAGCTTATTATGCTACCACACCATATTAAAAATCTGTGTATATGTCATTTGTCACACCACAGTGAAGTCTTTTTGAGGGCTGCACTTTGTCCTATTTACCTTGTATTTTCAATGCATAGACATAGTCTTAGCCTATAATAAGCAGAATGAGTTCTTGCTGCATGTTCTAAGTTCAATAAATGCTCATGATTTTCTTCCAGTTTCTTTCAGCTTTTCATGAAATATTACAGCTAAATGTTAGAAGGGAGAAAATCATATTCTCTGACTCAAAATCTGAAAAAATCAACTCTATATTTTTCCTCCATGTTAAGTTCTTTCTTAGCAATTGAAATTGAAAATGTCATCTACATGGACCACATGGCAAGTTTGATTTTGAGAGAAGTAAAATTTCTCAAAAATAAGGTTTTATTTTTTATTGTTGTTGTTGTTTAGACTATGGTATTGAATACCAGAAATTTTCTTTTACTTTGTTTGCTCTGAACCACCTACTGAGCTGATCCAAATCCATTAAACTCAAAGTTATTTCAGCTTTGTATCAACTGGTAAGAGTATAAAAGAAAATGAAAATGTAGTCATCAGACTTCAGCCAGCATTCTCGGGACAAAATGGACTCGATGAAATCCAGCCAAATTGCCTATTCCTTATCAGAGAAACTCAAGAATGTAAATTTATTTTCAAAATGAAACATTACAGTTACAACTGCATGATAATTAGTGGCATGTGTTAAAGATACACAAGGGAACACAGCACCCATCTGGTCCACTGGGTCCCTATTAGGTAGCACGTGAAGACCTCTGTGGCATTTACCTACACATTTTGATCCTGGCTTCTTGTGGCTTATGCAAAATGCAGATGTAGAATTCTGCTGTGCTTATAAATTAGCTAGCTGATCTTTAGTGCAAATCAAAATTGTTTTTATTAGCTGTGACTGTAATTGCTGTGAACTAGAAAATGTTTTCAATACTGAAGAGATTAGCTCTTTCTTTCTGAATGTCTGAAATCATTCCTTTAATTAATCTCATTTGTATTTACACACCTTGTTTATTTCTGCAGTAAAAAATTTTAGCTATCCAATATTTTAAATGAAAAAAAAATTTAAGAAGTTTGAGTGGGGATATTGGTGATACTTCATATTCTTACTGACCATTATGGTATATCAACTATCTTTTGTATTGCTTTTATATTTACATATGTAAGTCTTCTACAAGTATTTATTCCAAGATTAATGCAAATTTTTGCTAGGTAAATTATTTTCTATGACAGAGTTTGTATTATTAGGAATGAGGAACCTTGAGGAATTTACCATGTTATGACATGTAAGAATATGTTTATCATACTTTCCTGTTGGATTGTGTCCTTTTAGGGTAATGATTACACTGTGTACAATCCTAATCTCTTAGACCACTTGCATGTTTCTCCTATGCCCTGTCAACTGTGATCCCTACAATGGAGAGCACACTTTCCCCAAAGTCAGCACATTGTCTCTATTTCTTCTGCCCCACACTTTCCCTCTTTTTGAAGGGATAAGCAACAGAAAAGCCCATAGATTTAAATACAGCTCCATGTTTGTTTCTTATATCTTGCACGTTCTGTGTTTGCATCTGCAGGATGAAAGAGAGAGAAAGAGGGAAGGAGACAGAGATTTGAAAGAGGAAAGATTTCTCACTTTGAGATTCCTAGTTCCAATAACTACTCCAGAATTAAATTACAGAGAATGAGCCATAATACAAGTTTAGCCACCACAATGGCTCTCTGAGGGCTCTATTCACTAATAACATATGCTCATTTTTGTGCATTTTCAAGCAGCTTGCTTAAAAGGGCCTCATGACCCACCACTTCTTAGGAAATTATAGGCCAGTAATAGCCTCACCTAAGGGGTTACTTGCTATGTAATGATTTTTGCAGCCATATTTAGGATATCACAAAAGGAGAGAAGTGGGAAATAATTAGTAAAGAAGAGAGGAAAATGGAATGAGGTACAGCCAAATGGAGAAAATTATATTTTCCACTGTATATAAAGCACTGAGGTGGGTTGGGGGAGACAGGTTAAAAAGACAGTTCTGGGGGCAGAACCAATTTTTGAAATTCATCCATGATAATACCAAGCATGCAAAATTTAAATGTACACTGGTTATGTTTAAAAAAGAAAAAAAACCTCATTCATATGAAAGCAATGGGAATTCTATGAAAATCACATAAAAACGTATCAGAATCAGAGTCTTTTTAGAATTTAATCTAATGGATACCTAAGTTCAAATTGTAAATATTTACTTTTTTATTTAACCACTAGTTGCTGAATGGCTTCCAGGATTGATGCCTCTGGTTATTGAGTAGACGATTCTAAACCTAAAAGCAACAGGCAGATGATATTTCACTCTGCAAAATCCAGAGTTCAGCAACAGTGTGCATCACCCTAACTTTGGGAACCCTAAGAGAACATTTCTGTTTTCTGAATACCAAATGTGACTTTCATGGGAAGCAGAACTAAGGAGTAAGGATTTACTGATCCTATAGCATGAAGGGTGGGCAGGATTTAGGAGTGAGTGCTCTTTAGGTAAACACAAGAAAATGGTAAATTGGCAAGTGAAAAGTAGAACAAAGGGAAAACATTGTATCAGAGAAGAGCATGTAGAAACACGAGTGTCAGACAAGTGTCTAAAATAGCATGGTCCTGGTTAGGTAATCTGCTAATGGTGAAAAATGGGGTAAAATACATTGGGAACAGGTCATGTACAAACTGTAATTATAATTATATATTGTAATTAATGTTCTTATAATTATTATTAATTATAATTAATGTTCAGGTTATTTCCCATTTCATTCCAATGCTCAAAGCTTTCAATGGCTCCCCATGCCTCACATGGATAATAAATATATTTTGAGGGCGTATTATGTGCCAGATACAGTACTTAGTGCAGAGATAAACAAAAGCAAAAGAACTGAGGGCTGCGGTGGTATATAAGGGAAAACTCCTAGTATGAGGGTTTGAGAAGTGTATTCGTTTCCTATTGCTTCCTAAGAATTACCACAAACTTAGTAGCTTAAAGTAACATGATTTTGTTAAGTCCACAGGTCAAGAGTTCAGGCACAGGTTTATTTGGTTTCCTGCTCAGGATCTTATAAGAATGAAACAAAGATATCAGCTGGCTCTGCAGTCTCATTTAGAGCTCAGGGACCTTTTCCAAGCTCATTCAAATTGCTGAAAAATTCAGTTCCTTGTGGTAGTAGGCCTGAGGTTGTGGCGCCTTGCAAAAACAGTTCACAATGTAACTGCTTTCTTCCAGGCCACACAGAGGAACTTTTCTGATACTTCACCTTCTTTTAAGGGCTCATTCGTCTAAGTCAGGCCCATCCAGGACACTATCGCTTTGGATTAACTCAAAGTCAACAGATTAGTAATTCAATCATTGAGTGATAGCCCAACATACCCATAGTTCTTACCCATATTCAAGGACTGAAGATGAATATGTGACTCATTGTGGATCATCTTTGGATTCTGCGTATTGCAGTAAGGTTTCCCTGAGGAAGTGAAAGGCAACCTGAGACCTAAAGGATGGGTTAGAGTTATGCAGGCAAAGAATGGGAATAGATTCGCTCTAGCCTGAGGAACCAGCATATGTAGAGCCCAGTGGTAGGAGAGACCATTGAGAATCTAAGGAACTTGGAGAAGCTCAGCTTAGCTGTGGGAGAGAAATCTACATGTAATAATTGTGTTAATAAAACCAGGCATGATCTAGCACCATAATGCATCTCCTACCTTATTTGTCACAACTTCCAGGCTTGTATTCTGTACTTGAGCTACACCAAATTCAATTATTTTCTTTTATGCATTTGTGTTAAACTTCCTTTTGTTCTGTTAAGCACCTTCCAACACTTACCTCATAATTCTAATACGACTTTAGCAGAAGAGTAACAAAACTGAGATTAAAAAAATGAATAGGACTTGTCCTATTTAGAGGCTCATTGATGAGTTTCCAAATACAGGTTAAATGCCACTATCTGAATTCTTTAAGCACCCTATAGTGCCATATAGTATCTGTCACATACCACACTTATTGCAACAATCCATTTTGTTTTGCTCTAGCAAATGTAGGGTCTGTATTCACTTCATAACCTTATTGCCAAGCTCAATTAAATCAAGTAAGAGATGCTCAGTGAGGATGGTGACAATAATGATGAGAGGTATGGGAGCAGATTCAAGAACAAACTTTCAAGAAATAATCAAATTATTTAGCATGAAACACAGCGCAAATATTTGTTTACTCACTTTTGTCCATTTAGCAATCATTTGGTTCAAGAGCAAAGCTCAGTCACAATACTTCCGGCCATCCAAAAAGGCTGTACATAATTCTGTTTATGCCCAGAGCTGAAGGAGGAGTTATATGCATGGATAAATTCTAAAGCTGAAGGTAGGCTACATCTGGAATATATTTAAATAAGCAAAATATATTTTTCATTGATTTGCATTTAACCAGTATTATGCACAAGTCTTTTATGAAAGGCAGCTGGAAGAAGGCTTGAATTCTACCAAGGAGACACAATGCTTATACCTTGAGGTTGTGAATATGAGCACAACTAAGAACTGTCATGGGCTCCTCTCCCAGCTCAGTAAGCTTCACTTTTGGCCTTGACAATCAATGGATAGGAGTCAAGTTTCCATTTTTGGTAATGGTTTTGACAACATTACACTGATTAAGTTAATAAAAGGCTACTTAAGAAAGTCTTCAAATACAGATTGCTCCCCTAGGAGCAATTATTCCTTTTTGTTTTTTCTGAAAGCTCTCAGGGTTGAAATAATTCTATCAGTCAAAATGTTTTGGGATAGATTTAGAGGCTGTAATAGAAGGAAAAACTCAGAACCAACATCTGTCAGCCAGGGAGCACTTGTTCTATGACCACGGCTAATACGTTACCTTCGAAGCCAGGTATAAATGACAGTATGAAAAGAACACATCAATAGTAACCATTTTAACTCTAGACTTAGATGTTGTTCTCCTGAACATTTCATTATCATGGTTCGTGTAACCTAAGAAGTATGCTTTTCAAGTACTACTGACACATCATTGTCTATTTCTAGAAGAAAGAGCTGTTAGATATTGTAAAAAAAAAATTCTGTATTTTAAATTGTGCTAATTTTCTAGAGTGGCCATAACAAATAATCACAAACTGGATGGCTTCAAACAAAATAAATTTTTCCTCTCACACTGCTGGATGCTAGAAATCCAGAATTAAGGTGTCTGTAGGTCTATGTATCCTCTAAAGGATCTAGAGAAGAATCTTTCTTGCTACTTTCACATTTCTATTGACTCCAGGCTGACCTTGGCATTCTTTGACTTGTAACTGCATCATTCCAATCGCTACCCATCTGTCACAAGGACTTACCCTCTGTGTCCTCATGTGGCCTTCGTCATTTTTTTTCATAGAGGTATAGTATAAATTTAAAATTTCTCATATTTATGCATCATTTCAGCATTTCAGTATTTTCTCTATTTGTGAAAAATGGTATCTTCTTTTAACTGTATTACCTTAATTTTTGTATGTAACTTGCATGTATTTAGTATGTATCTGTTTATATTTAATTTGAAGAATTCTTTGTAGTTACACAATAGCTGTGTATAAGTGTACAATAATACATATAGTATTAATTTTTTCTCCTCTTTTTCAAAGTTTTAGCTTTTTTAAAAAATATGATTTTGTCAAAACATAATTGACATGCAAAAACTCTACAAATTTAATGTATACAACTCAGTAAGTTTGGGGATAAAAAAACACCTGTGAAACCATCATTACTATCAAAGCCATGATGTATCCATTACCTCCCCAAATTTCTTCCTGCCCCCTTTATTATACTTTTGTTATTTTGTATGTATGGTAAGATTTAACATAAGATCTACCCCTAAGCAAAAAAATTTTTGAGTATATGATCAGTATTTTTAGCTATAGGCAGTATACTATAGAGACCTCCAGAACTTATTTATCTTGCATAACAAACTTTGTACCCTTTAACCATCACCTGTTTTCCCCTTTCCCTCAGCCCCTGACAACCACCATTCTACTATTTGTTCTTGTGTTTACTGTTGTAGATTCACAGATAAATAAAATCATACAGTATTTGTCTTTCTCTATGATACTTACCGTAATGTCCTCCAGATCCATCCATGTTGTTGCAAATGAGAGGCTTTCCTTCTTTTATAAGGCTGAATAATATTCCATTATATGTATATACAACATTTTCTTGATATATTAATCCATCCATAGGTATTTAGGGTAGTTCCATATCTTGGTTATTGTGAAAAATCCTGCAATGAACATGGGTGTGCAAGTATCTCTCTAAGATCCTGATTTTAGTTCCATTGGATAAATACCAGAAGTGGGATGACTAGATCATTTTTTTTAATATTGTGAGGAACTTTCATAACTATTTTTCATAATGGCTATACCAGTTAACAGTGTACAGAGTCCCTTTTTCTCCACATCCTCACCAATACTTATCTTTTTTTTTAAATAATAGCCATTCTAACAAGCATGAAGTGGCATCTCCTTGTGTTTTTTATTTGCAATTCCCTGATTAGTGGTTTTGAGCACCTTTTCATATACCTACTGACTGTAGTCTTCTTTAGAGAAATGTCTTTTCAAGTCCTTTGTTCATTTTTAATTGGGTTATTTGTTTTTGTATTTTTTGCATTTTGAATTGTAAGAGTTCCTTATATATTTTAGATATTAACCCTTTATCATATAAATGGTTTACAAATATTTTCTTTCATTCTATAGGTTGTCTTTTTTATTTTGTTTTATTTACCCTGCAGAAACTTTTCAACTCAGTGTAACCCACTTATTGTTGCTTTTATTGCCTTTGCTTTTGGTGTCATATCCAAACATCCATTGCCAAGCCCAATACCAAGGAGATTTTTCCTAGTTTTCTTCTAGAATTTTATAGTTTCAGGTCTTTTGTTTAAGAGTTTAGTCCATTTTGAGTTGAAATATATATACATACAAAACTCCAAAGTCTGTTTTATTTTTGGTTATATTTTTTAGAAGTAAAGTATAAATATAAAGAGCTTCCACAATGCTTTGCATGAATTTACTATTCAGTATATATACTTACAATTTTTAAAGATATATTGTTGAAATTATTTTATTTTTTCAATAAGAATCATTTTTTTAGAGCCCAACTTTCTGTTATATGGAATTTTACATTTGACAAGGATGACTATGGTGCTGGCCAAATTTTATAATTATAAGAAATTAATATTCAGAATAATGTGTTAATTAAATGATAATGATGCATTTTGCAATTGATAGCAATGCTATGGTTCTAAAGGGGCTAATTCCTAACTTACTGTATAACTTTCACTTATTTAAGCTGAAAATCCTAAGCACTTATATAACAGTTGTTTGCTCTTCCACTTTCATGTTTAGCATCCTCTTAATGAGCTTACATAATAATATTTAGTAATGGCCAAAAGTTTTAGCGTTTTGCTTTTATTCAGGAATATTTGGAAAAAAATAGGAATTATGTATTTATTAAAGAAGAGAAACAACTCTTCTTTCTCCCAGGAACATTAACTATGTCAGTACTTTCTAAACCCAATAAACGCTCATTAGATTGGATTGAGTTCACCTCCTATATATTACATGGTAGTTTGTCAACAAATACATAGGGAAATTTTTTTAAATAACTGAGATTAGTAAAATTAGATTCCCCTCTTAGCTGTGCTTCTAATAAGATATAAATACTACAGATGGGCTTCAGAATTACTTCAGGGAGACAGAAAATTTTCTTAATGGTTTCTAAACTTTCATGCTTTTACAACTAATATGCATATCTGAAAATGAGATTTGAAATCTCTTATTGAAAAGATTTTGTTAAACTAGAGCAGTTTTTGTTACTATCTTTGCAATTTGCAAAGGCCATTGATGGATTTCATGCCTGTTTATTTAGTTCATTTGTTTAGTGAATTTATTTATTTCAACTTAGCCACATAAAATTTACTCCAACAATGATACAGTATTTCTAAGTCCTATAAATTTATTAAAATTTACTTGGCCATACAAGAAAAGACCCATAGATCATTGGAACCGAATAGAGAGTCCAGATATTAACACAAGCATATATGGTCAATTAATATACGATAAAGGAGCCATGGAGATACAATGGGGAAATGAGAGCCTCTTCAATAGCTGTGTTGGCAAAACTGGACAGCTACATGTAAGAGAATGAACCTGTATTACTGTCTAACTCCATACACAAAAGTAAACTTGAAATGGATCAAAGACCTGAATGTAAGTCATGAAACCATACAACTCTTAGAAGAAAACAGGCAAAACTCCCTTGAATATAAACATGAGCAACTTCTTCATGAACATATCTCCCTAGGCAAGGGAAACAAAAGCAAGAATGAACAAGTGGGACTACATCAAACTATAAAGCTCTGTACAGCAAAGGACACCATCAGTAGAACAAAAGGACATCCTACAGTATGGGAGAATATATTCATAAATGACATATCCAATAAGGGTTGCGATAAGGGTTGATATCCAAAATATATTAATAGCTCACAAACCTCAACAAACAAAAAGCAAATAATCCTTTAAAAAATGGGAAGAGGATCTGAAGAGACACTTCTCTGAAGAAGAAATTCAGATGGCCAACAGGCACATGAAAAGATGTTCACATCACTAATCATCAGAGAAATGCAAATTAGAACCACAATGAGATAGCACCTCACACATTTAGGATGTCCAACATCCAAAAGACAAACAACAACAAATGCTTTTGAGAATGTGAAGGGAAACCCCCCCTACAATGCTGGTGGGAATGTAAATTAGTTCAACCATTGTGGAAAGCTGTATGGAGGTTCCTCAAGAATCTCAAAATAGAAATACCATTTGACCCAGGAATTCTGCTTCTAGAAATTTACCTTAGGAATGCAGGAGCCCAATTTCAAAAAGACATACACCCGTATGTTTATCGCAGCACTATTTACAATAGCCAAGAAATGGGAGCAACCTAAGTGTCCATCAGTAGATGAATGGATAAAGAAGATGTGGTACATATACACAATGGAATATTATTCAGCCATAAGAAAACAAATCCTACCCTTTGCAACAACATGGATGGAGCTAGAGGGTATTATGCTCAGTGAAATAAGCCAGGCAGAGAAAGACAAGTACCAAATGATTTCACTCATCTGTGGAGTATAAGAACAAAGCAAAAAACTAAAGTAACAAAACTCACAGAACCCAAGAATGGACTAACATTTACTAAAGGGAAAAGGACTGGGGTGGGTGGGTGGTAAGTGAGGGATAAGGGGAATAAGGGTCATTATGATTAGCACACATAATGCAGATTCGGGGCAAGGGGAAGGCAGTGTAGCACAGAGAAGACAAGTAGTTCCTCTATAGCATCTTATTACGCTGATGAACAGTGACTGTAATGGGGTATGTGGTGGAGACTTGATAATGGAAGGAATCTAGTAACCACAGTGTTGCTCATGTAATTGTATATTAATGATACCAAAATTAAAAAAAATTTTACTTGGCTATGAGTATTTAATTTATATATATCTGTATTGATAGTTCGGCAATTGGTAGCACCTATTTTGAAAAGTGGAGTCAATTACTTGAGTTGGACTAGCCTGAGAACTATACCAAAAGGAGGTTTAGCCTCTGCCTGAAGGTATCCCTATGAGCATCTGTAGGCAGAAGTAGGACTGCCAAATACAGACATATCAGTCTTAGGATTTCACTTTTTAAATAATACCCTCTTTTTAGATATTTTGTGAAGTGTATAGATGTGGGATTTATTTTGGAATTACAGAATGGCTATTCTTTTGTTCCTTGCTAGCATATAAAATCTTACACTCTTTGGGTATCATCAAAAATTTGAGTGTGAAAATTAAGATGTATAAAGGATTGTCTGAAGGGAATGTTCTTTTGGCATTCTTCTATATTGTACCTAGGTGTTCTTAAGCTAGAATCCACAGCCTTTAGCACGTACATAAATAGGCTTCAGATGTCCCTTCAAGTCCCTAGATTAGATTTGAGTGAGACAAACAGCATCTATGTTCTGAAAGAACACAAAGCCAAACCCTCTGCCTACTCCTGTAACTTGTTGGTAAGCATGCATGCCAAATATTATGAATAATTAGTTTAAGGAAAGAGTATATAACATTAATTGAATTATCACCTAAATGATTAACACTCATTATTTACATGGCAATAAGTCTAAATCTCTGTGTCTCTGGCCTAGATCTCTACAGATTATTTATCTGCTGTTCACTTTAGAGTATTTGTAAACAAAATACAAACTGCTATGAACTAAGATTATAAACCAATAGTTCCCTATATTCACATCAGAATCACTTGGGTATATGTTTTTACAACATAGCATCAGATCCTATCTCTGACGTATTGAATTGGAGTAGGGTGAAGACTAGAATCTGTATATTTCAAAAAGCTTGCTGGGAAACTGATTTCTGCCATGGATATAACAGAAAAGTGTGACCTTGATGAGATTCAAAACAGAGGCGACTAATGGTGATTCATTCCCATTATCATGTAGTAGTATACACTGAACCCATACATGATGTGCATGTGATGGATTGTCAGTGTTAAATTCACTGTGTTCTCCCTTAAGTCACCTCATGAGTGCTTGAGTACAAATTCTTTTCTAGGACTTGTGAAACAATAGAATGGAAAAGCCCTCTACTTTTTCTTCAGCTCAGTATAAATATAAATGTAGGGCAGAATTAGAAAGTTACGAGTATTCCATTGTGCATGCAGCTTTGTTTTGTTTTTAGTTTTATGGCATGATTTAGAGAATTGAGTAATGACTTTCATGCAAAAATTATAAAGGTAATAGGAACTAGGCATAATATATTTATTAACATTCATATATATACGTATATATGTTTGTATGTTTCTAGAACCTCCTTGTATTTGTGAGAAAATAAATATGGAAAATGTTGGTCTATTACCTTCTGTATAAGCTTACCTTCATAGAGGCCCCTTCTATTAGAATGAACTGCTATTCATTCATTCTACAAAGTATAGATTGCTAATTTTGCACTTAGATCAGATTTTCTGGGCATGAGGGTAAAAGTCTACATGAGTAATAAGTTCTTCAGATAAATGTTCTCACTCAGATTTGAGTCTCCCTATGGTATTGAGCATACAGTGTTCATTTCCATGAAAGCCATACAGAATTTAAAAAAACCACTATGTCATAAGAGTTTAAAATAACCTAAGGTGAGGAATTATATACTGTGAAAATAATCATTTTTATATATGTACAAAAGAGACCATTTAACTATGTTATAAAATAATCTAATGGACTAAAATAATTTGATTGCTGGCCACTCACTTATTCATTCCAAGATATTCTAAACTTTCTTATGCTTGCTTGATGCCTAAAAAGAAGACTATTTGGATTTTTTCATAAGCAGTGTCCATTTCATTATAGGTTCATAAAATAATAAGATCATTCATCAATAGAAATGTCATTTGACTAGATCAAAGATAAAGGTCAATAGAGCAAACATTAAAGTATATATATTACAGCATCAAAGAGTTAAGGAGTTCATTTGAGAGGCCTTCCTTTCAGTGGCTATTTTTCTTCTATGAGTCAATTTGTACAAATGAGCTTTGCCTTTTTTTTATTACAACATGAAAATAAAATTCTAGATGCTAGAATAGAAAAAGATGGAGACATGAGTAGGGTGGTGGAAATCTCCCAAAACTATATATATTTTGAAAATACAGCAAATACAGCTATTCCTAAAAGTGTGACCAGAGGATACAGTACACCATCCAGGCTACATTTGCGAGAACCCAACATCTCATGGAAAAGGGTAAGATATAAAACCATGACCCAGAGGGACCCGAGCACTACCCCCACCCCAGCTTACTGGCAAGAGGAAAAGAATCAGAGTGGGAAGGGAGTGGAAGCTAAACAACCAGCCCTAGTAATCTGCCCCGGGAGCACAGATACACATTGCATGGTGCTCTAGATATTAGAGGAGTGGAAAAGCAAAATCTGAAACTAAGGCTGCAAACAGGTTCCCACTGCAGGCTGCCCTAGGACAAAAGAAAAGCAGGCACTTTAAAAGTCTTAAAGGGACAAGGGTTTAACAAGTGAGCAAAATCGTCCACGCACACTCAGTCCAGCAGGCTGGGAACTTTAAGGAACTTCAGGTGCCCTAACCCCCTGGTTGGAAATGCAGCTCTGAGGCCCCTCATGATAATAAGCAGCCTGCCATTCCTTCCTCCCTGCCAGCACCCATAAGCAAACTGGCTGACCCTGCCATTGCTGCACAACAGCCTGGGAGCAGACCTGCCTATGGCAACCACGCAGCTTAACACAGAGGCTTCTCCCTGTGCATGGCTAACTGGCCCAGACCCAGAGGCTGCTCCCTGCACGTGGTTGATTGGCACAGACAGCAGAGATGGGCACAGAGTCCGGAAGGCACGAAGGGCCTTTGTTCTCATGGCAGAACACACGGAACTCACCTATGACCCCCACCAGTGCCCTAGGCCATCCCCCAGGGCCACACCACCAATGGCAGCCTATGGGAGTAACCCAGAGGCTGCTCCCTGTGTGCGGTTAACTGGCAGAGACAGCTGAGTCGGGCAAGGCAACTGGCAAGCAGGAAGGGACTTTGTTCTCCCCGCTGACCATCTACCTCTCCCTGGCAACCACTCCCATCACCATGAAAAGGCAGAAGAACCTTGTTCAGTCCAAAATCCCTCAAACACCAGAGAGAGGACTTGGTGAGATTTAAATCACCAATCTTCGTGAAAAAGAATTCAAAATAAAAGTCATAACCATGGTGATGGAGCTACAGAGAAATATTCAGAGCTAAGGGATGAATTTCCGAGGGAGATAACAGAAATGAAACAAATAATGGAAGGATTTAAGAGCAGACTGGATAAGGGGGAAGACACTGTTAATGGAATATAAATCAGAGAACAGGAATACAGAGCAGCTGAGGCAGAGAGAGATAAAAGGATCTCTAGGAATGAGAGAACATTAAGAGAACTATGTAACCAATCCAAACGGAACAATGTTCATATTATAGGGGTACCAGAAGAAGAAGAGAGAGAAAAAGGGATAGAAAGTATCTTTGAAGAAATAATTTCTAAAAAATTCCCCAAGCTGGGGAAGGAAATAGTCTCTCAAGCCATGGAAGTCCACAGATCTCCCAACACAAGGGACCCAAGGAGGACAACACCAAGACATATAATAATTAAAATGGCAAAGATCAAAGAGACAAGAACAGAGTATTAAAAGCAGTCAGAGAGAGAAAAAAGATCACCTACAAAGGAAAACCCATCAGGCTATCATCATACTTCTCAGCAGAAACATTACAGGTCAGAAGGGAGTGGCATGATATATTCAATGCAATGAAACAGAAGGGCCTTGAACCAAGAATACTGTATCCAGCAAGAATATCACTTAAATTTGAAGGTGCAATTAAACAATTCCCAGATAAGCAAAAGTTGAGGGAATTTACTTCCCACAAGCCATCTCTACAGTGTATTTTAAAGGGATTGCTCTGGAGGGAAGTATGCCTAAGGATAAATAGTTCACACCAGAGAAAATAAAACCACAGCAAAGAAAGTAGACCAACTAAATACTAACTGAATGCAAAATAAAATCAGGTATCCACAAAATCGGTCAAGGGAAACACAAAGAGTACAGAATAAAACACCTAACATATACAGATTGGAGGAGGAAGAAAAAGACAGGAGAGAAATAAAGAATCACCAGACTGTGTTTATAACAGCATAGTACATGAGTTAAGTTAGATGGTTAGATAGTAAAGAAGCTGCCTTGAACCTTTGGTAACCACGAATTCAAAGTCTGCAATGGCAGTAAGTACATATCTATCGAAAATCACCCTAAATGTAAATGGACTGAATGCACCAATCAAAAGACACAGAGTTATAGAATGGATAAAAAAGCAAGACCCATCTATATGCTGCCTACAAGAAACTCACCTCAAACCCAAAGATATACACAGACTATAAGTGAAGGGATGGAAAAATATATTTCATGCAAACAACAAGGAGAAAAAAGCAGCTGTTGCAGTACTTGTATCAGACAAAATAAACTTCAAAACGAAGAAAGTAGCAAGAGATAAAGAAGGACATTACATAATGATAAAGGGGTCAATCCAACAAGAGGATATAATCATTATAAATATATATGCACCCAATACGGGAGTGCCAGCATATGTGAAACAAATACTAACAAAATTAATGGAGGAAATAGACAGCAATGCATTCATTTTAGGTGACTTCAACACACCACTCACTCCAAAGGACAGATCAACCAGACAGAAAATAAGTAAAGACACAGAGGCACTGAACAACACAGTAGAACAGATGGACCTAATAGACATCTATAGAACATTCCACCCAAAAGCAGCAGGATACACATTCTTCTCAAGTACACATGGAACATTTTCCAGAATAGACCACATACTAGGCCACCAAAAGAGCCTCAGTAAATTCAAAAAATTGAAATTGTACCGACCAACTTCTCAGATCACAAAGGTTTAAAACTAGAATAAACTGTACAAAGAAAACAAAAGACACACAAACACATCGAGGCTTAACAACATGCTCCTAAATAATCAATAGATCAATGTCCAAATTAAAAAAGAGATCAAGCAACATATGGAGACAAATGAAAATAACATCACAATGCCCCAACTTCTGTGGGACACAGTGAAGGCAGTTCTAAGAGGAAAGTATATAGCAATCCATCCAGGCCTATTTAAAGAAGGAGAACAATCCCAAATGAATAGTCTAAATTCAAAATTTTTGAAACTGGAAAAAGAAGAACAAATGAGGCCCAAAGTTAGCAGAAGGGGGGACATAATAAAGATCAAAAGAAAAAAAACAAAATAGATAAACCCCTAGCCAGACTTATTAAGAAAAATGGAGAATCTACACACATAAACAGAATCAGAAATAAGAGGAAAAATCACTACAGACACCACAGAAATACAAAGAATTATTAGAGAATACTATGAAAAACTATGTGCTAACAAACTGGATAACCTAGATGACAACTTTCTAGAAAAATACAACCTTCCAAGATGGACCTGGGAAGAAACAGAAAATCTAAACAGACCAATTACCAGCAATGAAATTGAATCAGTAATCAAAAAACTACCCAAAAACCAAACACCCGAGCCAGATGGATTCACCACTGAATTTTATCAGACATTTAAAGAAGACATAAAACCCATTCTCCTTAAAGTTTTCCAGAAAATAGCAGAGGAGGAAATACTTCCAAACTCATTCTATGAGGCCAGCATCACTCTAATACCAAAACCAGGCAAAGACACCACAAAAAAGGTAAACTACTGACCAATATCCCTGATGAACATAGATGCAAAAATACTCAACAAAACATTAGCAAACTGATTTTAAAAATATATCAAGAGGAGCATACATCATGATCAGGTGGGATTCATCCCAGGGATGCAAGAATGGTACAACATTTGAAAATCCATCAACATCATCCACCACATAAGCAAAAAAGAAAGACAAAAACCCCATGATCATCTCCATACATGGTGAAAAAGCATTCAACAAAATTCAACATCCATACATGATAAAAACTCTCAACAAAATGGGTGTAGAGAGAAGTACTTCAACATAATAAAGGCCATATATGACAAGCCCACAGCTAACATCATACTTAACAGTGAGATGCTGAAAGCTTTTCCTCTAAGATCAGAAACAAGACAAGGATGCCCACTCTCCCCGCTTTTATTCAACATAGTTCTAGAGGTCCTAGCCACGGCAATCAGACAACATAAAGAAATAAAAGGCATCCAGATTGGTAAGGAAGAAATCAAACTGTAACTATTTGCAGATGACGTGATATTGTACATAAAAAACCCTAAATAATCTACTCCAAAGCTACTAGAACTAATATCTGAATTCATCAAAGTTGCAGGATACAAAATTAATATGCAATCTGTGGCATTCCTATACACTAATGATGAACTAGCAGAAAGTGAAATCAGGAAAACAATTCCATTCACAATTGCATCAAAAAGAATAAAATACCTAAGAATAAACTTAACCAAGGATGTGAAAGACCTATACCCTGCAAACTACAAGACACTCCTAAGAGAAATTAAAGAGGACACTAATAAATGTAAATTCATCCCATGCTCTTGGGTAGGAAGAATTAATATTGTTAAAATGGCCATACTGTCTAAAGCAATCTACAGATTCAATGCAATCCCTATCAGAATACTGACAACATTCTTCAACGAAGTGGAACAAATATTTCTAAAATTTATCTGGAACCACAAAAGACCCTGAATAGCCAAAGCAATCCTGAGAAGGAAGAATAAAACAGGGGGGTTCTTGCTTCCCAATTTCAAGCTCTACTACAAAGCCACAGTAATCAAGACAATTTGGTACTGGCACAAGAAAAGACCCATAGACCAGTGGAACAGAATAGAAAATCCAGACATTAACCCAAACATATATAGTCAATTAGTATACAGTAAAGGAGCCATGGATATACAATGGGGAAATGAGAGCCTCTTCAGTAGCTGGTGTTGGCAAAACATTCATGTAAGAGAATGAAACTGGATTACTGTCTAACTCCATACACAAATGTAAACTGGAAATGGATCAAAGACCTGAATGTAAGTCATGAAACCATACAACTCTTAGAATAAAACATTGGCAAAACTCTCTTGAATATGAACATGAGCAACTTCTTCATGGACATATCTCCCTAGGGCAAGGGAAACAAAAGCAAGAACGAACAAGGGGGACTGTATCAAACTATAAAGCTTCTGTACAGCAAAGGACACCATTAGTAGAACAAAAAGACATCCTACAGTATGGGAGAATATATTCATAAATGAAATATCCAATAAGGGTTGCTATCCAAAGAGCTCATGCACCTCAACAAACAAAAAGCAAATAATCCAATTAAAAAATGGGCAGAGGATCTGAACAGTCACTTCACCAAAGAAGAAATTCAGATGGCCAACAGGCACATGAAAAGATGTTCCACATCGCTAATCATCAGAGAAATGCAAATTAAAACCACAATGAGATATCACCTCACAACAGTTAGGATGGCCACCATCCAGAAGACAAACAATAACAAATGTTGGTGAGGATGTGAAGAAAGGGGAACCCTCCTACACTGCTGGTGGGAATGTAAATTAGTTCAACCATTGTGGAAAGCTGTATGGAGGTTCCTCAAAAAACTCAAAATAGAAATACCATTTGAACCAGGAATTCCACTCCTAGGAATTTACCCTAAGAATGCAGCAGAGCAATTTTAAAAAGACATATACACTCCTATGTTTATCGCAGCATCATTTACAATAGCCAAGAAATTGAAGCAACATAAGTGTCCATCAGTAAATGAATGGATAAAGAAGATGTGGTACATATACACAATGGAATATTATTCAGCCATAAGAAGAAAACAAATCCTACCCTTTGCATCAACATGGATGGAGCTAGAGGGTATTATGCTCAGTGAAATAAGCCAGGCAGAGAAAGACATGTACCAAATGATTTCACTCATCTGTGGAGTATAAGAACAAAGCAAAAACTGAAGGAACAAAACAGCAGCAGACTCAGAGAACCCAAGAATGGACTAACATTTACCAAAGGGATAGGGACTGGGGAGGATGGGTGGGAAGAGAGGGATAAGGGTATTAAGGGGCATTATGATTAGCACACATAATGTAGCGGGGGGGCACGAGGAAAGCAGTATAGTATAGAGAAGACAAGTAGTGACTCTATAGCATCTTATTATGCTGATGGACAGTGACTGTAATGGAGTATGTAGTGAGGACTTGATAATGGAGGGAATCTAGTAACCACAATGTTGCTCATGTAATTGTATATTAATGATACCAAAATAAAAAAAAATTTGCGATGCTGACATTTTAGTTCTCTTGAGTAAGATCATTTACTTTCCAACTCAGAATCTCCATATGTTTTTCTATAAAATGAGAATAATAATTGTTTACAAGTTATCTGTATCTCTGGAAATGAGAACAGTTTACAAACTAATTCCTGTTTTTTTCTTCTTAACGTTTTCTTGTCATAGATCTCCCATCTCCAGGATGAAATTTTGGTTTATTTATGAAACTTTAAATTGTGTTAAGCACAAGCACCATGTTTGTTTTTGTTAGTTTAGTTTTGTTTGTATGCCTGCAAATGATATCTGCTCATTTAAAAATATTTCATATACAGAAAAGTGCTAAGAGGACAGTATAAACAACCAATGACTAAAAGTCCTTCAGCCCCCAAATAAGTCTTTTGTAAAACAGCAGGGCATGTTCTGGGTAAATGTGGCAGGAGAACGTGTTGATAGCCTCTTTCTAAATTTCCTCTTGTTAATCACAATTGCTCAGGCAACCTTCTTGGCCAGGACTGAGGGATTTTTTGAGGATATGACTTTTTTCTCAGGCTTCAAGTGAGAGTGCACGTTGGTTTCATTTGCTCTGGTACTGGGATATCTACGACTAGGCAACCAGTTGTGGAAGAGAGGGCTTGCCTCACTGGTCACAGTTCCCTGAAATGGCAAGGCCTGCTGCAGTCTAGCATGAGGGCTGAATTATCCTTCAGATTTAGATAGGCTGTCCAGTTCTGTGGACCCCAGTAAGACTGGAGAGAGCTACCATGATGGAAGAAATTTCTCTTAGCTTCTTTAGTATAAAAAAACATACATTCCCTCCAACAGTATAGGAGAGTTCCTGAGATCACATCCACACCAGTCCATGTTATAAAACCTGATAAATTTGCTAATCTGTTCTATGTACTTAATATCTCATTATATATGTTTCATTTTCTCTGATTACTAGTGACCTTTTATTTTAATTATTTTCTCTAACATCTGTATATTTTGACTTTCTTTCTCCCTTTCTTGGTTAATGCTGCCTTGAAAAAGACAGTAGAATATAAATAGGGCAAGCATACCTGACAGCTATTCAACATCAGGCCAAGTTCTGTGTCTTTCAGAGCAACCAAGCAAACATAATGCTGTTGAAATTGACACTTAGGCAATGCACTGGTTTTTCTGTGCTTGTATCTTGAGGTCCATTATTTGCTCTTTTCTGCTATGCGCTGTGCCCCAGGAGGTTGATGGTACTGCTTGCAGCATCTGACCCTTCCAGTTCTGTTTCAATTTAGCTTTAGCCAAAGAAATTCCCATGAACATTTGGAAAGTAGAAACACTGCTCTCTCTCTCTCCTCGCCCCTTTAGGCCTGGGCAAGGTGATTGTTTCCAGCTGCTAGTCTCTGGGCGTTCATTCAGTCTTGGCGTATCCTTTTGCTCCCTCCCAAACCCTTTAAATGATCCTTCCATTAAACTTTCTTCAATTACCACTCTGAGAACACATCTGTGTCCTGCTGGACTATAATCTGATAGTCAGCCATGACAGTTTTCTTGGAACACATTCAATATAATTTTATTTTTGAAGGGTGCCAAAGTCTGAAAAGCAATGTATTCCTTCTTGACATAAGTTATTGGTAGAGCCACTAAAACTGATTTCAAAGAAAAAACAACATATATTTCCAAAAGGAAGCCATTGTTTTCTTCAGTGTTACATACCAGCACTATATACTTGATCTCCAAAGTTGACTTACAAGGACAATCAGCAGAAATTCTGATTTTTTCCCTTGGATTTGGGCAATGATCTCTCTGATACATATTGGCTGTAGAGCACAGTAGCTACCAGTTTAATATCTCGGGAAAGATCTGGAATGATTCTGAATACAAATTGGGTACAGTATGAACTAGGGATTGTGATTCTGAGTGCAAATAGAAAGTCTGCAAAGTACATAAGGTAAAACACTCAATAAGCTATAGCTGTTAATGGAGACTGTCAAATAAGCTGTATGTGAGAAAATGCACCAAGAAATTTTTCCATTTTGCCATTAAACCTTCACAGTAACCTTAGAAGTTATTAATGTCTCTATTTTACTAATAACCAAGCTGTGCCTTGGGGATTTATTTAATGTACCGTCAGTCATTAAGTGGTGAAGCTAGGGTTTAAGCTAATTTAAGTCTGGTAACAGTTGTTGTGAAAAACTATACTATTTTCCTTGATAGCAAACATAAAGTCTAAGAAATCACCCTTCCACAATATTAACTCTCAAAATTTATTCCACAACTCTAATCTTTCTTTATTTTTTGTTTTTATTAGAAAATGTTTACTGTTTCAGTTGTCTATTGTTACATTATTAACTACCACACACTTTAATGCTTTTAAAAACATTTTATTTCGCTCATGATTTTGTTTGCAATTTGGGAAGGGCTCCGCTGGATGGTTAGTGGTCCATGTGATGTCAGCTGGGTCAACTGGACCTGGAGAACGCACCTGCAAAATGACTTTTTTACTTAACATATCTGGCATCTCAGTGTTTCCTGTTCTGTCTTTCTCTCCAAATAGCTCCTCACAAATAGTGGTCTTAGGGTATTCATGCTTCTTACATGGTGGCCTCTAATAGACTTGGGTATAAACTGCCAGTTTTCAAAAACTTACACTCAGAACTGGCAAAGTGTCACTTCCACCATGTATATTGACCAAAGCAGTTACAGGTTACTTTGGCAGACCCACATTTATGAGAAGAGAAAATAGACCCTATCTTTCTCAATATTAAGGGTATCAAGTCAAATAAATTGTGTTCATATTTAATCTTCCATTTTTAATCTGGCATCTTTAACTTGGAGCTATGTTCTTAATTTTTAATTATGCTCAGATATTGTGCTTAAACTTTGTACTTTTGTCTCATTAAATTATCTCACCTGTCTTATGAAGGAGTTATTTAAAAAAATATTTAACAACTTTTTTAACATTGATGCTTGGTTTAAATTGCTATATGGCCCTGCTGATATTTCCAGCAAATACTCTGAAAACTATTATGATCTTGATCTTTATTTTTAAATTGAGGAAGCTCAGGATCAGAAATGCCAAGTAAATAGCCCCAAATTAAATAGTTTGTAAGTGGAAGGGTCAAAAAGGATTTGACAGCAGTTTTGCCTGATCTGACATTTATTCTTACATACCTATAGCCCAGCTACTTTTTCGGGGAAATATTATCAGCAATATTCAATTTGCAAGGTAGTTTTATTTTACTCTATTTTATTTCATTTTTCTCTCTACTTGAGCTCTTAAAAACATCCACTTTTATTTTGCATTTTTTAATGTATTTTGTGGATAAGAATATTCATTTTGTAGTTGTGTCATTTGAGACTCTGCAGGAAGCAGACACCAAGACAACATTAGATATGCAAGAGATAATAGATATATTGGGGGAATGTGTGTAGGAAAGGCAGAAGAAACAAGAGTAGGCAGGGATTGCCTTTATAGTATGATACAGGTAAGGTAATTGTGAAAGAAAAGAATGAAGGAAGGACTGGTTATGAAAAATCTTGCACCAACAGTTCAGTTCTGAGAGTCAGCCATGCTGGTGGGGAATATCCAAGCAAAAGTTACCCACTAGAGGAGTTCTGTGTTGGGTGGGAGTTGACCAGCTCTAATACCCACTGTCATGCTTAGTCATTGGCTAAAGGCAACCTGGGAGTAGTGTAGCCTGATTATGAACAATGGTGAAACAGCAGAGTGGCAGCTGGAGGAAATCATGAAGCTATGCCTCCTTTAGCAGGTTCTCTTGAATAAGATCTGAGCAGTGTATCTCCATGTCTACCTTGCTCCACACAGATTCACTGCTCTGTACATGTTTGGGAAGCAACTTCTTCATCGTTTTCATGGACATTTCTTTCAGAGGGGATTTTTGAAGAAGAGCATAAGTGAAACGAATTACAGCTGCCATCACTGCAGATGGTCTCTGGCTGCAACTGGTATTCCACCTTCCATGTTAGTGCAAACAGATATGTTTCCTTGCTCTGTCACCTGAGGGCCTAGAAGACAGAACAAGCAGCACCAAGCAGCACAGGGCCCAGATCTCGGCTTCTGATACCATTCTTACCGTTCTCCAGTAAAGCAGCAGGGCTCCTTGGAGGAATGGTCAATTCTAGGATTTAGGGAGGAAATACACAAAATGAGCATGGAACATCGAGTTGTGACAGAAAGTAAGGAAGTGCTCCAAAACCACAACAGTGATGAGACTATGTCAGAGGGACACAGAAGCCAGCTGAGTTTCCAATGGCCCAAGATGGAAAAATGTGAGCAATAAAATAAAGTAGTATTGGATCATAGTCCAAGGTATAAAATAAATATCCATCTGTTCATACTAATATAAATACATGATTGAGTCGATAGGGAAATAGACAAATCTCCTATACAGAAGTATTCCAAAATAATGTATATAGCTACTTTGCCCTAAAGTGAAAAATAACTTTCCATTCCTTAACGTAGGCTCTACCAGCATCTTTCTTGTAAAGAATATATTACAGACAGGGGAGAAGGGCATAGTAAATTCACAGTGAGGAAATCTGACAAACACTACCTCATCCAGGTGATTAAGGTGAGCATGAACAATAATTAGTCGTATTGACAGTAGACCTGGGTATGAAGTAGTGAGAACAGCACTCTACTTCTGTGATCTTCCTCCCCTGAACTCGTAATTCCAGTCTAGTCATATGAGAAACAGAAGACAAATCCCAAATGAGAGTCATTCTACTAACTGGTATTTCATACCATTTTTGTACAGTACCCCTCAAAATTTATAAAGGTCATTAAAACCAAAGAGAGCCTGGAAACTGCCACATGAGATGTAGCCTAAGATGTGACAACTACATGTAATATGGCATCACTTTTATTCCATAAAAGTAAATTCTAAGGAAATTTTAATGAAGTGTGGACTATACATAATAAGTATGTATCAGTATTCTTTCATTAATTGGAACAAATACATTACGTGAATGTAAGATGTTAATAAACAAACTTTTTGTTTGTGTGGCAAACTTTCTGTACAATCATCGAATTTTCTGTAAATCTAAAACTATTCCAAAGCCAACAGTATATTTTCAAAAAATGGAATTGTAAGGAAACCAGTTAAACCATAGGATGGCAGTGTGGGCTAGAGGGTTGGAGACAGAAACATAGGCAGAAGTTCATGTCCATCTCTGCCTGATTCTCTGTTGGACTACATATTTTTCAGCTGGTGACCCTTATCAAAAGGTCTGTAATTTTAAAATGGAAATGACAGTAGAAACTTTTTGAAGGATTTCTGAAAAACTGAATGTCTAGATGTGAAAAAACAAAGCAGTAAAAAAACAGGTGCTGTTGGGACTGTTTATTTAGGTCTGAATCCAAAAACTTCCAGTTCTTAAGACTTCTATTCAAAATGCCTTGAAAACCATTTCCTACTACAGAATATTTTATTATATGTACTGTTGCTCAAAGGAAGTGCTATTAATGTTTTTGGTGGATTATTTCTTTGTTGGTTGCAAATGGCCCTCGTGCTGATGACTTTTAAGTATCTTTGACCTTGTCTTAGTAAATGGTGGTCACAAGCCCACTACTCCCTCCAGAAATTATGATGATCTAAAGTTCTCACATCTACTTCAAAAAAACCAAAGGGAATAGTACATTATATCTTCCAAAACTGCGTTCTTTGAAGAGTCAGAATTTGGCTAAATTGAAGGATTGACAATAATAACATGTCCTCTAAAAGCACCACAACAGTGGTAGTTTGAAGATGTTAGTATATACTTCAGTATTTTGGATTGATAAACCTCTTACAATCCTTTTCAAGGCTAATTCTTCTCTTTGTGTATGTTATTTTTAGCTTTATTATAATACTTTTCAAATATACACAGTTGAGAGATTTTTACCTATGCCCTATAGTTAGAATGAGCAATTACTAGTGGCTTACTTTGCTTTATACAGGTTTTTAAATTTTTTTAACCTTTCCCTTTGCTTAAGTAATTTAAAACAAGATATCAGATATATGACTCCTACAAACTTCAGCAGACATTTATATAATAGCCATTTAAAAGTAATGTTAATGTCATTAGTACACATAATATTATTAACAATATTTTCCTGATATTTTCTAATGATAAGTCCCTAATGAAATTTTTCTGATTGTCTCTAAAGTTTCCTTTAAGAATTGGCTGGGGTGAATCAAGTTTGTATGGTTTTAGTTTTGATATTTGTTAAGACTTTATATTTTTAGAGCAGTTTTAGGTTCACAGCAAAGTTGAGAAGGTATAGAGATTTTCCATAAATGCTTTGCTCCCATACCTGCACAGCCTTCCCCATTATCAACATCCCCCATCAGAGTAGTACACTTGTTACAATTGATGAACTTACATTGATACATCATAATCTCCCAAAATTTGTAAGTTTACTTAGGGTTCACTTTTGATATTGTACATTCTATGGGGTTGGGCAAATTTTATGACATGTATCCACTATCACAGTATCATACAGAGTATTTTCACTACCCTTAAAATCCTTGGTGCTCTACCTATTCATCTGTTCCCAGTCCTTGGCAGTCACTTATCCTTTTATTGTCTCTGTAGTTTCACCTTTTCCAGAATGTCATATAATTGGAATCGTAAGTGATTCCATGTATTATACATATAGAGGAATCATATGTTCCTCCATGTCTTTTCATAGCTTGATAGTTCATTTCTTTTTAGTGCTGAATAATATTCCATTGTCTGGATGTATGTCACACTTTATTTATCCATTCACTACTGAAGGGCGCCTTGGTTGCTTCCAGGTTTTGGCAATTATGAATAAAGCTGTTATAAACATATGTGTGCAGGTTTTTGTGTGGACATAGGTTTTCAACTGTCTTAGCGTAAATACCAAGGAGTGCTATTGCTAGATTGTATGGTAAGAGTATGTATAGTTTTGTAAGAGACCACCAAACTCTTTTCCAGTGTGGCTGTACCATTTGCATTCCCACCAGTAATGTGTGAGAGTTCCTGTTGCTCCATTTCATTGTCAGCATTTGGTGCTTCAGTGTTTTGGGTTTTAGCTATTCTAAAAGGTATGTAGTGGTATTTCATTGTTATTTTAATTTGTCATTCCCTGATGACAAGTGAAGTGGAACATGTTTTAATATGCTTATTTACCATCTCTAGGTCTTCCTTGGTAAGATGTCTGTTAAGGTCTGTAGCCCATTTTTTAATCTAGTTGCTTATTTTCTTATTGTTGAATTTTAAGTGTTCTTTGTATATTTTGGACAAAAATCTTTTCTCAAATGTGTCTTTTGAAAATATTTGCTCCTAGTCAGTGACTTATCTTCCTATTCTCTGGGCATTATTCCTCATAGAGCAGACTTTTTATAAAGTCTAATGAAGAGAATGTATCCATTATTTCTTTCCTGGTGTTGCATACAAAAAGTCATTGCCATGCCAGGTCATCCAGGTTTTCAATGTTATCTTCTAGACATTTAATAGGTTTGTGTTTCTACACATAGGCCCATGATCCTTCTTTGTGAAGAGTATAAACTCTGTGTTTGGATTCATTAATTTTCTTTTTGTCTTATGCATTAGCTAGAACTTCTAGTATTATGTTGAAAAGGAGTGGTGAGAGGGGACATCCTTGCCTTTATACTGATCTTAATGGGAAAGCTTTCAGTTTCTTACCTTAGGTTTGATGTTAGCTATAGCTTTTGTGCAGATTTTCTTTATCAAGTTGAGGAAGTTCAAGTTCCCCTCTATTTGTAATTTATTGAGAATTTTTACCATTAATGGGATGGATTTCGTCAAATGCTTTTTCTGCATCTATTGATATGATCACGTGATTTTTCTTTTTTAGTCTGTTGATGTGATGGATTACATGAATTGATCTTTGAATGTTGATCCTGCTTTGCACAACTGAGAAGGTTCACTTACTTAGGGTTCATTTTTGACATTGTACATTCTATGGGGTTGGGCAAAATTTTTTTTTCAATTTTAAATGTCTTTATTATGACCAAAAGCAGAGGCTTAAGTCCCAAGCAAATTGAGGCAGCCTCTCAATTTGGACAGGCTACTGCGTTTGAATCACACCCATGCCAGTGAAAGCTACACCAAGGTTGTATATATGAGCAAGAAACCCATGAGCCAGCAGTTAAAAGTTGGTCAATAAATATCTCACATCAAACCCACAAGGCAAGGATGGGTGCAGAGCAGCAGGCTATGGTCCCCGCCTGGAAATGGTTCCAGTGTGGAGAGCTCAGGCTTGTTCAGGACAAATCTGACGGCCTCATATCTGCGGAAGTGGCGTATAATCATTTTTATATATTGTTAGATTCAGATTGCTAATACTTTGTTGGGGGCTTTTGCTTTCATGTTCATGAGAAATATTGGTCTTAAGCTTTCTAAGTTTATCCCATAACATACAATGAGAAGGAGAGGACTTCATCCTCTTTCTAGTATCTCCCTCCCTGCTCCTCTGCAAGGGGTAAGTCGCTGATCTGATTGAATGGATTCCCAGGATCATGGATTGGTCAATACCAAGATTCTGGAATAGCCCACAAAACTGTAAGATTATAGTTTTAAGTCATTATGTTTTTGATAATTTATTATAGTAGAAGGTGAAAACTACTCTACTGATGAATGTTAAGTTTGTTTCTCTATTTTCCACTATTATATATGTTGTTGGAGAAAATGTTTTTGCAAGACAAGGTAACTTTTTGTCCTGTGTTTTATATTATTTTATTGAAATACAATTTACTGGTATGGTACCTTAATCAAAGTATATTATCCCATAAACACTAATAAAGGACAGTTTCATTATATCCTAACCGGAACTGAGTATTATATATTATGCTTCTAAATTTTGTTAGTTTCATAGATAAAATTTTTCTCCCATTACTTTTACATTATTTCTTTAAAATTATACAGTTTTTGTATGCTGATTAATAATTAGAGACTCTTCTCTCATGAATAGTATGTTCATGTTTTGCTCCTTCCCTTTTTAAAACTGAGTGTTTCTTAATTTTAATTAAAAGTATCTACCTCTTTTAAATATTGCTAGCTCTCTGAAATTGTATTTTCAAGTAAGTAAAAATATACATATACAAGCACATATGTATTTTTTAGATGAAGTCAAGGATGTGATTTGTTTCCCAAATTTTCACTGTCATGACATACTTAATATTATATTTATTTGAATAATGTATGTCATTAAATATATGGCCATTTACTAGAGGTATTTCTTTGATTCATTTAGGTCAGTTGTGTCTGAAGCAAAATAACATTTGTGAATACAGAGTTTTAGTAAAAATGCTTCCAAATGTCTATAGTTTTATTTTCTCAATGTTTCCTATATTGGTGTTTTAACCTTGGCTCTCCTTTAAGTAGAGCCTAAGATAAGACAAACAAGCTGATACTTTATTTGAGGAAGTGATTCTAAAGAACTGAGGAGCTAAGGAAGGTGAATAAGAAATGATGGAAAGCCCGTTCAAGTGCAGTGTCAAGGTCAGCTGGTGCCCAAGTACCTCCAAAGGTGTGACCTTTTGAGGAGTGACCAGCCATCTAAGGAAGAAGTGTTGAAGCATTCTCCACTCGTTCACGTCCCCCTCGTCGAACATCACCCTTGAGGCCCCTCCTACACAAACACTTCTAAGTACATATACACTAGTGCACAGCCGGCGGCCATGGGCACCCCATGTGACAATACCACAAAAGTGACAAACATGGCATGGCATGGGGGTGAGAGGCCTAATTTCAAGTTACAAAGAGAAATCACACACCCATGTTCTTCCTCAGATAAGCCAGTTAAATTCCGATTTGTCTTCCTAAGCTAGTTTGAGTTAGGGTTCTGACTCTGGCAAGTAAACAGATGATAAAAGGAGATAGACTGAAAAACTTTCTTAGATTCAAGCAGCTGACTTAAATTCTCTGTGACTTGAGTTTTGCATCCATGAAATCCTAACTCATATGGCTGTTTTGAGGATGAAATGAGTTTATTACAACGGATGTGTTAGAACAATGCCGGCACAATATGTACTCAATATAGATTAGTTATTATTATTAGTTCCTGAAGGATTTACCTATTTTCATATTATGTAGATTTTTTGAGAAACAAATGGTACCATTACGATTAATGTAACTTTAAAAATTAAAATTCTATTATGTAAACATGATATTTTAGAAGAAATAATACATTTCCTTTAGTTACATTATATTATTTAAGTTACCTGTGATGAATACCTTTAATATGTATAGTAAAACAACTGTTCAAATAATAGTTGTTCAATGAATATTTATTGAAACTCTGTGCAACTAAGAATCTCAGTGATTGATGAGAGAAAGTTTAGTCTTTGGAGATCTGTAAAATGAAAGGTGGAAGTTTTCACATTTAAATAAACATGGGACAAGAAGTTTTATGTGAATATAATTTTATGCATGTTTTATTAAAGAGTTTGTACAGATTGAAGTAGAAGATGCAAACAAATTGAATATGGTGCTTTTTATTATTTATTATTATTATATTAATTCCTTTTACTTTGGAGGGAGAAAATGCAATTCAAAAGACAACATTCCACAAATGGATTCAAGAAGCTTATTTTTTTTCACTTCTATTTCTAAATATTATTTAAAGTTCAAACCAAATCTAAATCTTTAAAAATGCTTTAAAATATAAATCTCTGGATATGATTCCACATTTACCAGAATCGCCTAGAAATACAGAATCTTGACATCCAAGATAAATGAACAACAGATGGAAAAGACTACAGGAAGGGTTAAATCCATTCGATGCATGGACAGTTGTAAAGAATGTTGAGCTTTCCATATTTTTATTTCTTTTGAAACTACAGCATAGAAATCTATGTCTGAAAATACTTCTTAATATTTGAATTAAGGAATATAAACTCTTTATTATACGTTATTTACTTCATAACTGTATAACACTCTAAGGTGATCATTTGTTATAGAAAATAGCAAAAGTATCTTAAATCATTTTTGAAATTTTGCTTGGAAAGAAATAATCGAAGAAGATGTAACATACAACATTAAAAAATATAACAAGGCAAAATGTCTAGAAAACAAGGGAAATGATGAGGATATTTGAGAAAACATTAACTTAAATTCATGTGGTATTTTTCTTCTAAATAACTCCCACCCCACCACCACATACACACGCACAATATCTCGAAGAGGAAATTAAAAAGTAATGGAATTATTTTCTATTTCATAGATTAAGTAAGTACTGTAGAGAAAGGTTAAATTGTTTGTACAATAGCAGAGAGTACGTTATTGATGAAATGAAGGCATAATCCCTATCTATCAATTCGTAGATTTTATTTATTTCTTTGTACTTCCTAATGTACGTTCCAGAAAGAGAAATGCATAAATGTGTTTAGATTATCATTTTCTATGCCTTCTATGGAGGGGAAGTAGCAAATTTATCAAGACAGAACCCCTGCCTAATAAATTTATGAACTCTTGGAAAAAACAGAAAGCTACAAAAATTACAATAAAAATCAGAATGAGATGCAACAAATATTATAATAGGTGCAAATGTTCTTAGATAAAGATTGAAAAAATAAGACAGATTCCTCCTGGAGCAATTTGGGAAGTCTTCTTTGAAAAGATGCAATTGTAATTTCATTTTCAAATGGTATAGATGAGGTATTTTCAAGTTCATTTAACGATCTGTTAGAATCAGAAGTTAAACCCAATTCTATTTAATACCAAAGGTTATACTCTTTACTGAAGATATGAAAAATTAAGATCAATTAGGAAATGCAGAATCTCTGTCTCGGCCTCCCTGTGTCTCCTCTCTCTCTCTCTCTCTTTTCCTAAGGATGATGCACAGAAGAGACTGTGGACGGTCATACATAGAAGTATTTGAGCTGAAGAGCTGAGCATTAGGTGCCAGCTAAGAGGCTCTGGTGATCTCGGTCACGTGACAAGATTATATAAGACGTAAAAAGTGGCTGTTTAGATAAAGGGAATAAGGAATATAAAATGTTTTTATTATTGCTTTGGAGATGTGAAATCAATGGCACCATTAATAAGAGTGAAAAGTTGTGATTCCAGCAAGGTCAGAGTCAACAAAAGGCCAACGACAGGCTCAAGATGCGTGTGTTGCGTGTTGAATCCCACATTCCCCATCACACCTGGTAACATATCAGTGTGGCTTCACTGTCTCTTGAAGACCCCTCCTCCACCCCAACTCCCTGCACACAGACTGTATAAGTCACAATACATGCTTGGTAGGCAAGAATTGGCAAAATAAATTCTTAGATCCTCAAGCCAAACATGCTGCTGCCTCTTATAAATAAATCTGGGAGACAGCGGTTTTGGGGAAGCAAATGGTATGTTCAATTTCTGCTATGAAGTCATATGTATGTAGTTACCTGATGCGTGAAGTCTTACGTACTGTGCAGGCCTGTGAGAATTAGCCCAGGAATGTTTCCCTGATAGAGGTCCTTGAGCCTAGAGAATAAGTGGAAAGTTGACATGTGAATCTAATCCCGAGTGTGAAGTGCTGGCTGACAGCCCATTTTAGAATAGAGTTTGAGAGAAAAGAGAAAAAAAGAAAAAAATATCAGAAAAGGATCATTTAGAAAAATAAGATCTCTAAGTGTCACACACATTTTGATTGGCTTTATTAGGGCTAGATTGTATCAGCTGACAGACTGTGATGCCTGAAGGCTCCCCGGGGATGAGAGAGGGATGAAGGGGGTAAAGAGCGCATTCACTTCAATGTTCCAAGAAAATGAAGCACTGAGGTGGTGGGAGGGAAGTGCCACACGCGATGCCTGCCTCCTCCCTGGTGCCGGGCACTCTGAGGAATCACTCTCCTCCGTCTTCTCCAAAGCCACTCACTGAAGTGCATTTGTTTTTTTATCAGACTGAAACCATTTTGGCCTCCAGAATCTTTGCTCCTAGGAAATTTGATTTCTGCAGTTCTTTAGGAATTCAGAGTTTCTGGTATTGTAAAATAGAACTTGCAAAGCAAGTTCTGCTGGTTTTTAATCCTCTGCCATTTACTTATTAATTTTATGATAATTTAAGTAGAACCCAATTTTCCAAGTTCTTTTACTTTATATATCCTTCAAATCCTTACCACTATTAATAATAGTGAGATAATCTCAACCACAAAATATTGCTGAGAATTTGAAAATAAGCAGTAAAAATGCCATAGATTAGCTAAAAGATGATATAAAGCTCACACAATAAAAATCCATGCAGATAACTCCAAGGTGAGCCTCTTTCATTCTCTATTTAATATTATTTTAGACATTCTAAATGTCTTAATGACTTCTAAGTATTTAGGAATCTGTAAGTCAAGCACCAATCTAACTCAATGATGTCAGAATAAAACAATAGAATAAAGAATATGTGGGAAAGGGTTGTGTACTGCAAGGAAATACAGAGTCAGTGTCATTATTACTTATTATCTAATGTCTCGGATCAGAGTCCATTTAAAACAGAACATGAGAAGGTAATAGTAATGCTACAGGCAGAGACACTGTCAGCAGAAAGAACTGACTACTGATAACTTGCTGATGAGGGAGGAGATAGAAAACACACACAGATTGCAAAAGTGAAAAAAAGAAAAAATTTTAAAGGATAATATAGAATTACTTACCATTCTACATAACTGCAAAACTCCCAAAGTCTTCCTGTATTACAGTTCAGTTCTTATGGTTTTTCAGAGTGTTGACTAAACAATCATGCACAGATTAAATTATACTAAATATATGCCATTTGAGAAAGCAGGAGAACATGGATTCAGGACCTGATGTTATTCAGTTTTATTCATTTTCTCTGCTCCTTTCCTTGCATCCAGTTTCTGGTTTTCTTATCCTCAACCCACTTTGCACACTGTTCAGATTTCCTCCTAACTTCAGTTAATGGCACTGATGGACATATTTCTGTCAAAATGTTTGGCTGCTTGAAAGAAGAAACTTAGCTAACTAAAATTAACTGACTTGGAATATCTCTTCTGGAAATGTCAGCTAAAGGCCATGTTGTAGTGTAGGAAGAAAGGACATGTTAGATGAATTCATTATAAGGGATATTTTTCATTTCTTTCTAACCTTTGAAAGCTAAGTTCCAATGAAATTAATTAGCCTGGTGTAGTTCTCATTTATACCATGTCTAATTTATACTAACCAAGTAAATTTATAGGTAACCAATTGCCTATTTCAAGCAAATTAAAATAAACTTCAATTTAATAACTATTCCAGGGGAAAATACTTTTCTTCCAATGATTGACCAAATTATCTAATTGGTTTTGTTTACACAATATATACTTTACACTATCAAAATTGTCAGAATTTTTTAAGGACGTAAACTACTAGCTAGTTATCCCAGCACTGACTCTTTCCTTTTATAGACAGGGTCCATTCACATGTTTCCTACCCAAACTTCAGTAGCAAAATATACTATCTCATCTCATTTTTCTCAATGGCAGATTTTCCAGATGCAGAATTTTATTTAATACCAGATAGTTTTCTTTGGAAGCTACAGAAAACATGGGTATAGGATAAGAGAAACAGGACCAAAACTTGACCTTTTTGAAAGCTCCTCAAAAATATCTGAAAACACAGAGTGGATAATTACTATAAGAGCACCATGCCACCAAATCAAATTCTTCGAAGGAACATTTGTTTCTGTTGTTACAAAGTGAACACCAAACAGCTAAAAATCCAATCATTGAGAACTTAAGATGTGCAGTGGAAAATCCAACTCAAAGATTTTGGTGAAAAACAGATCTGGTTATCCAGTTTTTCTGTTATGGATCCTTTTCAGCTGATACATTTAGTCTAGGACTCTGTCCTCTGTCTAGAATTTGAGGACAAATATCACAAAGAATCTTTTGCCTTCAGTTTGAAATCCCACCCTGCAGTACCTTTGGAACTTCAAGTCATTTCCCTTTTCCTGGCAAGGCCATGGCAGACACACATTGTTTCTTCTGTTACTATTCTCAGTGCTACTGAGTTTTTTATTCTCCTGTGCTTCTGTACCTGGTTTCTTTAATCAGCCGCTACCCCTGTGAGAGCAAGTGATACTACATTTCCCATCCAGGTGGTACTTCTGATGATCTTTCTGGACCCATAGCCACAGATGCTATTCCATTTGTAGTTTTGGGGAGAAGACTCTCAAGTCTGTAGTATAGGGTTCTTGCTATTAGTGTGGTCTGGGATTACACCCTTTTCTTAAGACTCATTCTAGTAAGAGCATGGACACAATTTTCTCATGTATGTGTCATGTCAGATATTTGAAAGACAACATCCCATATCTCACACAGAAGTACCTTTTCCCTGTTTGACGAAGAATTGCTGTCCTAAGACAGAACTCATACAACTTTCTTAATAAGAAAAACTTTAATTCAAAGTTAGAGTAACATTTGCTCTTTTCAGTTATTTAATACTAGAATATGGAAGCTTGCTAGCCTTTTTTCAAATGGGTATAACATCCTAGCACTTTCATTATCCCAAGATGACTGCATTTTTATCAGAACCTTTTCCTTCGTCCCCCTTGGAATTAAAAAAAAATTAAAATCTTTTATATCATTCCATTTGTATTGTAATGCAAATTAATTCATTCTGGCCAACGCATAGTCAAAGGATAAGGCAAGAGGCAAGATCAGAGGCTGAGTTGTGTCTGGTAAAGGCTGAAGTCCTCAGTTTTAAATAATATTTTTAAAATATGTCTAGGGGATCTTCATTGCCCAATCACTAGCTCTGTTGTTATTTTCCTAATTAGGAAATGTTCTGATGGTCAGGTTTAGATCTCAGAGTTTTAAGAGTGCTGGAGTGGTTTTCCAAATTTAGAACAGGTTAGCAGTGGAGTGGAGACTGCCAATAGCCTTAGAATTAATCTACCCTATTCAGTCTGTCTCGTTATTTGGCGATGGCTGTCTAGGTGAAAGATGAACTTTCTTGTACTTAGACTGTTAATATAAATGAGCTCTATTTCACTTTGAGATGTCTTGACTGAGAATTCTTGAGATGACTCAGGTCAGTTTCCTGAGATGTTACAACTAATTTAGAACTTACCAGTCAGTATAAATAGCTTAAGTTGATCGTTTTAATATGACATACTTTACTCTTGGGTAGAATTTCATTTCCTGCCCCCAAACCAATTATTGAGGGTTTTTAAAAAGCCTTTCCAGAAATCTCACAAAGTCCCAACTAACCAGAGCATAAATTTCCCTCCTAGTTACAGACGTTTTAGAGATATTGACGTGCGTGGCGTGGTGCCAATCCCTTGGGCACCCTACAGGCAAATTCTTCATATCCTGAGAATTGGCTAATTATTACTTTTCTTTGTTCTCTATCTTTTAATCAGACTTTAACTTCTCTCCCTATGATTTCCTGGGTTTTATTAATGGAACTATGTGAAAAACTTAATCAAAATCCTTCTTTGCGAGTTCAAACAAATTAAACCCTGTTTTTTTCTCTGTAAGTAATTTGTCTTTTATATTGTTTTTTCTTGTTATGGTGAGCTCATCAAAAAAAACTCATATTACATTTTAAAGGCTTAAAACAGATTATAGTACCTGATAATGTACTTATTTGTCCCTGTAACATTACTTTTCTGCCGTTTAAAAAATATTTTAATGTCTTTTTTTAAGATGACCTGTCATAATTATATATATAATTTCTTATGATTTTATTATGAGATATATTAATTTTGGGAGGGGGTGTTTTGATAAACAAATACCACAGACAAGTTCAATAGACAAGGGAGACTTTAAGACTGTCACAATGGGGGTGAGAGATTGAAGTCCACTTTCTTGAAAGAAAGGGTGGGAGAGATTTTAAGCACTGGGGTGAGCTAGTGAAAAAGTACTGGAGGACTTGTTGGGGAGGTTGGTCAATAGGATTGAGCCATCCATTTCTTGCTAATTGGCACTTACAGAAATCAGACTCCTGCCTTTCCACAGAGACTGGGAGATAAGGGCCCTCTCCTTCTTTTATTTACATTGAATTAAAAAAAATAGAATTGACATGTAACATTGTATTAGTTTCAGATGTACAATATAATTATTCCATATTTATGCATACTGCAAAATGATTGCCCCAATAGGTCTAGTTAACATACATCACCATACATAGTTACAAAATTTTTTTTCTTGGAATGAAAACTTTTAAGATCACTCTCTTACAACTTTCAAAGAAGCAATGTAGTATTATTAACAATAGTCATCACCATACTGTACATTATATCTCTATGACTTATTTATTTTATAACTAGGAGTGTATACATTTGACCTTCACCCATTTTTGCCTACTCCTTATACCCTGCCTCTGGTAACCACCAATCTATTCTTTGTATCTATGATCTTGGTTTGGTATTTGTTTGTTTGTTTAGATTCCACATGTGAGATAGCACAATATTTGTCTTTTCCTCTCTGACTTATTTCACTTAGCATAATGCCCTTAAGGTCCATCCATGTTGTCACAAATGGTAAGATTTCATTCTTTTTTATGGCTGAATAATATTCCTGTGTGTGTGTGTGTGTGTGTGTGTGTGTGTGTGTGTGTGTGTGTGTGTGTGTTTCCTGTATCCATTCATTCATCAAAGGACACATAGATTGTTCCCATATCTTGGCACCCCTAAAAACAAGTCTTTCATCGAAGGCTCTTGACAGAGTGTCTGTAGATACAGAATAGAGTCTTTATTGAACCTAGAAGAATTGGTCCTATCACTATTTTCTCTTTATTAATACATACACAATTGCCAGAATATCGTCTAAGGCTTGCTTTCCTTGTCATATATCATCTGATTCCAAAGTTATAGAAGAGAAAGGAATATTTACCCTCCATCTATAATCATCTGAGTCTACTGATATTTATCTAAAGAACCGGGTACATGCTGTCTGGCTGCACTGGCCTAGATAGTATGCTGTCTGTGACATACTATATATACCATGATAACATATATGGTATAGTACATATCATACTATACTGTATTATGATAGTTTGCCATATACTGGCAAATGATTAACTCCTGGCTTAGAAAGAGGGATTTTGGAGTCATCTTGACAATTTCTGTACATTAGGTACCCCTACTATTGCCTATTACAAGTTATTAAAGTGACACCACCGATCAGGAGGTTGGGAAGTTGTGTGTAAAATTGATTCTCAGGGGCCAGTAAGAGCCAGCTTCAGCATACCACTGTTTAATACTTTAGTTTTTCTTAGAAGTCGATTATAAAGAATAGAAATATTCATTTTTAGAGACTAATGCTTGCTTACTTGAAAGTAACCCAGAAAAGTCATACATTAATTTAACTGAAACTCAGAAACAAAAAAAACACACAAACTTTTAACTGTTTAAATTTTCATCATAAATTTGACAAGTATTTCTAGTTTGTTCATGTTGTTTCCCTATTTCTTCCTCCATGTTAAAAAGGAGACAACCCATAAGTATATATCAAACCTTAGTAGGAACGAAAAGTAATAAACTAGTACATTGTAACGGACATATACTACCTAATATAACAAATAGAAATGTTCCTGGCCTTGAGACAAGAACTTTTAGTAGAAAAGTAGAGACTCTGAAACTGTTTAAATACTCTAGTTACTTTAGGGAAATGCATTAGGCTCCCCTTGTGACTTTGGAATCTCTATGTGTCCGTTGCAGGCAGCAGTACAGAATGGTTGATAGCTACAGTCTGAGATATAGACTGACGCTTTCTGCCGCAGCAGTCAAGAGTGAGTCATTTCAATCTGTGCTAGTGCAGCTGGAAAATGTGTCTTCACATGGCTGGAATTCCATTTCAGTCTGTCATGATACGCGACCCTCCGCCTGTCTCTTCATGAGCCAGAGCACCAGGGCAACGTGGCCGCTGAGGTTCCTAACCTCTCAAACACGGTTGCTGAAGCTAACTGTCAAAAAGAAGAGAATTAAAAAATAAAAGGAAAAATGTACATCATTTTATGGGAATGGAAATACCAAAATCAGCTGAGGGGTACAAAAATAAATGAAGAAATATCAAAAAAGATGCTCTTTTCTCCATCTTACTTACAGTCACTTCTGAGCTTATCAGTGCTTGAAAATGCCAAGGAGTGTTTGAGATTATTTCATTCCTTATATTTCACAACTTTTAAAAATGAAACAATAGTACAGTAAGAATTTGATCTGTGCCTATGTGAGATAAAGTAATAATAAAATACCACTTGGATGATTATTTATTTTAAAATCATGGTTTGGATCATTGATTCAGAGAGTCTTTGTTTAAAAAAATTGATGCCATTTAAATGACTTTGATAAAGGTTCCCTTTCATTTTATAAAGGATTATGAATGTGGGCCTATAACCCTACAGTATATGGTAGATTTCAACGAATATGTGAATTTTGTTAAATTATGTGCCGAGCTTTGTAGGTATGAGTATCTTTGCATTTCTCTGAGGATATTCCCTAGCATTCCTCAGTTTCTCAAAAAGGAATGTAATCTTCAGAAGTTAGGGACCCATGCTGGAGTTTGGTAACTGCAGTAATGTAATAAATACAATAAAAAAAGGCCGCTCTACACACACACACACACACACACACTAAATATATGTCACCCATCAACCTGACATGATACTGTTTTCCTTTTTGCCTGGGCTGATAGTGTAGCCATTATCCCACACTGGTCCAGACCATCGGTCCCAAGGTCCAGACCTTGATTTGGACAGAAAAACCCAAGAGACTGATGTTAGGAAAACCTAAGTTAAGTTACATGAACTTTACCTAAAGAAAAGGTGCTATCTTGATTTCATGATACAAATAAGCTTCCCACCTAGGGTAGTTAACATTTCTGACACCAATATAAGGAATTATGGGACAAATAGAGGACAAAGTCTGAAAGATAAATAAAGGAAATTTAAGAAGTAAGAGAGTCTATGAGATCAGGAATAGTGCAAAGCACCCAAGCATGGATGAGGTACAGATTAGCGGAAAACAGTTCACAGAAAAATTTAATTTATTTAAAAAATTTGCCTCAGTTGATTTATCAAAAAAATTCATTTAAGTGAAGTTGTGCAAGGATGAAAAATAAATATATTGGTGACTCATTAATTCTGGCATTATAAATTCCAATCCTTGGTGTGGAAGAATCAACCTTTTTTTTCTTTTCTTTTTTTATTTCTTAAGAAAACCTTTTTTTCTTTATTTCTTTCTCCTGCCTATTTATTATATTTATGTTTTATATTTGATGTAAAAATAAGCAATGTTATGCTGGAGTTATACTTCTGAGATGAATTTGTTTCACACCTTTATAATCTCTCAGGGAGATCCGGTTTCTGTGTAATAGTACTTTCTAAGTTTAGCTGTATATTTTAACAACTGAGAAGGTATTATAATACCAATGCCTAAGTCAGTGTTTAAATTGGTTATCTCTGAGGGTAGACTGAGGCATCAATATTTTTATTAAACTCCCAGGTGTATACAGTGTACAGCCACATTTGAGACTCATGGTTCTAGTGAGAGAAATTTTCGTTATCTCTGTCCATTAAGGATGGCCTTAATATTCCCCTTAGCTCAACCAAATTTAAGAAAGGCTTCTTCCTTGCCTTAGGTCCAGATCTTCCTTTCCTGAGAGCATTTGCTTTAGAAACTTATCATTTTAAATACTTTCTCTCCCCTTGTGAGTCTTTGGACAGTTTTACAATCCCGGAATGTCTCAAGGACCTAAGGGCCATCACTGAATCTTTAAAACATAAACACTGAAGGAGATAGCACCTCTATTTCCAAGTTTCTGTGGGAGAGTAGGAGGCTAACTTTGGTAGATGTCTTGCCTCAAGTCGAAAAACTATCTCCTGTCATTAAAAGAAAATTTACTTTTCTTTTGAATAGGCCACTTAGTAATATAGATGGCCTACAAACTCCCTACCCTGGCTCTTAAAAACTGCCCTGCCTTTTGTTTCAGTGGAGATGAGTTCTACTGTATTCTTGTTTCCTCTATTAATTTTCTCCTCTATTGCAATAACTTTGAATAAAGACTTACTGGCCTGGTTAATTCTGTCAGGTGCAATTTTTCCTTTGATAACTGTAAGAATAGATATTTAGCCAATACAACTATTATTTCCTTACCCATTAACTTACATTTGCAAAAAACTGATAGTGGGAGCTACTTTCCTCATAGATTTTCAACCAGAGTGCATATGAGAATTACCTGGGGCACTTAGAATAATTCTGAATTGCACCTTGCCCAAATAAATTCAAATTTCACTTTTCAGTGGATGAGATCTGACAGTATTTTTATATCTTCCCAAATAATCTCAATGTGCATTTTGGATTGAGAAACAGTTAAATAATTATTATGTTTTAAACTGATGTATTTGTATGACTATAACAGAAAAAGAGGAGCAAAAAGGCAAAGAGTCAGGCCAAACATTTTGAAAAGCAGACCTGAAAATCTATTGACTATTAAACACTTTCTTTAGGGTAGTACCGTTACTGATGGGATTGTGTTTGTTTCTATGAATTAGTTTGAAGATTACGTGATAAGTTTTACTGCTGTATAGTTTTACCCTTGTAGCAATTTTAAACTTTCTTTTAATTCTTTTAATGCAAATAAAAATCTAAGGAATTGAGAAATAAGACAAGATATATGCCATTTATACAGATTACATTAAAATCTTGTTTACTTCAGAGACTAACAAAAATCAAACAGTTTTATTCACTTTTGAGGGATTTGTTGATCACTCAAAACTTGAGCAGAGGTACAAATTTCATTGCCTTTTATTCCTTTAGATATTATTGTCTTAGTCTATTTAGGTTGATAGAATACCATTATACATACAGATATTATTTCTCACAGTTATAGAGTCTGGGAAGTCCAAAATCAAGGTGCCAGCAGATTCAGTGTATGGTGAGAGCCCATTCCTGGTTCAAAGCTGTCTTGCTGTGCCCTCACATGGCAGAAGGGGCAAGGGAGCTCTCTGGGGTTTCTTTTATAAGGGCACTAACCTCATTCATGAGGTCTCCACCCTCATGACCTAATCACCTTCCAAAGTCCCTACCTTCGAATACCATCATATTGGAGATTAGGTTTAAACATATGAATTTTGGAGAAACATTAACATTCCATCTATAGCAATTATTAATTGAATGTTTTCAACAAAAACAAAGACGAATATATTTCTATAAGTAATTTCCAAATTGAATGATGAAAATATAAACATTTTTCTGAACAAACAAAATTATAATTTGCCAAAATGTACAGAATAACATCATGAGATTAAGTCAGAATTTCTCAAAATAGCACTATTGACATTTGAGACAAGACAATTATTTGTTTCGGCATGCGTGGGTGAGGGCTGTTCTGTGTATTATAGGTTGTTCAGCAGTGTCTCTGACTTTTAACTATTTAATGATTTTTTTACAAAATGAAAAGTCACCACAGGAGGCACCTCCCGAGACACACTGAGGCTTTTCTATAGAGAAGGCATTTTGCTAGCATTTTCATATGGATTATTTCTCTTAACCCCAAGAACAACATGAGATCGGTATAATCATCACTGTCTCTGTTTTTCTTGTAAGGAAGGAAACTGAGGTTTGGAGTGGTTAGGTTTCCTGTCCAAGGTGTTATCTGTAGCAAAAGAGGGACTGATGGGTTCCTTGAACTAAGGCATTTTTGATGCCAGTCTTTCTTTGAATTCTTATCCACCTTTTTTCTTTATTTTTGATTTTCTATGATGGCAAGAATTCCTTGCACTAGTATTCCTCCACTTCTTTAAATTCTTTATAGAAATCACTAACTTTTCTTTTGTTTCTAACTAAAGGTGACAAAGGTTTAAATTCTATCTTTTAGAACATTAATTGTTACTTATGTTTCTAAATGATTTAATAATGACAATAATTTAGCCAAGAGATAATTCAATCAACATTTATCATGCAGCTATTTTATAATATTTCAGTGAATACGGATGTCAATTCCGTGGTTGGATAAAGTGGCAAAACATGCAACAAAATAGAACTGTGAAAATTTACACTAGTTTCCTTATCTAATTTAAAGGGTTATGAACTTTACACTGTTATGAACTTTACACTGTTACAAACTTTATACAAGTCTACACCATCTTACAAACACAGAGAAAAAACAATTCATTCCAAGCTCATAAAAAGTGCCTTTCTTGATTATCTATGCTCTTACACCTATGCTTCACTCTTGTATTTTTCCAGAGTTTGCTTTAAAATTAAAAAGTTGAAATCTACAACCAGTGAGCATGTGCTTAAAGTTTGAAAATAGCATCGTAGAGTACTAGAAACATGAAATAATTTATGGCTTAAGATCTTCCCATTAAACTATTATGTAAAGTTGTACTTTGTTTTGTATCTGTAGCTACTTTTTGTATTACCTGGCATTTGATTCCTATTACCCTTTTATGTGTGTCAAAAGGAGTGTTTTCATCCTTAGAGCAGTGCGATAATTTCGTCTACAATAGTTTCTGATTCAGTAAAGTTGGGCTTGAGTTCTGATTTTAATTCAGTTGCAAGAACAGGAGAGGCTGGAGAGTGTGGGGGTTCAGGAAGATGTAATTAGCCCCAGTAGTCTTCATTCTCTTACAGCCACACCAAATAAACCAGGAACCTAAGAAAACACCATGTGCTTCTTGTACAGTTTGAAATTAGTTCACTAGACCCGTACTATTCAATATTTGTTCTTTGAGTATTTGTAGCTCTTTTGGGGCTTTTTACAAATGCACAACCCCAGACTCCACTCCAGACATGCCAGTCACAATTTGTTTTCTAACTAGATCCCTGGTGATGGGACTCACCCTTTTCCATCCCCACCAGAACACAGCTCTTAAGCCCTTCTTCCCTTATATAGTCATTCTGGCTTCATCACTGAATGAATTTTGAGATATTGCAGCTGAATTGGCATCCTGGGAAAGTTCTTCATTCAATTAGAGTAGGTATCTTGTGTGGTCTCTGTGTAATAACTTTCACTTTTACACATTTCAATTTCTGTGTGTGAACACTGAGATAAATAGCCAGAGACTAAGCTAGGGAGACAACAACTAAAAGCAACAATGGAAGCCTGTTCAGTTATAGCCACAGCGATATATAAGTCTTTACAGAAGCTGCATTGTGCAGGAGGTGATAAATGTGAAACTATAAATTGTGGAAATAGTGGTAGTAAATAGATAGAAACAAGAGTGGTTCACAGATAAGGATATGAAACATACTCTCTATATTTTGCCAGAAATGAACTTCATATATTTTATGATCTGGAGGGCTGTTGTAAAGGAAACAAATTCATAACCAATTGCCTTCTAGAATTGTCTGTTCTAATAAATTATCAATAAAATATACATCAGTATTTGCTTACATTCTTCCTTCTTTGCATTATTTTTAAAAATGTATCCTTTTCATTTAAAATTTCCAATACAATATATTCTACTCTTTATGATCTCTAGTTACCTTTATTTTCAAACATTCATGCACAACTATTATGTTTTTCAAACAGCATTTATAATTTGTTGAATCATGTTCTCTTTATTAAGTCTCCCCTTGGACAAAAGAAGCTGAAGGAAGGGAGATCAATGTTTAGCATATTTGCTTATTTCCTATATATACCTATATTATAGTAATTGATTTATGCCTAAATTAATACCGAAAATTAACTGGATAGCACTATGGATACAATTTAAGTTGTTTCATAAAAGTAATTTTTGATGTCTTATTCAAAGTTTTAGTTCCTCCAGTCAATTGGACTTAAAGATCACCAAAAATGTGAAAATATCAAGGTAAATTACCCTACCTTCACTAGACCATAGTTTTTTCAATAAAGTAAGATTTGACAGATTTTTAAATAAAATTTATTTTCACTTTTGACCAAATAAATTAGTACATGTACTTAATATTAGTATATGCATTTAATTTTATCTATGTCACTCATTCTTCTGTTCTTTTTCTAAATTAATAATTTCAGACAATTTTGTTTAGTTCTATTCTAAGGTTTGTGATGCTATATGCAATTAAGCCACTGGTTTGCTTTCTAAAATGTCTTCCGTCTTTCTTACATTTGTTTGATGGTTATCTTCAGTTCTTCAACTTGTAAAACATATAAAAAGTAGGACACATAGAAAATTAGATAAATGGTGGTGATGTCAGTTTACTAAGTAGCTTTCAAAGGGAGAAAATTTATTTGTAGGAGAAATTGAGGAGTTAAAGAATATTTTGGAAAAATAGGAAAGCCTCCAAAGTCCTTATTATTCTCTTTACCCTAAAAGGTATTCAAAAATACAAAGTTGATAGAGAATAGGGGGAAGGAAGGGTTGAAAGGAGGCCCCAAAAGAGGAGAGAGGCCAGAGGACAAATGAGAGGAGAAAACCAGAATGTAGGCTCTGAGCCCCCAGTACTTACTCATGGTGTGACTTTGAGCAAGTATTCCCACTCACAGTTTTCTCCTACAGCTTTATTCTTTTCCGGAGTTTGTTACATATCATGCTATGTCTTTCATATTGTCTTCCCTCTTATGGGGCTAAACAATTTCATTTCAGGCTTAAATTGTTTTTTACTAATGACTCAATCTAACCTCCCCCTTTTTGGTTATTAACTCTAGCTTTTGCTGTGGGATCTGCTTCCAAACGTCACTGCAATTTTTTATTTAAAATTCTGTTGTAAAGTATATTTATTAAACAATGTTATCCTCTTTAATTATTATTAAACATGAGAAATGGATTCTGATATGATGTTAGCTTATTAACTATCTGCATCAATAGCTATATACACATAACCATTGCTATGCTTTAAAGCCAAAGAGATTCAGGTTCAAGTTTGACTGTGCCTCTGCTCTTCATCTAAACATGGAGGTAGCAGTCAGTATTTCAGTGCCCCTCTGAAGATTACATGAGAGAACACATGAAATGCCCAGGAAAGCTACTGACTTATTATTGGTGACAATAGGGCAAACTCCTATGATAAAAAAGGAGCAATTCTTTATATGCAAAGGTTGGTCTCTTGCCTCAGACATTCTTTTAAAAAGTATATAGGGTATATCAGGTTTGTAGTGGGCACAGAGGAGAATTTTGCAAGAAATCATGGGCTTTGTCGTAAGAAAATGCACTTTCCCACTGAGGAACATAAAAACATATTTAAATTTCAGAGGTTAGAAAGCTGTGGTTGGTAAACATTTAATGTTCTTCCACCTGGAAGCCTATTTTTTTACAGCTTCCCTCATGTGCGTTAAAAACATAAATTTTTCAACACAGAATACTCATCACCTTTATGTTAAATCTACTGATTAAGCAAGTCTTGTGCATTGATTTTAATAATCATAAGACTTTTCAGGTATGCTCATCACATTTAATATATTATTTTGCAAAGCAAAATGTATCAGACATTTAAAGAAGACCATTAGAAAGTCACAACCTAATGAAAAGATAAGTTATACAAATAAAATTTTCATATAAATTTAGCTTAATATTAACACAATATCCCCTATATTACCTAGAAGTCTGCTGGGAACAATACTAATATAAAATGTTCCTATTTGCTCCATGTAAGTCTTATTAAATACATATTTCACTTCTGTAAGGGTTTAATGTAAGTCACACACTGTTCTAAGATTGGCGTATTTTAGTATTATATTGTCTCTTACACTAGTCATAATGGTAGGGAAAATAGTGAATTCAGGCAAAAAGTAGTCTTTCAAAAATCATTTTTAAAACTCTACAGGAAAACAAATCACCTTCTAGGTGTGTTTACAATAATGGGGAAACTAGTTTTCTAACTTTTAAAGTGATATCCTTGATATAATGAGGTATAGTGTGCTTTAAAACCACTGATTTTCAGTGTCTCCTCAGATAACACACAACAGATAATTGGGCTTATGCTATAAACATGCATTTCAGACTACTATTAGGGTGACTCTGTAAGAACACATTTGATGCATTCCCTCAGATTCAATGATAGAGAAAACATAATTAAAAACCAGACAGAAATAAATAGGCTTAGAACAGAACAGAAATACAATGAAACTACAAAATTGTGAGTGGAGTTGAACCATGGAATCACCAAGTTCTTGGTCCGATAAAGGCAATACAAACTGCTGTTTTGGTTCATCCAAGGTAAAGATTTTAAAAGGCTTTTACATTAGGTCCCTGATTCACTACTTAAAGTCTGAAGTTCAGGTGGATCTCCTTACTTGTGAAAGGATAATACTAAACAAAGAAAGAAACAAATAAAAAAATTCTGTTTCCAACTACCACTATCAAGGTAGACCTAGAGAAGCAGGAAGACACAGATAAAGCTATTTAATATAAAATTATAGCAAGCAATCCAGGCCTATAATACCAGTATCTGAGATATCCTTGATTTAATCTTAGCAAAAGAACCCAGAGTTCAGCTTTACAACCTGTTTCTGACTGGGCAGTCTGGGGAGGAAGTAGAAGGAACCACAAACTTGTTAGATAGAGAGAGATAAAAGCAAAGTGAAGAGATAAAGTAACTCTCTGAACACATCTTTTTATTGAAATTTTGAGATGCATAAGAAAAATGAATTGCTTATAAAGTCAACAAAATCAACAATCTGAAAACAAAAGAACTCCAGAAAAAATAGTTTTATAGAAATATCTGATAAAACCTTCAGTGTGTATTCATCCAAAATGCTCAATGACATTAATTTAGGGCAAGCTTTCATTTAATCAAAAAACACAAATTAAAGACAAGTCAAACTACAATAAGAAAAGTAAGATGTATAAGAAAATTAATTAGAAATCATGGGGAAAATTATAATAACCAAAAACATGTAACTGCACTGGACATAAAGAATTAGAGAATGGATGGCAATCAGACAACACAAAGAAATAAAAGGCATCCAGATTGACAGGTAAGAAGTTAAACTGTCCCTGTTTGCAGATGACATGATATGGTACATAAAAAACCCTAAAGAATCTACTCCAAAACTACTAGATCTAATATCTGAATTCAGCAAAGTTGCAGGATACAAAATTAATATGCAGAAATCTGTGGCATTCCTATACACTAACAATGACCTAGCATAGAGAGAAATCAGGAAAACAATTCCACTCAAAGTTGCATCAAAAAGAATAAAATACCTAGGAATAAACCTAACCAGGGAAGTGAAAAACCTATACTCTGAAAACTACAAGAAACTCATGAGAGAAATTAAAGAAGAAACCAATAAATAGGAACACATCCCATGCTTATGGATAGGAAGATTAATATTGCCAAAATGGCCGTCCTGCCTAAAGCAATCTACAGATTCAATGTACTTCCTATTAAAATACCAACAGCATTCTTCAACGAACTAGAGAAAATCATCCTAAAATTCATATGGAACCACAAAAGACCTCAAATAGCCAAAGCAATCCTGAGAAGGAAGAATAAAATTAGGGAGATTATACTCTCGAACTTCAAGCTCTACTACAAAGCCACAGTAATCAAGACAATTTGGTACTGGCACAAGAACAGACCCATAGACCAATGGAACAGACTAGAGAGCCCTGATATAAACCCAAGCATATATGGTCAATTAATATATGATAAAGGAGCCATGAACATACAATGGGGAAATGACAACCTCTTCAACAGCTGGTGTTGGCAAATCTGGACAGTTACATGCAAGAGAATGAAATTGGATTATTGTTTAACCCCATACACAAAAGTAAACTCAAAATAGATCAAACACCTGAATGTAAGTCATGAAACCATAAAACTCTTAGAAGACAACATAGGCAAAAATCTCCTGAATATAAGCATGAGCGACTTCTTCCTGAACGCATCTCCTCGAGCAAGGGAAACAAAAGCAAAAATGAGCTCATGGGACTACATCAAACTAAAAAGTTTCTGTACCGCAAAGGACACCATCAACAGAACAAAAAGGCATCCTACAGTATGGGAGAATATATTTGTAAATGACATATCCGACAAGGGGTTAAAATCCAAAATATATAAAGAACTTCCATGCCTCTACACCCAAAAGGTAAATAACCGATTAAAAAAAGGGCAGAGGATATGAAGAGACAGTTCTCCAAAGAAGAAATTCAGATGGCCAACAGACATATGAGAAGATGCTCCACATCACTAATCATAAGGGAAATACAAATTAAAACCACAGTGAGATATCACCTCACACCAGTAAGGATGGCCAGCATCGAAAAGACTAAGAAAAACAAATGCTTGTGAGGATCTGGAGAAAGGAGAACTCTCCTATACTGGGAAAGTAAGCTAGTTCAACCATTGTGGAAAGCAATATGGAGTTTCCTCAAAAAACTAAAAATACAAATACATTTGACCTGGGAATCCCACTCCTTGGAATTTACCCAAAGAATACAACTTCTCAGATTCAAAAAGACATATGCACCCCTATGTTTATTGCAGCACTTTTTACAATAGCCAAGAAATGGAAACAACCTAAGTGTCCATCAGTAGATGAACAGATAAAGAATAGGTGATACATACACACAATGGAATATTATTCAGCCATAAGAAGGAAACAAATCCTGCCATTTACAACAACATGGATGGAGCTGGAGGATATTATGGTCATTGAAATAAGCCAGGCAGAGAAAGACAAGTGCCAAATGATTTCACTCATCTGTGGAGCATAAGAACAAACAAAAATTGAAGGAACAGAACAGGAGCAGACTCACAGAACCCAAGAATGGACTAACAGTTGCCAAAGGGAGAGGGACATGCGGAGGGTGGATGGGAAGGGCGGGAGAAGGGGAATAAGGGGCATTACGATTAGCACACATAATGTAGCGGGGGTGTGGGCATGGGGAAGGCAGTATAGCACAGAGAAGACACATAGTGTCTCTATAGCATCTTACTACGCTGGTGGATAGTGACTGTAATGGGGTATGTGGTGGGGACTTGATAATGGGGGGAATCTAATAACCACAATGTTGCTAATGTAATTTTATATTAGTGATACCAAAATTAAATAAATAAATAAATAAATAAATAAATAATTCTACACTCAACCAATTAGTGCAGGATGAGGGCAAAATAAAGACATTTCTTAACATGCAAAATGTAAGAGAAATTTCTACTCTCAGACCAACACTAGTAATAATTTGTACTTATTCAATCATGTGCTTTTACAAATAATAATAATAATGGTAAAAGATAAAATTATAAAGCATGTGCTATATGCCAGCCAAATTAACTCAGTTGTTCCTTAACAAAACAAAACAACTGTGTGAGGTGATGCCAGTCATGTCTTTATATTATGAATAAAGATGAAGAAATTGAGGCACAAAGAATCATATATCAAATATATTATGAAACTATAATTCAGACAGACATCCTAGCTCCACAGATAATTCTGTTCTTAATTATGTTATATTACTAGAAACCCAGAGGTAGAGGCTTAAAGGGGGAAAAAAAAGCAAAAATAAGCTTCTTGGAAACAAAACGCCCCAGAGATGTAAAAAATAATAATACTAGCAAGTTTACTGCATGCCATTTGATGCCTTACATGAGGAGATCATGTCCTGCTGCATACAATTATAAACCATTAAATCTGATTCAAGGAAAGAATAGAAAATTTGAACAGGCTTCTATTATGATTCTGACAGAAATAGATAACATGGAAAGGCTTAAGGGTGAGAACTTTCTACAGAGTCTCTTTACAGAGATGTGGCAGAGGTAAGGTAACCAACATGAATGGGAACACCACAGTAAGTAGCAACAGTGGGAACCCATTAATACTCTGGGTGAAAGGAAAGGAGGTATTTAGCCAGAATCCAGTGAGAACTGGACCTGTGGGAAGAGTTATGCCTGGGAAAATATCAAGTGAAAAGATTATTGAACAGAGAAAAGTGGAGAATGGATCTGGAAGAGCAATAGAAAATAAGAGGCTATAACTAATAGTCATTACAAATTTGATTTCATAAACAAAATTTTTCCCCTTTAAAAAATAAAAAAGCTATGGGTCATATTTTCCTACAGGAAAATTTTAATGTATGTGCAAGGAAAACATATAATTATTCTGTTCAAAGAGAACAGAGATAAGGAAAGCTACCCAAACTCATTTTAATAGTACTGTATAAACTTGATTCCAAAACCGCACAAGACAATGCAAGAAAAGATAACACAAGTCAAAATTAGTTATATATGAAAAATACATAATATCTATTTTATCAAGTGTCAGAGGAGTATAAGGATGGTTCACCATTAAACAATCCATTAATATAGTTGCCTATAGTAATGCATAAAAAAATAAGATCCTCTCAATGGATACAGAGAATGTTTTTTTTTTTAATTTCACCCTCAGTTATCATGCAAACTCTGAAAATTAGGAATGAAAAGTATTTTAGCCAAATGAAGTTTATTAAAAACAAAAGAAAGCAAAAATGCCATTATTGCAGTGGTCCCAACAGTAGTCAGTTTTGATAAACCTAATTTTTTTAAATCATTCATGTGTAAACATATTTCAGTGGGTTTCATTTTGTATTCCTCTTATGTATGAGTCTGAATATCTTTTCATAATTTTAAGGGACATTTGGATTTCTTTTCTATTCACATATTACTAACTTTCTATTGGCATAGAGCCTATTTTTCTAATTTCTAGGAGTCATCTGTAGGCTAATGAGAATAACCTTCAGTCACTGGTGACTCGATTTTGAGTGATAAAGTTTTCCTCACACTAAGGAGTTACAGGAATTTGCTCATATTTCCTTTTAAGAATATTCATAGTTCTTTTTTACATGTGAAGCTTGGAGACATATGGTATTTTTCTTGATCTTTATTTCTGGTGCAAATCCAGCTTTTCCACATTTCCATCCATTGTTCTTTTCTCATTTATTTAAAAGACCATCCTTGTTCCACTGATGTGAGCTGATGCCTTTATCCTATACAAAATTGCCATACATATCAAAGTAAGCTATGCAAAAGCTGCCCCCAGGAAAAAACAATTTTTAAAAATATACTGGAGTCCCTGAGCATGTAAAAGGAAGGGAAAGAAAGGTAGATCATCGAAATGAAGGCAACTAAGGTAGGATAACTATATTCATCAAAGCAACTGACTCTGTGTATGGTCGGTGGTAATAAAAGTGGAATTCAGGTACAAAGTGTACTTCAGTTTTTTTTGTAATTCTTTGTTTTTTTATAAAATAATACTTGCAGTAATGTGGGTAAAAATCCTAGCCTTAATAGCACCCATTGTCCGCATATATGATCCTGTTTGCACACCAGTGGGATGTTTACTGGGGGTAGAGCAGCTGATCAGTCGGTCACAGGACTGCTGGCTCAAGGTAGGGCTGAAGAAACGCCCATTCTCCCCTCGCCTCTGTTCCTGATAGGTAATTGGTCAGGCCTCCGCCAGTCACCAGGGACCCGCCCACTGAGTGGTGTAGGAGAGATAGCTGAGCCCGAGTTTGGAGTGAGAAATAGTATCGAGCTTACAGAGCTGTCGCTGGGAGCGAGGAGACACTGAGCCATGAGAATAAACCCTTAAATTCCCAACTTCTTGCCCTTGCCTTTATTCGGTCTAATTGAATTCACAGAGAACTTTCCCTAGGCGGGGAACCCCTCCTCCCAGAGCTACAAGTAGAAAAACAATGTTTACAAGTTTTATTTCTGAGATGACTATACAGGTGTTTATCATATTAGTTTAAAACTTTTATGATCTATACAAAATTTTTCAAAATGAAAACAAATAGTGAAAAGAAAGGCAAATGAGGAGTTCTAGGCTTTACTCTGGCAGAGAAAGCAAAGAGAAGTGAAACTGGGAGATGAGTTGGTCTCTGCTTAGGCAGATAGAGTCCTGTGAGAGATGCACACTTTCACTCCTGAGCCTTTTAAGAAATGTCCTGCGTGGATTACTGGGTCAGGCCCATTTATTCTTTTTACAGTGTTACCTTTAATGGGGCCAATAAAGCTGAGAGCATGATAACTCAGCAGGAGTTTGAATGGGGACCCAGCCACTTTATGCTGTGGGACCTTGATTCAAATTTCTCTAAGTTTTGTTTATATTAACTGTAATATGAGGCTAGTTATATAACTTATATCATAGAAATAAAAGGAGCAGATTAGAAAAAATGCTTTTTAAAAAGCATAGCCCAGAAACTAATATGTAGTAAACATTCCCAGGATAAGCATTAATATTTGTTACAATTATTCTTCATGTTGATTCCCATCTGAATATAACATCACAATTTTAAAGTGGAGAAATCAGGTTCATTTTTGTGTATGTCTTGCTAATAGTCCTGATGCAATTATGTAATTTTCTTTTCCTTCTTTGTCCCAGTGCTTCCCCATATATTGCGATAAACACAAAAATACAGAGTTAATTTTTAAAAGTACTCTTTTTGTATACAACAGAAAACTACTGCTATTGTTTCCTTTTCAGGAGAAATTTAGAGAATTAGCTAAGGAAAAGTAGTACCACTAATTGTTCAGAAATATCTTAATGTTTTAATAGCAACACTCCTCACAATAATTTCTCTGTAATCGAAGTCATGTAAGACTAACTTAAAATAATGCTATGAAAATCTATCACCTTATGTCAACTCTAATTAATTAATTTTTCTTTTTCTTAAGTATATAATCAATAATTGCTATTTAATATGTTTTGAATTAAAAAAAAACACTGAGTCTTATTTGCTGTTTCTTTGTTTGAAACACACTTAGGTTTTATGAACTCAGATGATTGCGGTTTCAATGGGGAGGAAATTCCAATGGACAAAGTACAAACAGAGTATCAGCTAGTAAACCATTTATAAACTTTGAGGAAATATTTGTGTGCTGTCTCTGTTTATATCCACAAAAAGCAGCATGTATGAAAGAATAATACTACCTATACTTTTAATTATCCTACAGTATAACGAGGATAGAGTCAATTGTTAAAATTATTTGTACTTTAAAAAAATTCACCTTTGTGAGAGAAACATTCTGTGGCTCTCCCTGCCTCAAGGAAATGATCTTATAAAAACTTTTATTGAAAAATCACTATTTTTAAACAGTGCGTAAAATATACTGGTTTTCACACAGCATCTGTGTACTCTTTCAATATTACTGTAGAAAGAGCACATAACACACTTCACATGAGAATGTCTTAATTATTACATTTAGATTTATTCAGCAATGCTTGTACTGCACTGAAATTTTCATAGAACATGATGTTTCAGTTTTCAATATTTAAAAGCCATATTCTTATTAAGCAACCCAGAGTGGTGGTAGTAAGATAATACAGAAAATAATGAAAAGATATTTTAAAATTAGAATATTAATTAAAGAAAATATTTCTAAGAACTTAACATGGCAGGACTGGACATATGCAGCTTATACATAAGCTATACATAAAATCATATATAAAAATCAACATACAAATAATTTTTGCAAGAAATTTGACAATGCTTTTCTTCTAAAAAGTCATCTTGATAATGAAGAAAATTTGGAACAATGTCATTTATCTTTCCCTTCAAAGTCAACATTTACTCAGTTAAATTTTATATCCTTTGAAAAAGGCAATGTTTTAAGTACCAAGTCAAATGCATACAATTAAGAACATATTCTAAGATATGGCAACACCATAGAAAAATTTTATTACAGAAATACTTACAAAAATCTACTATTTCATAGAGCATTACATTGTTAAAAACACCCATTAGTGATATTTAAACATTATCCTAAATATTGCCTTGTGAAATGTAAAAAGTAAAATGTAATTGCTGCCTAATGTTTAAAATCATTTCATTAAATGAATTCAGTGACATATTGTAAGAAATAATCACCTGAAGAGCTAAGTATATTAAAGTAGCCACTTTTCTTTAATGTACTTGAAATACATTGTTTATCTTTGAATCAAACATAACTGTAATTGTACTATGGTTAAATGTAAGTAGGATATAAGCCATCATTGCATATGGTAACTGCATTCATCAAAATTTTTCTAGATTTTTCACTAATTCCTATTTCTTAGATTATGATTTGTCAGTAACTGTTTTGAGTTACAAGAATTGAGAAAAAAATCAATCTTGTTAACAAATTGTCCTTCAAATTTAAATTACTTAATTCAATCTTCCTTCAAGTTTGCTGTTTGAAAACATTGAAAAGCATGTTGTTATAATATAATGACCTGTAATTCTCTATGAAGACAGCTAGATAAACAAAATTATTTGGTCCAACCTAGCTGTTAATGGGTCCATAGTGTACATAAATCTATTTTTTTCCAAACTCTGTGAATTTTCTGTTCTAGCCTCTTCAAGGACAATTGTAGGTGCACCAAAAAGCACCAAGCCACAGCATATCTTTGATGGATTTCGTGAGTCCATCCTCTCCAAAACAAGTGTAATTCAGATTCAATTTCTTGACATGAAGCAACATTAAAACATGCTTTGAGTAATTTTTAGGTGTTAGGTCAATTAGAGAGCTTAGAGTCATTGATCATATAGCTAGATGTTACTAATTACAAAACCTCCCAATGATAATTAAAAATCTATTATAATTAATGACAAAATGTTAAAAGGAGTCAGTTATCTTAGCAATTGGAGCATTTTACAGAAATTAGTACACTATACTTTCCATTACCAGTCTTAAAGGATTACAAATCATCTTGTGGAAAAGTACTATGGTTGTCGTTAATGGAAAGCGGAATGGAGAAATGAAGCAAGTGCCTGACTAATTTAGTGCTCTTGTTCTAAAGCTCTCTTTGAAATATCTATATGTTTTGAACACTTTTCAATATATATGCATGTTTCTGTACATTATAAATTTCATTTTCAATACATAATGCAAACTTTTGTTAATTTGAATCATTTATATAAATATACTGTTTGCTTAATCATGAAGCCCATGCTTTCATTTACCTTTTATTTTCAGTCATTCAGTTCTCAGGTCCACACAACTTCTGTTATATGGGCAAAGTCCCTTAAAAAATTATTATAAAAAAAATCAATAAAGATAATTTAGCAATAATAAAACAGAACCAATGTACACACCCTATATAATGGCAGAGCAACAACATTGACTCTGTCAAAGAAAAATTGATCAAATTGAGTAAAATAGGTACAAAAGAGTTTATTCAAGACTATTGATATAGGGGAGAGAGGATTGAACTCAAATCCCTTGAAACAAAAGGTGGGAGAATTTTATGCTCTAGGATGAGCTTTTGGAAAATTACTGTACACCTTTTGGTGGGGAGGTGGGAGCCTTATCTTTCTTGATGATTACATTTTAAAGGGATGGGACCCAGGTCTTTGAGAAAGGACATTCCTTGGTTGTAAAACTGGCAAGAGACAGTGAGAGGATTTACATCTCAAAGGAGCAGCAAAACAATTTCTCATTGCAAGTATTCTAAAGTAGACGACCTAAAAAAGGAAAGTCAGGGACTTAGAATCAGGAAGAAACCAGTGGAAAGTTTAGTCAAGCTGAAGAGAACATTAAGACCATATTGGTCAGCTCTGAATATTCATAATTTTCTCTAACTTAAAATAACATTTGAATTTTTCTGTAACAGCAAGAGTAAACTTCTCATCTGAGTGTGTTTACACAATCTTCCAGATAATTTACAAGCTCTAAACACCAACTCTCACTTCTTGATAATCACAAAAGTATGTGGCATTTTTTTGGAAAAGAAAGTCATTAACCTAATAGAAAACGTATGAACTCTGCTAGATGCTTTTTCCCATATTTTCTTTTTTCCAAGATTAATGCACATTATAAATAAAAATGATATGAACATTTTCTGAAAAAAAATAGTAAAGGGATCTTAACTTCCACAACTGTTTTCCTATCAATAGAGTTGAAGCACAGAAAATTATATGATTTCAAAACAAGAATAACTTCAGTAGAAAAATCTGTGCATGAATATTATTTGTATAAATTATAAAGGTTCATGTTTGACTTCAAATATATTCAATGCTTTTGTAATTTCTCAATTCAGCAGTTCACTTGTGGTATAGTCTTTGTGGTGAGAATATGAATAATCTTGTCTATTATTTCAATAATATGTAGGTGGAAGTCTTTGATCAAGTGACTTAATGTCTTTAATATTTTTAAATATCATCATGAAGAAATATTAAAAAAATAAACATAAACATAGAGGAAACACTGTGAACCTTTCCCAGGTGAAAAGTTGAAAAGGTGACTATGAATATCACAAACCAGATCATTTTTGTTTTCTCTTAAATCAGGCCTGTTCTCATTCTTTCACACTGCTTTTTTCATTGACATAAAATGTGCTGCTTAAATATAGCATCAGAAAATGATTTCTGAAATGAAACAACATGATCTTCACTCAAGCACAGCAATAAAATATGATTGATATACTTTGCCTTTTATGAAGGAAGGTCAGGTGGAGAAATAAATATGGAGTTGTTAGAAAAGGAGAAAACTATAGCAAAAAAAAATGTTAGCAACATTCATTAGAAGTTTCATCTAAAGATTAGGAGCTTGTCAGAACAAACTGATACTTAGCAAATTTATAACCATGTTTAAATTTAATTTTGTGGCCAAATTTATTTGTTAAAATTATGGTGGAGCTGGGATGTTTAGATTTATATGAGGAAGTTTTCCAATATTTCGAAAATTGAAAATAAAAAAGAAAGTCATATATATTATTGCTCATAAGGGAACAGAATTATGTTGGCCATCATAATATAGAAGTTTTATTTTAAGGATCTTTACTACACTAAAAATTTCAAACTTGCATTTTAGCCACTTTTAGTGACAACCATGTTTATTGATTCTGATATGAATAATCACTGTCCTCCATCATAAAAAAGGCATTCTAATCGATGCTTTTGACAGTACCTTTTAAAGGAAATCTTGTCTATATAAAAACAAATAGAAGATGATGACCAACACAGATTGAAATGAACTGATCACACTGGACCTCATCTTTTCTCACTGCATTATGTAAGGAAAGGAGTTATAACTGTTCTTCAAATTGAATGTAATTATCAGAACGATTCTGAAATTTTGCCTTACCTAAAATATCTAGGATAGATTAGAATCCTTTCTCAAGCATCTCTATGGAAGACATTAACAGAAGTTTCACAAAACTATTTCCTATAACCAGTTAAACCTGCTGAGTTTAGGGACCACACATAGAAACGGTGATTGCTATGTTGATGATTATGTTGTGTATTAGAATCAGCTGAGGAAATTAAAAAACTCCCAGTACCTGTTTGCACTCAATACCAGTTAATCAGAATGTCTGGTGGTAAGCATGAGGGAGTGGTATTGTTTAAAGATCTTCAAGTGGGTCAGATATGGAATAAAGTATAGAAACCACTGAGTTAAAAGGCATCTAACCTGACATCAGGAAAAATAATCAAGCTTCTAAACATCAAATGATAAAATAAGCTATATTTGGTTGTAGTGATATCCACATTTTTTGAGGTATGAAATTATAAACTGAATGACTAATGAACAAGGATGTTTCTAAGGGTTCTGATGAAATAGATGAGATGGATTGAAAGTTTACTTTAGCATTGAATTTTTGATATTCCATTGTATTTTGTCAATTTTTAAGGTTTACAAACAGCACCTTGAGGCTCCTGCCTATTAGCTCTGCAAAACACCATCCATATTCTCCTCGAGTCCCTTCTTTTTTTTTTTTTTTTACAATTTATTTTGGTATCATTAACCTACAGTTACATGAGCAATATTGTGGTGATTAAACTACCCCCTTCATCAGGTCCCCCCACCAACCCTATTACAGTCACTTCTTTTGCATGCATAATCCGTCGGTAATAGCATGTGAAACTGGCTTATTCTGTTGTGATTGTCTTGTTACATAGACTTCTTTTCAAGAATATAGAAAATATGATACTGGGCTTGGTTAAATCATAAAACTTTAAGCATTTAAAAATTATCCGATTAATTCATCATGTTTCAAAAAAGAGGGCTGTAAAATGACCTGTTTTTCAGTACCTTGAGTTTCAAAATTATTACCCATAAAGGGTAAATAAAAATGATCTGGTTGTAATATAAGGAAAGTGCTAATAAAAGGTATAGTCCAAAATTAAGGTTAAAACTTAAATTTGTTTGCTTTCTCTGAGAAATGAGAGACCATTTTGGATAGTGTGTCTAAATAGCCAAACCTAAGATTTACCTCTCAAATGTAAAAAATTGAGTTTTAAAACGGTTGGGAAGGAAAAATTTTCCTCTACCCCTCAATGTTCTTCTAACTAGTTTAAGAAATTGACATGAGACAGATTAACAAGGGAAAATAAAAACGAAGTTTAATTATGTACATACAGGGAATCCATAGACATAGATTCCAAGACAGTCAGGGAAAATGAGGTATGTACGTCACCCCAAACCAAGGCAAATGCGGTCTGAGAACTCAAAGGAAAAGGGAAGCAATTCACAGGAATATGAAAGAATAAATGGTAAACAAAGTCTGCTGGGCCACACGGAAGTAATGAGCCAGAGATGGATTTTAACAGACTTTACCATACTCCTCCCTGTCTAACACCCCTGGGTTATATTATGATGTACTTATCTATAGTGATAGCTCTCTTCCTGGAACAGGGCCTCCATCAAAGTTCTTCTCATGCCGTTGAGCAGGGGAGATCAAACTTATTTCTCAGTCTTTTGGGCCTTTGTTTTCAGCTCTGAAATAAACTGCATGTCACAGTGGCACATCTTGCAGAAGCCTGTGCCTGGCCTCTACAAAACTTATATGAACGTACTGTATAGTATTGTATGATTGTGTTTTTGCATTATTGTGCCCATTAGTATAGGCCAATTGCTAATCCTAAAATCTCACTGGCTACGCAAGATACAGCTTTGTTTCTGGGGATCTGGAGGATGTGCGTGGTGAGGGAGAGGAGCTCTGTGTTGTTCCATGTGGCCGTTCAGACAAGATTCCTTCCACCCCATGGTTTCTCCATTTATCAGAGACTGGCTGTCCTCCCTTAGCTCCTCTGCTTCCAGCTGTGAGATAAAGGGGCAGAGGACGTGTGGAGGGTGGTGAAGTGTTATATTTTGCCATTTCCAGAAGTGTCTTAGACTCCTCTTCCTGCTTTCTATGGATCAGAGTCCAGGCACATGACCTCACTTTACTGCAAAAGTCACTACGAAATGAGTCTGTTGTTTAAAAGCAGAGGAGAGGCATGGATTTCTGTCCTTCTAAGACAGAGCAGGGACATGGGACATGGGTCATGCCATTATAAAATCTACTTAGCCTATAAACAAAGGCCCAGCTTATTCTGTAACTTAACCTTTATACTGTTCTTCTTTCTTCCAGTCACCTTAATCAATTAAGTTATATTGTGACCAGGATAGAATACAGACCTCTGGAATGAAAATGAATCTATGTGGATAAAGAATGCCAAGATCTGGGTCAACATAGTCACCCAAATAACTCTATTCTTAAGACAAAACTTCAAATGAATTATTAATCACCTATATACATCATGCTTTATTCCAACCCCTAACCAAAAGGCCCTATAAAACACCAAACTATAAGCCCTAAAGCACGCCTCCTCCCTGAGTTGGCCCGCAGAGTATGTGCTCTTCCTTTAAATGAAACCTACTTGGTGCCTCTTCCCTGAGTTTGCCCACACTCTCCCTTTGAATGAATACTTTGTTTTAGATAAAACTTTCTTTCGGCTTAACCCTACTGTGCTTTGTCTTCGAATTATATTTCTTATGATGAAGACAAGCACCTGGACCTTAATCATGCTCAGGGGGGCCTTCCAGCATCCACCACTGCTGATAAATGTCTTACATTACTATTCCATTCAACTTTCTGGTCTTAAATGCAGCCATACAATCATGTTCTTTAGCAGCCTGCCCAAATGTCTCCTTTCCTTTGCTTCGGAAAGTTTTCAGAACATAAACCCACTCCATCCAGTGCGTCTTCACTCCCCCAATCCTGGGGACGTAGGGATGTAATTCCCACGCCACACAGATCCAAGACATTGGAGGGCAGGTGACCCTGACTTTAGAAGTTGGTAAGGGACTTGCCCTATGCTGAGCAGGAGCCCAATGACTTTTCCTTGTCTGTTCTTCCTTGCTCTCCACCACTTGTGCGGCTGCACAAATAGAAGAGCTGCTCTTCCTGGCACTAGCAACTTTAACACTTGCAACTACTTTTGCTTAATGAGTTCCTTTCTTGCTGGCACTTATTTGACCTGTTCATGAATTCTTTCCCAGTTGGGGTCAAAAGCCCTCCGTCCCCCATCCCAGTTGAGTTTTCACCTAGCGCACAGGGAGAGACCTCCCCAGATAGGACTGCCTGGCAGCACTCCTAGCCACCAAACATCCTTTTAGTCCATTGTGTGGTCACAAGTACGATGATGTGCCCAAGTGGGCAAGTTGGGATGGAAAAGGGCTTGAGACCCCACCGGAAAGACCCAGAGACAGTGTAAGAGGCATGTGGTTTTATTGGGACTTACATTCAGGGAGTCCAGGAGCGGCCAACTGGACAAAGTTGTACACTACTATCATGGACAGGAGAGGAGCTGCTTATATGGGGGGGACTACTTATCTGGGGACAGAGACTACATATATGCCAGGGGTGAGGGGACAAAGACTACATGTTTTCCTAGTAGAGATCATTCTTGTGCAGCCAGCACTCCAAGGAACCAAATCAAAGGGGTCTGCCTCCCAAATAAGATGTGTCCATTGATAAGGCAAGCCTGAATTTGGTCAGCCCCAAGCCAGCAGATACCTAGCATACCACCCAGAGGAGGGGCCATGTGGACAAAAGTTATTCTGGGACAAAAGTTATAAGCAGGCAGTGCTTATCCCCATATCCATTTATTCCTACCCATGAAATACCCAGAACTCCTCTCCAAGGGAATCAATACCAAAATCACATCTAGTTAATGTATCAAAGTCTAAGATCTATAACCAATATAGCATACTGTCCATTTTTCTTCTTGGTTCTTGACTGGGCCCTGGAAATTTTTTCCTCGTGCCTTAACTACTTGACCATGTCTTTAGCATGGATATTAATTCTGCATGATTTTCTGTAAGAAGCAAGCTTGGAGTTCTGAAGGTTGTGCTACAGATTGAACAATCAAAGGGAACAAAATTCCCTGAAGTATTAATAGACTCCTAATCTATTTAGTTCCCATGTGACTCAACAGCAACTGTATTTAAAATTCTCTCTTAGACATATTTATTCCTTTGCTTTTTCACTCCCAAGATCCTCTTTCTTAACTTAATGGCAGTGGTCTGGTGGTTATCTAAAAGCAATGAAGTGATAGCCACACCCTCAATCTAAACCTGTTCCAAAACTGCATTATTTTGTTTAAGAAATCTTACTGGGTCTTTGTAATTTAAAGTTTTTTAAAATACCTTTTTTTGAAAAAATATTTGGGGTCTAGACAAGTGGACTTTCCAACCTTAAGAAACCAAATTTCTGGATTTTTTATATTATCTTTCATTTAATGTTGTCAGTTGGCCTATTCTTTCCTAAACTTAAATTTTTTGGGTACTATATTGCCCAGCAAAGTCAATAACCATATCCAACAATTACCAATAACATTCTTTTCACTTACCTCTTTTCCTAAAGGTAGAGCTCAGTAACACATGATTTCTCTTCTATATTTTATCAAATGTTTGACTGGCTGATACAGTTATGCACTCTCCAGCCTGTTGTAAATGTTCCCTCACTATCTACATCTAGCCTGCTAAGCCAGTCGTCATTCATTTGAAGTTTTAACTGCAAAAGCAATCTCCTGCAAGGCACTAATATCTGATTTAGATAGGTCAAGTCACATTAACTGTTGAAACAAACAACCTCAGAATCTCAGAAGCCTCTTTCTCCTCACATCACCATCTAATGGGCGTTAGTGGTAAGAGGGAGTGAGTCTTCTGCTCCATGTGAATAGGCCCCCAGGTCTCTTTCATATTGTAGTGCTGGTATCATCAAATGCTCACTGTTTTCCACTAGAGTCTTTGCCTCCAATTGGCAGATAAAGGAAAACAGAGAAAGAGAGAGAGGACTGAAAGAGGTCTTCCAGAAGAGAAAATCACTTCTGCCTGTAATCACTTGTTAGAACTCAGGTCACACAGCTTTAACTAACTTCAGGTGGGTTACACAGTGATGTCCATTGGTATATATTGGAAGAAATTAAACAGAAATATTGCTAAGCTGTAGCATTATCTCTCTCAATTAAAATCTATTTCAAATCATTGTTTTAACTAAGGATAGAATAATATATAAATAGGCTTATTTTCTTTACTCATTAAGCAACCATGCATACAATGTATCTCTATTAACATTGAACTGAACTTAGGTTTGCCAGATGAAATACAGGATGCCCCATTAAATTTGAATTTCAGATAAACAATAAATATTTTTAGTAAAATATTCCCCCAAATTGCATGAATCTATGTGAAATATATATATATAAATCCTTGCTTCTCTGAAATTCAAATTTTACTTCAAATCCTGTAGGAACCCTATATTCTTATTTGCCAAATCTATCAATGCTGGCCTGAACACTCTTGTTACTATAATTATAACTATAATTATAATTATTTTTGTGAGGTATGTGCAGTGATATCAGTATGATTTATGGAAAGTGTAAATATATATAATTTCCTTCAATTGACTTTTAACAAACATGGCTTCAAACCAAAGTATGAAATCTCCACTACTATCTGCTAGTTAAATCTAACCTTTGGGTGCCTATAAGCTTTATCTTTAACCAGTCTTTAGTGTTATATGATATTTGATGTTCTAATTAAACTTTAGCACAAACATGTTAGAAAAATATTGTGCTACTTTGATTTCACTTCAATATATGGGTTCTGATTTGTTAGGGGAAAAAGTTGCAGAGAACCACAAATTATCAAGCTTAACATAAATTGAGAAGCACTGGCACCTTCACTGATCTTCAAACCAAGAACTGCCTGTAAAGTGGTGTTGCTAAGATTGGATTGCTCCTGCCTGCTCCCTCAGTGGTTTTTATATTTCAGTAAGACCACTCATTATAGTTAGCTTCTCATGTTGAAGCCATTAGACATTTATATGAAATAGCACATCATTATCTCAGTTGCATTCTGAACCATTCAGGATGCTTTTAAGTTAGGGTGATTTTTTTTCCTGTCTTAACTTTGCACACACTAGTGCCTGTGTGCCTGTGTGCCTGTTCAGTTTTGTGTCTGTCTTCAGTTCTTTATCCTATTTTTCAACTTTATTGTGTTAAAGTGGCTGATGAACAGTGTAGCTGACTGCTAGATAGGAGTAGCCTCAAAGACAGTCATTTTAAAATGTATTGTCTTGAGAAGCTGACGAGAGTTGATATCCCAATTCCTTTCTCTCTCTTTCTCTCTCTCAAAAGTGTAAAATTCCATTGAGGTACATTCACTCACATCTCTGTATTTTTCAGATTCAACGTTTGGGACCTAATCATGGAAATAATGATTTTGACAGTGTATGACTATAGAACCTAGGATATTAAGAGGAAGACTGACTGATAGTAGGCAAAGACAAACATAAGCTGATAATTATTAATGAACAATCAAGCCAAAGCTGAATCTAGTTTAACTGTATGATTTTCCATGTTGCAATTGGAAACTAAATTACATAGCGGCTTAACTTGTCAATACCATTTGTAGTAAAGTACATATGATGTAGAAATTGGGTGTTAGCAAAGCTTTATAGTTGTTATTCTTGTAACTGGTTCAGAGATGGGGTTGGGGTGGAGGAGGATAGGGATTAGCTAAACAGAAAGTTTCTCCTCTCCTTTATCCATTATTTGTTATCTACAAAGATCCATTACCAGAATTTCTTTTACTCTTTATTTTCTGTCCCAACTGATTTGGTCAAGACCTCCATGTGATTCCAGAAAGTTTTTAACTTTCCTAGATGTTACCTTATTCCATATTCCTTCTTTATGTTTATGTTAATGATAACCTAGATAACCTAGAATTTTTTATTCAGTAAATAAACATTTAATGAGCATGTATTATATTCAAGCACTGGGTACCTGGAATTGAAATATCAAATATAGAGTGCATTTTACCCACAAGGTCAAAAATGAGTGTATGTTCATGTATGTATGTATTTATGTATGTGTGTAGTAATTCCTTTTCTTTACTACTGAATAATTTTATGATATTGATTTTTTAGAGTAGTAAATTCTTATCCTTCCCAAAGTTAGATATTCACATAGGATTACTCACTTTTGTTTTTGCTAAATATACAACCAGAAAAACAATATTGTTTTTTGAGATGATCATAATGGTATAATAAAAGGCATTTTGAAACCAAAAATAAAAGAAATCTCATAGTTTCAAATAGAGCCTCTTAATTGTAATAAATACAGTATTTTAAAAACTTACTGTATTACTTTAATGTGTTTCATTTCACTGTGGACAGTGAAGTCTCTGTCATGGCAAGCTTTTGCAATCCACCCTTCTTTGGAAGCTCACTAAGAATAAATAATCTGATATTTTATTGCCGAAAGTATATTTGTAGTTCAGTTAAAGATGCAGCAAATATTTCAAAGGGAAACAAAATCTTAAAACAAATTGGTACTCAACTCTGGAAGGAGATAGGTGGCCTAAATACAAAGAGTGGTTTCTAGGGATAGAAAACATATCTTGTTATGCCATAGAGTTATGCCAAAGGGATGGGCGATGGGCCACTGGCGAGTGGTGTATGGGCCAGAGGCAAAAAGAACAGAAGAAATCACTCACTTGCTGGAGGAGACATTCAGGAGTGGAACAAAGTCAGAAATAATAACCTGTGTGACCTTTTGGATTCCATTCTCTAGATCGGCTTTATTTTACTTCATCATACTTAACTACTTAGAAACATTGTATCATTTATTTTATATAAAACATATTTATTGAGACTTCATTAATGCTTGGCTCTGTTCTGGGCCTTGGGATAAAATGGGAGAACAAAACAGAAATGTCTGTCCTCATGAAGTTTCCATTCTAGTGTCTGCTTTTATCCCAGCATAACAGCAAAAGCTCTGTGGAAGCAAGGGTGTTGGTTCTTTCTCAGTCTGGTGTATATAATGCTACATAACATAATCTTTGTGTTCAATAACTTGTTTAACGAATCGGGGAATCAAAGTAGCCCAAATCTACCGCAAGATATGGTAGACTCTGCAGTGCGGCAGTCCAGGGCTAAGAAGCTCACTTCTTTGAAAGGCATTCTTTATGTAGTATGAATAGAAAACTAAAAAGAAAAGAATAAGAAGGCCAGGGTCCTGCTGCAGTGGGAAGGGTGAGAGGTGAGGAGCTTTTCTTATGGGTCAGTGTTAGGTTTCATCATCTGTGCTCTTGCGTGAGAGAAACACAGGCAAAAGCTGCTGGTGGGTGTACCCAGGGGGCAGGACGCATATATCCATTAATGCTGGCTACTCAGCTACACTGACAGTAGGTGCCTGTTGCTGATCCGGTGAACTGGGAGGCCATAGGCTGTAAAAAATGATACAAAATATAATGAGCTTGTCTGGAATCCCAGCTGTCTCACTGTCTCCACTCTGCTTTGTGTTACAAGAAAGGAATTTTTGCATGGGGGCTGTGAGTTCTAGTGAAGAAGCTAGTTATGAAGAGCTATTGTTATTTCATATCCTAGCTGTACACTTAGACAGATGTTCTCAGGAGAACATCTATTACAAAATGAACACGTTTATCTTGTGTGGAGAACTATGGAACTAAATTTACATCCCAAAACACACATTCCACTTCACTTAGGCTTTCTCAGAAAAGTCTGGGCCTGAGTTTCCTTAGACTGAATCAGCTCTTCTGCAAATAACCATGCTTCTTTACTTTAGCAATGGTGACAGTGATAACGGAGAATGATAAATCTATTTAAAAAAAACCTGGTCTTTATGTGTAGGAAAAAAAAAGTGTTAGAGAGAAAGAGTCACTATCATAAAATGGACAAAGATGAAAGGTAGAAAAATGATTTAAGTAAAAATTAATGGCAAAGACTTTAGCGGCAGTTTAAAAATTCAGTTAACACAAAGTTTGGAAGTTTGAGAAGTGAGAGGACAGGGGATTCAAGTATAGGGATGACTGACTGCTTGCTACTCTGCTAGCCGCTTTACATGCATAAATAAACACATTTCATAGTCATTGTGGTGAATATAATCACCTTATAATATGGTGATTAAGAAAAAAAGGTGCAGATCCTTGAAATAATTTGCCTAAAGCCAACGTGGCTATTAAGCGGTAGAGGCAGTTTGTAAGTCAGGCAGTCAAGTGAGTCCTAAATCCGTATTCTTTATATTTCATATTGGTATCAATATAAAAAGTGGTCCCACATCTCTGGGTTATAGTAGTTTACTGACATCAAATAAAAGGTTTTCAAAGCTGTTGGAAGTATTTTAAAGTAAATCTAATACATATGGTTCTCAGTATACTCTTTGTTCCTGATTTAGTGAGCATAGAATTACTTGAAAGCCATATGTGCAAAATACAGACAAGTCGCTCCCTTACTATTAATTAAGTCCTTTGTTCCAGTTATTTTTCAATAAAGATTAAATCATCTTGGGTTTTATAAACCAGGAGAAATTAGATGAGGAAGAAATTCTGAAGGGCTCAAATCTACTTGAAAAACTCTGACATACTACCACAGAAGCTATATAAAATATAGCTGAAGTTATTAAGATTAACACTCAGAGACAATTCTGACAGGAAAGTTATTGAAACATTGACATGGAGTTCCGGGATGGATGTAGAACTCCTGTTCTGGAGGCCTTTTCACATACATCAATATGCGAGGGATGATTTCTGACACTGTGTGCTTCACTGAATTACCTTTCGTTTTGCCTTGTGCTTGTACTTCCATATTTAATTTACTATCAGAGACTTCATATTCTGTGCTCTTCATGTTCCGATCTATTTTCCCTGCCATCACACCAAGTCTAATTCCTTGATAAGCTTGGTAGTTTTCTCACTGGTCTCTGACTCTGGTCTCTCCATCTCCAGCTTTTCTCCCATTCTTGCCACATAGCACAGTCATTAAATGATTCCTCTAAATTTGTTGGTTTTATTAAGTCACTGATCTGCTCTAAAAGCAGTGGCTTATGGCTTCTCATTGCCTACAACTATACTTGTGCAAGGTACTTGGTGAGAACAGAAAAAAGAAAAAAGTTGGGGTCCAGTGCTCAAATAACTAGTAGGAGAATACTGGAAATTTTACTCTATGAGGAGGAATTTTACTCAGTGAATTCTCAGAACTGTTAAAAGGACAAAATAGGCAGTTATCCCACTTGCTTTGGCTGAAGACTTCATTCAAATGTATTTACTGTATCTCCACAGAATAATGATGTTTATGGAACACTTTGGAAAAGGCTGATTTACAACATTGTGTGATGTAGAACTTAGAAAGCCCTGCCTTTCCAGTTATGCCCATCTTGATTCATTATCTCAGCTTATTTATTTAATATTTTGTTCTATGAATACATTTTGCAATGTTCCACTCCCTTTTTTGATTATACAATTTCAAGTTCCTGGAATGTTCTCTCCCCTTCATATCTACCTATCTTTAAATTCTTACCTAATTCATTCTTCTTTATATAGGCTTTCCTAACTAGTTCAGTTACATCGTTTTCTCTCCTAAACACTGCAAACACTGCAAACACTGCACACATAGAAACTTGTATTATTTTGCTAGTGTGTTTGCTTGCATCTGAATTATGGATTAATTACCTTTAATATAACAATCATGCATAGCATTTTTACATTTCCCATAGTTGAGTTATATTAGACCTCCAATAACTTAAGAAAATCAACTGCAATATATGAATTCCTATTATGATAAGTATCAGATTAATAAGGTGATATTGTATCATTCTAATTAACATTTTTTTAAGTGTTAGCTATACTAACCAATTTCACAGGGCAAATATATGAACATGTTTATCTGAAAACTAAAATACATGAAACTATCCCAGATTACATCCTGACAATTTTCTCATGATATCTGAGGTAATTTACACATAGTATAGGCAAAGATTGTAAAAAATTTGCTTATACTGTGGTAGTGAATTTTTCCTAGTCATATAAATTTTTTTCTATCTCCTTTCTGAGAAAAAACAACTCTATATGTATGGGATATTTATGCAAACCCTGTGCAAAAATATTATTTTACAAGGACAAAATATACATAATCACAATGAAGACTGATAAATATAATAAATACAAGCTTCAAAATCAAATAAAATATTTTACATAGCTATATACACATGTTCTAAAAAATTTGTATTATGTAATAAAACTTGATCTACCAGTTGTCTTTGCAGTGGTCTTTGCAACTCACCATCCAAAACAAACTTTATTCATGAAACATATCACTTGAAACAATTTTTTGTAAGTACTGTATGCAGGATTAACAATAGACCAAGAAAAAAATGCTAATATCCCAGCATGATTACAATACAGGTATAATCTATTCAGTTTCTTAAATGGAGTATCTGTGATTTATACTCTCTAAGTCATTTTTACATCACTGATAGAAGACATCAGATTTGTAGAATATTTGGAAATCAAATGCAGATGCTGTCCACTTATTCTCAATTCCACTGTCAAATTTTAAAGAGTCATATGTTGACTGTTTGATTTGCTGATGTCTTGCCTCTATTGGAGTGAACAGAAATGACATTTAAAACTCTGAAGTAATATCTGGATCTTTGTGTCTGTTTTTTCCTGTTGTCATGCTCAGTTTTGCTTAATCCTGAAAATTTTTCAGGTATCCAACTTGCTTTTCCAATTCATCTAGACATAATTAGTTTTCCATATCCTTTTTGACACATAATTCAGGGACCACATATGCCAAGGTTGTATCACAAACCCCCCATAAATCAGTGGTTACAGTATCTCTAAAGCATTTTGTGTATGTGGCATTTACCTAATACATATTCTATTTCTCATTTAACCAATGGGAGAAGCTTGTCAAATAACAGCCCTATTTCTGAAGATATTAGCCCTTTCAAACAGCACTTCCACACCTCTTTCCAAGCTGGTCACATCCAGTAAAACTCTATTTTCATAGTGCAGTTGTACCCTGTAAGAAGGATACTTTCTAGAACTATAGATACATTCATCAATTTAGGAAGTAGAATTTCTTTCTTTTTTTTTTTTTTGATAATTGTGAAAGTGCCTCAGACACTTCTGATAAGTTTGAGGTTCAGAAATCATGACAAAGGCAGGCCTCTTCCACTTACCTGACTTCTCAGAGCCTCATCTGTAAAATGATAATATTTATACTTACATTATGTGGCTATATTTAGTATCAAACAGCTAATGCAACTAAACCATTTAGCACAGTGCCTAGTACAAAGTCAGTGCTTAATAAATGGTAGCTGTCATAGTTATTATTTCTAATAATATGGGCAATGCGATCTCAAATATGTTTTAGATTATAAATCTCAAAAGATCAGGGACTGCTTTGTTTGAATACCGAATTTCTATAAAACAGGTATTAATAAATATGAAATCTGTTTTTTTTATTAATCAACTAATATTTTACTAAGTCATTGTGGTGCTCTAGGCACCATGCTGTGTAGGATGAAATCATAAGGAGAAATCCACCCCAAAAAAATTGGAAGAGGCAGACATTAAACAATAGCACAATAATACACAAATAAATGTGATATATATATATGTCTACATAAAATATATAATATTCATATATATCCAAAGCTACTATGTATTAAATATTGATTATACATGAAGAGCTATGTTAAGTATTTCAAGCATATTACCATATTTTGGTAAAATGATCAAAATGAACAAAGGAAATTCATCCATTAATGCATCATTTGAAATTGTCAAGGTTAAAAAAAGTACAACAGGATTTTTGCTTCACATAACCTTCTAACAAGGGCCATTCACTGGATGAATGCCATTTTAGCTTGACAATCAAAAATAATTGTCTTCACATGATATATTTACATTATCTCTATATGCTATGACCTCATGTCTATGTATTTTGTATTATAAACACTACAGACCATGGCTTGAATGCCCTCGTTATTCACTACTACTCACTTAAGCCAGATAAATTTCCCTTCTTTGTTTGGGTAGATTTTTTTTTTGTATACTTGAATTTTTTTTTAATTAAAAAAAATTTGCTTTTATTAATATACAATTACATGAGCAACATTATGGTTACTAGCCTCCCCCTATTATCAAGTCCCCACCATATACCCCATTGCAGTCACTGTCCATCAGCGTAGAACAATGTTATAGAATCACTACTTGTCTTCTCTGTGTTATCCTGCCTTCCCCGTATCCCCCCACCCCACCCCCACACCCGCTACATTATGTGTGCTAATTGTAATAGCCCTTTTCCCCCTTATCCCTCCCTTCCCACCCATCTTCCCCAGTCCCTTTCCCTTTGGTATCTGTTGGTCCATTCTTGGGTTCTGTGAGTCTGCTGCTGTTGTGTTCCTTCAGTTTTTGCTTTGTTCTTATACTCCACATATGAGTGAAATCATTTGGTACTTGTCTTTCTCTGCCTGGCTTATTTCACTGAGCATAATATCCTCTAGCTCCATCCATGTTTGGGTAGTTTTTGTGGGAAACTGTTGTAAAAAAAAAATCTGTACAGCACTGATATGGTCTTACCTATTGCTACTGCTAATCTTTCAACCTAGATTGATTCTTACTCATCTAGGGTCTAAAACAGAGACCTTTCTGTGTGTCCAGAGACAAAGGTCTTCTCACTTTCAAACACAATAGAAAAGAATATTCTTGAGAATATAAGGATACTAGCCACACTGTAGCACATATTTTTAAAAATCAACTTTGTTAGAAATGTAGAAAGGTAAGTTTGGTTCTGAAAAACCTAGTCTTTAGGAAAACAAATTAAAAAGCAATGAAAAGATCAAACTAAATCTACAGTCACTTCTATAGTCCATGGACTTAACTTGCATTTGACCTAAGCAGAAATTGGAAGAGTAAAAAAATTTTTCAGAAAATTAAATGCACTACATGTAAAACTTAGTTAACATGAGATAGGCTTATCCATCAGCTGAGCAGATCTGGGTTTTACCTTATTAGTATTTTAGAAGTACAGATGAGGACTAAGGAACTTAATTTTAGATAGTACATCCTTAAAAATTCATTCTTTTAGTTTAAGTATTGTACTTTTAAGAAACTTTGGATGAGATGGTAATGTCACCAACATTTTAGGAGACATTATTTTGGGTAAAGGACCAGAGGTATAAAGTCCATAAAGCCAAGAATAGGAGAGATGACAGGAATGAGAGAAGAAAGAGAGGAAAGACAGAAGACTGGGAGCCTTATACACATTTGTCTCTAGAGTCTTTTATTCTAGAACTTTGACACACACACACACACACACACACACACACACACGCACACACGCACCCATACACATACTAATACATGTAAAATTCAGTGTGTTTAAAACTACTGGTGTCATTATTCTTTTTCTACTTATATTGTCCCAAATTTGGCCAGTGTAAGCCCTTTAAAACAGCTTTGGTATCCTTTTGACATTGCTTCATTATTATTTAACCACTTCCTTATTTTATGAAAAAAGATGTCCCAGGCTTTCCCTGAACTTCCCAGGACTCAGACTTTGAATCAACCAGTTGTTAAGATCTCTGGTTCCTTCCATTGGAGATTGCCACCGAGAAAAACAATTACAGACTAGGTATGCTCACTATTAGAGAGGAGTCACTGGTTCTCATCCCTTTCACTGGACAGCTAAAAGCTAGCTCGCTAGAGACACGTAATGTTTCCATATTGATAATTCCAATTCAAAATGATTAACACAGTTTCTTTCTCACATTCCTCATTCCATATCTCTATCTACCTTTTTCCAAAGTGAAATCTCTGGTACTTTATAGCACCAATACATTTACATGTATCTGACAATACACACAAAAATTTGATGCCCATTTCACTACTAATTACAACAAAAAACCATAATAAATAAGATTCAGATTTGTATGTAGATGTGTATATGTGATATGTCTATGACTACTGAGGGTGTTCAGTAATGAAACTGAATTCAAAGGCTACTTAAATTAGTTGGTATCATTTGATTAGAAATTAATTTTTTCTGTTTGTATTGAATGTAAGTTTTGCTTTTTCATATATTTTCATTTATTTATTAATTGGTGATATGGTTCAAAACACAAAATTATATTAAAAGTTATAGTCAGAAAAGCCTTGTTCATATTCTTGTCCCCTAATCCCTTATAAATTATCATTTAATTAGTTTCAGTTTATCCTTTTTTCCAAACAAGCTAAGCAAACACATACTCATACTATTTTCTTTTTTACTTACACAGAACATAATTTGCACTTTTTAACCTAAGCATAATGTCAAAGCAACATACCACTAAAGATGAAATCAGTGTCATTTAAAAATTTTTAAATGGAATGATCACAGAAAAGTGAATTACTAATAGAAGGTTCCATAGAGGAAAATATTTTGGAAGTGAGGAAATTTACAGGTTTCTATCATGAACAATAAAAATAAGCACAGTAAGAAAATAAAGAAAGGACAAAGGGCTTTGACTCATTTTAATATATACAACATATTTTCTAACATCTGGCTATCCCCCCAACTCTCCCTCCTTTATTCCCTCCTACTTCTCTTTTTCTCTCTCCTCCTTTCCACTCATGATTCTCTTCTTTCCAGTTTTGTTTAATGGCTGAGACTCCACTGCAGTGAACTCAATCCATTCAGTCACCTGCTTGGGCTAAAACATCTCCCCTATCTTATATTCAGAAACTATGCACACCCATCAGTGTGGTCTCTGTGCCCTTCAGAATGTGCACATTACCTTTATGTTTCCAAAGAGTTTTACAATCACATTTAATAGATGTACCTCCCAGTTTTTGGCAATAGTGACCTCATTCTACAGATGGGGTGGCAGTCATCAAGCTCCTGGATTGTAACTCCCCGAATGCAAGACCCCAGCTGTTGTTGAGCTCAGTGCGCCACTGTCTCAGTGTAGTCATTGTTGCATCATCTCTGAAAGGCAGGTCATAGTCTTTTGAACCTTCAAGAAGTCAGTTAAAATGTATAATTAACTGACCTTTTGCTACTCGTCATCCAAATCTGTACTTTCCAAAGGTTTTTGCCTTTTGGCTCTTACATAAGAAAATTATCCACAGTAATCTAAATGAAAGTGAAAAGTCAAAGTAAAATGCTAACTCCAAGGGAAAGGTTCCCAATACTCTCCTGAGATTTTTGGTAAGAGTGAAAAATTGAAATGTCTACCATACCCTCCAGAAACTCCAGTGGGCCTTGTAAGTAGATTTTTAAGAAAAAACACAGCAGTACAGAATTGACTCTGAGACTCATTATATCTATGGTTGATGAATGTAATTCTCCACAATTGGATTCTGTTTTTGAAGTACCATACCCTCCCTTTCCAAATCAGAGTGAAATCAGAGTTAGACTGAAAATGGTAGTATTTGTCTTATTTTGATTATTTTAAACTTAATGTTACATGCATTCCTTGGTCTGTTCCATATTTACATCTTCAGGCATTCTAGAAATTTTAGTCCCCAATCTTGAAAGGATAAAAGGCATAGTGAAAACAAACCCACTTGACTGCATGAGTCCTCTTTTGTGACTAACTTAATGGCTTCCATTCCCAGAAGTGCCTATTGAATTATGAAGGTGTTTCTCTTGAGCACAGTAAACAACATATTTTGCTAAGGGAGACCTTATGTTCTACCCACACCCTAGACATCAATTAAACCTCTGTGAACTTGGCTGGAAGTGGCTGCCCGAGTAAAGGCAGGCAAGCTATGAAGTAGTGATGTGGAGAGATTTTACTCTTTTCTCCTCTTTGAAGGCACCATCTATCATATTTTGTATTTTATTGGCTGTTAACAGTGCTGATGCTAGGCTGACCCAGGGTTTAAGAATGCTGCTTTGCTCACTGCCATTATACAGAGACCCAGAAGCCTCGCTGCACTCCCTGAACAGTGAGGCCTTTGTTTGCTAAAACTGCATAGCCCAACGCTGCAGAGCCTTTGAACCTTTTTCTTATTGGTGATTACGTTTGCAATTCATGCCAATGGGATTATGGAGACTTTCTCTAAATTCCTGGTAGGAAAAACAAAACCTCTTAATTTTTCCTCAACTCAGATGACAAGTCAATTTTCCTTTCTCATTTACAGTTTTTAAAATGAGCATTATGACTAGGCATTATCTTGAAAAATCTCTCTGAATCAATAAACCTGATCTAGGCATCAGAGGTCTACTCCTAGAAGGAGATGTTTCAGGAGAGCATATTCATCCAGAAACTATAGGAAGAAGAATAGTTCTATTGGAGGAGAGAAAGAAGCAAAATCTTAACACGGTTTTTACAGGAAGGTATGGCTCAGGAGTTCTGCGCACACGTATATACATAGCACAGAGACACACACAATAGTGATAGAAGTACTTCCATAGTGATGAATTCTTAAGAAGCACCAAAGCAGAACCAGGTTTTGAGGGGACAGAACTTTATATTGCTTAGGAGACTCAGTTTGAGGGGAAAAATGACAAACTTACAAATAGAAAATAAGGTATGAATACAAACATTTTTTTTCAAATAAGCAATCCCAGCAAATCAAAATATAAATAAACTGGCAGTATCACAAACATTGCAACATTCAAAAAAAATAATGGATTGTTATTAATGTTAATTATCTGTCTAACACATCTGCACTTTTGGCTGTATACCCCTTGCTCTCTTTATGCATCAATTTTAAAGTGTTTTCTTTAGAAAGAATAGAAAGTTAAACTCTGTCAAGTGTGGTTTATTGCTATCAATAAGAAGTTATTGATAGCTTAGGGAAGGTGCTTTCAGCTCCACAACTCTTTATTGATGGTGCCACATCTGTAATGTGCTCTGCAGCTGCTTGGCTAGACGGTGATTCTTGCCCTAAGGAAAGTTCTTGGAGACATCCACACTTGATTTGGGGTTGTAGTTTCCAGCGGTCCTTATAGAAAAGCTTGTTTATCTTGGCCATTCCCTACTGCCCTATTCCCTAGGACAATCCCATTCCTCCTCCACTGGGTTGATTCTTACAGGCCACTTCACATGGAACCTTAAGTGCCTTGGTCCCTCTTGCTCATATCCCTCTCCTTGGGATCAAAGGTGCTTGATGCCAACTGTGTCTTTTGAGGACGTACACGGTGATTGTTAGGGCCAAGTGGATATGGAAGTACTGGATGGCAGTCTGGAGATCGCCACCAGGGTTAGAAGGTGACCCGGAGCATGGGGCAGTGTTCTGTGCCTCTGACACAGGGCTGGCTTGTGCTCCCTGTTGTCCCCCGCCCCACATCCCTGGAGTAGAGTACACTAGCCTTAGAAGATGCCTAAGTGAAGGGCCCTGAAACTTCAGCTTCATTAGCTTCATGGTAAATTTCCTTCTAGTAAAATTACATATAAGGCTTTACATGCTGTCTAATAGTAAAACCTGTACTTTTAAAAATCCTACGGTGTATTAGACGTTGTACTACTGGAACTCATGCTTCTTGCTGTTTGGTGGCCATTCCAATACAACACAAAAACATGCTCTTTATTGGAGGCATTTTGACATAGCGAACACTTGCTAGATAATTTCTTTTTGAAAACTGCCCTTATAGCTAGAGTTGTAATTATTAATGAAATCAGCAATGTGAACTGTGAATGAAAACTGATTTCCCAAGGTACTGGTAGATTTTTGATCTGGGATTAAAACTTCTCCTAGTAAAGAGGAGAATGAAACAGTTTATCAATAATAAATTAGGAAATAAATTACAAGATAAACCAAGAGACAAACTAGAAAGAAGTATGATTTCCCTGAGAGAATAGTCTTCATTTCTACAAATGTGCGAGATTCGAGGGAAGGCAATAATCGTTGACTGAGAGTCATGAAATCACATTTCGTGGCCTTCCTTTCATATAGAGTCTATTGGCCTATAGGTAGACTCCCTTTTTCATCCTACTGTGAGCACAAGTTAGGTCATTCAAAAAAAAAGATGATCCTACATCTTGGTATTCATACTTATGTATAATCCTCTCCCCTTCAGTGAATTTAGGGTCTTCAGTAAACTGTCTGGACATAATATATGAGCAATGTTACCTCTGAGTTTAGTGTCCATTTTCTGTCAATGTCACCTACTGAACTCTTTCTTCATTTTTTTGTGACATCAAGTTTTTTGGCTGCTTCCTTTTTTTCAGTTCTATAAAAACAGCTGCATGCTCACCAATATTTTAAATTCTCTTCTCTGCTTTGTTAAATCCTAATCCTGATGTCAGGCTTCTTACATTAGCAGAGGAAATAATAATGTCATCCTGATTGACATTCTACATAGATATGACTTCTAATCTTGGCTGAACCTTAAAAACTCATTGATATACTTTTTCTTAACAAGTGCATTAGTGCCTTTTGTAGGAAAATAAATGTAGGATAAGCCCAATAACACAAAGACAAAAAACCCTAAAAAATAAATATTTAACTATGAACACTTCCTGGTATGATATAGACTTGTTTCCTTATGCCATGCCATCCATGTACTTACTCTTTACCCTTCCCAAAACTTAAAGTGTTTAAAAAATATAGTCATCCTATAGTTTGGAGCTGTTATAGTCTGACAAATTTGTCATTCTAAAAACACAAATTTATGACCAATCTTTAGGAACGGAGTCACTGTATTAATCTATGAATCTGTATAATGGAGGCATTGGAAAGAAAGCATCCATTCATCTGTAGCCTTATCTTTGTGCTTCTTGTTTGCTGTTTCAGTTGCAAACCTTTAAGTGACCTTAAACAAGCCCAGGTAATCATTGCCAGCAACATTCAATCCTGGATCCATCTTTCTGCCTCCCACTTGAGGACATGCGGCAGAGCGACAGACGTGGCTCTGCCCGCGGGAAATTAGCAACGGAGCTAGACAGAGTATCATGTGTAGTTAGTCATGCTGTCACTTTCTCTGGCACCTTTCCTAAGCTAACCCATTTTCTGTTGATTGAGATCTCATCCCTCAGTGGTTTCTGAGACAGTGTCTTCAAAAATTAATCTCTCTTTCACTATCAGTCGCCTTCTTTTCTATGGCTCCTTCCAAGTCACTTACAAGCACAGGGAATTTCCCTTCAAGCTGGCACCTCCCTTTCTCTTGCGAGTATTCGTTTCACTTTTTTTTTTTTTACCACCCAATAAAGTGTATTGCATAGAATTTCAGGTTGTTTGTAGACTGTCAGTTTTAAAATTTTGATTTCACAATCTAGCTGCTGTATAGATTCTTTGCTAAATATGCTCGGTTGCTGGTACTTTTAAATTTCCGAAGCCGGTGACTTGACGTTTCTGACAGGGACCCACAACGTCTCTTTGGGGCTCTTGCCCAGCGACCTGGCTCTGCTTGGAGATATTTCTTCTGCTTGCTCTCAAGCCACTACTACTTTTCTTTGTTGCCCTTTTACTTCTCTCAGTGAGATGTTTACTTGCCGGCTCTTCTCTCTCTACCTGCCGTGAGTTATAGGTTCACATCAAATATCCAATAAGGGAGTTTCAAAAAGCTTACTTTTCAAGAAGTTACAAATTTGTCTCTAACCACCATTTCAAATTGGAGATATTTTTTATATACATTGGCTTTTCAAATTCTCTTGAAATCTGGGAGCTCTGCCAATTCTGGGATCCCACTGATGAATGCAAGCGCCCCAAATGAGCAGGGGCGGTATCATGGGGACACCTCGTCACCCACCACTCCCCTGGCCCACTTCACGCCTTTCATTGCCCCGGGAACGACTCAACTGAACAACCCTTTTCTACATTCCCTGATGTATGACTTCAGAAGTTCATTTCTACTTAGAGGATTCATGAAAGCTAAACGATAAATACAAATTCCCCCCTTCCCAAAATGACAGCGTTTAATTAAAACTTTTCTCAGTTCCCTTTGCCAGCATGCACAGCCTCATTCTTCTGCCTTACATGACCATTAGGCCTCTGCCAGGGTTCATTATGATCAGCTGCTCATCTTTAAAAGGAACATTTTAAAAGCATATCTATTTTCCCTGGGGTTTTATATTACAGTCTAGTTCAAATCCCCCACAGATTTTTACTTCAAAATGTGTATCATTTAGGTTACAAGTCTCAAATTGGAACCCGGAAGAACTGGGGCCTATATTCTCGATGTGAAAAGTCTTCCTTTGCTTCTGTATTGATTGAACTTGCACTTCCTCTTTCTAGAAACTTGGATTTGAATGGTTTTGAACACTTTGGTTCCCCCCCAGAGGTTTTTGATGCTTTTGGCTTGAAACAGATGATATGACTCTTGTTTGTGCAAAACCAAGTGCCAACTGTATTTCTGAAAATTCCTAATTCTAACTCATTCAGTTAAAGCGTATTCTTCAAGAAAATTTAATATTTTAACAAATGAATGGCTGCGTAGGGCCACGGTGGAGCAGCAGCTACCATGGAGGTCAACACGTGCCTGACTGACGGCAGAGTACACAAGCTGACTCCAGCTCCGCGGCCCTGGGACTCAGGGCAGGTTACTGGGCCCCTCGGTGCCTCTGCTTCCATAATGAAAAATGGGGATTACAGTAACATCCACTTCATAGTCTTGTTTTGAGGATTAAATGAGCTCGTATTCTTAAAGTGCTTAGAATTCTGTGTACCTAGTACATAATAAGTTCTATATGAACATCTGTCAACCAACTTAAAAAAATGTCTTGAAATATTCTATTTATGCAATTAATATTGAGCACACAATCAAGAACCAAAGTAAATTAGATAATTTAATTTCCTTGTTTTTCAAGACTACAGGCATCAGAATTACAGTTTAATTATATCCTCATGTTATTCCTCAGAAGAGATACTTGTACCAAAAGATCTATTTGAATTAGCTGTTACCACATGATATCTCAAGATACTAAAATCCACATTTAAAAGAATAGTATTTTAAATTAATGTTAATAAAATCTAAAATGATTTCTCCTTATATTTAAAATTTTTGGTGAGATATTGCTGCTGTTATATATAGTCAATCATTTTTTTAATTAAGATCCAAAACCTAATAACAAATTTATATCTGCTTTCTTCTGGTCATAGAAGAAATTATATTTTCCCTCAGGACTTAACAACTTCCACCTTGATTTTTCAGAGGAAATAAAATAGAAAACAAATGACTAATAAGTAAATGGAAATCATATTAAATAATTAATCAAAATCATTATTAGTTTAAATATACTTTCTTATGTTTGGGTCAGCATCAGTTGTATTTATAATATTTGAATGTCATTATTCAACTTACTGACTTTTACATAGGGAAATGTACATATACTTATAAGTTGCATTCACACCAGATTTATTCACTTTTGGTGCTTTGTGAGTTTTATAGCTTGGTAGTTACAACCTGAAATAGAGTATATCTTTCAGATAGTTATTTTGTTCATGAATCAATACAGATTTTTGAGACTTGCATATTGCATGAAGTATTTTGTGATACTAATATCCTCATCTGCTTTTTGTGATTATTTGGAACAAGTTTTCATTTTCAGGTCTTACTATAGAGAGGAAATGGGCTCTTCCTCTTGAAGAGAACTCCCATCTGATATCTGTCTTGCAGAAAAAAAGCTGTTTTAAACCAAATCCATTGAGATCCAGTGATAAGATCCTCTTTCGTGTCACTGGGGCCTGTTCTACAGAAGGTAATATTAAAGGTTAGGTTTCATTCTGCTTGAGTGGAATTTCTTAACCAGGAAAACACGAGCAAAGACAGCCTGTAGAGATTTGACATGACAACCATTCTCATTTTATTGAAGTACCGCACAGACTACAGATGTCCATTTATAGCTTATTTGAAAATCTTTAACATTCTTTGAAGCTTTTAAAAGTATATTTCCTGGAGGAAAACTTCTTTAAGCTACCAAAAGCTTTTCACCATTTTTATAGCTTCAGGTATAACTGCACATTATCTTATTTCTTATTTTAGTGGAAAGTCATCAAATGCATCCGCGTCTTACTTATGACCAAACCCAAAGTCTTAATTCTTTGCTAATGAACATGTATTTCACTACAAACATAATAATTAGTTGAGAGACTCAGATGTTTATAAAATGGATAACTTACTCTTCATTTGCATTATTATTACTACATTTAAACTTCCGTAAGGCTTTCCTTTCCAAAGATTCAGTTTCTACACATATTGTGAATAAAACCTCTGAGCTGACAAGAGCTGAAATTGTAGTTTACTTAGGCTGGTTATTTTTTTTATTTTTAACCCTCTCATAGTACAATAAAAGACCTTAAATGCAGCTTAAGCTGTTCTATCATTTAATAGGCTAGTAGATTTTTTGAATCACAATACTGTATGCTTGAAAAGGGGAAATCAGACCAAAAAGGAATAATAAAAAAAGACAATATTCTGTTTCATCCTTGCAAAATGAATTATTTTGGTTAAGATTCTATACATTCATGTTTCTAATAAAATTCACCTTTCAGCTCAGTTAGAAAAAAATGACCACCAACACAATAAGAGATGTTATTTCTGAGTATGTATGATATACCAGGAACTTCGCTAAATGTTTTACATGCATTACCCAATATGTTCACAACTGCCCTCTGCTGTAGCCACTGCTATATTATCATTCTGAAGGGAATTCCCACTAATGGAACATATCTGCAAATATAATTTTGGTTCCTTATTTTTGCTGTTACCTGCAAAAACACCAAAGAGAGTTGACAACTGTCTCTCATCAGAAAGTGTTTCCCAATAGTAAGAGTCACAGAAGATGGCTTAAAATAAAGAAAACCAATATTAACAATTGAATGGTCAGACAAATATTGATCAAGCTATTATTTATTGCCCACTGTTAACTCTGGACACTGGAAGTATACCAGAGAGCAGATTAAAGCAGTACTTCTCAGAATTTAGTGTACGTAAAATTACACGGCAACCTTGTTAAAACACAGATTCCTGAGTCTAATACAGAAAGTCTCCTCCTGCAGGTCTGGAGTGGAGTCTGCATGATACTGATGTTGTTCTCTGGACCATCCACTCAGCAGCAGAAGATACCGTACCTCTTCTCCAGGTGCTTACATTCTGGTGGGCTTTTAGCTATTAATAATAATACAATTTTAATCACTACTTCCCTGTATTACATATGTAATCTTCATTTAGCCCTTACAATGGCCACAATACTATAACACAGACCTATCATTATCACTAGAAACATGAAGAAACTCTTGATTTAGTAAATGAAATATCTACCCCTAGTTAAAACAACTGGAGGCAGATCGAGAGTTTAAACCTAGGTTTTTCTCTCAAGCAAATATCACAGACATTGCTTTATTCTCTGCCACATTGTATGCCATCCAAATATTTTTATGTCAAAAGCCAAAAAACCTTCTGCAGTTTGCAATGTCCAACAAACATTACTAGAATCAAAAGGTTGGTGGTTGAAAAACTTATTATCAGCTTATGACATGATAAATCATCAAACCATTTAATGTTTAGGAAAATTTATATTACATATGTTTAATGTTTAGGAAAATTTATATTCTGTACTTGTGTTTGAAATTCAACCTCATCTTTAACTTGGGATATAAATTTGATTTTTGATAGAATCCAGACAGGAGTACCACCTTTTTGAATAAGCCCACCTGCCATCACAGAGAGACCTAGGTGTCATTTTACCTAGGCTACAAGCATTCTCCAGAGGACCCGTCAGCAAGCCACAAGCCCACCTTTTCCCTGACTCCCCCCCTCAAAGAGCCTGCCAAAAAGCCTGGCCATAAAAAGCCTCTTAGCCTGTGAGAGACAACTTCTTTGTTCTGCTGGCCAGAACAGAGGGGACCCTCTCAGGTTTAGCAATAAACCTGCTTAGACTGTTGAGTTCGCATCCCCTCTTTTCCTTTCAATTTGTAACTTTAATTATTCAATAGGAAGTTGCAAATTTCCAGGAATTAAAAAAATCACTATCATTCTCAGCTGGAGAACAATTTGAAATGTTTCCTTTAGAATATGAAGGTCTTAGGGGCACAACAGCTGCTTTTAATTTTTGTAACCCAGTACCTATTCTGTTATGTGTTGAATGTTCTGTAAATGTTGACTGGGCGAGCAAACCAAATCAGAGCATATGAGCTTCCCATGGACTACAGCCTTCTCACAAATCTGCTTCAGTAGAAGCTATTTATCTAAATTAACTCTTAAAACAATTTTGCAAAAATACAGATTTCAAACATACATTGCTAACATACTGTTTTGTTAATACAAACTCTTTTTTGTTTCTTTAAGAAAATACTAGTGAATTCATAGGTAGCATCAGTAACATGAGGCACAGCAGTTGCTAAAGTAAGTTTTTTCATGAATAACAGAATAAACAGGCTCATAAAACCCATATAAATTGTCACTTCTCAAGTTTATGGTTGCCCTGGGGCTGAGGCAATTAAAGCTTGAGTTTTAAGGAAAAATTGTCAAGATACTTTCAACTTAGTATATATTAACCTAATAGAAACTTATTTTTTTATAGATTTTTGTGTGTATTTCTAATGAGTTTATCCTGTTTTGCAATGCATTATTATACAAGGAAATTGAGAACCTTCTGTTTAAATAACAAATCACCCAGCATCCTACGCATCCATTGCTTTGAGCTACCTAAGTGTTTCTGAATTAGAAATTAAAGCCTCTTTGTACCCCAACTCTGTAGCAGAAGGATGGGGATATCCTTCGAGTATGGAGTCATTATTTCCTTATTTTGTACTTCTTATGAAATCCAAGGAAAACAATATGGGTAGGCTTTCACCAAGATATCTCTTTTATTAGTTGCAATCACTTTATTTTATTGGTGAATTAGTGAAAAAAGAAGTCTCTAAATGTACTTCAGTAAACTGAGCTAACCACATAAAATATTTTAAATTCTCCTTTTCTAGTTTTGAACTTTTAATATTCACTGACTTCATATTTTTTTTCTGCTTCTCTAAGAAGAAATGCAGAGGAGCCGTCCATCTTAGATGTTAGTAGGTGCTACCTATCATTGAACCACCTTGGACTTCCAAATCATGGAATCATTGCATGAAGAAGGAGTGCCTACAAAAAAGAATGTATGTGAGAGTCAAAAGTGTCAAAACTTTTCTGAAACCAGTTTTCTTGATTTTGTCTCTCTAGAGGGAGAGAGTTCTACCCTAATATTCTTCACTGTAGTTTTTTTCTAGTAAAACTATACACATTTTAGATATTATCCTTACAATTCAAGCACAACCCTTCCAGAATATTCATTCTGCTTTTTTACTGGTCAGTGAGAGTTTATTTACTGGAAATTGATCATATGCATTTTATTTGAAAAAAAACAATTGACGTTTATTATAGCTTACATAAAAAAGTTGATGATATGCCAAGTCTTTCATAAAAAAGAACCTTTAATTATGTTAGATTTTGCATTGCTCTGAGTGTCTCCTAATCAATCATCATTAGATGATTTGAGAAAATACAGAACCATGAAAATCATATTAGCAACTGTTTTCCAAAACTTGTGTTCCCCTGTAGCATGTCCTAACCCATTTTCAAAAGTTATCTTTCCTACTTTAAAACAGTAAGCTTAAATCCCTTTCATGGTTTGAAAGGACTGAAATCTTTGTGACCTATTACAACTATGCAAACATGCAATAATTTTCTGACCTGTCCTTCAGTGATTACTGGAGCTTCGGACTGAGACACTTTGTCCTATTCAAGTGCCTGCTTTATCATTCATTAAATGCTTTGCCATCTAAGAGAGTTCATTTCCAGGGCTAATTCCAGGACTTACTGAATTCAGACACAAAAAAGAGTATTTGGGGTATGATTTACATATATGTCTTCAGAACATTTTATTACCCCTTTGGTCTACCCTCCTAAGTATTAGTTTATTCTTTGATTATTTTCTTAAAGTTTCCAGAATCTCTTTAATGAAATATCAAAGAAAAAAACTGGTTTTTCCCTAGAGTCTCAACTTTGTTTCCCTCCTTAACCCAATTTCTTCCCAACCTTCCTTCTGAATTAACTGATCATTTACATGTATAATGATATATTTACTTTGCCAAAGGCTCTTTACCAAGTAGCTTGCACATTTCACAGGTGAAGGACTTGTTCCTTTATTTGGTAACATGATTTGCTCCCTGGATATACTGTCTTCTTAATAAGCCACTTAAGAATTCTACATTTATGCTCAAACAATTTTCTATTGCTACTTTGATACAGACATCACCATGTCAAAAAGTGAACGACTTTAATGTTTAGGTTGTCAATAATCTATTTGATTTTCAGCTGTTTTGAAGTTAACATTTGTTTGACATTAGCTCCTCTACTTAAATAGTTACTTGATGATCACACATAGGCATTATCATTTGTATACTCAAGGGGCTTTCTAGATTAAAGTAGAAGCTCTTTTTAACTAATTTCTCTTAGAAGATAGTTGAGCAATTTGTTAGAGATTTATGTGTGCCATACATATGCATGTTCGGAATGTGTGTGTATAGGAAAGTGGTTCACAACAGAAAGGTTAAGGATCTGTAATATATGTTTTTAATTACTTTTAATCATCCAACTTCCATTTGTCTGCTTAACAATAAACAGCATCCTAGTTTTCTTCTAATGAATTAACTCTCAACTGTGTGCAGTTAAAGTGGGATTGAAAATTCCCACTTGGATGTCTGAGGCTTCCTTCTACTACATTTTTCCATTCAACAGCTTGATAATGAAGACTACTCAGTAGGATTCTGTCACCCAGAAACTTGGATCTTGAACTAGGTACTGTGAAGAGGAAATAAATGATGGAATTAATTCATTCTAATTGAGTCAGTCCAGATGCTCACTCAGTCCCTGTTATTATTATTAGTGCTGATTTTTGATATTTTCTAAATACAGTTAGGTTTTTCTTCAAGCCTATGCACATGCTTCCCTGTGTCCTTCCCATTAATTATCCCTTTCTTAGTTTTGCCAGAGGCAATGTCTGTTGCCAAAGAACCCTAATGTCTACCTTGCACCATTCTCCAACATCAGCTTAGAGGAATCCTATATATAAATGAAGCAAAGGGAATTGAATGAACTCTTACATTAATTCATATTCAAAACTTTGTTTTCTAAATAAATCTCTTTCCTTTTGATATTGGGAAATTTAAAACTTATTAATGACCAAAAGTAACATGGACATGAAGTTTTCTTTCTGCACGGAGTCTGGTACAAAATATATACATAGTAAAGGCTTGTTGAGTTCACAAAAGCTTCCAGTGTTTTTTAAAAAATGGGAAAATTTTATGGTATTAATTAATTGTACTGCAGTTACTTACACCAAGAGTAACATTTCTGCTTCAAACTAGTTCAAGGAAATGGGCTATAGGCCCAGTAAAATTTTGTGGAAATATGACTTAGATGACTAGATATTTGTGGAATTTGTGATCTGCATTTGAATTTCCTTTGGTTAAATTGATCCCATTAACCAGTGGTGATAAAAAGCACTGATTAAATAAATTTCTGCTAATAATGTTGGGTATAGTCATAGTGGGATATCTAAGGGCATATTGTACAAAGAGCTGTGTTTTGCCAATGTGAAACAATTTAGGTATTACTTCAAACAAGTAGTTTATTTTAGACTTTGTTAAGTTTAAATGCCACATAATAATAATAACATTGTCATAATTTTATTTTTCTTTTAATAGATTAAAAAATTAGATGTAAAAAAGAATTACAGACAATTTTAAGAAGTATTTGAATGGCTTAAGGGAACAAGAAATAAGAATACTAATGAGAGGATAATTTCTATTACAGATAAAATTATTCCCAACATCACAAATTTGTTGATATTTGATAATATGTAAAAGAAAAAAATAAACTTCTCTTTATCATCTAACTTTTTAGTTTTATTTTAAGAATATTAAACAACAAAGTAAATATGCTGCATAATGGATAGGTCTTATGTTTCATATCTAAAGTCCTATGACTTTAAAATGCAATTTAATTTATTTTCTAACTACATCAAAAGATTTTCAATACAAACTGCATGTTATAATTTATTTTTCTGTCCCAACAGTCTCTGAAATGAGCGTTCTGCACTTTCCCACATGCATACAGTAATTAGTTGTCTGGTAGGCAATGGCCAGGGCCACAGCTCACTGGGCAGCATAATGGTTGTATCATGTAGCTCTGTCACTTTACATAATGCCACGTCTATCCTCAGAGGACAGGCAAACAGCAGATCAGTAATGAAAAGCAGGTGTCTAGATTGCCTTTAGGTCAGTGAGGAGGGGGGAAAATGAAGCTAAGCTTTCAAAATACATTCAGCCATATGCCTAATATATAAAACATGTGATCTAACAAATATTATTGCATGACAGATTTTGACTTCAAAACTGAGTCCAATTTGTATGGGACTGCATCCTACCCATAGTGGCTGTTCAAAAAATATTGAATGCAAATGACAATATTCTAGATCTAAATTACATAAAAATAACTACTTATTCCAATTAATTTGATAAATCTGAATGACCCTTACGGGCACACTGTATTATATTATGGCCTGAGTAATGCTCCCCACTCTCTATCTCCCATCTACTTTCTACATTCATTCCAAGAGTGAAATTACAATCAACTAATAGGGTAAGAAGTAGGGCTGGATGGTCGTAGAAAATTTTACACCATGAACTCTAAACCTTATTATTATGGGCAGCAAAGAGAAGAAGAGTTTTAGAGATACTACATAATAGAGACAGTGTGTTTTGGGCACTGTTATCTCAGAGTGTCACTAAACCAAGCAATGGGAGGAAGAAATAATCCCCCTCAGTCCAGCAGAATCATACATACTGTGGAAAGCTGAATGACTGACAGGAACGGTCAACTAACAATTTCTCTCAGGATACTAGGAAAGGACCGTGAAATGAAAAGAGTGAGTGACTAGCTAGTATACAGGCAGGAGAAAAAATATGGGAAATTAAATTTAATGCCTTCATTTGAATATTATGAAAATATTGAAATAATTTTAAAACAAGGCCATCATAAATTATATATAGATATATGTAAACATATTAAAATATAAATTATATGTGTACACATACACCATTCAAATGAAAAAGTAACAAACCACCATGGTTGTGATTATGCATGTTTATAACAATCAATCATTTTCCTGTGATAAGGAGAGACTGATTTTAGTTTCTCATTTAAAATTCCCATATTTTCCAAAGGTTCTATAGATGTGTAATATTTTTATAACTGGAAAAATTAGTTTTTAAAAATATATAAGAGATGTGGTGACAAACTACCAGCAATGGAAATTTTTAAAAGGAACTGCCTCTAGGGAGTGGGACTTGGAGTAGGGAAGAGAGGGGCATATGATTTATGTTTTGTATATCCCTTCTTAAAGCTGTCCTTTTGACATTTTGTTAAAGAGTGTATGCAGGAGAGAATGTGGACATTTGGATGAAAGTTTAGTAGTATCACTATTGAGAAAAACTAAAAATAAAGATAAAATCCTTTTAATTCTTTAATAAAGACACTCATCCATTTTCTCAAGGCATTCATGCTGTTCCCCTTATTTGCCATCATTTTAATAGAGTTTTATACTGATCATACTACATGCTTAATGTGCTCTGCCATGCAAACTAGATCCCAGAGATTATTTCCAAAATCAAGATTCCTGGGATGATCATTTTTTTATTTTTGAGCCTAGGTCTTCTCCTCTAGTTGATTTTTCTCACCTCCATATTAAGCATTCTGTCTCACCATATGTATCTCAAGAACCCCATATTCTGGTAGGCCAACATTAACTTGAACTAGGTCTTTATCACACCTGTTATACCCAATTCTTTGCTAAGGTGCAAGTGCACCACCACCCCAACTCCAAACACACACTGGGCGAAACAGCCATGGTCTTTGTCTACAGTGGTTTTGCCAAATGCTTTTAAAGCCTTTTTAGAGGATAAAATGTCCTTAAATTTCACTAATTAAGTTGACACTTAGTAAATTATTCAAATAATGGTGACTAATTGATGCCCCAGAAGAGGAGTCAAAATTACTGATGGAATCACACACCATAATAGACATATATAAATTTCATAACTTCTGGTTACTAATTATAATTCATTTAAAAACAGCGTTTGCCATTTGTTGCTGATTACAATATGCAAAATAGCAATTAGGCATATTATTAACATGTCATAGTTATAAAAATAAATTATATTTGATGACAATAATACTCTCTGGTCTTCTGCATTGTCTTGTATTTTCTTACTTTATGTGCTTATTTATTCATGTAGCAGAGTCTGTTCCTGATTATCATGATTGTGGTTAGTGGTCATTTGGTTTTAAGTCTTTTAAAAATTTCAACCAAGGGAAAAAAAGAGAAAGGAATAAACAAAACTTAGTGACTGTGTTTGTCTTGTTTGATGATTTTTTCCAGTAAATACAAACCATTTCAGTCAAAGCTCAAGTCTTCTGCATTTCACATGGCTAACTATATATGGTGTCATTGCTGGGTGTTAATTTCAGATGTAGGCAAGGAACCAAGATAATGGAAGAGCCTGTGAGTCATGTAGCCTTTCAAAGAGCATTAAATGACCAATAGATCTGTAAGACTGAAGGCCCAGAGTGTAGTCAGGGTGTTAGTGTCCTAGGGCTACGATAAGAAAGTATCACAAACTGGGTGCCTTAAAACAACAGAAATGTATTCTCTCACCGTTTTGGAGACCAGAAGTCTGAATCAAGGTATCAGCGAGGCCAGGTCTTTCTGAAGGCTCTAGAAGAGGATTCTTCTTTGTTTCTGCCTCACTCCTGGAGGTGGCCATCATCCCCTGGCTTGCGGTTATATCACTCCCATCTCTACTTCCGTTTTCACATGGCATTCACCCTGTGCAGCCATGCAGCTCTTCTTTTCTTATAAGGACACCTGTCATATTGGGTCAGGGCCCACCCAACTCAATGATATCTGGAAATAACCCTATTTCCAAATAAGATCACATTCACAGGTACTAGAGATAGGAATTCCCCATGACTTCTGGGGGATATACTTCAACTCATAACACTTAAATTGTTGTCTTAATCAAAAAGGAGATGGGCCAGGTATGGAAGTAACTGAGCATGTTGGCAGGAAAGAATCTGAGAATAGTTAAGTGACAGAATTATCAGGAATTAGTAACACATTCGATGATGGGATGAGATCCATTTTTCATCAGATTTTTAGAAGACCAGTGTTATTCCAGTGATGTGATTAACCAAGAATGAAGCATAGGAAGAGAGAATGATTTGAAATTGAAAAGAGGTAATGAATGAAGATGTACTCCTAACAAGTTGAATTACTAAATTCTCTCTGCTTAGGGAATCAACTCATTATGATGTGTTGAGAAGAGGAATTTTTTTAAGACATAAGATTTTAGATTATTCATAAGATTTTCGGTGCCATCTCAGATTCCCTCATCCTTCCCTACCTACTGGATAGGCTGAACTTCCACTATTAGGGCCAAACAGCCCTGGAAGTGTCAGGCTCTCCTCCTTGGCCACTGCCACTCAGCTGGCTGACCTTTGCAAGGGCAAAGCTTATGGTTTCCTTAATTACTCCCAGGCTGGAATAAAATACCATACCACAGAACACAAAATCTGCCATTGCTAAGGGCAGAAAGGAACTTCTGCTATCCAGAAGAATAAGAGAGTTAATTACCTACAGGGTAAACTTTGATTACTTGGAAATAGGAAACAGGAAGGAATCAGGGAGATAAATTCTTCTTTTCTTTTCTTGGACTGCCCCAAGTCATGATTTCTCCCTACATCCTCTTTATAGAAGTTCCCAGGTGCTAAGTGGAGGCACACGATGAGGAATCCATTGTGTTTCTTCATCATTATTTGTGAGCCAGTAGCCAGTGTAGTGATGCACCATTTTCTATCACATTACCTCTTTTTTCCTCATTGCCTCAATCCTAATTCTGGCTATTCTGGGTTTGCATTTCCCTAGTAAAACATCAGCTGTTTAAATCCTTACCTCAGAAACCACTTTCTAGTATTAACATACATAACTGTAGAATCACAGTGTCATATACTTGAAACAAATATAATGTTGTATATCAACTTATATTTCAATTTTAAAAAGTACATTAAAAAAAGACAAAAATCTACTTTCTAGAGAATCCAGTCTAAAATAGATTTATTTTAAATATTGTCTAAAACAATAGTTTTTAAACTTTCTTCTGGGTGCATGGAGTTTTGGGATCCCATCCAACTTCAAGCTGAGCTAATCTATTTATATCTGTTTCATTGATGTATCATGAAGAGTATGCCAAAAAAAAAAAGCAATACTATTGCTGGCTCCTTCATACACTTAAGTACTATTTAAATAGTTAAATGAATCAGGTAATGTGGTGGATGGTAAACAAGCACTGATAAATAAGAGTGAGAAAATCTTTGCTCACAGAGAGTTCATATTCTGGAAGAAGAGACAGACAGTAAACATATAAACAAAATAATAAGATAATTGCAGACAATAGTATGTGCTATAAGACTATAAAATAGGGTACTGTTAGAGGAAAGGCTCAGGTAATTAGACTGTGTAGTTAGGGAAGAACTAACTAACACTAAGAAACTGACATTTGACCTGAGCTAGGATGAGAAGTGACTGAAACAGTCTAGACAGAAAGATAATCAAATGTCAAAGTACTAAGGCGGCCACAAACTTGATTTTCTTGAAGAACAGAAAGATAGCCAGTTGCTGAAGCTTAATGAGGGAGCAGCGGAGTGATATGAGATGCAGTAACAATTGAAGGCATGTTCAAAATATGTAAACAATACTAACAATGGGAAGAAGCCATTAGAGGATTTATTCTGGAAAGAGTCACAATCTGGGAAGAGTCTCTTTTAAAACTACATCCTGATTTGTATGTGGAACATGAATTGAAAGGGGCATGAGTGCAAGAAGGGAGGCCAGTTAAAAGACAGTGTACTTGTCCAGGGGAGATGATAGTGATTTGGGCTAGAAACATGGCAGTAGGAATAGAGATAATGAGAAAGAGACAGATGTGGGACGTGTATTACAGGTAGAGCTGAAAAATTCCGTCTCATGGATTAGATGTTCAGGGTAAGGAAAATGATGACTTGAGCAGCTGGATGACTGGTGGGTGCCAAATCCTAACATGTAGCTTACTAGGAAGAAATCAAGAAATCTTTTTGTCTCTATTAATTTTTATTACTGGGTAAAAATTTAGCACTACTTTAGCAGCTCAAAACAACACATACACAAGATCTCACAGATTCTGTGTGTCAGTAGTTTTAAGCACAGCTTATGTGGGTTCTCTGTAAGCCTGCAGTCAAGCTGTTGGACAGGCTGCATTCTCATCTGGAGGCTTGCTTGGGGAGGAATCCACTTCCAAGCTTACTCAGAGTAAGACTTCATTCACTTGTGGCTTTGGAAGTGAAGGCCCCAGCTTCTTGCTTTTAACCAGGGGCCACCTGAGCTTGGCCAACTTGTAGAAGTCTCCTGTAGTTCCTGGAGATTGCTAGTAGTTGCTAGAATCATCTAGAATTCCTCACCACTTGGGTTTTTTCCAATATCAGTACTAATTTCAACAAAGCCAGCAAAGAGAGCATCTAGATCAACTCTTTTAAGGAGAGTGAACCAACACACCCCATCACCTTTACCATATTCTTTTGGTTAGAAGCAAGTCACAGTCCTACCCACACCCAGAGGGAGGGGATAACAAAAAGACTCAAACACCAGGAGATGGGGATCATATGGGGTTCCTTAGACTTTGTTCATTACATTGTCTATTAAATCTTAAAAGTGAACTGTCAAATTGAATTGGTGAAATTTGAAAGCAGTAGGAAGATCAACACTGGAAATATAAAAATCATCTAAACTAACCTCTTTATTTTGTCTAGAAATAATGGTTTCATAAATTCTAACTACTAGTAAGTACCAAAACTTGGTTACAAATGGACATTTCTCAACTAGCTCAGGAAACTACGACCTTTAGGAAATTGCCTTTCAGGACTGCGAAAGTACACTAACATGCTGGAAGTTGACATGTAACATAACCAACACTTTCATCATGACGTTATGTTTTAGTGACGTGAAATAAGCATCAAAAGGAAAACAAATAGCTAATAATATTTCCAAATGTTTCCCAGGAGAAACAAGGGAGCTGGAGGTCAATCAGTAAATATTGTCAGGTCATTTCCCACATCTTATATTCTTTAAAGGTTACTCTCACCTTGCTCAGCCCGTGGAGATGGCCAGGAGGAAACCAAGCCTGCTGGTTGCATACTAGTGCTTGAAGATCACTCAGAGAGAAATGGACTATACTACAGAAGAATTGATGAGAGGATTTGCCCATCTGGTATGCAGATATCTTTAGGAAAGGAATTCTAAATTCCTCAGTATTCACTCCACAGGACCACATGTAGGTGAGGGAGGGGAGTAAGACAGAAATGTCCACTGATGTTAGCTTAACTGACATTATCTTCTTGCATCTAGAGGCATCAGTTATATAGGTTTGAAAATAACTGGCAAATATTTAAAGAATACACAACTTGACAATTTTTTTAAATGAATAAACTGGTCAAAGACTTTAAAAATTAGAAATAGTATTGGGGGAGTCCATTAGTTTTATTTGTTGGTGATCATTTAGGAAGGGGGATATGGCAGTTTAAGCAGGATTCTGGGAACTGAGTTAGCTGGTTTATTGCAAATATCCAGGCAGGAGTTGATATGAGTTAGGACAAGTTTAGTAGTGGCAAAAGTGAAAAGAAAAGAATAAACACCACCAAGACTTTACAGAATAATTGGCAAGATTTATAACAAAGTGCAAGCGATAAATGAGCAATTAAATAAAACATAAATGTAAAGATATGTTTTTGTTGGTTGAATTAATTGAAGCTATCATTAACAAGAAAAATTAATATATGTCTAATATATTATTACATATTGCTTATATTCTATCATATATTATCTGCCATTCTCATGTAGTAACAAAACATGAAGGATGTTCACAAGGAGTAACTTTGGCATGTAAAAAGGCTGTATTTATTCTTCTAGAGGTAGTAGAAAGTGTATTTGGGTAAAATGGTTGAAGCTGGTGCAGTTTTGGGCAACTGAATCTATATATATTTCTTGCCTGTTTTTTGTGTTGCTAAAATAAAATAAAGTTACTATTCTGTGTCAGAGTTCCTCAGTACAGTCTTTGAGAAGAAACTTTGGTAAAAGGAACCAAATCATCTCTGAACCAATATAATTCCAGCATGTTGGTGCAACCATCAAAAATATTTTTTTCTGATGCAAATGAGTTGTGGATGATGATTTTCTATTTTCTATATTATCAAAGTCAAATCAGTTAAAGTTCACTAAACTTGATATTCGACTCTACACATTTTGTTCAACATTTCACATTCATTCCACTTGTAAGTTTTTATGCTAATTGTTCTATGTGTTTGTGGACACTGTGGTCTAAGTGGCATGGAAGTAAAGGAACCCGTGGAAGGTGGGTTCTAGGAACTTAATACTGAAAACATAGAAAACATCAGACGTCTAGAGTACTGATGGCAAGTTTACATATGGCAAGGAACTTTAGTAGGTCAGAAACATTCAGCAATCTTATGGTGTCTTTTAATGTATTTCAAATAGACAATTGGATGCCTTAGTTTGTTATAGTTTAGGTGAATTCAACTCTTTAATCAGGAATTTACACCACAAGGGTGTCAGTTAGCTCTATGTTGAAAAGGAATAAATTCTGAGAAACTCTACGAATTAGGTACTTTCTGTTACCCACCTTTAACAGATTAATTTTCTCAGGGACTGAGAGATTTGAGTTAATTATGCAAGGTTGCAGAGATAGGGGGTTGTGGCTGGCATTGGAACCTGGATAATTTAGTTCCAGAGCCTTTACCTTTATCACTAGAGAATATGACTAATGTTGATCTAGTCTCAAGATTGTGTAGCACACATTTAGTAGGAATAGGAGTGCATGTGTCTTATTGCTGTGGTTTAGATGGAGTGGAAATGCCTTCTATTTACACCCTTATTCAAATTTTGGCAACACTCTCAAGAGTTGTGTGACTTGGGACAAGTTGCTAATGTCTCTGAGATATTTCCAAATCTACAATATATAGCTAGAACCACAACTTTGAGAGAATTGATAATGCGATGTTTAAATGTGATAAAACGTGTAACATGTTTAGTATACAGTTACATTAAGAATTTGGAAATTCAGAATTACTTTTTGTCCATTATCCGGAAAGATTCATTTGTCCAAAGGCTGATACTAACCTTTAATTATCAAATGCATCTTACATAAGTCCACTTACTGGCGCAGGTTCTCACAGCTGACTTTTCTTTTGGTAGTGGAAGTGTCTGACTTAAACTTTGATTGCTGAGGCATCCACTTCAGAGATGGTCACGTCAAGTATTCACCTTGCCGGCCACAGACTAGATAAAGAGCCAGGCTACCCTAGAGCACAAGCGTATGTGCAGCCCACCTCCATCACCCCACCAAAGCTCCTTTGGTTTAGAGATCTTAGTTGGTTTTGATAATTGATCATTTGGGCCTTTTGTTTTTTCTCTCCCCACTTTAAATTCTGTTCTCACATTTTAAAAGCACCCAAACACTCAACACCAATCAAACATAACCCCAGGTCTGAGTGCTCTCTCTCTCTCTCCCTTGACTTTGATGTGTGGCCTGAGCTATGCCATATAATTTCCAGGACCTGTAAATAATGAACCTTTTTTTCCCCCGAAGTTTCCTGATGGTCATTGCTAAAGGCATCAGGTAATCGTCTTAAGAACCATCAGAGCCAGTCCAGACACAACACTGGTTTTCTATAGCCTGACACACAGGCACGTATCACTCTACCTTGGTGATATCCCAGGACTGATCCTCCCTTTATCAAAAACTCACCTGTACTGTGCATTCCATTTTCTATTAGCATGATGCATTTCAGGTGAGAAATGTGACTGACAAATATTCATTAATTGTTAATTGTTAAATACTTGCTAAATATAAAATAGGTCACATACATAGCCAACTAATTTACATATCACAAAGTTTCTTCTTCATATCCACTTTTTCTACTCCCAAATACTTAATGGGAATATGTTTTTAAAACAAAATTATAAACCTCCAGTCTTTGAAGATAGCTAGTCCATTTAAAAATATATGTGCTATTTTAAATTATTGGCATGTATTAATCCAGTTAGCTATTGAGTATGTATTTATAGAGGACTTTCTAAGATGCCAGGTTCTCTGCCCAGTAAGCACTCAGAATTCAGTAGTAAATAGAGCTTATTTGACCCATGCTTTTGAGATAGAGCAGGGAAATGGGCAAGGCCCATGCCATTGTGATTTCTACTTAGCCTGGGAAAAAGGCTTGGCTTACTCTTTAACTTAACCTATATGCTGTTCTTCCTCTTCTTCCAGCCCCTTAATCAATCAAGTAACTTTGTAACCAGGTCAAGTGATAGACCTCCAGCATATAAATGAACCTATGAGGGTAAAGAATGCTGAGATCGGAATCAAAGCAGTCAGCTAAATAACCCTATTCTTAAGACAAAACTTCAAAGGAATCTGTCACCTACAAACATCACGCCTTAAACTGACCCCAACCCAAAAGGCCCTATAAAACCCCGAACCCCAAACTCTTATGCACACCTCCTCTCTGGGGTCACCCACACTCCCATCTGAGTGTGTATTGTCTTATCAAATAAACTTTCTTGTTGCATAAACCTATTGCACTTGTTTGTGAATTCTTTTACATGATAAACACAAGAATTCTGGAACCTCTACCTCCAGTGGAAAGTGTCTTTGTTGTTTTGCTATTTCATTCATCTTTCTACTCTAATCCTTTCTCTCTCCCTGTTTTATTTCAGACCAGTGGCAGAAAGTCTCAGAACATAATCTCACTCCATTCAGTGTCCTGTGGCTTCCCCAAATTCTGGGGTAGTAGGAACATAATTCCTGAGGATTTTACATTTAAACTAGACTTGCAGTACGACTAAGAGTTGACAAGATGAAGAATGAGGGAAAACCTTTTCTACAATGTTTCAAAGGTAGGAGACTGACATCAAAATGGTGTAATTGTAGGAAAAGGTCTTTATCACTGCCGATAACTTGGGAAATTTTAAAATTATGAGTCAGAAATTTTGGAAAATTTCTACCAAATATAATATGGACCTTGTGATTTTCTGTGTGTGAAATGAAAGTTTATTTGGTAAAAGAGGAAAGGAACCAAGGCTAACACTTGGAGTTGGGGATGAAGGTTAAATTCAAGGCAAATGGGAGAAGGGAGGATTTTGATCTACTCAACTGGGCTCAGGTTCCACTTTAGGACTTTTGACTTCTAGGTACTATAAGAAGCATTTTAAATAAGCAATAGCCTTGGCAAACTAGCACTTTTAAAAGCCAGCTCTAGAAAGGGTAGCTGTTCTAGTAACTATGGACTGACACAGCAAGGAAGGAGAATTAACTTTTAGAAAAAGAAGTAAAAATCCCCACAAAGACTGCTGCTGCTTATCATTCTGTCTTCTATTTGCCAAGTACTACTGAGTATCTAATTTGGCAAAGTAAAGCTATAGTAAATGTGATATGTTCCCTTGTTCCTTTGTCTGGGCTTGAAACATATTAACAAGTACCTTTGCAATCTCTGACAAAACATGCCTCAACTTCTAATCCTGGTCATACACACATCTTCTTCTCTAAAGATGAACAAACAGACAAGATCAATAAATATATAAAAAGGTGATGGGATTATGGTTGAGTTTTCTTTTTCTTTTTATGTTTTGCCCAGTTTTAAAAAAATCTACGTTAATATGTATTACTATTTCAAAAGAATGAAAATACTATATTCATAAAAAGGTCCCTTTATACCTGTAACAGATTTAACTATTGAAATTCACTAACATTTGCAGGTATATTTTTCCTCTAAAAATTATTACTGAGTGTCTACCAGGTTCTAGTATATACCAGTTACTTCTAGGAGAGAGTCGATTTCAGAACATACAGGGTAATCTTTAGGATTAAGTTTGCCTATAATGAAACAAAGTAAGAGTGATTTTGGAAAGACAGATGTTCATTTCTCTATCACATTTTATTTTTCTACTATATAAAATGAATTTGTAATTAAGCAACCCAGGGTTTTTTATGACATCTCCACTGGGACTCCTGCAGTTCACTGATCTGCAACGACTCAACTTCATGATTAAAATAGTTGCTAAAGCACCAGTCATTATATCAAAACTCTAAGCAAATAGGATGGGGGAAGAGAATAAAAAAGGTTTTGTCTTCTTCCTCTAAGAGTAATTCCTGATAGTGTCATATGACACTTTCACAAACAATTCACTGGCCATTTTTAACAATAACAAAGGCTGAAAACTTTAGCTTAAAATACACCCAGTTAAAAATCAGGTTTTTTCTTACCAAGATGGAAAAGAATATCGAGAAGAAACTAACAGCTTGCCACACACCATCAACTATATCACTGTGTCTGCTATATAAAAGCACAGAGCCTAATAAAGTTTTCATATATTTTCTATATTAAAGGAATACAATACAAATGTTAATAGAATTAACATTTGCTGAGCGCCCTCTACATGTCAGACACTTGCATCTTAGTTAATATGTATATTATCTTGTGAAATACATGGCATTCTCTTTTTATGTAAAACCAAAAGGTGAATGTGTAATTGAAGGCCATTCTTGCTTCTTCCAGAGTCTGTGAGTTTAATCTCTGTGGTATACTACTCCCTAAAGGGGTTTACTGTTGCTACTGATCTAAAATAACTCAGAACCAGCAATTGATGAGAGTGGAATCATGCTGATGCATTTTTCTGTGCTTAGAAAGCAGAATATGGGTTTATCAGCTTCTTTTTGGGTAGTCCTCAGTTCCTACTTCATTTTGGTGGATCAATTTGAAAAGTTGACTCATGCAGAACCTACAAAGAGCTAGGATTAGAAAATCATTGAAGACAACTTGCGAATTTTTTATATACCAGTCTGTATACTGGTAGAAAGGACCCCCCTGCCAGAATAGTTTCTCTCAGTTCGAGCTGCATAATCTGGTTAAACTTTCACTTCATCAAAATGTTGCAGAAAGGCTGAGCATGCAAAACTAACTCTACTTAGGAGAACAAACCCTTTAAAGCTGCACACTCATAGCCATCAGATGAGTAAAATATAATGTTCATTCTCTGTTTCATTATGTGGAATTCAATTTTAGGTTAATGCCTACCCGCAGCTTAGAAGAAATTAAAATAAAAAGGAAAGTTTTATTCCCTTAGGTCATGTATCAGATGGCCTTTATCTAGGGAAGCCTTTACTTTCTCCACACTCTTTCGGTGCAAGGCGACTCTCTTAAATTCTTCACAACTGACTGCACACCCAGCAGACACCTGCCATTTGGCACCCGAATATTCAAAATACTAGCTTTTCTACACTGTCCTCCACATTTCAATGACATACGAATAAAGAGACCAATACGTTTCTATTCACCTCTTCTCCAAGGTATAAAAATACATTCCAACTAGAGTCAATGGCATATATCAAGTCATATGTTTAAGTGCACATGGCCTATGGGAAAAAATTGATTGTTCACATAAAGTAAAATTCTTATCTTCCACAGCTACTTGTATGATTAAATTTAAGCAGTCCTTTTAAGCAAAACTTTCAAGTTTTTACTCCTATAGGTACAGCTTTTTATTTATATGAGGTTTAAGGCAACAGCTTTTAAGTATCAGCTTTGCTCCTAGAGTACGAATGACTACCCCAAGGTATTGTGGGAGGAAGCAGGTGGGGTCCTCATCCTCGTCCTTATCGTGGGGGACATAACAAGCCAATGGGATGGTTTCAATATGAACATCAGCACACTGTAAAACAAAACAAAAAGAAAAGAAAAGGTGAGATAGCTATAATTTATTTAGGCAAGCAGAGCTAAAATATTAAAACAAATACAACAGAATTGCAACTCTACATAACTAGAGATGTGAGAAGACTGAAGGGTTGGGGTGGCTCTAGTTTACTGGTGGTGTTAAAAAACTAAAATCAACTGAGTACATTTTAAAAATCTTCCAGACTTTATTCAGTGATTCATGAATTGGGCAGCATCTCATCTAGCAAATAGAAAGGAGCTCTGAAGACCTGTATAAAATGAAAGACTCTTATAGTCAGAGAGAAAGTACTAGCAAAGAGTGGATTGTTTCAGGCAAAGTCACCTTCCTTTGGGGAATGACATGGGTCTGTCAAGCCAGTGACCTCACCAGTGCTGACCAGGTCAATCCAGATTGACTACTTAAGATTCCACTCCTGGGAAAGGCTGGAACTGTAATTAAGTTCAGTATTAAGTTTTCGTTTGGTAATGTGGGCTTAGCACAAGTGAGTCCATTTTGGTACTGTTATCTCTTAACATGGGATTGACTAACTTATAATTAATACCATGTTTGCATATTGTTAAGTACATGACAACTGTAGTGCCGAGTCATCTGATAGTGATTGTCTGGGCAAACTGAAGATGTATGAGTCTTGATCTGTCATTGTGCTGATTGAATTGAAACTCAAAGACACTGATTGAATTGGAATACAATGACTGTACCATGAGTGGTTTATTTTGTTCATAAACAGATATAACTCAATTCTTCAGAATTCATGAGCATTCTCCCTGGATCTCTTTTTGATTTGTATCACCAAGACGTTTTGTAAGACAATGTATTTTTACCCTGAACAGGACATTAAGAGACCCCCGCATACCCAGTACAGATGAAATGTATTTTTGGGGGAGATAAGCAGGCTCCTGGCCTCCTGCCTGACGATGTGCTTACTCATTTCAGAGACACAGAGGCTACGAAAGCTAGTTAGGAATTCACTTTTTCTTTTTCCTCAGACAATTCACTTGTTCTGGGAGCATTCACGGAGACCACCTCTGGTAATTGCTTCAAACGACCAAAAGTTGCAGTTAGAACTGTTCTTAGAGTGTTTCTGGTTCCTTGTACTTACAAACATGCTTAAGGGCACTTAATGAATAACCTTTTACTGATGTACCACCCTTTCATTACCACCTGGGCTTAGAAGCAAAAGACATAAAGGTGAGAATTATTTCCTTACTGGTTCAGCCCAGCCCTTCAATAACAGTGGCACTTTGTAGATGGCATCTATCAGTGGGAGGAAAATTATACCTTAGGTCATTTTAGAGAGAGCAGACCATAAAATGAAACACTATAAAATCTTTGGGTTTATAATAGTACCATGTCATAAATCCTCCCTGTGGAGAGACAGCACTGGTGCCTGCTTTACATTTATAGTGTACATAGTGGAACAATGCGCTAAGAATATCCTAATTCAGGAATTATTCTTCCTATATTATTAAAGAAATCACTAAAATGGTTGGGCACATGGATTTTGGATCTCACTGTGAAAATCTTACAAAGAAAACACACTACACATACACACACATACTTCAATAATATGTAGCCTATTTAAAAATAAAAACAAAACAAAACAAAGCAAAACTTTTCCCAGTTTAGAGACTCCAAATCAGCTCTTTGCCTTAAGTGAGAAATAAGAAACTATTTTGTTGGTTTCATAATAAAATTCCTTTTCTTTCCTCCTTCTCTTCGTTTTTGTCTTTGCTTCTTTCTTGGTAATTGCACATGAAAGGATAGGAGGATGAGATCCTAGCAGCATGAAGATTTAAACATGCCAAGATGCGTTCTTAAGGCACTGGCAAAGAGGCTCAGCTTCATACCTTCATCAGTATGGTGTATAAATGATACAGCATGCATGGAGGCAGGAGCTGAGGTCAGGGACCCTAGAAGGTAAATGTCTAGTAATTCACAGGATGTGGACTTGGGTTCAGAAATAATTTATAAACATATCAAGAACTAGCTAATATGTACATTAGGTATAATACACTGTGCAACATTCAGGAAAATTGAGAAATACACCTAAAAATACATCGATTAACACTCCTTAAGTACTGTTAAACTACAAGGTTAATTAAGTGTTACAAGGTTAGTTAAGTGAGAAATATTTCCTATCTCAGGAATCTAAGTTACCAAGTAAGGGAAAACAGAAAGTTAGAATAAATGTTAATATTTGCATACATATCCATCAGCCTGTATTAGACTTCTGTTGTTCTTGTCCCTAGAAACTCCTGTTAAACTTAAAAGACTGTTCAAAAACTCCCTCATACACAAAACTTGCTCCTGTTTCCCCATATAGATTACTTTCTCTTTTCTATTTGTTCTCAAAACACATGGCATAATTATTTGTTTACGTGTTTTTCTCTTCCACAAAAATGTTAGTCATATTTGTATATCTGGTACCTTACGTGGTCCTTCAATAATATCTGTAATATGAATGACATATTAAATTCCATCAGTCCAGACATGTGAACTCAGTGTGTAAGAAGCAAGTGTATTCAAACTTAAGAATTATGATGAATTTCATAACCATAATATTTGAATGAATGCTTGAAATAGAAGAGAAATAACCAAACAAGTGGACGGCCATGTTTTTTCTTTTCTTTGGCATTCTCCTATCTCTCTTACACATCTTTGATAATCAGTAAAATAATTTGTTCTCCTTTTTAATTTTGGAAAAATTAGGATTTTCATCAGTAGTGTAAGTTTCAAGTATTCTTGTCATTTTCAAAGTACAGTTGTGTTGTACACACTTCTGGTATTTGAATGGATCATCAGAGAGAACCTAGTAAAGTAGGGCTGCCCTAGTATATTCTGGATCCTAGGAAAATACATCTTGCAGTGTTTATATAAACATATATCTTGAGTGAGGAAATAATGTATTAAAATGTATTAAAAAATTCATGAGTCTATGTGAGGCTTAATGATTTACCTAGTGAAGATTTGGAATAATTGGTAGGGAAAAAGTATTAGGTAATTGTTTGTTGTTCCATCAGTGCACATGAATATTCTTCGTGGCGTCCAGGTGCATATTCTCTTTGTGCTCAGATCCAGGAGCCATCTCTTCACATTCCTTCCTTTCAAATGTGTCATTACCGACTAATTTCATATCTCCCACCAGGAGGAAAAGATAGTAAATGACATACTCTTCAGAACCTGTTTGTATTGAAACAATATAGATCTTGCTACCACAGTCCCTAATGCCATTTAATCAGTGCCAGTTATATCATTACTCGTAACACTACCATCCGTTATGCTGCCCGTGGTACTGGCTTCAGCGACTCTCTCAAGGGATGTTATGGTGCTATTTTGAAGATGACCAGAAATCCAAATCTCACATAGAGTTTGCAGGAAATTATGAATGATAATGTGTTTTCTGATAATGTTAAATTTAGTGTATGGAATTTTAGAGTTGTCGAATAACACTCCTTCCAACCTTAAAATCTTGAGGCTGTGATCACTTCTTTTTTAAAATGTGATCTTTTTTCATATAACACTACCAGTCAGGAGTACAGGTAAGGCATCTGTGGGTAAGGGGACAACAGTGGTCCTATTCACATAAGAAATGCCCTTCCCTTCTCTGCCATGGCTTAAGTGTGACCCTGGAGAGCACAATCTGTATGCAAGACAAGATATTGATCAAAAGGCTCCACTGACATCATGGAACAATAGTCTGGAAGGTCATCAGAAGAAACATAAGTGACAAGACATGGAATACTGACCAACATGTGGTGTAAAGCCTAATGAGGGGTGGGTACTAATGTTGAGTTGGGTGGGGGCACAGGATAAAGGGTGCCTATGACCACCTCTACCACCCTTAGATGCTACAGATCTAAGGTAGCACTATACTTGGAACACACAGGCACATTCACTGCATGGACCCATATGGGGTTCACACTCAAGGTTATGTGGTGGTAGTTCAAAGTCTTGAACTCCTTCTTTAATTAGAGTGTTAGTCACCCCAATCAGAATACTGGCACCAGTGTCACAGCCTAATCTCATGTGATCCCATTACAGACATACTTAACCAGCCAGAGGGAGCAATTCACATGCCAGTGTCCATTCCTCGAACCAGGATCTGGTGACCTGACCAGAGGACCCTGAGATAACCCCATAATTGCAACACCTAGAGCTATCGGGTCATCTGGGTCAGAGAAGCCCCAGTAGAAAGAAATACGTAGCAAGGTCCTTGCAGACCTCAGTCTGAGCTTAGAATACTCCACCCAGTCTGGGCATGAGGTGCTTGGGATGCCCCAGCCCAGCTTTTTAGAGACACCGGGGCAGAATGTAGAAAGTTCTGAAGAAGACATTCCAAACACTAGGGGCTACCTGAAGAATAGGGGCTCTGCTTGCTGCATTGTCTACAAATTCTATATCAGCTTCAGTTTCTTGCTCATTGCAACTTCTAGCCCCATGCTTTTGTCTTTCCACAATCGCCTTTTCTGTTGCATACTATTTGAAACTCCTCTGCAACCCCAAACTCCTCTCCCACACATATATTCATGTATACCCTTGCTTTCTCTCTCATATACTATTTCTAGAGATTATGATTCCTATTTCTGGCATGTCACTGTTCATCAGTCTAACAAAAGGTGAGAAAAAAAGTAAACATATCCCATACTTGCTTGTGCCTAATTTGCTAGTCAGTCAGAGAGACAAATGGCCAAGACAAATGAGAAAAAGAGCAATTGAACTGGTTCTTATTCAGACTAATTATAGGAAAAGGAATAAAATAAAGGATCTTTGAAAGCCTTTTATTCTTCCTTTTGCTTGTGCATATGTGTGTTTGTTAGAAAGAGATAAGGCATGAAAAAAGAATAATGTACATGAAAAGAATTACAGAATGTGGATAGTTGCACTCCAGAGAAATAACTTGTTAGAATTCATATGTTTAGGGATTATTTCTCTTCAAATGGAGAAAAACGAGAACTATTCCTGTATTTAGGTTTCAAAATAAGTGAAATTTCTTACATGCAATTTCTTTTTTCCAGAAATATATGGTAGGAAAATATCAATCAACTAATATTATAGGTAAATAAGATAACACAGATCCCCCACAAAAGGTTAAGCAGCCAAACAACAAAACAGCTGATAATTAAGAGAAGGCCAGAGCAGGAAAGCTCACTCTAACTTGAAATATTAGAATCCTAATTTAAAATTGGATTTAGAGATAGCAAACCATTAGAGATTTGAGGGAACAGTCTTGATCTGATCCAGTTTCCTGAAATGAGATAGCTGACTAATGGCCACTGCAATCTGAATTAATTAATGTCAATTTGTTTTTAATAAAAAACTTCTGAAGCCCATTTTGATAATGAATGCTGTCTAGAGGAAAATCAAACAGCACTTTCTGATATATGTGGAGCCACAGCTGTACATATTTGACCCCTATTTTACACAGTTGCGCCTCATTGATTTCTTCTGTTAAATTCCTGGAGTGAACACTGAAGCAGGGCGGGAACACTCATATATCTTCCACAGAGACCCAGTCTACGAACTGTAACCCTGCAACAGGGCCAGAGCATTTCTGCCCCTCCAACACCAGCTGTCTGTCTTGATAACATATAACCCAGATGCTGTCCTTAAAAACAACTTCGAAAGTGTGACCATGGAATCAGTCTTTACAGGTACAAACAAAAATAAAAGACTGAGGCAAACCTAATATGTCACTGAGCTTCAAGTTAGAGGGCTTCAAATTTAAATCCACACAGAGTGGGCTTATTACGAAGGGAATTCCTGTATTTAGATAGAGTTCAAACTGGGGCAGGAAAGTATTAAAGACACTTGAATGCCTGTTACTATTAATTTGCAGTAAGACGTGACTTCCATTAAAAGAGAAGCTTATTGATCAGTTTCACCTTGAAATTTTTCTCAAGATTTTAGGAATAGTAGTTTACCTATTTATGTTAATTTACATATGTTAATGATGATAGTAGTGGTATAAATGAGTGATTTAAATCAATTCTATTCTATTTCATACAGTGATTTCCATATTTACTAAGAAGTAACTGCTTCAAAAAATGCAGACAAACATTTTGCATATGCTTCTCTAAATGGCTTGATAATTATAAGGCACAACTTGCCTTTAGTCTTTCTCACTCTGCTTTCAATAAAGAGTGGAGGCGTAGGGGCAAACAACAAAGAACCAAAAAAACCAGACAGCTGAGAGGCCAGAAGGCTTGGTTTGGAAACGTTGAGAAGGAAAGTGTAGGTTAGTGTAGTCATTGTTCGGGGAGCAGTGTGCCCTTAGCCACCAGTGAACGCCAGGCGGGGAATGACAACCTGGATTTGAAAAAAACACTCAGTCCCCTCAGTTGTCCATGCAAACAATTTACCTCAGTTGTCTGGGAAACAAGCAGCCAGAGTTGTCTAGGAAACAAGGCACTGCTCTTATTTTGTACTTGGTAAGACGATTACATTATAGAAGTTTGTACTGAATCTTTTCATTTTTTCAAATTTCTGGCCTTCCATTTCATTTATTTTAATATGGTTCCCATTTGCATGAAGAATTTTTAAAATGCACTGTATTTTGATACTAGACCTATTATGTTTTCAAAAAGTATATTTAATACAAAATACAGTGTTTCTTTCTCTCTGTATTGACTTCTAGTAGAATAATAGAGAAATGCTAAATATTCACATCAAATAAATTCCTGATGATGATAAAGAGTAGGGTGTGTGACTTACTCTCCATGTTTTTCCATAGTACCTGGCTCCTGGTGGGGTATCAACAAACATTTATATAATGAATAAATATATGAATGAATGAATGCTATTTATATTTAGCAATGGTTAATTAACTACTAAATTTAAAAATTAGCATCACATTTATCTTTGATTCTAAGTGTAGCAATGGTCTCCCTAATCCTGGTTGCTGTGCTCTTCCCAAACTGAAACATTGTTTCCAAATTCAGGTCACATGTCAAAATGTTGGAGTGTTTCTTTAACAAATAAAAAAGGCATTAGTATGTAATTTAGTTGAGATATTATTAAATAGCCATTAACTACCTAATAGTTTTAAAGGTAATTATTCCTTATAATCAACTAGGGAATATGTTATATAAAATATTTTCAAAAAAAGGACTTTTTGAGACCTACATTTTTGTCCTATTTATCTCATTAATTGACTGTGTAAACTTGAGAGAATTAATGTGTCCCAAATTCCTTAACTATCAAATGAAGAAAGTATTATTTAAGCTCTAATGTTCACAGGGTCAGGAAAAATATAAGAAAACACTTAAAAATGCATTAAGAAACATCTAATGTAAGTACAGAAAAATGTGCTCAAACAGTTGATAAAAATATAAAATATCTTAATTTTTGTAAAGGATAAATTGGCAAAACATTAACAACCTTAAAAATATATTATTTTGCAAACAATTCCACTTCCAGGAATATATTCTTAGAAATATAGTAAAGGCATGTCATATATAAATATATGTGTGTGTGTGTATATATATATATATATATTACACTAATAAAGATAAAATTTAGAAATATTAATTAGAAACATTTCTAAATGTTTAACAATAGGAGTTTGGTTAAATACAAATATTTGTCTGCATATGTATGATGAAATGCTGTATAGTCATTAACAAAAGGTGCTCAAAGAACATTTTACAAAACAAAAAATATATATAAAACATTAAGCATCTATGGTGCCACTCATATAAAATGGACTACCGATATATCCTTAGTGGTGCATTAACTCCACCGTCATTGTCTTACTTAAATATTATAACTCTATGAGGCAAAGATTTTAACCTTGAATTACAGATGAGGGAACTGAGGCTTACAGAAGTGAAAGATAATAAATAACAACTTAATAAATAACAGAGCTGAGACTTGAACTTGATGGGTCTGATTCCAGGGCTTAGATTCTTAAACTCAGCTTTTTTGGTCAGATTCTCTTCCTGAGCTAAATATAGCAAACAAAAGAGGGGTTGTTTTGTTTATTGGATGGTTTTGGTTCGGGCCTTTATGGTGTTGGTCCATACATTTTTTAATGGGATTTGTTGCAAACATCTATGGACATGAAAATACAGTTCCCCGTTTCTCTTAAAAATGGAAAGTTCTATGAACACTTCATTACCACGTGGCCTCTGCCTCATAGGTATTATGAGTTTTTCCTTTTAAATAGTGATTTAATTCCACAATTTGCCATACTTAGTCTTAGACACTGCTTGAGGTTCTATGCCTAGAAACTTTCGGTATTTATTTGTCATCTCTTTCTATATAAGTACTGATAGAAAAAAAACCTGGAAAGATGTACATATCAAAATAGGTGGTAAAAGTATGGAAAATTTATGTTTTCTTAGCTCTTTTGTGTGAGTGTGCATGCTTTTGAAATTACCTACAGTGAATCTGAATTTGTTTAATAAAACAAAGAACACATTGCTTAAAGTGTAAAGGTTTCAATTAATGAAAGAATTTATTTGATGTGTAAAGAAGCTTTGGGTCAGTCATGATTCCAGTTGCTTTCTCGGTACAACTGTCCAAGGTCATGGATTAATCTTTCTAAATTACAACTTTCCAAAAATCACTCCCTTACTAAAAATATTTCAGTAGTTTTTAAGTTACCTCTGCAACCTTCTCTCTCACTGCTCACAAATGTATCATGCTGAGCATAGCTGGTGCTTTCCTGCTTCTGTGCCTTGTAACGAGACCCTGACGGTATCCCTGGGCTCATCTCAGGATATGTAAGCCACTTTCTGTTTAACTATGCAGGTCCTGCTGAATAAGATCCGACTGATTAAGATAAATATCCACCTTTGAAAAAAAAAACTTCCTTCACTATTTTAATTTACCAGTATATATTCCTGTCTTCTACCTGTGAACATTCATGTCATTTAATACCTATAACAGCCATTTAATACAATATCTGTGTGATGTTTTATTTAGTATATGAAATTTTCCATGAGTATATAATTTATGTAACCGAATGAAATTGTAAGTGTTTTGAGAGCAGAGCCTATGATTTTATATCTTAGTTATTGAACACAAGGGGGGAAATGTTGTCTAGGAGAAAAAAAAAGGGATCAAAATTACTTTACTTAATTAAGTCAAGTTATAAAGAATACTGAAATTTATCTAATGCTTTGGGCAGTTAAGAAGAGGGGTATCCCAGATGTTCTCCTCCTTGTCATGCCCTGAGAATCCACCTGCTCATGGCGTAAGAATGGAGGGAACCCAAAATGCTGTTGGTCTCAGGCATCCGCAGATACGCAAGGTGTCTGCTACCCTCGCCACTTGGTAAATGTGAGAACATATAATGCATTTGTTGACAGCTGAAGGGTAATCCTTGATAAATTGAAAGTGAGAAGCAAGGAAGGGATTATTTACTATAACTTAATTTAAATATATTTTATGTCATGTGAATATAAATATATTAAATACTCTTTGTTATTGCGGGCTAAGAAACGGGTAGGTGTGGTCTGATGCCATGAGCCTGTCTGGGAGAGATGCTCCTTTCCTTCAGCTCATATTGTTTTGAATGTCCCTGATTATCTCCTAAAAACAGGAAAAAATTATTTGGGGATGGAATATTCCTTTGTCAATAAGATAGGATAGGTTTAAATGGGAAAGCACTGAAAACCCTGATCTAATCAGTACTTGATAAATGATACACTGGACTGGATTAGAAAAATTTAAATTGTCTCATTACTTTTGTGAATCTGACTATATTTTTGTTGCCAGTGTACATTTTAACTTTGAACTCATTTCTTGAATAAAACAGATGAAATGTTAGAGTTGTATGTCAAATATTACAGAACAAATATACAATTTACAATTCTTTTCTGCAAGTTTTGTAGTAATGTTTTGGGTTTTAAAAAGAAGTCTTCGGGGGTACAAACTAAAATGAATTTTAGCAATTTATGTTCCCAATGCTTACTTCATTTCAGCATTTCCCACTTTTTGCCCCCTAGCTTGTCATTCAAGTCTTTATATCTCCAAGGACATTTCTGTAGGAACGGGGCTCATGTTATTAAAACTCCGCTTGGTTTTACTTTTCACAATGTAGTCTCTCCTTGCTGTTGCTGTCAGTCATTCGAGCCCCTGTCTGCTGCATGAGGCAGCACTTTGTAAACAAGGTACCAAGGGTCAAATGCTACATTACCAGGGAGGAAAGCAAAGAGACAGCAGAAAACCAGAGACACACTGCAGGGATCAATATATATGTCATAAAGTTAGGGTTTGTGGGGTTTAAATGGAGTTGTTTAACATTCAAACCCCCCGAGTGTTCAGTCTCTGCATTTGCCAGCAAGAGCGCAGCTGGTTTGCACACACCACCTTCTCTTAGAGTCTCCTTGTTCCGAACACCCAATAGTTCAGGCCCAGCACTGAGCAGAAAGCAAATCACCAAGCCTGCATTCTGCTATGTATCAAAGTCTCTTAATGTGCCGACAAAGTTCTCCAAGGTCAGAAAAGCAGTTTATCAACCTTTTATATATCTTCTAGTAGCAATAAATTTATTCTAGTGTAGACCTATGAATATTTCAGATGCTCTGTGAAAAACTCTTTGGCTTAAGATAGTCTGTGTACCCCAGAACTTGGGCTCAAGACAGAGCATTGTTCTCCATACCGCACTTTTATTGTTTTTAAGCTCCAGTTAATGCAAAGCTGTTTAACATGCTTTCTACAGCATTTGCTGCTTAAGAAACAAAATTTTCATTTGGGAAAAAAACACCTTATTTTTTTTGTATACTGAATCTTTCTTTTATTGATTTCTGATTATGTGCTGTATTAAACTTTTTTTTTTCACCCACGCCATACCTTCTAATAAGCTTTTAAAGAAACAGGATTCATGTTTTTTTCTCAAGCAACCCATGGAAAATTCAATTTTGGTTTGAGTTTTTGTCTGTTTTTTCCTTCTTTCCCACTACTGAAAGAGGTCACATTACAATTTAGGATTTAGAAAAATGTAATACAGTCAAGTGAAGAGTTTTTCATCTACTTTTCAGATTAGATGATATTAATGTTTCTTCCATTTTCCAGGTTAGATGCTAGTTCCCAGACACCCTCAAAAGTCCTTGTACAATGTCTTCATATTATAAAAGGAAGATTCTCAGACCTATATTTGGGGCTTTTTTTCTTAATTTTTAAGCAGTAATGATGAGGAAGGAATGGAAATAGAAACTTTTAATCTATTTAGGCAACTTTCGAAATTGTGCACCATCGTACCTGTGATAGGAGCCGAGGTTGTTTGGGGATTGATAGACCAGAAATTGAGGTTTATCTTTTCCACTTCTTTTACACGCGCACACATAAGCACATATACCATACACACACACACACACACACACACACACACGCACACACACACACCACATCTATCCTCAGCAAATTACTCCCCAATACTTATTCCACTAGTCAAGACCCACCAAGTGATATTTAGATTAGTTTCTCATTTAGAAAGATTCTTAATGGATGTGGCTTTAGGAAGAACCTGAGTCACTTGAAGTTTATTTTCCGTTTTGCTTTGTTTTATCTTTTAAATACAACTTGCTTCTCCTGACTACATATTTGCCCATATTTATAAACTTGCCCTTATAAGTTGCCCTTATTGTCTTGAAATTGCTGTCAAGGTACTTATTTGGTTTCCTGACATATTTTCAGTCAAATTTACTTTTTATATTTACGAATTTTATCCACAAAGATGTCATCATTAGACATCTCCTGTCAGTTGGGCTAAGAAACGTGGCAGCCGTATGGTGGAGGTGATTAGGCAGCAAACCTGGAGAAGTTTGAGTTCCTTGATCACTGCTTGTGAGAAGAGCTGCCCACAAATTAATACAACTAATGTTAAATATGAAAATACAGGAAAATTTACCAGGAAAACACTCACAAACAAAAAATCTGTGTGCCAATATTTTATATAAAAAACATTATAGAGGAAAGCATGCTATAGGGTATTTCATATTCATAGTGTGTAAGATCCACAATGTGGATGTAAGAGCCATAAACCTTTATTCACTAAATAGCAAAGTTAATGCTTGGCCAAAATCAACATGCAACACAATTGCAGAACTACAAGGAGACAGAAAAACAAAATTATTACAGGACAGTTTAACAACTCAATCAGACTTTGACTGAACAGGTAAAGGAACACTAATCAAAAATAATTATATATTAAACTGAAAAGAAAAATCTTATTAAAGGAGTAAACATAGAGATTACAATTTGCTGATCTTCATTCAGTACAAGCTGAAACAAGATCAAGAAGGAAACCAAATATTTATTACTTTATTAAAATACCTTCATATGTAATTATTGATCAAAGATGAAGTTAAGCCTATAATTACAGGTCATTTAGGAAACTTAAAAGTGATTTCATTAAACTTAGCAACCATTATTGATGAACATCCTAGATAATTTTCAATAAAAAATTTTTCCTTTGCATAATAAAAAGGTGACATCTCAATCCAATAAGTGTTCATAATGTTAAAATGTGAAACAGATATAATTATAAATGTGTGGTAGATAATTGCAATCTTCATTTTTATTTGACATTTCTCTGTATTCTCTTAGCAGTATCTATAGCATATGAAACAGAAATAAGAAAAAATCTATTAGAAATAGGAAAAATTATGTCTGCTAATAAAGTTTCATGTCTAAGTAATATAAGAGAACCTATAAAATATGCTTAAAATTAATGAGAGGAAAGTGTTCCTAGAACAAATAAAGAAGCAAGATTGAATAGCTTTCCTATTTACTTGAAATTCTCATAAGATTTCTAATTCCCATATCAACAAAACAAATAACCAACAAAAAGTAGGATTTATAGAAAAAAATTTTACTGAAAATTTACAAAGAAGACAAGATTTACTGAAAATCTGAAGGGAGGTTGCAGTGAATTTATACTGATAACTTGTTTCTGAATAAACAGATTATATTATTTATCACCAATTTACATTTATTTTTAATTTTGGAGAAATTATCAAATATGTTTGAGTGTTTAGCAAGGAATCCATTTGTCTTAAGTGAAATAATTATGGAATGAAAAAGTAAAAACTTTTTGAGAAAGGTATAAAGGAGGATAAATTTCAGTACTTCTTTAAAAACATGGGCATGGAACAAATTTCAATGAATAAATAGATATGAAGCAATCTCTACAAGAAAAAAACATGATAAAGGAATTTGCAAACACATGCAACTGATAAATTTGGTTGTTCATTTAAAAATAAAATGTAAAGAATGACTTCAAGTAGAAGATAATATATATAAGCAGTTCATTGATTTCAAACGAAGAACAACTCCAAACATAAGTTAAATGAAACACAGCAGAAATAAAAAGAGTCAATATACTTAACTGCATAACACTTTTAAAATGTTAAATGAAATAATAATAAATTTAGGTAAACACATATACAAAACAGAAAGCATGCAAACAATATTACAGATATATACAGATATATACAAAGTCATCTTATGAGCAATAGAAAAAGCACTTAGATCTTCATTATAAATGGGCAGTGAACTGTTAGATAAGATGATCTATGAAAGAAGAATAAAAGATTAATAACCATAAGAAAAGTGCACTGTTTTGGTAATAATAACAACTGTGAATTAAAGTAACAAAATCTTCCTTTTCACTACCAAGTGAACTATTTAACTACTTGGTGAACTATTTAAAAAAATAATGATAACCAGGTTTTTTAAATGTGTAGAAATACAAAAAGTACATATAATTTTGTTGGGAGTGTGATATGATACAACATTTCTGCACAGCAATCCAAGAATATATATCAAAAGTCTTAAAAATGTTCATACACTGTCACTGAGAAAATCTGTATTTATGAACTTCAGAGCTTATCATGGTGAACATATCAAATAAAGTAAGGTCCAAGTACTCAACAATGGATATGCACTTTTTTTTAATGAGGGAAAATCAGTATAATTAAATATCTTGTATTTTTGTGAAGCCACAGAATAAAGAAAATAGAAGTAATATATATTTTTTTGAATACCTGTTAATAAAGGTAGTATGTTAAAACTTGCTCAAATAACTATTGTGTGGAGGAGTTCCGGGAAGATGGCGATGTGAGCAGGGCAGAGGAAATCTCCTCCCAAAACCATATATATTTATGAAAATACAACAAATACAACTATCCCTAAAAGAGAGACCAGAAGATATAGGACGGCACCCAGTCTTCAGCTGCGAAGCGGGTAAGATACGGAACCGTGACCTGGCGGGACCCGAGCACTCCCCAACCCCAGTGCACCGGCAGGAGGAGAGGATTCAGAGCAGGGAGGGAGTGGAAGAACAGGCCTGTGAAATAACCAGCCCTGGTGATCTGTGCCAGGAGCACTGACACACATCGCATGGTGTATTGGAGATTGGAGAGTAAGAGGTGCAGGATTTGAGAAGGGGAACGCACCCGGGTCCTCCCAGCCAGCTCCATAGGACAAAAGAGAAGCATGCGCTTTTTTAGTGGTCTTAAGGAGACAGGGGCCCAAAGGAGGAGCAGGATCATCCCAGCACACCCACCCCAGCAGGCTGGGAGTCCTGGGGAATTTTGAACCCCTTGGCTGGTGACTGGGAAAATGTAGCCGCACTGAGACTTCCCACAGACATCAGCAGCCTCCCATTCGTTCCCGCCCCGGCCAGAGCTACAAGGGGCCCTGGGGAGCGGCACAGCCGCAGCTACGGAATAGTGAAGCAGAAGCGCCACCTACAGTATCTTCACAGAATCTACTCCCGGCCAGCTTTTTTTTTTCTTTTTTTTCCTTTCTTTTCTTTCTTTACTTTCTTTTTTTCTCCTTTTTTTCTTTTTTTTCTTTTTAAAAGTCTTAAAGAACTCAGCTGACATATGTGGCAGCCACCAGCGCGCACTTCTATTGCCATGAAAAGACAGAGCAATATGGTACAAACAAAGCTCCTGACCCAGACAACATCAGAGAGGGAACCTGATGGGATGGAAATGTACAATATTCCTGAAAAAGAATTCAGAATAAAAGTCATAACCATGCTGATGGATCTACAGAGAAATATGCAAGAGCTGAGGGAGGAAGTGAGGGAAGTGAGGAAAGACAATGCAGAAATAAGACAAGCAATCAACAGGCTTAGCAGCAGACTAGACGCGATGCAAGAGACTGTTAATGAAATAGAAATCAGAGAACAGGAATACAGAGAAGCTGAGGCAGAGAGAGATAAAAGGATCTCTAGGAATGAAAGAATATTAAGAGAACTGTGTGACCAATCCAAACAGAAGAATATTCGCATTATAGGAGTACCAGAGGAAGAAGAGAGAGAAAAAGGGATAGAAAGTGTCTTTGAAGAAATAATTGCTGAAACTTCCCCATGCTGGGGAAGGAAATAGTCTCTCAGTCCACAGAAGCCCACAGCTCTCCCAACACAAGGGACCCAAGGAAGACAATACCAAGACACATAACAATTAAGATGACAAAGGTCAAAGATAAAGACAGAGTATTAAAGGCAGCTAGAGAGAGAAAAAAGATCACCTACAAAGGAAAACCCATCAGACTATCATCAGATTTCTCAACAGAAACCTTATAGTCTAGAAGAGAATGGCATGATATATTTAACATAATAAAACAGAAGGGCCTCGAACCAAGAATATTTTATCCAGCATGATTATAATTTAAATATGACAGAGGGATTAAACAATTTCCAGACAAGCGAAAGCTGAGAGAGTTTGCCTGCCATAAACCACCTCTACAGGATATCTTAAATGGACTTCTCTAGAGGGAAACACTCCTAAGGCTAAAAAGATGTCACCAGAGAAAATAAAATCATAGCAAAGAAAGCAGACCATCCAAATACTAACTAAAGGCAAAGAATAAAACACCTAGTATATAAAGAATGGAGGAGGAAGAATAAGAAGGGAGAGAAATAAAGAAACATCAGACTGTGTTTATAATAAGTTAACAAGAAAGTTAAGTTTGATTCTTAGATAGCAAAGAAGCAACCCTTGAATCTTTGGTAACCATGAATCTAAAGCCAGCAATGGCAATAAGTACATATCTATGAATAGTCACCCTAAATGTAAATGGACTGAATGCACCAATCAAAAGACACAGAGTAATAGAATGGATAAAAAAGCAAGACCCATTTATATGCTGCTTACAAGAGACTCACCTCAAACCCAAAGATATACACAGACTAAAAGTGAAGGGATGGAAAAAGATATTTTATGCAAACAACAAGGAGAAAAAAGCAGGTGTTGCAGTACTTCTGTCAGACTAAATAGACTTTAAAACGAAGAAAGCAGCAAGAGATAAAGAAGGACATTACATAATGATAAAGGGGTCAGTCCAACAAGAGGATATAACCATTATAAATATATATGCACCCAACACGGTAGTGCCGGCATATGTGAAACAAATCCTAACAGAATTAAAGGAGGAAACAGAAAGCAATGCAGTCATTTTAGGAGAATTCAACACACCATTCACTCCAAAGGACAGATCAACCAGACAGAAAATAAGTAACGACACAGAGACACTGAACAACACACTAGAACAAATGGACCTAAGAGATATCTACAGAACTCTACACCCAAAAGCAACAGGATACACATTCTTCTCAAGTGCATATGAAATATTTTCCAGAATAGACCACATACTAGGCCACAAAAAGAACCTCAGTACATTCAAAAATATCGAAATCCTACCAACCAACTTCTCAGATAACAAAGGTATGAAGCTAGAAATAAATTGTACAAAGAAAACAAAAAGGCTCACAAATACATGGAGACTTAACAACATTCTCCTAATTAATCAATGGGTTAACATCCAAATCAAAACAGAAATCAAAGAATATATGGAGACTAATGACAACAATAACACAAAGTCACAACTTCTGTGGGACACAGCAAAGGCAGTTCTAAGAGGAAAGTATATTGCAATACAGGCCTATGTAAAGAAGGAAGAGCATTCCCAAATGAATAGTCTAAAGACATAATTACAGATATTGAGAAATGAAGAACAAATGAAGCCCAAAGTCACCAGAAAGAGGGACATAATAAAGATCAGAGAAGAAATAAATAAAATTGAGAAGAATAAAGCAATAGAAAAAATCAACGAAACCAAGAGCAGGTTCTTTGAAAAAGTAAACAAAATAGATAACCCCCTAGTCAGACTCATTCAGAGAAAAAGAGAATCTGCACACATAAACAGAACCAGAAATGAGAAAGGAAAAATAATGACTGACCCCACAGAAATACAAAGAATTATAAGAGAATATTACGAGAATCTATATGCTAACAAGCTGCAAAACATAGAAGAAATGGACAACTTCTTAGAAAAATACAACCTTCCAAGACACCAAGCAAGAAACAGAAAAACTAAACAGACCAATCACCAGCAACGAAATTGAATCGGTAATCAAAAAACTACCCAAGTACAAAACCCCTGGACCTCATGGATTCACCTCTGAATTCTACCAGACATATAGAGAAGAAATAACACCCATTCTCCTTAAAGTTTTCCAAAAAATAGAAGAGGAGGGAATACTTCCAAACTCATTCTATGAAGCCAGCATCACTCTAATACCAAAACTGGGCAAAGACTTCACCAAAAAAGAAAATTACAGACCAATATCCCTGATGAACGTAGATGCAAAAATACCCCACAGAATATTAGCAAACCGAATTCAAAAATACATCAAGAAGATCATACATCATGATCAAGTGGGATTCATCCCAGGGATGCAAGGATGGTACAACATTCGAAAATCCATCAACATCATCCACCACATCAATAAAAAGAAGAACAGAAACCACATGATCATCTCCATAGATGCTGAAAAAGCATTTGACAAAATTCAGCATGCATTCATGATTAAAACTCTCAACGAAATGGGTCGAGAGGGCAAGTACCTCAACATCATAAAAGCCATATATGACAAACCCACAGCTAACACACATAACAGCAAGAAACTGAAAGTTTTTCATCTAAGATCAGAAACAAGACAGGGATGCCCACTCTTTCCACTGTTATTCAACATAGTACTGGAGGTCCTAGCCACGGCAATCAGACAAAACAAAGAAATACTAGGTATCCTGATAGGTAAAGAAGTCAAATTGTCACTATTTGCAGATGACATGATATTGTACATAAAAAACCCTAAAGACTCTACTCCAAAACTACTAGAACTCATATATGAATTCAGCAAAGTTGCAGGATACAAAATTAACACACAGAAATCTGTTGCTTTCCTATACACTAATGATGAACTAACAGAAAGAGAAATAAGAAAAACAATTCACAATTGCATCAAAAATAATAAAATACCCAGGAATAAACCTAACAAAGGAAGTGAAAGACCTATACTCTGAAAACTATAAGACACTCTTAAGAGAAATTAAAGAGGACACTAATAAATGAAAATGCATCCCATGCTCTTGGCTAGGAAGAATAAATATTGTCAAAATGGCTATACTACCTAAAGCAATCTACAGATTCAATGCAATCCCTATCAAACTACCAACAGCTTTCTTCAATGAACTGGAACAAATAACTCAAAAATTCATATGGAACCACAAAAGACCCCGAATAGCCAAAGCAATCCTGAGAAGGAGGAATAAAACAGGGGGAATTACGCTCCCTGACTTCAAGTTCTACTACAAAGCCACAGTAATCAAAACAATATTGTATTGGCACAAAAACAGACCCACAGGCCAGTGGAAAAGAATAGAAATCCAAACATTAACCCAAACATATACAGTCAATTAATATTTGATAAAGGAGCCTTGGATATACAATGGGGAGATGACAGCCTCTTCAGAAGCTGGTGTTGGAAAAACTGGGCAGCTACATGTAAGAGAATGAAACTGAACTACTGTCTAACCCCATACACAAAAGTAAACTCAAAATGGATCAAATACTTGAATGTAAGTCATGAAACCATAAAACTCTTAGAAAAAAGCATAGGCCAAAATCTCTTGGACATAAGCATGAGTGACTTCTTCATGAACATATATCTCCCCGGGCAAGGGAAACAAAAGCAAAAATGAACAAGTGTGACTATATCAAGCTGAAAAGCTTCTGTACAGCAAAGGACACCATCAGCAGAACAAAAAGACATCCTACAGTATGGGAGAATATATTCATAAATGACGTATCCGATAAGGGTTGGCATCCAACATATATAAAGAACTCACGCACCACAACAAACAAAAAGCAAATAATCCAATTAAGAAATGGGCAGAGGACATGAACAGACACTTCTCCAAAGAAGAATTTCAAATGGCCAACAGGCACATGAAAAGATACTCCACATCACTAATCATCAGAGAAATGCAGATTAAAGCCACAATGAGATATCACCTCACAGCAGTGAGGATGGCCAACATCCAAAACACAAACAACAACAAATGTTTGCGAGGATGTGGAGAAAAGGGAACCCTCCGACACTGCTGGTGGGAATGCAAATTAGTTCAACCATTGTGGAAAGCAGTATGGAGGTTCCTCAAAAAACTCAAAATAGAAATACCATTCTACCCAGGAATCCCACTCCTAGGAATTTACCCTAAGAATGCAGCAGCCCAGTTTGAAAAAGACAGATGCACCCCTATGTTTATCGCAGCACTATTTACAATAGCCAAGAAATGGAAGCAACCTAAGTGTCCATCAGTAGATGAATGGATAAAGAAGATGTGGTACATATACACAATGGAATATTATTCAGCCATAAGAAGAAAACAAATCCTACCATTTGCTACAACATGGATGGAGCTAGAGAGTATTATGCTCGGTGAAATAAGCCAAGCGGAAAAAAAACAGTATCAAATGATTTCACTCATATGTGGAGTATAAGAACAAAGAAAAAAAAAACTGAAGGAACAAAACAGCAGCAGACTCACAGAACCCAAGAACGGACTAATAGTTACCAAAGGGAAAGGGACTGGGGAGATGGGTGGGAAGGGAGGGATAAGGGGGAAAAAGGGGCATTACGATTAGCAGATGTAATGTTGGGGGGACATGGGGAGGGCTGTACAACTCAGAGAAGACAAGTAGTGATTCTATAGCATCTCACTGCGCTGATGGACAGTGACTGTAATGGGGTTGGTGGGGGGGACCTGATGAATTGGGTAGTTTAATAACCATAATATTGCACATGTAATTGTAGATTCATGATACCAAAATAAATTATAAAAAATAAATAAATATCTATTGTGTGAAGAAGAGAGATTCAAAGGAAAAGGAGGCCAGTGTGGGGAAATATTTTCAATGAATAAATTGACAAAGGGACAGTATAGAGAATATTTAAGTAACTTGTAGAAACTAGTTTGAAAAACATTGTTAATAAAAGTAGACAAATGGTTTGAGCAATTCATCCGAAGAGAAAACTTTAGAAAGCCATTAAAGTAATAAAAAGATGCTCAATCTCATAAACAATCACATAAATGAAAATTAAGATGATAGGCAAAAATGTAGAAGTCTGACAATACCAAGTATTAGAAACGGTTTATGGCAGTGGGAACTCTCATACCCTGCCATTCACCAGTAAAACAATAATATTGAAAGGGTGCATTTCATAGAGTCTGTGAATTCTGTCCAAGAAAACTGCAGGCCTGTATGCATCTGCTCAAGTATGTCTCTGCACCTTTTTATAGTCATGGTCCCAATATGGAACCCACCCAATGTCTGTCAAGAACAAAGAAAAACATGAATAAGTTGAGTTATAGTCCACAGCTCTACTCTATAGAAAATGCTGAATGAAAATCAAGAACTAGAGAAGAATATAGAAATTATGAAGATTCCTGTAATATTTAGAAACCACTCTATCTATCTACTTCTACATCTATCGTCTCTCTTTCCAAATATGTAATTTAAGGATACATAGAGTAAAGTAATAAACTCATGTAGGAATTATATAAACAAGATATAAATGCCAAACAATATGCTGATTACACCTGGGCAGGAACTAGAACAGGAATCAAGGAAGTAAGCTGTAATCACCAACTCTAACTGTAGCCTAACTTTATTTCTTTAAAAACTGAATCAAAGCAAGTCCAGTAAAATGTTGCAATTTGAAAAATTGGTGCAGATTTGTAAATGTTAATTTTCTAATTCTCTGTGATTTTTTGTACTCTACTTTCTATAAATAAAAATAAAGAACATGTCTAAGTGAGCTATTTTGAGCAGAATATGTAAACATAATACTTAAACAGGTCACAGATTGGTTTCTCTAGACTAGCATGAAGACAACAGTATTCTATGGTATTATTGAGAAATTTTAATCTCATCTAATTTGATAATCTGGATATTAATGATAGATATAGGGAACATATTTTGTGAAGCATTTGACTCTTAAGGAGAGTTATTAATGAGAAAATCAATCAAGCCAAGTATTCATCCAACCAGTTAGCTTTCTGTCCGTTTACTGAGGCCTGACCATGTGTAGGACTAGAAGGATAGTATGTTGGACTCACTTTAGTTCAAACTTTCCCATTATTATTTAAATAATAATAAACATTTTTTGCATGTGTTCAAGGTGCTGTGATAAGCTATTCCTACACTTTATCTCATTTAATATGCAAATCATGCTATGAAGTACATGTTAGTGTTATCTTTATTTTACACTTGAGGAAACTTCCATTTAGAGAAATTATGAGTATGTCCTAGGTTACTCTGCTCATAAGTAATCTAAGTAATATTTTAAACCAGGAAGTCTATAGCTCTTAATCGGTATCATAGTGCCTCAGCCTGAAATATATTATACCTTTTGAGGGTAATGAAATAGATAAGAAACAAGAAGGATCTGTAAACTGCTGATTTTTTTTTTGTGTGTATGAGATGACAAGGGAAAAATTGCAAGCATTATGATTAGACTCTGATATTGGATCAGACGATTTGATCTTTATATTTCTTCCAACTTCATCAGGTTTCAAATTCTGAGCTCCTTCCTTTTTACTGTTATCTGCTCAAATTATTACTATCAAAGGCCAGAAGGCAGAGAGTGATGGATTGCACCTTTGCTAATACAATTACATTGTTGACATATGAAAACCACAAGTTACTCACACCAGAGCTGAGAAGTAGGAGGTATAATGGGGACTTGGGTCCAAGGCAGAGTCGCAAAATGAAAGCATTCAGTGCCAAAAGCCCTATTTGGTAATGGGCCAACTAAGCTATTAATGCAGCACAGCATTCACCATTCTGATAGCATTGTTTCCTGAAAACTGACATGGGAAATGCTTTTTTCCATGTCATGGAAAAAATAGAAAAAAAAAAGACAGAACTCCACCCTGTATTATCAGAGTTGTGTGTGGCAGCCTTGGACTTTTTAGTTCCAATTTGTCCACCGACCTAGCACCGCAGAGCAAAGAGCAAGATATTAACAAAGTGAAATGGCTCACTAAGCACTCATACAGCCCCTTGGCTGTGCTAAAGTCTTGCCTTTTAGTGCGTTATTGTTGCTCCCTTATCAGCTAGGAGGGCCACAGAGAATGGGCCCGGTGGAAAGGAGTGTGTGGACAGTCCTGCACCATTAACTTCAGCGGCATGAACCAGTCCATCATAAAATATGTGGCCCTACTAAACAGTGAAATTCATAACAGGATATATTTCTTCTTCTTTAGAAAAGGAGGAAATGTAAAAAAGCCCAAGGAGCAAATACCCTGGTACATCAATGCTCTTCTCCTTCACTTTCTCCTTCTCCTCCTTCTCCTCCTCCTTCTCCTACTTCTCCTTTTATAATTTTTTTTATTTTTTATAAATAAAGTAAAAAATAATGTGGGAAATACTGAGAAAGATTCAGTGAGGCCCTTATGGGCTATCAAAGGAAGTCAAAATCACAGATTGTCTCTAATCATATAATTTTACAAGAGGAAGAATCTCCTTATCTGGGAAGCATAAGAATGTAAGAGAGATATTCACTTATTAAAATGTGATCTAAGAAATACAGCTTCCTAGAAAGTTGGATATGCTGGAGCCATAACTTAGTCCGCGTTGGAATGGAAAAGCGCTGCTTTATGCCAAAAATAGAAATAAAAAATATTTCCAGAAAAATCTGTAAAATTAATGGTGGTTAATAAAATGTAAAAATGACACTGCATTCTTAAAATAACCTTGGTACAATTCTCAGGATATTATATGTTACATTTCCCAAATTTCAACAACCATAATAAGGTGAAAGGCACTTCATAGTTTACCAGACACTACTCTGCATGCCCTAGAAATATTCAAGAAGTGGTAAGAAACTAAGAGAGAGATAAGCAACTTGTTCAACTTTACACTAGTAATGCTGCCAGAATTCAAATAAAATTTTATTCTCATCTGATGCTTTAAAGATCAATAAATGTTTTCTGCCAAAGGTCAGTACTAACTATTTTAGGCTTGCAGGTTATAAAGTTCTTTGTTGTAATTACCTAAGTCTGCTGATTGTTGTAGCGTGAAAGCAGGCATAGACATTACATAAACCAGTGGTCATGGCTGGGTTCCAATAAAACTTTATTTACAAACATAGGGGATAAACCAAATGGACTATAATGTGAGGACCCCTGCAGTGTTTAGTGACACTTCCTCAGACGGAGGTTCAGACATTGCTTTTATAATTCTCATCAGAAATCATTTCCAGATTGTGTATTATTAGAAACATTTTACCTCAGCCTTTTTTCTATTATGGTTGAGAGGCTGTCTGTATGTTTCTGCTGGGACACAGGCAGCTGCAAGCCCTTGAGTGTAGAAATCCTCTCTCTTGGAATCTTATCCTCTTTGATCTCTAGCTTCAGTTCTCATGCACATACCAAGCCAGATCGATCACCTCAATCACAGCGTTCATCTCTCCTTCCGCATTACCATCTTTCTCTTTTCATTGTTATTTTCCCATTAAAAAGCAGAAGAGAACAACACACAGCAATGCCATCCTTGTGGCAATCATATATAATCTTTAAAATGCCTTACTTCAACTTGGAATAATGTGGCAATTTAAATAAATAAGTGGTAATTTATATTGTAGGAACTCTTTTCCCAGCCATCACTGTTAAGACCAAATATAATCATTTCAGTGTCACTAGATTTATCCCAATTACTTACAAAGTTTTGACATAATCAGCAAATCCCTCAAAAATTTCCCTGATATAACCTGTCATTTTGGTGGTAAATATTTTCTGTGCCATATAAAGAGGGACTCAGTAGTCCCCTGACCAGAAGAGGGAAACACAAGGTTTGGCTGCAAATGTTTAGCAGGACTTTCCAGGCACTAGAACAAGAGCCATGGAATCAGTGCTCCTTGGGACCATATTGCTATCCTGTGGGCAGCAGAAAAGTGCAACCCCAGCTGTTCCTTAGTGGAGCCTCTAGGAGCTCCAAGAATGAGCCTTTATCCAGCGTAATCAGAGCCACTCAGCCACGGCAGAGTTTCTCAATTTCTGAAATGCTGTGTCTTTTCATTCCTAGAGGAGAGGAAATGCTGCTTATTACTTGATAGATAATTTTTGAGACCATGATATTCATCCTAGGAATTTATTTATCTCAATGCAATAAATGATCTTTAGAAAGAACTTCATTTTGTGTTATACCAAGGTGTTCTTTGAGAGCATTGCTGTTTATATCCAGGGCATATATTGGGCTAGTGGTATCTGAGTGACTATGTATATGTTATTAGTGATGACATATATAGACAAGTGCTCCTAAAGGAGGTTGTTGAAAATAAAAGGGACATGTTGAATTTTATAAATTATTTTTTAAATTACCACCTCATTCAAAAAAATGTATATAAAGCCTGATCATGACAATTATAATAGAAAGATTAATAAAACCTAACAGAGCATTTCCCACCCTTACAATGGAACATTGCCGAGGTACTCAAAGCCTACTGATTCTCTCTTTCTCCTCGTGCCAGAAGCAACCACCAAAATAAATATTCTCATTATGCTCTTGCTTCTCTTTATAGCAGGTGCTTCTCAGTCTCAGCTGCACACTGAAATTACCATGGGAGCTTTGGAAAAGACTCATGTTTGGGATCCACCCTCAGAGTCTCTAATTTTATTGGTCTAAAGCACAGCCCTTATATTCTGTGGCTAACTGATAGGATAATATTATTTTCCACATAATGCCTTAGTTCATGGGAGCTTTATGTAAGGGAGAGACAAACATTGTAAGATTCTCTGACTTGACTTTCTTCAGATTTTATTATGAACAAAACTAATGATGAGGCCATGATGCATTCAGGTCCCTCTCCTCTTTAAAGCAAGACTGCAAGGCAAATATGGATTCTTATTTATCCTCTTTACCTCCCTTTTGTCTTCCAAAGTCCTTATTCCTTCTTGTTACATAGTTGTTTTCAATACTGAGCATGGATCATTTGGTGAATAGGAAAACTGATTGCAAGCCCTGCTTGAAGGACTGGCTGGGCTCAGTTAGGCAGAAGGCAGTCATTGAAGAATGTCAGTGTCCTTCAGCCAAGAATACCCGTGCTACACCTGTAGTCGACAAGCTTTGTTTATTGTTGCAATGTTGCAATGGGGGTGGGAGGACACTTACCATGGGGAACCGCGGTCACCTCAGTAAGAGGTGTTAGGAAAGTCTGTAATAGGGCTGGGCTGTGGGGGATTCACAGAAGAAGTTGGTTCTAGATCGGGGGCTGTCAGAAAGAGGGGCCGTTCTGTGGTTGGGCATCTCAATAAACCGTCCTGAAGAAGGCAGGCAAGGGCGAGGACAAAGCTGTCATCGGTAAAGCAGCAGTCACTCACTTCAGCTGGGACAGAGATCATGTCGTTTTTGTGGCTTGCGCAGTGACCTTTATATTACTTTATGATGGTCTCAGAGTGACCTTGTCTGATGTTCATGCTCTCTGAGAATGTTTATGTCCAACTGCAGAAACCTACAGCCTCACTGTGAGCACCAGAGCAGTTCCTGGATGGTAAGGTTGTTTGTTTCAGAGTTTAATCATCGAAGTGATCAGATTAATGATTCAACTTACAGAAATGTGGAGAATGGTTTGGACTAAGGGCAGACTAAAAGCAGTTTTAACAGGGAATAAAATTTCTTTGAGGGCCAGAGCAATAGAGTCCTCCGGGACTTACAGAATCATTAAAAAACATTGTATGGACTCTAATTTGAGAGTTTGCTTGAGAGACAACTGATGTTTTAGTGTGATGTAGTAACAAGATCATTAATTTATTCACACTATTCAATAAAGTTTTCATTAAATACAGGCAATGTCAAGAATTTATGTATTCTGAGGAATTAAAATAGAAAGCTGACCTTTTGAGATTGGGTTAGTAAATATTTCTCATTTAACCACGTTTCACACTATAGCTAAGTATCTTAAATAAAACATGGTTTATGTGTATATTTATCTGTAGAATGGTAAATGAAATGTTCACTTAATGCACTAGCAATTCAGTAGCATGGGGATATTTTTAGAAGTTCATTGTAAAAACCTAAGACATTTGAAAATAAGAAAAAGGCCATTCCATTGAATAGATCTGCTTTTCATCAGAGATATTAAATGTATTTTTCACATGGCAGATTGGGTGAACTGTTATCCTGGGCCATTTTGATGCTATGTCACTAGTATAAAATAAAAAGAGCCTGAATGTAATGCCTAGGTTAAAATAGTCAAACTCTACATTTTATGCTCAACAGAATTTGGAAACTTGATTGTCACACTTCATTTATTGCAGAAGATAATAAGAGAAAAGCATTGACTCCCATACTCTTAATATTTTTATGTCATTGAACCATTTAAATAAGTCAGATTCTATGCATTGGCTAAAACATTAATATATACATAAAAATTCCATAAGTATGGGAGCTCAAGGGTGAGTAAAGATCAGCAAAGCCTGAATGCCCCTCTTGAGAACCCCTACCACTCCTTATATGGGCTATGAAGAGCATTTGTTTTATGCAGCATCTGGGTAACACCTTGAAATCAAACTAAGTTCTATTTTCCTGCCCAGTCCAAGTTTCTGGCAGTGGTGTTAGTGAAACTATTTGGTGTAATATTTTTCCCTTTATATACTCAAATTCATCAGCAATTGTAAATTCTGGATCTTTGTACAATTTATCAAGTAAAGATCTGCAATGTTAAAATGACTTCTAAAAATAGGAAATTCCTCCAGGACTTATAGAAGCAGCTATTGTTTTGGTAATATTTTTGCAAAATTAAGTGCTCAAGTAGCCAGATATTGCAATAAATTCTGGTCTAACACAAAATACAATAAAAATAATGTAATTTTATTATATGCTATTTTAATTTTTCTCTGATCTTTTTTTCATTTCTCTTAATCATTCTTGCTCTCTGCTTCTCCCTATTTTTCTCAGTTTTTCTCTGTTACTTTGTCTCTCAACTTCTCTCTTTCAAATCTTTGAAATTGGTATATTTATCCCTAATTTATGTCTGTCTCTGTGTGTGTGTGTGTGCACATTATCCACCTACCTCATACCCCATCTCTCTCTCTTCTTTCTCCAAAAAAAATATGTTCATAACCATTCATACCCTCAGGAGATATTCCATGTCTCATCTAAGACATTTCATTTAAGATATTTTACATCATACACATAAGGAACTTCCCACTTCTAGTAGGAAAATGCCAGTTACTGAAATTGGAATATTTCCACACATCCTGCTTTAGATAATAAAGAGAAGAAAACCATACATGCCTAAGATGTGCAATATAACTAGGAAACAAAATATTGCAAAATTTAGTGTACATGCAAGTGATGAAATGCACCGCTCAAATCCATACAGGGTCTGGAGGCCAGGCTAAAACAAAATATCAAGCAGAAACTGAGTGGGGAGGATGAGGACGCAGGTACCACTAAGCAGCAGGAAATGGGGATAAAAATCACCCCTAGAGAGGGAGCAACCAGGGAAATATTGAGATGACATCTGAGATCTGAAGGAATCCAGAGGAAGGGAAAGAGACCAGGACCTTCATTCAGTCTTAGGAAGGCTTTGCTTTAGGAGAAGTTCACAGAAGGGGTAAAAACATTAAGAAATTGAAAAATAACCATCTCCATAGTAATTAATTGATTCAGAAAATGCATATTAAAACCACTGGCTTAAAAGAATAGTTACACTCTCAAAGTATTTCCCCATAGGTTAAATGTAAATTAAAAAAGGAAAACTATGGTGTCACAATTTGGTAGACACCACATTAACTGAGCAATCAACGTTTTTGTGATCAGTAATGGGACAGAATAAGAGAAATCTAATGCTCTCAGAAAACAATGTCACCTCTGTGGTATTCCTGCCAAAAACGCTTGCCCTGCATCTAATCCTGATAAAATAATCAGACAAATGTAAATTGAGTAATATTGTCCAAAATATTTGGCTTGTTCTATTAAAAATATCAAGTTAAGAAAGACAAAGAAACTCTTCCAGATAAAGAAAGACTTAAGAGATAAAGAAATAAATGCAATTCATGACCCTGGATAGGATCCTGGATGAGAAAGGGAAAAAGAAAACCAAAACCTAAATTAGCTATAAAGACATTTGTGAAAATTTGAATATGGGTTATCTTAGGTAATATTTCATCAATGTTAAATGTTGAATGTGATAATTATATTCGGTTCAGTAAATTCTGACAAAACACAAAATAAAAATAATAATATATTTCTTCCATATGCTCTTTTAATTTCTCTTGTTCTAAGTTTTAGAGATGAAGGGCTATGATACCTGCCAGCTACTTCAGCTGGCTCACAAAATAATAGTAATATTAACAATTTGTCACCTAGGTGATGGGAATATGGCTCTCTAATGTATTATTCTCATTAGTTCTTTGAATTAAAAGTTAAAAAAAGGGCACAAGGTTGCTCCCATGTGAATGTGTGTGTTTATTATACCTATTACAATTAGAAAAAAAGAAAATTAAATCTCTACTTATAAATAAGACCTGTATATTTTTGTATACACATTGTTTGTGTTTATATGAGTAAAGGCTTTACCATTATTTATATCTAGAGGTGGAATATAGATGGATAGATAGGTAGTTGGATAGATAGATGTTGCACTAAGCATGTGACTTTTTAACTTCAAAGTATTCAACAAAAATTTCAGAATTGGGGAATAAAACGTCTTAAGGCTCAATAACAATTAAAAATTATCTTGGAAGCAGTTGAACTAAATGGTGAAAATTGACTAATGGGAATAATACAGAGAGATTTGTTCCAGGATGCAAATGACAATGTTATAGAAAATGAAGACGATAAAAGAAACACTGAAAAAGGAATGGAAAAGGAGCATAAAAATCTGGTCAATTTATGTTTTTAAAGAAAAGTCACAACTGAAAAAAATACAGACTAATCAAAGATATGACATAAGAGAATTTTCTTGAGGTAAATACAATTCTGAATATATAGATTTTAAGAGCTCTTTACATTCTAGAGTGAATCAATAAAAATAAATACATATAGACATATCTTAGAACTCTGTTCTTAACCTCATCTATGTAATCTTGCCCTTAGGGTAAAAAATGTTATATTATGAGCTATTAGTATGAATGAATTTTTTTTACATATTTTGACTGGCTTTCACATAATCAGGGGAGAGAAATTATCCTCCCCACAAGCCTTCTGAATATACAACACTGAAAATAGCTGAGACAAGATTCTGTCCCAACTATCCTTGTTTCAGTAATATGTTTCATAAGATAATAATCCTGAGAACCGAGAAATTGTCCTTGGTGTGTAATATATATATTTTTGATTATGTAGTTTCATTTAGGCCCGTTTTCTATTGTTCTATCTCTGGTGAAGACAAATGAGAACTGATCTGACGGTTGAAGACTTCCTGAAGTGCCCTTTAAGCCTTCTAGTTCCAGGTTTTTAATCTCAAACTTTATACACCACTGGAATATTTTGAGACAAAATAAACAATCCACTTACTGTATCTGCAAATACTAATAAGAAAAGATTGACAATAAAAACCTCATTCACCATTTCTAGGGAATATTTTTAAAATTATGACGTTCCATGAGCTCAAATAAACATGAAAAACAAAAATTACTTGGTTCAAAGTCCGAAAGGATCCTTTAACCTTACATACAGATTAGAGCTGGAGGCTGTCCTGAAAAGACAGAGGTGAAGATAACCACTAACATTTTTTTTTAAACAAAGGATTTGGTCAGGAAAAGGAAAAAAACAAGCTATTAGGTGCTAATGTATATCCTTTTCATTCTTTTATTATTTTGCCTTTTGAATTCTTATCAAATGAATGTGACTTCATCTCTGTTCAGTGTGCTGCAGTTTCCAATGATTCAATCAAAGTGGACTGTAAGAATCATGCAGCTGAAAAGAATGAGACACCATTTCATTTTTTCTCCTCACTAGATTTATTTTACCCAAATCTCCTCTAGAGTTTTCATAAAGGCCTTTGGCATAAATACACAACTCTTAGGAGAGCCATAGAGCTTTTCTAAATCTCCACCATGGTGTTCTTAAACAATTTTCATATGTGAGCATAGACTATTTGCCGTCTGTTGTTTTCCAGTTCTGAAGTTAAAATTTAATTACCAACACAACTTAAGTTTGCATGTTTTCAGTTCTTCCCCACCATTCTTTCTGGTGTTTTATACAGAGACCTTGTACCTGAGGAAGATGGAACACCCAGGTCTAATTAAGAAAACCACCACTCATCAAAAATATTTTTCAAAGTAGTTTTTTGTTTTTAATTGCTTTACTGGGACACAATTAATAGACATTAAGCTGTAATATATATATAAAGTGTAAAATTTGATTAAAATTTTATGTGTATACATATGAAAAAGCATCACTATGATCAAGATAAGTAATGTATTTATCGTCCTCAAACAATCATTACGCCTCATTAACAATCTCCCTTTATAACTGTCCTGCATTCCTGGGCAACTGCTGGTCTTCTGTCTCTATCGATCAAGTTGTATCTTGTGGTTTTATAGAAATGAAGTCATATACTAGGTATTCTTTCTGTGTCCTTTCACTCAGCTTAATTATTTTCGAATTTACACACATGGTTGCAAATATCAATATTTTATTCCTTTTTATGATTGGGTGGTATTCCATTGTGTGAACATCCACAGTTTTTCAATCTATTTGCCTCTTTTGCATAATTCTTAATGCAATTAGGTTTTTTCCTAGTTGTTGGCTATTGTAATTAGAACTCCTATGATTATGTGTATGGGTCTTTGTAAACATATGGCTTCATTTATCTTAGGCATATCTCTAGAAGTGGCACAGTTTGTTAATATGGTAGGTTTAATGTTAAACTTTTCCAGAAATTATCAAACGTTTCAAAAAGATTATTCTATTTCACATTCCCACTAGCAGTGTATGAGAGTTCCAATTGCTCCAACTGTACCAACAATTGGTATGGTAAATCATTTTAATAGTATCTTAATATTAATAGTATTCTAATTGCTTGTAGAGGTGTCTCATTGGATTTAAATTTGCATTTCCTAATAACTAATGATCTTGAAGATTTTTTCTTGTGTTTATTTTCTGTCTATATAGGCTTTTTAATAAAGTGTTTGTTCATAACTTTGCCCCTTTTTTATATAAAAAAAGGTTGTTGGAAAAGTTATGCTTTTATTTTCATTAATTTAACAGTATTTTATATTTTGATGAAATCTTTGACTAGCACATTAGTTAGATATGAATAATCTGGTTCTTAAATATTTGAAGATTTTCCAGATATATTTCTGTTATTTATTTTTAATTCCATGTAGTCAGAGAACCACTTTGCATAACTTGGTGTCTTTTAAATTCTTTGAGAATTATAGTTTGATCCAGATTATGGTCTGTTTAAATTAGTGGTTTGAGTACACTTCAAAAGCATGAATATTCTGCTTTAGTTTGTTGGAGTGTTCTATAATTATGAATTGGGTCAAATTTTTTATTAGTCTTTTATATTCTAGCTTGATCTTCTGTCTGCTTGTTTTTATCAATTATTGATTGAAAAGTGTTAAAATATCCAGTTATTACTGTAGATTTGTCTATTCCTCCTTGCAATTCTGCCAAGTGTTGCTTCATGTTGCCAAGTCTTGAAGCTCTGTTATTAGGGACATAAACACAGTTGTTATGTCTTCCTGATGAATTTACATCATTATCATTGTAAATATGTCCTGTGTTGCCTTAGAAATATTTTTTACTCCAAAATCTACTTTGCCTGATATAAACATAGCCACTGCAGCTTTCTTTTAATTAGTACTAACATGGTATATCACTCCCTTTTCTTTTACTTTTAACCTATCTTTGTTTTATAACAAGAGGTAGATTTCTTGTACATAGCACATAAGTAGATTTTGCTTTTTCATCCAGATACTGCTTTTCAATTGGCTGATTAATTATTTACTTTTAATATCATTATTGATATGGTTCAATTTAAATATACCAGCTTACTACTTGTGCTCTTTCTGTCTCATTTATTCTTTGTTCTCTTTCCTCTTTTATACCTTTTTAAAAAATTATCTTTTATCATTGCATTTTATCTCCTGTTTTTTTTTTCAGTGGTTGCTTTTGAGTTTTTAACATTTGTGCTTCAGAGTTTTTAACTTTTATACTTTAGAGTTTACACTATACATCATTACAGGATTTGGTTCCTCAAGTCATTCCTTGAATTTATGTTCCAGAGAAACTCTCAATTGATTTATTAGAGTGAACACTTAACAAATAAATGAACAAGCTAGCATTTGAAGTAAGCTTCAGTGTGACATACACATTCTAGTCTCTGATTTTTACCTGTCCAAAGTGGCTTGGGGCAGTTCTCCAAGCTGTTACTCTTAAAACAAGAACAAACAAGCCCTAGTATCCTCACAACAGCCTCTGTCATGTCAGACACCATCTACCTTTACAGTCTGCACGACATCAGGGATGGAAGGTAGGAATTGTGGGGATTGTCCGGGTACTTCACCCAGCTGCCTATTCACCATCAGTCCTCCTGTCAGACACCATGAGTCCATAAAAATGGATGAAAGAAAAAATTCATGAAGTATTCTCAAAGCAGAGTAAGTAAAATAGAATGAAATATTATTGAAGCTTGTTTCTCATTTATTATATTGATGGCGAATAAGGAAATTTGTAAATGTTAAATTAAAAAAGCTATAAAAATCACATAATAATGAATGTAATGCAGTTATGCATACTGACCAGCCCAATATCATGTAGAAGACAATTACCTTTGCCAATAGCATTAAAATGGGACAAAACCCTTTATAACAACCCTTTATGACAAGTAATATTACCAAGGGTTCATGAATGGACAATCCATAATAGAAGATAAATAATTATCTAATAAGCAATTGAAAATAAATTCAATCTTATGCACATAAAAACACATATAATGTTTTACTTTCCATTTATTAAATTAGCCAACCTTTTAGGTTTTTGTTAGATTAGGTCACCTTCTGGTCCACCTCCCCTTCACCTGAGAATCTTAGATGTTTCTTAAGTCCCTTTTACTTGGCAGGTCATAGTTAAAAATAACCAGCACAAGGGTCACTTCCATATGCCTTCCTGGCTCATGGACTTGGGCCTCTTAATACCTGGCTGCCTCTACAGCTCTGTGCTTTCTTCAACTGGCTGTTTTTAGTAAGTCATATGGCTTTTATATGTGTTCTTGGCAGATAAACTGGTATACTGTAAGTTAGCCTATCAAAGCAGAAAGGAAAAAAAATGACATATTATTTATAAATGACTAGATTTTTCAGCTTTATTTTTTCAATATTGTTTCTTCTATGTTGAATAAAATGCCACTGTAATTTTTTTTATACTGTGTTTATTCCATTTCAATATCATGGTGTAAATTTTTTTGAAGTCAGAGTCGCTTTTTATACCATGGTTCCAGACTCGCATCCTAGGGAGAGTCCGTGCTGGGCTTCCTCCTTCCTCTCCACGATTCATTCCCCACACCTCCTCCAGTTCGTAGACTTTGTGGCCGTAGCTAAGGCATCCCTGGTGAGTAAGCTCCTCCCCCTTCTAGCTCCTCCCCACCTACTTTACTGCAGGGTTAGATGGGAGGACACAGGGCACTTCCCAATGAGGGAATGTCTTGTCCATCCTTCTAGATCTTATCACTGTGTTCAAAGGTCATTATAAGAGCATATAATGTTCTTTATACTAAACGTTTTTTTAATCTGAGTCTACATCCTTGATAGTTTTGTGGAGCTCTGCATTAACTTGCTGTTTTATCCCAGTTTCCCTGTTGGGTAGATATTCTTCATGATCACTGCTTTAGATTTTGATAATTTCCTTTCTTTCTCTTTGAATATAGACTGATTCTTTTCATTTTACTCTTATTTTGTTGTAGGTAATAAAGCTCAAGGGAATAGGAGTGGATTAAAAATATCATCATTCAAAGCTACAGTCTTTATATTTGGAGGCTTTTTTTTACTTGATACGGTTTTTTGTACCCTAATTAATTTGCCAAGGGCAATATTATCTCAGCCAGTGATTCTCAAAAATTAAGTAACAGCTGGAAAAAGTAGTTAATAGCTGGGTTTGTTCAGTACTTACTATGTACTGATCACCTTATTCACTGTTTTATCTCCATTATATTATTTAATCCTTAAAAATACTAATAGCATCATTATATTCATTTCACATCCATTGAAAGTGAAGGTGAGGTGATGATTTAGTAAAACTGTCACAGCTAGCAGATGGCCTCACTGTGATTAGAACCTTTACAGTGTTAATGCTTAGATTTATTCTAACCTCAATGTTATATTATCTTTGGCATGATATGCAAGGAAGTCTATCTATAATTGCCTTAAGTTAGACAGACATTCCCAAGTCTCAAGATAAAATTAACATGGAAAATTCATAGCATAAATTTTCCTCTTTAAGTGAGTGAAAAATTAAGGAAGGATTAAGCTGAGTAAACAAAACAATGAAAGACAAGGACTTTAAATTCCTTTTTATTACAGTAAAATCTCATTAACTCAAAAGAATTCAGATTTCATAGTGATTTACATACGGACTCTGTTAAAGCTCACCTTTATTTTTGAATTGCCAAACAAATTAATTTTAAATAAGCTTGTAGCATTACACAATGCTCAATTTACTTAATAGAGTAGACTATTTTCAAGCCCCCTAATACCATGTTTTAAAGTAAAATAATACTCAACTAATTGTCTGGCCATGATAGCTGCACGGTCAGAACCTTTACTTCTCTCAACTTTGCCCTCCATTTGTTTAAATCCCTCGTGTATGTAACAGCGAAAGGAACAACACTGTCTCCTTGGAAATACACAATCCAAGGTTTTTATTGACTCAGAAAAATTTATTTACAAGCATTTTATATTCTACAATGAGATTAACATGCAACAACTCTTATCTCTGGAAGAAAACAGTCCTCATATATGAAGATCTTATTTATTGATCAATTCTGTTCAGTGTAGCATGTCATAGTCTGTTATTGACACCTAGCTGGCTTCAACTGATATATTTCAGGAACAGATGTCTGAGTACAAGCAAGGGATGAAGAGGCAAGAGGCAGGAGGATAATTTTTTTAACTCCCACTTGGTAGTCTGAAATGTACATTTCTAGAACCAATAATACAGATGGGGATGTCCTTTCAGATATAAACCTCTATAAGCCAAAACGTTTGGATACTAGGTACATTTGTATTATTTACAAGTTAAAGCACCTTGGGTTAAAAAGAAAAAAAATGTAATCAGTTGAGGTTTTAGCTCTCCCATCTCATCTAATAAATAAGAGCACCAAGCTAAATACACATATTTTAAATTTCTACAGTTTTGCTAATTTGTCACTTCTTCAAAGTGAAAATGTGATGTTTTCTTTGTAAACTAGGAAGAAAAATAATCTCATTACATAAATCAAAATCTTATACTCAGAAAAGCTTGGGACAACTACAGATCTCTGTAATGTGGAGCCTGCCTGATGGTGCAACCCATGTCTAGTCTTCACTTGATAAGCAAAATGCTTGCTAGGTCATTCTGCTTAGTTAGGTTTTTTTGATCTGTCAAAGGACCACTTCATTACTAATGATTTGTGTCCCTACTAAAGTGCATTCATGCTTAGAATATTGCTATAATGTATTGACAAAGGATTTTATTGCTGCCAGTGTGCTAATTGAAACTCTTTATACCACAGTTAAGTAAAACAAAATTGAATAAATCCAGCATAGTAATCTGACCAATAAAATTTGGCATATATTGCTGGCCTGAAAGATAGGGAATGAGCTGCATAATGTACAAAAAGGAAATGTTCAATGAATAATTTCATAGCCATCCATGCTATATTGGATGGAATATGTGATTACTTAGATTCATATTCAGATAAAAAATAAGTATATATTTCAAGATTCTGAGTTAAAATATTTCTAATATTCTGGGTTAGAGGAAGTATATATCCTTTTATTCAAGAAATATATAGCTCTGAAGGATGTAGCAAAATGTACAAAGTCCATATTCTTATGGACTTGACACATGGAGCTGATGACATAATGAGGAGTACAGTTATATAAACAAATAATTAAAATACAGCTTCACTAGGACTGTGATGGGGCGGGCTTCAGAAGGGCGGAAAGGAACACTTAATCAGGTCTGCAAGAATAAGAGCACAGAGATGCAATTGGTCAACAGGTGAAGAAAGAACAGACCTCTAAAGGGACACGAAGGAGTTGTGGTAATTAAATAGTAGAGAAGAAGGAGGAAGTGGGGAGAGTGTCAAAAATAAAGGGAACAATAGGTGTAAAGGCCCAAGGAAGCATGGTGCCTTCAAGGACCTGACAGAAGAGAAGGGAATTTAGATGTTAATGGGTGAGAGCTTAGACTGGATAGTTCAGTCTATGGAAGTAAGCCTAGGCCAGACTTATTTAAGTGACTATTTCCAAGGTTCTCTTTTTTCAGGTAAGGCAAGAGACAAAGTAGAGCCATTATAATCAGATAGATGAACTCCAAATTATGTGAAAATAAAAATAAATACCTAGTAGTTTTCCCTGACTACATTCAATAGGTCCAGAGGAAACTTACAATAAATAGTATCAGGACAAGTGGCCCATTGAAATCAGGACAAAAGAATAAGATTGAGGCTGGTTAAAAATGGTTGCCCTCAAAGAACAAAGACAAAAAGGTAGCTCGTGAGAAACTATTATATTGGGACATTCGAATTAGCTTGAGTTTCCTAATACCCAAGCTACAAGGGGAACTATGACTTTATTATTTAATAAAGGGAGTATAAAGACCCCTATGCCAAGCATTGAATGATAAGATGCATATAGAAATATAAAGGAGACTTGAAATATTGTATCTCTGTATCTTGTAGAAATATAAAGGAGCATTGAAAAATGGAGTGGTCCATGTTTAGACTGAAGCTGTGACAAGCAGGATGATGATTCGCTGTCCATTTCTTATGTGATCGTGATTACAGTAATGTGCCCTGTACGCAATAATATCTGGACACATTTCTACTAGGAGCTAGAATAATCCACGTGTATGAACTTCCAGTTGGAAAGATGTTAAGCAGGATTATTGTTAGGTAATAGAAAATAGCCTGTGTTATTTCCTAAACTAATTTCCATTTTAAATCATACACAAGTGAACCTCCTCAAGGGATGATGACTGTCCAACAGAAAATGCCTGTTTGGAGTGGACCTTAAAAAAAAAAAGAGCTAAGGAGGAAGCAGCCCACAGATGTGAATCATTCTCCTCTAACTTGGTGCAAACTAATGAGTACTAAATTGTATTTGTCAGAGTTACTATTTTTAGTGTTTATTTCTGAGTTACATGAACGTTGTGATCTGAACTATGATTTAGACTATAAACACTGAGAGATCAAGAGCTGCGTCTTTATTTGAATAGAGAGCACTAATCCCACCACAGAATTTGAATTAAGCCCTAAAGTTCCAGACACACTGGGTAAAAGTGCTATTCCTGTCGCACATACCCTCCCCTGAATGAAACTCCACCAAAGAGTCCAGGCACAATGAGGATTTCATGATTCACATTGATATTCATGATTCACATTGATACCCACCTTCTAAGCGACTAAGAGAAGAGTACTTACCCCAGCATAGCTTACATGCTCATTTCCTCAGTGTTGAACAGAATTCCAAGCCTTGCAAGTCATCCATGCCACTCAGACCTTTAATCCCATACACATCTGTGCATCTGGTCTGTCTCTGTCTACCATCTCTGTAACGCCCTCAGCCTCCACTCTCATTTCTCAAAGTCTTCTCTGACTCTTTCCTTCACTCTCCTCCACTCCATTCACCACCATTATTTATTACCTGGGTATGGATCAGTCATAAATTTCCCTCCCCAACTGATGATCCCACTGAAATCACTACCTTAGTTCTTCTCTTCTCAAACCTTCCCTATCACCACATCTTTCCCACTGTCAGTTGATAATCTTGCTTTTTATTTTGCCAAGAAAATAGAAGCAGTCAGGTGTGAAACGAAATATCTATCCATGTTCGAATCTAGTAATTCTGCCTCTGTACCTACATACTTCCTTCTGTTATGACAGCCACTTTGCCAAGGACAGTTCCTCTACTTGTGTCCTTGATCCATCTTCCTCTCCTTCATTCAAAGCATTTGCTCCAGTCTGTATGTTATTCTTAATCTCTGTCATCAATATATACTTCTCTACTGAATAATTCCTATTGGAACATAAATATGCTATAAGAACTTCAAACTTAAAAAGAATTCTCAACTGTTTTGCTTAATTTTTGATCACTTTAATTCAGTCCACAGTTCTCATATTATCAAATATCTACAGAAAATTCTATCAACCATAATGTTAAAAAAACAACCTCTGTCAAGCCACTTGTCACATGGTAGCCGTTGCCAGAACCCAAGTCGTTATCATTTAGCACCTGGACCCCTAAGTTAGCCTCTGTTTTCATAATCTGTTCACAATATAACAGACATTTTCTCAAAAATATTATACTATAATATTTATTTTTTGTACTGTATTTATACTATAAAAAATGTAAGAGAGAACATAGAATGACAAAAAGGAAGCCTTGTGTACTCAGAACTCACTTTTATTGAAAGGGAAGGTTATATTTTATCAGGTTCCTTATATTAAGAAAACAGAATGTTATAATTATGAAATCTAACAATATATTCTTCTATTATCCCATTTCCTCTATTCCCAATAGAATAAAAACTGGTTTAGTATAGTCTTTTAAATTATTATATAAATATATATTTATGTATACCTAATGTATGATAGTATTATGCATGTTTTAAAGTTTTATATAAATTATATCCCTTGACAACTTGCACTTTTTTTTTTTTGCTTAAAATTATACCTTGGGTATTTACCTATGGTGTTATTTATAGTTCTTATTTATTTTATCTCATTTAATTTATGACTGATCCATATTCAGTTAATAAATAATATTCTATTACATGAATATACCATACTTAATTGTTCATTATTTGTAGGTAGACATTGTTTTGTTTATTTGTTTTTGATACTTGAGTGCTGCAGTTTATCTCCTTGGAAACATCTTCTTTTCGCATGTGTAAAAGGTTTTAGATATTACCACATTGTTCTAAAGAATGGTTGTATCAATCTACTCCCACCAGGCAGGAAAGTGCGAGCTTTTCGTCTTGTTTCAAATCCTTATATATGTGCCAGTATGATGTGCATGACATAGCACCCTAGTGTATTGCTATTGTTATTGTTATTATTATTATTGTTGTCATGCTTAAAAACAGCTTAAGAGACGGTTTTAATTGTATAGTTAAAACAAAAACTATGAAAAGGAAAACAAACAAATACAAGGAGTACAAATGCAAAGGTGCACACAGAGCATACAAGCCTACCATGAAGTCAAGAGAAAAGAGGACAAGCCTGTGAAAGTTTGCATGACTCTGATGAAATTGTGCATGAATGGGAGACATTTCAGTGCCAGAGCAAGTAAGGAAAAGTCTTTCAGTAACAAGAGAAGTAGTGGATAGATAGCTGTTTTCTGTTCTCTGCTGATTTTTTTAACTTACAGTTACTGAATTACTAGTGAGGCTTAATCCATGTTTTAATTGGCTCCTTGCTTTAATTCTTTTGTAAAGTGCTTTTTCATATCTCTTGCCCACTTCTTCTTTAATTAATTGAAAAGATCCTTAAGGAATAAGAATATTGACAGTTTTTAAAATAAATATAAATCATTTCCCAAATTTCTGTTATATATTTGCCTTTTCATGAACTCCATATTGGAAGTGTTTTTGTGGTAAAATCTTCAGGTTTTATATAGTATGTTATTTCTTTAACATTAGGTTTAGAAAATCCTCCCATGGGGAATTGAAGACAAATGTACACATATATTTTCTTCTGCTAGTTCTATGCTTCTGTATTTCCCTATTACTTTTCTACACCAAAATTCATTAAACTTAAAATAATAAACATACACACTTATTATCCCATAGTTTCTGTAGGTGAGGCATCAAGGCACAGAAGTAGCTTAAATATATAAATTTGAACACGTCGGATGAAGCTCAGCAAACACCTGCTCAGCTATATTCATTTATAATTTACATATATTTACTTATAACCAATACCGATATTTTTTTCTTCAAAATGCTTGTGGCAATTTTAGAACACGTACTTTACTGTATTTTTTTAATGTTAATACACATTCTCTCAACTCACCAATATTAGATTTTAATTGGAATTAAAGTTTATTTATTGCTTTATTGGGAATAATTTACAGAGTTTGCACCAAGTAACGCAGGATGTCCCCTCAATGAGTTAAACATCTCCTTGTGTAGCTCAAATTTTGAAATATCATTCTTCATTTTTTTGTTTTATTTTTTAAATAAAAGTCATACATTTAAGGTGTACAATATGATGTTTTGATATACATTTACATTTACATAGTGCAATGATTAGTATAGTCAAGCTAATTAATGCATCTTTATATGATACACTTAACCTGGTAAATTTCATTCCCAATTATTTTAGTATTTTTTAATTGACTTGTACACAGAAGTTTCTATCATATTTATAACTAGTCTAGCCAGTAAAAAGAATTGTTAATATAAGTTATTTTAATCATCCTTCTAACAAAATTTTAATATTCACTAACTCTAAGAGTTACTCAAAGAATATTTCTGAAGTCTCCAATCATATCAGTTACAATATGATTACTTTGACTCTATTTCTTCAAGTATTATACTTTGTAAGTCTGATTATTTTCTCAATTATTGCTCTCACCAGAAAACACAGAACAATATCAAGTGACACCACAGTTAGTGTATTTGTGTTCCTTCAGATACTGATATTATTGCCTCTTATTTATTATTGTTACAACTGTTAACTATTGGGTTCTAACAGATATTTTAAAAATCAAAATTTAAACTATTTCTAGAATGTTTCTTAATATTTTCAAATAAATCTTTCCATATCTTTATAGATGATTATTCTTACATTTTTAGCCATAGATTTTTTTGACATAGTGAATCAATTTAAAAGATTTCCAAATACTAAACATGCTTCCTATCTTAGAACTAAGTTCCACGAGTAAATATATGTTGTTTAGTATAGTCCTAGATTAAATTTCGCTGCCATCTTATTTTTAATTTTTGCATGCTTATTTTTAAGTGAAGTTGGCTATGATTTTCACTAGCCACTATTCTGTGCTAATATTGTTAAGTTTTGCTGGCTTAAAATACAAATTTTTAAAAATCCATGTTTTCTATGCTTTTGAACATTTAAAATACAATAGAAGTTAGTTTGTTCTTCACCTTTTGAAAGAAATTGGCACTGTTTTGGAAATAGCTCTTTGATATAATTTTCAAGGTCCATATTCAAGTCTTCAGGTGTTCTAATTCACAAGATAGTTTTGTTCATCTATATTTCACACAAAAAGCATTTATTTTTTCCAGATTTTAAACATATTAGCAAATAAGTCTGAAGATTATCTCATATTTTAAAACTTTTAAATATCTGTTATCTCCTTTTTAATTGTTTTCTTTTTGAAAGCCTTTCTTATTTTCAATACTATCTATTTGCAATTGTCTTTTTGTCTTGATTTTACCTGCAAGGTATGTGTGGATGATACTAGTCTCTTCAAAGAAAATCTTAAAATATCCTTATCAGTAAGTACTTACATGTCCCTATTTCCTAATTGGTATCTGCTATTAGCGTCTTAATTCTAACTTTTTGCTTTTTTGTTTTCCTTGGCACTATATTTCTAATTTCTTGAGTTAACTACTCAGTTTATTATTTTCCTTTTACTTGAAAAACTGTGGGAACACTTAAGACACCACATTTTCTGCCAGTAAAGTATCAGGTGAACACAGTAAAATAAAATATAGTGCATGTACTATAATTATTTTCTAAATAGACTAAATTACACTTTTTATTTCCTTCTTAACTCAGGATTTAAGGAAGTGTTCTTTATTTTCCAAGTTTTTAAATTTTTAAATGCTAAGTCTATTTTTATGCTTTGGTGGTCATAGAGTGTGACCTCTGCAGTTTCCAGTTTTGAGGTAGCAAACAGGAGTGGCAGGGCGAAGCAGACGAAGGGCCTGAGCTGGCTTACCTGGCCAGAAACAGGAGCAACAGGCAAAATAGCCCGAGGCTGATAAGCAAGATGCAAGGTGCAGCAGAAACAGGCTGGAAATAGGTCCAACTAAGGTGGCGTCCGATTTAAGTGGGCATAGGCCTCTAATTTCATTTACCGAGTAAAAGCACCCTCATCAGCGCCATGAAGTTTACCATGGCCGTGACAACCCCCAGAAGAGACCTACTAAGGAAAAAGGAAAAACACCGCCTTTCCTAAGAATCTCCCCAGATATATCATGACTATTCCTCTGGACCCCTACTTCACATACTCGTTTACTTCCAACAAAAGTGCTAACTGACCACCAGCAGGGGCTACTCTGTCTATGGAGAATGAGCTATACCTTCGTCCTCTTAATAAATCTGCCTCATGCTGCACCTGGAACATTTGATTTCTATTCTGCGTGTAGCCAGGAACCCTCCACTGTGATGGACTAGGGCCTCCGCCTTCTCCTGTAACACTGAAATTTGTTGAGACTTTTCTCTGTGGCCAGCAAAATAATGCAATTTATTTTTAAATGCTCCATAGACACTGAGGAATAAAGAATATTCTCCGCTTATAGAACACAAATTTGAGTATACATTTATTCAATCAATAATATCAATTATATTATTCTCATCTTCTAAATTAGGTTGAAATATTTTGTGTTTGTGGCAGAATTTAACATGCCAAAGACTTTGACAGTGCATTTAAAGAGATTAAAAGATTGAAAGCAACATAAAGCAGCTTTATTAAATGTACCTTTACCATTACATTTGAGCTGTATCCCATATTGACAAAATGGGATGATAATCAAGATTTATTGAGTGTTTACTATGTGACAGGCATAGTTCAAAGCGATTCACATGCATTTAATCCATGTATAACACACCTGTGAACTAAATATTATTCTGTTTAAACATGAAAATATTGAGGCACCGAAGTTAGACATGATTGTCTACAAATATTAAAATAATGTGAAGATCATATCACTTATTGTTTCCTGCTGTAGGGGCCAAGGACAGGCGGCCACAAGGTTTGGCACTGTGGCGTGCAGATTATGTCAGAGCTGAAGATAATCAAGGCCCAAACGACCCAGAAAAAATCTTTAGCTTCCCACCTGTGGGGTAAATGGAAGTTTTCACCCAGAATTTTCCTCCTGGCCTTAGTCCATTTATATACCAATGTGTGTTTACCACAGAAGAGCCTCCGAGTGGATCTGGGGCAAGAGCTGGAGAGAAAATGGCCATTCTCTCCTCCACTCCACTCGTGGTACCTAATTGATCTGGTGTTTGCCAGTCACCAGGGGCCCCGTCCAGTCCATGGAATTTCTGCTGGAAGGGGCATGCAGGGGGAAGAGAGAGTGTGTGGCTGCCAGAGGGGATGGATGGAGCGAGGGCTGGCTAGTGGACAGGAGCAAGCTGTGAGAAATAAAACCCCTTAACCAAACCTGTCCTCCCCCTTGTCCTTTGATTTCAACGGATTCGTAGGGAATTTGTCCTGGGAAAGGAACCCCCTTACTCCCGGAGCTACACCACCCCAAGTGCATGAGAAGAATTTAGGTGGAGCACGTGCTCCAGAAAGAGAGCTCTCACCAGGGATAACTGTACTATACTATATCTTAGGTGTGGTAGGCAGGAAAGAATGTGGCAGAGCCTGTTAAAATTCCTCCCTATGTCCCCTTGCTTCTGTGTGGCCCAACAAACACTTGTTCATCAAACATTTACTTTTTCATATTCCTGTGAATTATTTCCCTTTCCCTATGAAGTCCTGGGTCCCCTATCCCCTTCTCCTTAGTTCAGGATGACATACATACCTCGTTCTCCCTGACTGTCTTTGAAATCTCATGTCTATGGATTCCCCATATGTACGTAATAAATGTTGTTTTTGCCTCCTGTTAATCTGTCTCATGTCAATTTGATTCTTAAACCAGGTAGAAGATTCTTAAACCAGCTAGAGTAAATTTCTTTCTTCCTGACACAACTTAGATGAGACACAAAAGGAGAAAGAAGATGTTATTGTAATTTGGGTTTTTTTTTTTGAAAATGAGAAGCCATTATTCCAACTTAATATATATATAACACAAATACATATTAGTAATTTCCGTGACATGTTTACTTCTTGAAGTTTTTCATTATTATTTATACAAATCTTCACAGTCCTCACAATTTTAAAAAGTCCTTTTTGAAGCAGTCTGTGTGTGTGTGTGTGTGTGTGTGTGTGTGTGTGTGTGTGCGCGCTGTGTACCTTCCTGCATTTTTTTTTTGGTATCATTAATCTACAATTACATGTGCAATATTATGGATATAAATTACCCACTTCATCAGGTCCCCCCCACCAACCCCATTACAGTCACTGTCCATAGCATAGTGAGATGCTATAGAATCACTACTTGTCTTCTCTGAGTTGTACAGCCCTCCCCACGCCCCCCCAACATTACATCTGCTAATCGTAATGCCCCTTTTTCCCCCAGTCCCTTTCCCTTTGGTAACTATTAGTCCATGCTTGGGTTCTGGGAGTCTGCTGCTGTTTTTTTCTTTCAGTTTTTTTTTTTTTTTTTTTTTTGCTTTTATGCTCCACATATGAGTGAAATCATTTGATACTTGTCTTTTTTGGCTTGGCTTATTTCACTGAGCATAATACCCTCTAGCTCCATCCATGTTGTTGCAAATGGTAGGATTTGTTTTCTTCTTATGGCTGAATAATATTCCATTGTGTATATGTACCACATCTTCTTTATCCATTCATCTACTGATGGACACATAGGTTGATTCCATTTCTTGGCTAATGTAAATAGTGATGTGATAAACAAAGGGGTGCATCTGTCTTTTTCAAACTGGGCTGGTGCATTCTTAGGGTAAATTCCTAGGAGTGAGATTCGTGGGTCAAATGGTATTTCTATTTTGAGTTTTTTGAGGAACCTCCATACTGCTTTCCACAATGGGTGAACAAATTTGCATTCCCACCAGCAGTGTAGGAGGGTTTCCCTTTCTCCATATCCTCGCCAACATTTGCTGTTGTTTGTGTTTTGGATGTTGGCCATCCTCACTGGTGTGAGGTGATATCTCATTGTGGTTTTAATCTGCATTTCTCTGATGATTAGCGATGTGGAGCATCTTTTCATGTGCCTGTTGGCCATCTGAACTTCTTCGTTAGAGAAGTGTCTATTCAATTCCTCTGCCTATTTCTTAATTCCATTATTTGCTTTTTGTTTGTTGAGGTGTGTGAGTTCTTTATGTATTTTGGATGTCAACCCCTTAACAGATATGTCATTTATGAATATATTCTCCCATACTGTAGGATGTCTTTTTGTTCTGCTGATGGTCTCCTTTGCTGTACAGAAGCATTTCAGCTTGATATAGTCCCACCTGATCATTTTTGCTTTTGTTTCCCTTGCCCAGGAGATATGTTCATGAAGAAGTCGCTCATATTTATGTCCAAGAGATTTTTGCCTGTGTTTTTTTCTAAGAATTTTATGGTTTCATGACTTACATTCAGGTCTTTGATCCATTTTGATTTTACTTTAGTGTATGGGGCTAGACAGTAGTCCACTTTCATTCTCTTACATGTAGCTGTCCAGTTTTTCCAACACCAGCTGCTGAAGAGGCTGTCATCTCCCCATTGTATATCCAAGGCTCCTTTATCAAATATTAATTGACTGTATATGTTTGGGTTAATGTTTGGGTTTTCTATTCTGTTCCACTGGTCTGTGGGTCTGTTTTTGTGCCAATACCAAAATTGTCTTGATTACTGTGGCTTTCTAGTAGAGCTTGAAGTCATGGAGCATAATTCCCCCTGTTTTATTCCTCCTTCTCAAGACTGCTTTGGTTATTCGGGGTCTTTTGGGGTTCCATATGAATTTTAGAATTATTTCTTCCACCTCATTGAAGAAAGCTGTTGGTATTTTGTTAGGGATTGCATTGAATCTGTAGATTGCTTTAGGTAGTATAGCCATTTTGACAATATTTATTCTTCCTAGCCAAGAGCATGGGATGCATTTTCATTTGTTACTGTCCTCTTTAATTTCTCTTAGGAGTGTCTTATAGTTTTCAGAGTATAGGTCTTTCACTTCCTTTGTTAGGTTTATTCCTGGGTATTTTATTCTTTTTGATGCAATTGTGAATTGTTTTTCTTATTTCTCTTTCTGTTAGTTCATCATTAGTGTATAGGAAAGCAACAGATTTCTGTGTGTTAATTTTGTATCCTGCAACTTTGCTGAATTCATATATGAGTTCTAGTAGTTTTGGTGTAGAGTCTTTAGGGTTTTTTATGTACAATATCATGTCATCTGCAAATAGTGACAATTTGACTTCTTCTTTACCTATCAGGATACCTAGTATTTCTTTGTTTTGTCTGATTGCCATGGCTAGGACCTCCAGTACTATGTTGAATAACAGTGGAAAGAGTGGGCATCCCTGTCTTGTTTCTGATCTTAGATGAAAAGCTTTCAGTTTCTTGCTGTTATGTGTGTTAGCTGTGGGTTTGTCATATATGGCTTTTATGATGTTGAGGTACTTGCCCTCTCGACCCATTTCGTTGAGAGTTTTAATCATGAATGCATGCTGAATTTTGTCAAATGCTTTTTCAGCATCTATGGAGATGATCATGTGGTTTTTGTTCTTTTTGTTGATGTGCTGGATGATGTTGATGGATTTTCGAATGTTGTACCATCCTTGCATCCCATGATGCAAATGAATCCCACTTGATCATGGTGTATGATCCTCTTGATGTATTTTTGAATTCGGTTTGCTAATATCTTGTTGAGAATTTTTGCATCTATGTTCATCAGGGATATTGGTCTGTAATTTTCGTTTTTAGTGAGGTCTTTGCCAGGTTTTGGTATTAGAGTGATGCTGGCTTCATAGAATGAGTTTGGAAGTATTCCCTCCTCTTCTATTTTTTGGAAACTTTAAAGAGAATGGGTATTATTTCTTCTCTATACGTCTGGTAGAATTCAGAGGTGAATCCATCTGGTCCCGGGGTTTTGTTATTGGGTAGTTTTTGATTACCGATTCAATTTCGTTGCTGGTGATTGGTCTGTTTAATTTTTCTGTTTCTTGTTTGGTCAGTCTTGGAAGGTTGTATTTTTCTAAGAAGTTGTCCATTTCTTCTAGGTTTTCCAGCTTGTTAGCATATAGATTGTCATAGTATTGTCTTATAATTCTTTGTATTTCTGTGGGGTCTGTCGTGATTTTTCCTTTCTCATTTCTGATTCTGTTTATGTGTGTAGTTTCTCTTTTTCTTTTAATGAGTCTGGCTTGGGGTTTATCTATTTTATTTATTTTTTCAAAGAACCAGCTCTTGGTTTCATTGATTTTTTTCTGTTCTTTTATTCTTCTCAATTTTATTTATTTCTTCTCTGATCTTTATTATGTCCCTCCTTCTGGTGACTGTGGGCCTCATTTGTTCTTCTTTTTCCAGTTTCAGTAATTGTGCCTTTAGACTATTCATTTGGGATTGTTTTTCCTTCTTTAAATAGGCCTGGACTGCAATATACTTTCCTTTTAGAACTGCCTTTGCTGCATCCCACAGAAGTTGTGGCTTTGTGTTATTGTTGTCATTAGTCTCCATATATTCTTTGTTCTCTGTTTTAATTTGGTCATTGACCCATTGATTATTTAGGAGAATGTTGTTAAGTCTCCATGTATTTGTGAGCCTTTTTGTTTTCTTTCTAAAATTTATTTCTAGGTTTATACCTTTGTTATCTGAGAAGTTGGTTGGTAGAATTTCAATATTTTTGAATTTACTCAGGTTCTTTTTGTGGCCTAGTATGTGGTCTTTTCTGGAAAATGTTCCATGTGCACTTGAGAAGAATGTGTATCTGCTGCTTTTAGGTGTAGAGTTCTGTAGATGTCTGTTAGGTCCATCTGTTCTAGAGTGTTGTTCAGTGCCTCTGTGTCTTTACTTATTTTCTGTCTGGTTGATCTGTCCTTTGGAGTGAGTGGTGTGTTGAAGTCTCCTAAAATGACTGCATTGCTTTCTATTTCCTCCTTCAATTCTGTTAGTCTTTGGTTCACATATGTTGGCGCTCCTGTGTTGGGTGCATATATATTTAAAATGGTTATATCCTCTTGTTGGATTGACCCCTTTATCATTATGTAATGTCCTTCTTTATCTCTTGCTACATTCTTCATTTTGAAGTCTATTTTGTCTGATAGAAATACTGCAACACCTGCTTTTTTCTCCTTGTTCTTTGCCTCAAATATCTTTTTCCATCCCTTCACCTTTAGTCTATGTATATCTTTGGGTTTGAAATGAGTCTCTTGTAAGCAGTATATAGATGGGTCTTGCTTTTTTATCCATTCTATTACTCTGTGTCTTTTGATTGGTGCATTCAGTCCATTTACATTTAGGGTGATTATTGATAGATATGTACTTATTGCCATTGATGGCTTTAGATTTGTGGTTTCCAAAGGTTCAAGGGTAGCTTCTTTACCATCTAACAGTCTAGCTTAATTTTCTTCTTAAGTTATTGTAAACACAGTCTGATGATTCTTTATTTCTCTCCCTTCTTATTCTTCCTCCTCCATTCTTTATATACTAGGTGTTTTATTCTTTGCCTTTAGTTAGTATTTGGATGGTCTGCTTTCTTTGCTATGATTTTATTTTCTCTGGTGACATCTTTTTAGCCTTTGGAGTGCTTCCATCTAGAGAAGTCCCTCTAAGATATCCTGTAGAGGTTGTTTATGGGAGGCAAATTCTCTCAGCCTTTGCTTCTCTGGGAATTGTTTAATCCCTCCCTCAAATATAAATGATAATCGTGCTGGATACAATATTCTTGGTTCGAGGCCCTTCTGTTTCATCACGTTAAATATATCACGCCATTCTCTTCTGGCCTGTAAGATTTTTGTTGAGAATTCTGATGATAGTCTGATGGGTTTTCCTTTGTAGGTGATCTTTTTTCTTTTTTTAGCTGCCTTTAATACTCTGTCTTTATCTTTGACCTTTGCCATTTTAGTTATTATGTGTCTTGGTGTTGTCTTCCTTGGGTCCCTTGTGTTGGGAGATCTGTGGGCTTCTGTGGACTGAGAGACTATTCCTTCCCCAGTGTGGGAAAGTTTTCAGCAATTATTTCTTCAAGGACATTTTCTATCCCTTTTTCTCCCTCTTCTTCCTCTGGTACTCCTGTAATGCGAATATTGTTCAGTTTGGATTGGTCACACAGTTCTCTTAATATTCTTTCATTCCTAGAGATCCTTTTATCTCTCTCTGCCTCAGCTTCTCTGTATTCCTGTTCTCTGATTTCTATTTTCTTAATAGCCTCTTGCATCATGTCAGGTCTGCTGCTAAGCCCGTCGATGGCTTGTCTCATTTCTGCATTGTCTTTCCTCACTTCCCTCACTTCCTCCCTTATCTCTTGCATATTTCTCTGTAGATCCATCAGTGTGGTTATGACTTTTATTCTGAATTCTTTTTCAGGAAGATCGTGTGTGTCCAGCCCATCAGGCTCCCTCTCTGGGGTCGTCTGGCTAAGCTTTGTTTGTACCATGTTCCTCTGTCTTTTCATGGTGGTAGAAGTGGTCACTCGTAGGTGCCACGTGTGTTAGCTGGGCTCTTTAAGACTTTTAAAAAGAAAAAAAAAGGGAGAAAGGAAAAAAACAAAAGAAAAAAGAAAAAAGAAAGAAAAAAAGGGGAAAAATAAAGAAGGAAAGAAAAAGACAAAAAAACAACAAAAAACGCCTGCCGAGAGTAGATTCTGTGAGGTTGCTGTAGGTGGCACTGCTGCTCCAGTGTTCCATTCTGTCGAACCCTTTCTGGTGCCAGCCTTGGGGGAGGAACGAATGGGAGGCTGCTGATCTCTGTGGGAAGTCTCGGCACGGCTCCTTGCTCGGCCGCAGGCCTAGGGGTCCGAAATTCCCCAGGACTCCCAGCCTGCTGGGCTGAGTGCGCTGGCACGATTTTGTTCTGCTGTTGGGCCCATGTCTCTTTAAGACTTTTAAAAAAAGTGCATGCTTTTCTTTTTCTCAGGAGCTGGCTGAGAGGACCCGGCTGCACCATCCCTCTCAGATCCTGCCCCTCTGTCTCTCCAATCTCTGATACACCGCACAATGTATGTCAGCGCTCCTGGCGCAGATCACCAGGGCTGGTTATTTGGCGGGCCCATGCCTCCACTCCCTCCCTGCTCTGAATCCTTTTCTCCCACCAGTGCACTGGGGTGGGGGAGCGCTCGGGCCCACCGGGTCGCTGCCCAAAATCCTACCTGCTTCGTGAGGCGCTGAGACCCCGCAGGTGCAGCTCTAGCCTGGCTTTTGTACTGTATCTTCTGGTCTCTCTTTTAGGAATAGTTGTATTTGTTGTATTTTCATAAATATATACGGTTTTGGGAGAAGATTTCCACTACCCTGCTCACGCCGCCATGTTCCCAGAAGTCTCATTATTGTAATTTGTTAACAACTGGAAAATATGATTCATTCACTCATTCACTTTTTAATATACCAGGCGTTTACTGATTACTTGTTCTGGGCCAGCCATTGTGTGAGACCCTAAAGATGCAAAATTAATATAAAAGCACCCCCACCATCATAGACCATACAGAAAGCATACAAGAGAAACTGTGGCTTGGATTTACTAGGGTTGTTGAGAATGGGAATTGCAACTGAGAAGGCAGGATTATAATAATGTAATTTCTTCCTTCACCTGCACCCCTCTATGAAATTTCAAACAAACCAAGTTTACTTCTCTGTTTGTCTGTCTCTCCCCTCCCTCCCCTGACTCCAAGCTCTCTTTCTCTAAATCTCTCTCTTTCATTTTCTCTCTCACACAAGCACACATGTACTTGTGTGTCTTTTGAGCAATTGTTGGGTGAGTCATGTGTAAACTGAACAAAGGAATTTTTTAAAAATAAATTTCAGTAAAAAGGTTAAGAGGAACAGCTAAAGATGAACAAAGATTGTGCATCTGGCTGCAACTTTACCATTGTGTGGTACTTTAAAATAACAATATTCTGCCAAACAAAACAACATTTTTAGCAGCATAAACACATTCATAGACTAATTTTTCTTGTCTACCCAGTCTCTTTTCACACACACTCAAGGAGATGTACCACAAGATTGGTGCTGTGATCTTTGAGGGCAGGCTCAGCCCACATGGCTCAGGTGACAGTTCTCAGGAAATGAAGTGCACTGGAACAACTAGGGATGCAGAGGACCAAACAGCATGTAAGTGCTGCTCTGATGCTCCTGGGCATCAGATGAGGCGACGATGGTGGCACCTGTACAGTATCCAGCAGTAAACCTAGCTCTTCAGAACAACTCATTTTGCTACAGATAATTACTTCTAACATCTGCCTGCTATATAAAAACAGTAACAGCCCCAGAAAACTCTTACACAGATTTCAAAAGTAGTATTTCAAAATCTTCTAAGTTCATGTTTGCCCTGGGGATTCCAAAGGTTCTAAAATGTTAAGGTATGAATTAAAGTTGCCTTCCACACAGAAATATCATGTTTACAATGGCATGGTTTAAATCATCATATGGATGGTCTAACTGACAGGGAAATAGGTTAATTGGTGTCACGTCATTCTCGGCTTTCGGTGGGCTACTTTCATTGTCCAGTTACTGTGAAGGGAAAATAAACTTTCTCCAGTGGGTCAAAGGATTGTATCATCAAATTCAGATAAGAAGAGGAGAGGAAATAACAGGCTTCTCTGCCTCGTTAATTAGTAACAATAGTTTGTCAGAAAAACTATAATTTTTTTTCAAACAAATTTGGAAAAAAATGCTGTAAGGTCTAAGCTTTCCATATTGATTTCATATTTCCATTTTTATGCAATACAAAACTCAGAATACAAAATTCTGAATGAAAGTGAATGGTAGAAAATTAGCAATAACTTATCTGTATATGAAAATGTATACACAAAACTGTTCCACTAAATCCAGTCGTGTCTCAACTCAGTATTCCTTTAGTGATATTCCAAAGATGTGCGTGACTGCTCCCGCAGCATTGTTCAAGAGTGGAATGCTGGTAGCAAGGCAAAGTGTGAAGGAAGATGGTTTCACATATTTTCAGCTAATTTTTTTAATCTTTTCTTAAACTTTTGAATCCTATAGAACATATAATTTTGTAATATCCCTTACAGAGTCCGTTCAGGTAACTGAGGGGTCCTGCCATTTAAGATTTATGTCTTCATAGTAAATATACCTATACCTTAACAAAGAAAGTTGGTAATGTTCCGTAGCTATTAACTTTGTCGCTCATGGCTGTGATCAAAACTTTACTGCTGATTTGTTTAAATATTTTTATTGTCCATAGAAAACACCTTTATAAGAATAAATAATTTTTCAGTTATAGGTATTTATTATATATATACACTCAAGATATATAACTTCCCACATGCACAGACTATGAAGTGTGCATTTCTCTCTTCTAAACTTCCACACTAGGTAGTAAATATTTGTATCCAGTAAGTATGCAATAAATATTGACAGAGTAACTAAATGGAAAAAGTTACTGGAAGGAAATTTTCTGAAGAAATTTCTGTAGCACCTCTAACAATCTGTGGTTTGTAGCAGGTTTTAAATAGGTTTTCTGCTTTTATTGAACTCATTGGGTTCCACTTGCCTAGTGTCATGCTATTCATTTACAGAGCTGTATTCAGAACTGCTTTTGTATCTTTCTGAATAATGCCAGATTCTTTTTTATTTTAATGAATTGGAAAGCTCTTGTTTGTTTGGGTAATTCACTCTTTCTCTTTTTTGTCACCTCATTTAAAGCCAAGTATAGGTGGCGAAAATGATTTCTATTCTTTAAAGAAATGTTTTACCATATTTAAAACACTGACATTTGTGCAGTTGAATAAAAACACACAACAAGGTTTAAGTTACAATACTGATCTCTCTTAGGAATGAGGAATTTTACTGGAGGTTTCTCATTCAGAATATAAAACTATAAATGAAAGTGAATGGTAGGAATATAGCAATAACGTACCTGTGTGGAAGTGTACACACAAAAATGCTCTACTAAATGCAAAAGAAACATTGTCTCACAATTCTGGAGTCTAGAATTCTGAAATGAAGAGGGGTTAGGAGGGTTGGTTTTCTTCTGAGGGTTGTGAGGGAGAATTAGTGGCATGCCTGTCACCTTGCTTCTGGAACTTCTAGTATTTCTAGATTTATATAAGAATAAGTGCCTTTGTCAGCGCCCAGCCTAATGACTTCCTCTTAGCTTGTTCACATGCAAACACCCTATTTCCAATTAAGGCCACATTTACAGGCCCTGGGAGTTAGGACATTGACATCTTTTTTGGGACCCAATTCAGCCATGATATGACATGATTTCCTTGACCAATGACATGTGAGTGGAAGCACCAGCATGCAGGTTGCAAACCTGGCCATGTAAAAGTCCTCATGTTCTTATATTTTTTGTAATATCTTTCCCACTTCTGTGAGAAGCATATGGGGTCTTGCTATTTATAGAAAGAAAGTGAGAGAAGGAGAATGAGATGGAACAGAGACACCTCAGCCACCACAGCCTGAAACAGCTGCACAATCCAGGCTGGATGGACCGAATCACAGCCTTTTTGCAGATGTGTAAACCAAACTACATGATGTTGTTTTAAACTACTTGGTTTAAAACATGGTTTATGATGCTGCAATTTTTAGAAATAACTAACTGATACAGTTAATATCTAAGTTGTTAGCATACTAAGTTTACTTACTGACTTGATGTCAGAAAATCTCGTGCATTTTATTTCAATATGATAAATGCTTATTTTCCCCCACCTTCCTGTATCTTTTTGAAATTTTCTTAATAAATAAAATTTATGAGTGTAAACCAATAAGAAGAAAAGTATAGAGGAACTTTTTTCAATTTTATATATCTAAAACATTAATTAAGAGAAAGAAGAAATGCACATAATTTATTGAGCTTACAAATATTTTACTCTAGTGTAATCTTAACTCCCACCCACATCCTGACAAATCAAAAACTCTAGAGACCAAGAGATCTCTTCAGAGAAGGGTTCATTGAGCCTTTCCAGATGCTGCCTAGATGAAGGATTGAGTCCTGGACAGGAAGTTTATCAGCGAATGGCATATAATTTCACTGTATAACACTCTTCCAATCCAAAAACCTTGCCATCAATCTCAAATCATCCTTGTCTCCTACAGTCACCTCCTTGTATTCATTCCTAAAATATACATTTGTTATCACTCCATTATTTAAAAATATTATGGTGGTTTTATTTTTCTTAATTAATAAAAGAACTCCCATTCTTAGAGAACCAAAGACTTTTAGAATTAGACACATACATGATTTTTAACATGATTCTTCATAATCTTTCTGTAATGCCTCACCACCAAAATAAATGAGCAATGAAGAGAATATAATTCCTCAGGATTTTGCACATGGCTTCCTGAACATGATGCTTTTCATTCACCTATCCACAGTGGTCGAAACTCAGGCATGCCTCACTTATTTCTGTGCTAAACGGTGATCAAAGAGAGCCTAATTATCACTCTAGGCTGTCTGGTGACATTTAAAAATACCACATTCACTTAGCCAATATATCTAAAACAACTCCATTGTATTAGTCATGAGTCTGTGCCCTACAGAACCAGCCCTCACCCATGAAATCCTAGACGTGGACCCTTGTTCAGAAGTTAAAATAACACCATTCCCTATGGTGAATCTCCTTTTAGAGTGTCTTCATTTCCATTTTATGATCCCATACATCCGTAAGCTTCATCTCAAGCACCAGAGATGTTTCATAGACCTTCAGAAGTGAATCATATTGTTATCCAAATGGTTTCTTCTCTGACAATTGAATCACCCCCTCTGTTACCAGAGATGGGTCCTTGGTCTCCTGAGAAAGAATTCAAGAATGGATGCAGAAAAGCTATTGAGCATTAAGAGTTTATTTGAAAAATAAAGTTCAGAAAAAGACAAGAGTACACACCTGAGGGCTGAGGCACAGGGAAACCCAGAGGGAACAATAAGGACCCTTTCTTGCGTGAAGCGAGATGAATATTCACTAAATGGGGTAGGTTTCAAAGGGGACAGGTGGAGTCTTCCTGGAGTTCAGGCTTGCTCCACCTCACTTTGGATGGGTGGAGGGATTTTTGACTATATTTGGTCCCCATCAGAACTGTCATGGCTCAGGGAGGTGTAATTTTTACTATGCTAATGATGGAGAAGTGTGATTTTTATTATGTTAATAGATTTGGGGTGAAGTTTGGGTCAATTTCTCCTCCATGTTGGAACTAGCCAGTTTTGGTCAGAGTGTTATCTATATTCTCACTCCACATTCCTCAAGAACAGCTTACATGGACTTTTTAGAATATAAACAATCATCTAGCAGAATATAAACACTGGCCAAAGCTGCCTCCCCATCCCTGCTCATGTCTGACTATCTTCCTCTTAAAATTTCATGTGCAGTAAAGTAAACATCGACTACTGGTCATTACCTGATTTTTAACCAGCTTCATTTTCCATGTATTTTCTTTTAATTTCTTGAGTTATTTTAATGGGTGTCTCCCATTTTACTTTTAACCTTGCAGTTAAAGAGACACCCCCCTCCATGGAACAGTTTTCTTTGTAGCTATTTTTATTTCTGTGTCTCCATTTCTTTTTCATTAGAATGAGAAGCTTTGAAAGGTGTAAGAAAGTACTGTGTGTTTCCTACATATCAGTAAAGGGATCTTACATTCTTACCCTAAAAAATCAGGAAACATAGAAAAATTTTAGTCTTATCTAATACAGCCCAAGTCTACCTGGGAAAAGGACAATCAAGTTGTTATTGAAACCTATATTTCTAAAAAGACATTTAAGGAACAATAAATTCAAGGAAAAGACAATGATTGGTATCAACCATGACACAAAAACTTTATTTTATGAGAAATATCCATATTGGATTGACTTTATTTAAAAAGACTAATAATTTGTATAACTACAACAGAACAGAAAACAATATTGCTTAATTATTTCAAACATTTGTCATATATCTTGTTTTCTAAAGTAAACTTATCATTAGTAACACTCAAAACTTCAGCAAATTAAAGAATAAGCACTCTTCCAAGACATTTTATAAAGCGAACTTAGATGCAAATCTCAGTATGTTTAGTAAAATTTCAATCCCATAAAAATGGATTTTTTAAAACAAATCCCTTGGGCTCCTAGCATATAGGCACTTAGCTTAGTGAGGTCTTTCCATAATTTGATATAAATCAGCAACCTTTAAAAATTAGGAAGCAAATAAGTTGGTTTTATATAGCTTAAGATGTTTTTTCATATCTCAAGCAAAAAATAAAACAGCTGAGCTTAAAATTTGGCAAGTACTCAGTATTTAATCTAGAACACTTACTATATTTAAAACATAAATTAGATTTCTTACATCTGGATAAATTATGAGAAACTGGATGAAATCTTAATATAACTTCTCTGGGAACAAGCGAATTCCCCAAACAACTAAATCAGCCAAATGGTTTTTTTTTTTTCATAGATTTTTCTTTGTTAATAAGGCAAAACAAGCATTTTCCAAGTGTAATATATTATTTTTTGCTGTATATCTTTTCCCTGTTGCTTTTTACTCTTGCCTGCACAGCACATACAAAAGCATTGGTATTCTTACAGGAAAAGCTTATTTTTATCTTACAAATGATCTACTGGTATATGCACAGGGGCAAATTTCAGCATCTGCCCCAGAACCTAGGACACCACATAGCTCTCTGACAAGCATTAATCAGTTCATAAAGATGGACTAGAAGGAGGAGCAGGTAAAGAAAGAATAGTAAGAAAGTTTAAGCCCAGTGTTTCACTAACTAGTGAAAATCCACCAATATCTTCTAAATATCTCTGGTATTAGAAGGGAATTTTCTTTTCAAAACATTCAACAGGCATATTTTTTGTGCATCCACTTACACAATAGGGCTATCAACACCCTTGAGAAAATAGCAAAGAAATATTAAAATATTTTAAAAGTCAATTAAAATATCATTTCCCCTCTAATTAGATTTAGAATTTAAAATAAAATACTGTATAAAGAAGTTTTCATATAAATGACTACATTTAAGCTATGATTGGTGAAATATAAATAGTAGTCTTTGCTGTAGGTAATTTGATAAATAAAATCTGTTAGAATTTTGTGTAACATTTACATACAGGATTCGAGTTATACTTTTGTATCTTACTAAAATAATTGTGGGCATGCTCAACAATACAGCTGCAGAGATGTCCATTGATGGCATATATGTGATGGAGAAAACTGCAACAAACTAAAAGCACAACCATAATGGCCTGTTTCAGGAAGTTATAAAATGATGTAATAAAAACTAGCTTTAAAATATGGAACATTTCTTCCCAGTATTTCCAAACTTCTTTAGCACTTGTATTCCCCCCCCCCCGATGAATTTGTTGTAGTGCTCAATTCTCTATTTGATAAGTGTGGGAGCTAAGGATGCTACTTGGTTTTTCCATTGCCATAGATGGTATGGCCTGATGCATGTCTATGGAACCCAGAGGCACCCTGGAGCCCATTTGGAGAATTGCTGTTACAGAACGTTACTTAATAAGTTTTCATATTTGTTTAAAACATGTCACTAAGTAACAAATAAAACACAAATTATAAAAGACACAAACATATAAACATGTGTAGAAAAAAGGCAGTACAAACACCAAAAATTTTAAGAGTAATTATCTCTTAGAGCTGACTTTTTTTTTTCCATTGCAAATATTTATATTCAATTCTTCTTCAAGTGTCACGTGCTCAGGTAGGTGTTCCCAGACAAGCTTATTTAAATTATTCACAGTCAGTATTTCTGATGCCCTTTAGTCTGCTTTACTTTATTTTCACATAATAGTTAACATTTAACTTACCATAGGATTTACTTACTTATTTTATTAATTTTATTAATTAATAATTTTGTTTTTCTGCACCCTAATATAATATAAACCCCATTAAGGAAAGAGATGTATGTTATTTATTGATGCATTTTCTTTGCCCAATAGTGCTGGATACATAGTAACTCTAAATAAATCAATAACTGAATGTAAGTTTTCTTCTATATCACTTTGATAAAAGAAAAAATAGAGCTGTTTTTTAAAAAAATATCTTAGTCTGGAATTCATAGGAATGCTCTGGCTCTGGGAAACTTAAGAAAACTTACCTAGGAAGCTAAGATACAGCAAATAACACCTAAATATCATACCGACATCAGAAAATACCTTCAGAGTTATTGGAATAGTTTATATAAAAGAAGTCTTAACTTATAATTCAACTATGATTTTATTCTTGGATGAAAATCATTGTAAATCTTTTCATAGTTTTAGGAACTATAGAATAAAATTGCATAACTATTCAAAGAATAAAATGAAAAACCATTTATCTCAAGATCATTGGAAAGTAGTAGTAAAAAATTTCCACTAATGGTGAAAAAGAACACATTTTAAAGCCAGCCATATAAAAAATTATCAGTTTTATAATTGGAGTGGCCATATGTCTGAATTTCTACATTAAAGTCCTAAAGACATAAATCTGTTTGAAAAACATCTATCCTAAGCAAATAGTTATTATAAAACTGTGGTGAAGAAATCTAACCATTTCACATTAGGGCAATGAGATTGCAAGAGATTATCATTTCTATACAAACACTGACAAAAGACCCAGCAAACATTTTTAAACCATTCAGAGCTGTAGATGAAACAGTCTAAATGAAATAAATTCCAAGGAAATACAAACTTTCTTAGGTGAGAAAAAACAATGGTCTCTTTTTTTCTGGGAAGGTATGATGGAAAAGAAGTAAACCTATCAGGAAATACTACAGGAGAAAGAGGGGGAAAAAAAACAGCCAGGACTTTTATTTTTGTGATTTAAATTTTTTGATATATTTTCTAATTTATAGAAAAATTGCAAGAATAGTATAGATTGTATATACTCTTTTCTCACATTGGTCATGGTTTGTATTTTGACCCATTTGTTCATCATTTGCTCTCTGTCCTATCAGTTCCATTGATCTGTCAACACATATGTTTTCCTGAACTATTTTAGAGTCAGTTATAGACAATTTTCCTTACATGTTTCAGGGTGTATTTCTTAGGATGTGAACATTCACTCAAATAATCACAGTGGAGTTATAAAAATCAGAAAGTTTAACATTAATAAAATTGTTTTAACAAATATACAGTACATATTCAAATTTCATCCGCTGTTCCAATGTCCTTTATGGCTTTTTTTTCATCCTTAGTCCATGGTATGCATTGCCTTAGATTGTCGTGTCCCTTCATTTTTCCTCATTCTAGAATTGTTTCTCTGCCTTTCTTTGTGTTCCTTAGTCTTTATATTTTTTCAAGAGTGTAGGCCAGGTTTTCGTTGATTTGTTTTGCATCATGACTATTTGGCTTTGCCTGATGTTTCCTCATGATTAGAATCAAGTAAATTTTTGCATACTACCCCATATCAGAAGGTACATATCACTTTTGCCCAATATTGATGATGTCAGTATTGATCACAGTTACCAGCCAAGTTTTGGTGAACCTGTAGACCAGAATTACAGATTGGATTCAGGAAAGCCCAGAAGCAGAAATCAAAGTTTTTCTTTCCCATCTTATTTTCCCCTAATTTTTAGGTGTTTTCTTAAGGATAAAAGTTTATTAGTGGAAAGGTTTGGGACTCAAGTGAAAGAACACTTCTATTAACTACTGTGTTATTCTCAGATCTTTGCCCTATATCTGAATCAGAAAATGTTCCTTGTGATTCCTTGTGATTCTAAATTAAGAAGATCAGTAAATAATTAGAAACAATGTGGTCAATAGAACTAATAGATGACAAATGCAATACTGGGAAGCTTAATGCAGGCTAATGAGCCAGAGAAAAATTTTAAAAGAACTCCTCTTTAGTGGTTCAGAATCATTCTAAACTAACTCACATTTGTACTTTGGGAAGAAGATAACAGGAATATAAGGAGCATAAAATGAAAGTGTGACAGCATAACAAGATATCTACAGAAAGATCAGCCACCAATCTTGAAAAACTCTCCAGTAATTTCTTTTATATATTTAATTTTTGAAACAGCCCTTCATGTCACAGACGCAGGGGTCATCACACAGGAGGCCCCAGATCAAAATGTGATCTCAAAAACTGATATAAATCTCAGGGACCAGATTGAGCTGAGATATTGTTATTAAGATATTCAGATATTGACAAATAAGATGAACCATTTGTCACTGTCATCCTGTCATTTTTGTGCTTTACAGTTAGCCACAAAGTTCTCGAATTTGTTGTTGCAGGAATTTGATGGTTTCTAGTCTGAAAAGCTATGGATCACAACCACAGTTATATCCATGCTTTCTTTCAATTACTAGGTAAGAGTATGAGTAGGACTCTTTGAACTTCTAATTGGTGATAGGATTGGGAGAAGTCCAGAATTTCACCTCCTCAAGGAATCACACATTAGTGTCCACCAACAAACACATATAAAAGAAGACTGTGGCACTATCAAGTGAGCAAATTATCTCAGTGAGGTGTCTCAGTAGCCTGAATACTAAACTATTTTATCATTGTCATTTATAAAATGAACTGATATGGCCATTCAAGTATATGAATAAAGATATCAGTTATTCCCCAATTGATCTATATGTTCAATGCAAGTCAATGCAATTATAATAAATTTCTCAAGTTTTTTCTGTAGTTATTCATAATCTGATAACTGCATTTTATACACAAAGTTAAAGTACTTAAAAACATTAAACATATTTTGAAAGAGAACAAAATTAGACAATTTATGTTACCTGATTTAATTATTAGTGTAATAATATCTACAGCTGGAAATCTTAAGCTGGTGGGCCATCCTACTGTGACTTCTTTTTGTATGGCCTAAGAGCTATGGTTTTTATATTTCAAAGGGTTGTAAAAATGAACAAAGAAAAATATGCAATGTGGCCCCTGAAGCATAAAATATTAATCTGGCCCTTTTCAGAGAAAAAATTACCAGCTGTTGGTATAAAGCAATAGCAATCAAGACAGTGTGGTACTGGCAAAGGACAGACTAATACATCAAGGAGCAGGATAAATGTCCAAAAATCATGACACACATACATAGTCAAATTACCTTTGATAAAGGCAATGATGTAATTCAGTGAAGAAAATAATTTCTTTTCAAAAATATTTCCTGCATATCTAGATATCCATATTTTAATGTAACTTCCTACCTCACATCACTCACTAAAATTAAGTTGAGATTGACATCCTGTCACCTTGTGATTAGAAGCAATATACAAATAACTGATAGGAGGTCCTTGTGGTTGGAGTGGGTAGGAGGGAAGACCAAGGAGAGAGAGATGGAGCAGCCCGGAGAGAAGAGAGGAGGACCAAATTAGTAACGGCAATTGAGCTATTTTGGACAGGATATGTAGGCTCAGCTTCCATGATAAAGTGACATTTGAACAGAGACTTGGAAGAAGTAGAGAGGGTCAGTGAATGTCCAAGGGAACAAAAAGGTCAAAAGCTTGTTTTATTGTCGGAAAAGAAGAGAGTTCAGTAGTGGCAAGTTTGGAAAAGAGGTGGGTCATGAATAGACTTGTCATAGTAAGGACCCAATGTGTTCTCAAACCATTTGAAAGTGTTGAGAAAAGGAACGTCATAGTTTGATCTACATATAAAAGATCCGTTTCTTTGCTGCTCAGAGAGTAGACTAAATGGGAAATATAAGTGGAATCAAGATCAGTTAGACAATTGCAATTACCAGGCATGAGATGATAAGGACAGAATACCATCTTTAGTAATTATCTATTTAATTCAGTAGTCACCACCACTCTCTAAAGCAGGTAGCCCAAGGTCACAGAACTAGGAAATTACAGTGTTGGTATCAATGGAGTTTCTAATCACCTGAATTATACTGCTTTCCATAAACACACAAACAAGTGCAGATACAAAGGGAGGTGTAGTTTCAGAGAAGGTAATTGCTAAATACAATGAATAAAGAATTAGAATAAAGAATAGGACCATTTGATTTTATATCATCAAATACATTTTTTGGTACGAGTTGTGAATGATCTGCTGGGGAAAGCAAAGTAAAATAAGTAATTTGACCACTAGTGTGTCCATAAGATGTGTCTTCACAATTTGAAATATTGTTGAAAGGAATGATAACGTCTCTTAATGGATTGTTGCTTTCTTTAGAAAGTACTGTTTTATCAGGAAAGCAGGAGAGACAGAGAGTATAACTTGCAGCATTCAACATTCATTTCAGAGCCTAGACAGTTTTACATTGCTGCATATTGAGACTATTAACTAGTCCATGTAATAAGACATGTTACTACAAAAAGGTATTATGATTAGAGTTTCCTATTTAAAGCACATTCTATCAGTTAAATCTGATCATATCCTTAGGGTAAGAGACATATTGTGGTTTTCCTTCTAATTGCCCTTATATTGAACACTGATGTGAGGTTTCTTTTGTGGTTAACCTTTGTCAACAATATTATTGGATTGATTTTCCCTTCACACAGTACCTGCTTTTATGATCTCTTTTATTTACATAAATCTCTTTGGCCATATCCCTTCCCATGTCAACAGTGAATGTAGCATAAAGGCTTTTCCCATAAAGGAAGGCATTATTTTTAAAAGTTAAGCAATCTTTTGTTCTAACTGATGCTCAGAATATTTATATCCTTTGTTTTCTCTCAGATTTCCAAATGAATGGTACCCATTTATTCTAAGGACGTGAGGAACCAATGGAGTGAATTTGATTTCATGCATTATAAGTTACATGTACATGTGGAGGATTTTATGGAGATAAATTACTTTTTATTTGATAACAAAGAAAATAGCAATATCAGTCTTAAGTTGTTTCTGTGTATCTACAGTTATAGAAATTTTGTTAGATTCAGCTCTGTGATCTGTATCAGGGTTTGGTATATCACAGCCCTGGAGCCAGATCCGCCCTGTTGCCTGTCAATGTAAATAAAGTTTTATTATAACTCAGCAACATCCACTAGTTTACATAAATTAGGTACTAGTGATAGAGATTATATGGCCTGCAAAGAAGAAAATACTATCTGAACTTTACAGAAAAAAGGTACGTTGATTCCTGATCTACATGATCTCTTTCAAGAATACTTACGTTATAGAGTTTTCTGATGATGAATTAATATTGAGGTCTGTGAAAACCCGAGCGCTCTCACCATCTGTGTTACAGATTCGTTTCCTGCATCATGCTTACAAGACTTGGTGGATCATGAACTACTCTAAGAAAGCAATCTGATATATGCTCTATTAGTCATGAGTTTGAAATATTATTTTACATTTAAGTGTATAACATTTAAAAAAATTGTTGAGAATTTCTGGGCTACTCTATTTATGTGGTATTTTCTAATTAATCATTGAATTTTATTTTACTTAATCATTACTTTGCCAAACAAAACAAAACAAAACAAAACATTACTTTGTCAATCTCACTGATTAACCGATATCTCCAGTTTGTACCTCTTTCGCAGGGCCACTACCACGGTTACACTGACATTCTGGTTCTAAGGGTTACCTACCTGTAGAGTAAAATATAAACTTGCGAGGGGTATCAATAAAATTATGCCAACAACTAGCAAAAGATTTATCATCAGGCATATTTTCCAAGCCTATTTAAAACATGCATTGATTTACTTAAGGGTAATAAAATACATGACTCATCTTTACCCATTTGGCATAAAGTAAGCAAGCTCTGCTGAACATAAACAAGTTTGGTCTCACTGTTTTTTTTAATCAAAGGACATTCCAATAAATATATTTTATAGTTGAATATCAAAAGAAATCACATGCTTCTGACAGTGTTCTTGTGTATGTTTGTTTAAATTAGTAAATTAGTTCTTGTTGGGTTTTGTAAATCGAGAAGGAAGATTTTTCATGATTAAATGTCTTCTGTGTAGTTAGAGCTGAAGTGGTCCAGCATGAGGACTTTGTTTTCCTTCCATTGCCTTCATTTTTATATTCTATCATTTTGTTCAGCAAAAGTAGATCAACCTTTCCGGTAAAAAAAAAAAAAAGAAAAGGCCAGAAAAAAGATATTTTAGTCTTTTGAGCCACTAACAATCTGTCTCATTCTTATTTTTTTTTTTCTGTTTTACTGCCCTTCACAGGTATAATAATTATTCTTATCTCATGGTCTATACAAAAATGGACTCCAAGCCAGTTCCAGCCCATGGGCTGTGGTTTGGTTTGCTGACTTCTATTTTAGTAGGCAATCCTTGTTCTAATGAAGCATTTTGTTGAAGAGGTTCAGGACATGCAGCAAGACCCCTTGAAAAGTCAACCTAATGTTCCTGTACTGGTGCCTGGGTTTTTGAGTGCTCATCTTTAGACATTGGTTATTATGGTGCCACGCAATATCGGAGCAGCAATTCACCAGAGCTCGTGGACAGAGCCACCAAACGAGTGCCCAGGTTTGTGCAGACATGCCAGGTGATTATCTATGGTCATATGACTTGAGGGCCGTCAGGTGGCCATCTTGCATAAAATAACATTAAAATATGTAATAGTCTATCAATCATTAATAAATGAATTACTTTTGTGCATGGCTTATTCCTTATGAAATGAAGAAATTCATATGTGGTAGCCAAAATAATCTAAACCAAATAAGCTTAACAAAAATACTTTCCATTGAGGCAAAAAGCAGAGAAAAAGTCTTGGGCAATGTAGTAAGAGGTGGATATGTTTTGGAAAGGACTCTCTGGAGCACTGGAGAGTTCCTTGTAATTTTAGGAATGCTGTTACAAGATCGACCCTGAGAGTCAATGAAGGCCTTTGTTGCTTCAGCGGGGACAAAGCCACAGGAAGAGGAGGGAACTGAGTGGAGACGGAACAGACAGCAGATGTCAAAAGAAAATCAGCTTTGCCGAAGATGGACGTGCAAACCATTGTTGAACTTCTTTTATAGTTACATAGAAAATAATATTTTTTATTTAATTTACTTTATTCCTCAAACTTTTCTAAATTTAAGATTTTTGGTTAAAAATCATTCCAAAGTTACCAAAATTCCCTTGTAGGCACCCCATAAGCAAAAACTTATATTTTCTTTTGATGAATAAACATAAAAAATACTAGATCTATGCCAAAACTGGTAACAGAGTTGGAACTTTGGAATTCTATCACAGAAAAATTCTCTGATTTTACTGTATTCTTCTTTTTATTACTTAATGTGATTCCAGACCCAAATCAATCCTCACTGACCAGGCAAGGCATTCAGGATGTCTGAGGACACTGTGAAGTCTTGCTTTGTCATGCCTTACAACCCTGAAAATGGGGCAACAGTGACATGAATAAGAATCATTTCAGCATATTTTATTTCCCCACCCTGTTTTTATGGTGAATGTTTTTCAAACTGACATGAGTTTTGTTATAAAGAGAAGTGAGAGTCAGGTGTTCAAGGCCAAGAGGAATGCTGTTTTGGTCAGGCAAGAAGGGAATTGGTTTGAATCTGCTCCAAGCAGGCAATTAAGGAATGATGAATGAGAATCCCCACAAAGCAGGAGCCCTATTACTCTCAGACATGTCATGCACTCTGCAGTGTAAAATGCCTGAGCATAAATAATAATGTCACTAATTGTGTAAAAAAAATCCCTGAAAACAAATACTGCTGCTATATGTAAGTGGTATCATTGGTTGAAAAAAAGTGATCTCATCTCACATTTTCTCATTGTGGTCATCAGCACACAATTTTATTCCTTAGATATTAAAATACAAGGCAGGCATGTGGTGTGATACCAAGACAGTATTCATCACTTCATCCAAAGACTTGTAATAGACCCAAACATCTCTTTGGTCTGAGATATGAATCAAACCTACTGAAAAATCAAATTGACTGTATCAATGTTTAAATTAAAAGCTAAAAAACGCTAGTTGAAGTTGCACAAGTATGATAAGAATATAGGCTATGGGATCTGATTTTCATTATGATTGTAAGTAGCTATGGGTATATATATATATATATATATATATATCTGTGTGGGGGCATATATAAGTATATTACAGTATGCATGTCATAAATATTGTCTTAAACAAATGGTTAATATTTACAAAACATACAATTGTTTTAAAAATACATAATTTTGTTCAAGTTGCTAAAATTAATGAAAATATTTTAGGTGGACTTCCGGGAAGATGGTGACGTGAACAGACCGGCAGAAAAATTCCTCCCAACATTATATTAATTCATGAAAACACACCAAATACAACTATTCCTAAAAGATAGACCAGAATACACAGGAAAGCGCACAGAGTGCAGCTACACCTGAGAGAGGACTCGTCACCTGGCGAGGCGGGTAAGATATGGAGCCGCGACCCAGTGGGACCCGAGCGCTCCGCCAGCGGGAGGAGAGGATTCAGAGCCGGGAGGGAGTGGAAGTCTGCGCCAGGAGCGCCGACACACAGCACGCAGTGTAGCGGAGATTGGAGAGACAGAGGGCACAGGGTCTTGGCGGGGAACGCGCCAGTTGCCTGCGGCAGGCTCCACAGCCTCCCATTCATTCCCAACCTGGCCAGAGCTATAAAGGGCCTTGTGGAGCGGCGCGGCCACGGTTCTGGAATAGTGGAGCAACAGCGCCACCTACAGCATTCACACAGAACCCACTCTCAGTGGGCGTTTTTTTTTTTTTAGGTGGTGGTGTTTTTTCTTCCCCTTTTTTTTCTATTATTATTTTTTTCTTCTTTCTTTCCTTTCTTTTTTTTTTTCTTTTTAAAGTCACAAACAGCCCAGCTGACATATGTGGCAACTACCGGTAACCAACTCTATAGCCATGAAAAGACAGAGGAATATGTTACAAACAAAGCTTCAGACCCAGACAACCCCAGAGAAGGAACATGAAGGGATGGACATGCACAGTCTTCCTGAAAAAGAATTCAGAATAAAAGTCATAGCCATGCTGACGGATCTACAGAAAAATGTGCAAGAGATGAGGGAGGAAGTGAGGGAAGTGAGGAAAGAATATGGAGAAATGAGACAAGCCATCGATGGGCTTAACAGCAGACTGGATGAGGTGTCAGAGACTGTTAATGGATTAGAAAATAGAGAACAGGAATACAGAGAAGCTGAGGCAGAGAGAGATAAAAGGATCTCTAGGAATGAAAGAATATTAAGAGAACTGTGTGACCAATCCAAACGGAACAATATTCGCATTATAGGAGTACCAGAGGAAGAAAAGAGAGAAAAAGGGATAGAAAGTGTCTTTGAAGAAATAATTGCTGAAAACTTTCCCACACTGGGGAAAGAAATAGTCTCGCAGTCCAGGGAAGCCCACAGATCTTCCAACACACGGGACCCAAGGAAGACAACACCAAGACACATAATAATTAAGATGGCAAAGGTCAAAGATAAAGACAGAGTATTAAAGGCAGCTAGAGAGAGAAAAAAGATCACGTAAAAAGGAAAACCCATCAGATTATCATCAGATTTCTTAACAGAAACCATACAGGCCAGAAGAGAATGGCATGATATATTTAACGTATTGAAACAGAAGGGCCTCGAGCCAAGAATATTGTATCCAGCACAATTATCATTTAAATATGAAGGAGGGATTAAACAATTTCCAGACAAACGAAAGTTGAAAGAGTTTGCCTATCATAAACCACCACTACAGGATATCTTAAATTGACTGCTCTAGAGGGAAGTACCCCTAAGGCTAAAAAGATGTCACCAGAGAAAATAAAATCATATCAAAGAAAGCAGACCATCCAAATACTAACTAAAGGCAAAGAATAAAACACCCAATATATAAAAAATGAAGGAGGAAGAATAGGAAGGGAGAAATAATGAAACATCAGATGGCATTCACAATAACTTAACAAGAAAGTTAAGTTAGATTCTTAGATAGTAAAGAGGCAACCCTTGAACCTTTGGTAACCATGAATCTAAAGCCAGCAACGGCAATAAGTACATATCTATCAATAATCACCCTAAATGTAAATGGACTGAATGCACCAATCAAAAGACACAGAGTAGCAGAGTGAATAAAAAAGCAACACCCACGTATTTGCTGCTTACAAGAGACTAACCTCAAACCCAAAGATATACACAGACTAAAAGTGAAGGGATGGAAAAAGATATTTCATGCAAACAACAAAGAGAAAAAAGCAGGTGTTACAGTACTTGTATCAGACAAAATAGACTTCAAAACGAAGAAAGTAGCAAGAGATAAAGAAGGACATTACATAATGATAAAGGGGTCAGTCTAACAAGAAGATATAACCATTATAAATATATATGCACCCAACACAAGAGTGCCAACACATGTGAAACAAATACTAACAGAATTGAAGGAGGAAATAGAGAGCAATGCATTCATTTTAGAAGACTTCAACACACCACTCACTCCAAAGGATAGATCAACCAGACAGAGAATAAGTAAAGACACAGAGGCACTGAACAACACGCTAGAACAGATGGACCTAACAGATATCTACAGAACTCTGCACCCAAAAGCAACAGGATACACATTCTTCTCAAGTGCACATAGAACATTTTCCAGAATAGACCACATACTAGGCCACAGTAAATTCAAAAATATTGAAATCCTACCAACCAACTTCTCAGATCACAAAGGTATAAAACTAGAAATAAATTTTAGAAAGAAATCAAAAAGGCTCACAAATACATGGAGACTTAAAAACATTCTCCTAATTAATCAATGGCTTAACGACCAAATCAAAACAGAAATCAAAGAATATATGGAGACTAATGACAACAACAACACAAAGCCACAACTTCTGTGGGACACAGCGAAGGCAGTCTTAAGAGGAAAGTATATTGCAATCCAGGCCCATTTAAAGAAGGAAGAACATTCCCAAATGAACAGTCTAAGGACACAATTATTGAAATTGGAAAAAGAAGAACAAATGAGGCCCAAAGTTACCAGAAGGAGAGACATAATAAAGGTCAGAGAAGAAATAAATAAAATTGAGAAGAATAAAACAATAGAAAAAATCAATGAAACCAAAAGCTCATTCTTTGAAAAAATAAACGAAATAGATAAACCCCTAGCCAGACTCATTAAGAGAAAAAGAGAATCTACACACATAAACAGAATCAGAAATGAGAAAGGAAAAATAACGACGGACCCACAGAAATACAAAGAATTATAAGAAAATATTATGAGCATCTGTATGCTAACAAGCTGCAAAACCTAGAAGAAATGGACAACTTCTTAGAAAAATACAACCTTCCAGGACTGACCAAGGAAGAAACAGAAAAACTAAACAGACCAATCAACAGCAACGAAATTGAATCGGTAATCAAAAACTACCCAAGAACAAAACCCCCAGACCTGATGGATTCACCTTTGAATTCTACCAGACATATAGAGAAGAAATAACACCCATTCCCCTTAAAGTTTTCCAAAAAATAGAAGAGGAGGGAATACTTCCAAACTCATTCTATGAAGCCAGCATCACTCTAATACCAAACCGGGCAAAGACCACACCAAAAAAAAAATTACAGACCAATATCCCTGATGAACGTAGATGCAAAAATACTCACCAAGATATTAGCAAACCGAATTCAAAAATACATCAAGAGGATCATACACCATGATCAAGTGGGATTCATCCCAGGGATGCAAGGATGGTACAACATTCGAAAATCCATCAACATCATCCCCACATCAACAAAAAGAAGTAAAAAAACCACATGATCATCTCCATAGATGCTGAAAAAGAATTTGACAAAATTCAGCATCCATTCATGATTAAAACTCTCAACAAATGGGTATAGATGGCAAGTACCTCAACATCATAAAGGCTATATATGACAAACCCACAGCTAACATCATACTTAACAGCAAGAAGCTGAAAGCTTTTCATCTAAGATCAGGAGCAAGACAGGGATGCCCACTGTCTCCACTGTTATTCAACATAGTACTGGAGGTCCTAGCCACGGCAATCAGACAAAACAAAGATATACAAGGCATCCAGATTGATAAAGAAGAAGTCAAATTGTCACTATTTGCAGATGACATTATACTGTACATAAAAAGCCCTAAAGACTCCACTCCAAAACTACTAGAACTAATATCTGTATTCAGCCAAGTTGCAGGAAACAAAATTAACACACAGAAATCTGTTGCTTTCTTATACACTGACGATGAACTAACAGAAAGAGAAATCAGAAAAACAATTCCATTCACAATTGCATCAAAAATAATTAAATACCTAGGAATAAACCTAACCAAGGAAGTGAAAGACCTGTTCTCTGAAAACTACAAGACACTCCTAGGATAAATTAAAGAAGACACTAACAAATGGAAATGCATCCCATGCTCTTGGCTAGGAAGAATAAATATTGTCAAAATGTCTATACTATCTAAAGCAATCTACAGATTCAACGCAATCCCTATCAAACTACCAACAGCTTTCTTCAATGAACTGGAGCAAATAACTCTAAAATTCATATGGAACCAGAAAAGACCCCGAATAGCCAAAGCAATTCTGAGAAGGAGGAATCAAACAGGGGGAATTACGCTCCCTGACTTCAAACTCTACTACAAAGCCACAGTAATCAAGACAATTTGGTACTGGCACAAAAACTGACCCACAGACCAGTGGGATAGAATAGAAAACCCAAACATTAACCCAAACATTTACAGTCAATTAATATTTGATAAAGGAGCCTTGGATATACAATGGGGAGATGACAGCCTCTTTAGCAGCTGGTGTTGGAAAAATTGGACAGCTACATGTAAGAGAATGAAACTGGACTACTGTCTAGCCCCATACACAAAGGTACACTCAAGGTGAATCAAAGACCTGGATGTAAGTCATGAAACCATAAAACTCTTAGAAAAAAACATAGGCAAAAATCTCTTGGACATAAACATGAGCGACTTCTTCATGAACATATCCCCCCGGGCAAGGGAAACAAAAGCAAAAATGAACAAGTGGGACTATATCAAGCTGAAAAGCTTCTGTACAGCAAAGGACACCATCAGTAGAACAAAAAGACATCCTACAGTATGGGAGAATATATTCATAAATGACATATCTGATAAGGGGTTGACATCCAAAATTCATAAAGAACTCACGCACCTCAACAAACAAAAAGCAAATAATGGAATTAATAAATGGGCAGCGGACATGAATAGACACTTCTCCAAAGAAGAAGTTCAGATGGCCAACAGGCACATGAAAAGATGCTCCACATCGCTAATCATCAGAGAAATGCAGATTAAAACCACAATGAGATATCACCTCACACCAGTGAGGATGGCCAACATCCAAAACACAAACAACAGCAAATGTTGGCGAGGATGTGGAGAAAGGGAAACCCTCCTACACTGCTGTTGGGAATGCAAATTTGTTCACCCATTGTGGAAAGTAGTATGGAGGTTCCTCAAAAAACTCAAAATAGAAATACCGTTTGACCCAGGAGTTCCACTCCTAGGAATTTACCCTAAGAATGCAGCAGCCCAGTTTGAAAAAGACAGATGCATCCCTATGTTTATTGCATCACTATTTACATTAGCCAAGAAATGGAATCCACCTATGTGTCCATCAGTAGATGAATGCATAAAGAAGAGGTGGTACATATACACAATGGAATATTATTCAGCCAGAAGAAAACAAATCCTACCATTTGCAACAACATGGATGGAGTTAGATGGTATTATGCTCAGTGAAATAAGGCAGGCGGAGAAAGACAAGTATCAAATGATTTCACTCATATGTGGAGTATAGGAACAAAGAAAAAAAACTGAGGGAACAAAACAGCAGCAGACTCACAGAACCCAAGAACGGACTAATAGTTACCAAAGGGAAAGGGACTGGGGAAGATGGGTGGGAAGGGAAGGATAAGAGGGTAAAAGAGGTATTATGATTAGCAGACGTAAGGTCGGGGGGGCATGGGGAGGGCTGTACAACTCAGAGAAGACAAGTAGTGACTCTATAGCATCTCACTACACTGATGGACAGTGACTGTAATGGGGTTGGTGGGGGGGACTTGATGAAGGGGGTAGTTTAATTACCATAATATTGCACATGTAATTGTAGGTTAATGATACCAAAATAAACTGTAAATAAAAAAAAAAGAAAAAGAAAATATTTTATGTGACATCTCAGCCACATTTTTGTCAAGTGATAATGTAAACAAGTTTAAAAATTTATCGTATTTTTATATTTATACTCATAATATAACATTTCAAATTAATTCTTTACCAAATTTATGATGCTGTTATTTTGACAATTGATATATTTTGAATTACCAATACGTATAGAAATACTGGAAAGTTTACATTTACCACATTAAAACTCCAGTAATTGCTTTAAAAAATATTTTTCCAGCTTTATTGAGATACAATTGACATATAAAATTGTATAAGTGTGAGATGTACAAGTTAATTTCATATACTTATGTATTACAAAATGACTACTACCATAACACTAGCTAACCTCCATAATATACCCCCATATAAAGAGTCATTTCAGTAAAAATATAAGCTCCATCACTGCTTATTTGAGAAAATTATTTTCTATCTTGATGACAATTTTCTATGTTGATGATGTCACACAATAATTTCACAACAATAATGTCAACAACTTTTGAGAGTCAAGAACTTCTGATTATACAGATTTGGTATTTTTCTTTCCAGTGGGAATTCTATTCTTCCTCTATCCTGGAACAATGTAAAGCTTTCATGTTTAAACAATCATATTTAATCTTCAGTACAACCATGTTAGACATGTAGTACTTTCTTCATCTTAGTGAGGAGAAGTTTGAGTCTTACACACACTGAATAATTAGCCAAGTTTACTAGCTAAGTAGTGGCAGAGCTCAGATGACAATCAGTTCTAGGTGGCTCAAAAGTCTGTACATTTTAAGCGAGTTTATGCTCTAATCAGCTAGACAAACCAGCTTTATACATATTCTTATACTTGGGAATTTAATTTTTTATATTCCAGGAAAATCTCCTTTTTGGGGGGGAGGGCTGTTTCTCTCAACTGTGGCACACTATACAGTTTCTTAGGTCTCCATTTTAGGTACCTGTACGCAAAGACTACAACCTAGACATTTTGACTAAACTTGGATATTGCTTTAGTTCCTCAGTTGCACATTTACTGGTAATGTCTTATTTTACTTTAAGAGGTGGTTAATCTCGTTTGTTGTATATACGATACTATCAGTGTAAATCTCATTCCTGGGTACACAGGGCACCTCTACTCTCCCTTTGTGTACTAGCTGTATAATCACAAGAGATGTGGCACTGCGTAACAACAAGAACATAATCATGATTTCAAATTAAAATGGAATTGCCCTTGAGCTAACAACACCTATCTGATTCCGAGAAAGTTACTAAACCTCTGAGTGTTTATTTCATCATCCCTAAAATGTGGATAACCCTATTAACCTCATAAAGTTATTATGAGGATTAAATTAGATATATAAAATCCTAACACAATCTTTAAAATATAATTGTAGCTACTGTTATATAAACCGGGCATAATAATATTCTGCTGATGGGTTGCTTGAAATGGAAAATCATGTAAGTACCATATCTAGTACACCTTCTGACACAGACAGTGTTTTCTAAATGGCAGCTTTAATGATTTAAAAGCCATCTCTTACATTTTAGGATTAATTCATCTGGAAAATTTCAGTCATGCAATAAACAGATTTTGAGGGCTGGCACTACTTCAAGCAGCATGCTTACTCTTACATGGGAAACAAAATGAAATGAGATATGATTATTGCCCTCAGGGAACAACTGCATTATATCCATTTACATATATATGCATATATATATTATAAGTAAGTGTATGACTGTACCATGACTGAAATGCTATAATAAAATGTTTTGAGAAAGGAAAAGGGTTACTGCTTTCAGATGCTTGACTGTTATCCTTTTAGTTAATTAAAAACTGTGGAATTCTGTGAATTAGTTTTAGTTAATAGTATTTGATGGTTAGGATTTTAGGTTTTTGTTTTTACAATTTTCCTCCTTGCATAATTAGAATGATTCATGTATTCTGGCAGTGTTTTCTGTGTAATACTGCACATACACACATCTGTATACAAAGAGAGAATTATCTATTGGCAAAACACATCTTCAGCTGTCTTTTGTTTGATTTGTATTTGCTTTTAGGCTTAAAACATAATTCAGTTTTATGTGTTCATTTTTTAAAGCTTATTAAGGAAGACAAAAACCAAATGCTTCATAACTTCATTTTTACCCTAAAATGTACGTTCGCTCTTGGTGTATTAAACATTTTAGCACATTAATGATTAGTTTTCTTTGCCTCGTCTTACTGAAGTGCAAATATACTTAAGGAATATTGTACATTGGAAGTAATAATGATAAGAATAGAACCCAGATAGATTTATAAAGGAGACCCGTGTAGATTCATGTCAATTGATAGCAGAGTATTGGATCTCTCCTTCAAAAGAAATCAGGTTTATTTATCAGGTGTTCACTTAAGTAGAATTAGGTGTGTGCTTTGTCTCATTTTATATTCTAAACCATTTTTGTTATAGGATATAAGTGGTGGAATTGTGACAGCTATGCTAACTGAGGATGACAATAGGGTAAAGGACAAGCAAAAAGCCTTTTGTAATTTAATTTTAAATGGTACCATCATTTATTTTGAGCTGGCATTCAATTTTCAATACATTCACTTTAAAATGCATTACGGTTCAGTTTTGAAAGTTATGGTAATTTTGGAGTTGACTTAGCTTTTCTCAGAGTCACAGATACGAGGCATATCAATGCACATGAGTTCCAGATGACAAATGGTGCTCAAAGTTTACATGTCTGCTAATTCATTTTTGATTGTAACACGGATGTCTTCTGAAATATAAATGGCATTTGCCTAGCCAAACGGTCATTCGATTTGAACATGCGATGTGATGCTTCACTGATGTTTGAACTTTGGAGTCATTTCAAATTCACTGATAATAGTGCTTATAAAGGCCATGTTCCCTGACTCAGAATGAAACAAACTATGACTATCAGCTACTTCTCAGGGAGAATGTTCTTTTAATCTATTTCATTTACAAAAAATATTTGGAATTAATTTAGTACTACCTTTGCAATCGGAGGATGTTTCACATTGCTGACATTTTTAAAACAAATTTAAATGTTCCAGATTGTATTGTGTCAAGGGATTCCAACTGCATTTGTGGTCTGGATGCTAGTTTTTAGACAAGTAATGTCAGCTATTAATGTCTACCAGGCAAAAAAAAAAAAAAAAAAAAATGACAGTCCTTCAAAGTAAACTGAAGTTTTAAAAGTGGATTCAATTTTTATTTTTAGCCATCTAAATCATCTTGAAATAAAGGAAGGAAATTTTTTTTTTTTTTATACCACAAATTATTTTCAAGAGTTTAAAATTTATTTTGTTTTGAAAATTGTTACTGTCTTTAATAAAACCAAAAATGATAAAAACATTTTTTTGAAATTTTCCTTAATCATACTCTTGAAGTTCTTACTGTATTCTGATTTTTAAGTGTATTTTCTTTATAGTATAGCTGATATACAATATTATAGTGGTTTCAAGTATACAACACAGTGATTCAACAATTGTACCCATTATTAAATCCTCACCCCCACTAGTGCAGTTACTATCTGTCAACATAGGAAGATATTACAGAATCATTGGCTATATACTCCATCACTGTGACCAATTTATATTATGATTGAGATTTTTGTGCCCCTTTATCCCCCTTTCCCACTCCACCCACACACCCAAAACCCTGACCAATGGTAACCACCGTCACTTCTCAGTGTCTATGAACCTACTGCTGTTTTGTTCATTTTGTTGCTTTTTTAGATTCCATAAATAAGTGAAATCATATGGTATTTGTCTTTCTTTACCTGGCTTATTTCACTTAGCATAGTACCCACTAGGACCATCCATATTGTCACAAGTGTCAGGAATTCTTTCTTTTTTATGGCTGAATAATATTCCATTGTGTATATGCACCACGTCTTCTTTATTCATTCATTTGTTGATGGACATTATGGTTGCTTCTGCACAATTTGCTTGGCTATTGTAAATAATGTGGCAATAAACATAGGGGTATATATATCTTTTTGAATCAGGATTTAGTTTTCTTTGAGTAAATTCCTAGAAGTAGAATTACTGGGTTATATGGTATTTATATTTTTAGTTTTTTGAGGAACCTCCATACTGCTTTCCACAGTGGCTGTATCAATTTACATTCCCACCAACAGTGTAGGTGGGTTCCCTTTTCTTCACATCCCCAGCAACACTTGGTATTTATTGTCTTCCAGATAGTGGCCATTCTAACTGGTGTGAGGTGATATATCATTGTGGTTTTGATTTTTGCTTCCCTGATTTTTTTTAATTAATTCTTTTTGGTTCTTTCTTCAGTTTTAGAGCAAATTCAAATACACACACCACGATTCACTAAGGTTCATGATGTACCTGAAACAGGCTGGGCTGTAGTAAGTGGTCTCTTGAGATCTAAAAACAATAAAACTGACTGAATGTCAATTTGCATCTTATTATCTCCATGATTCCAAACAGTCAGAGGTTTACTATTACTAATCTTTTGTTTGTATAATCTCTAAATGGTTGCTGAGTTATGGATTATAATAATATATTTTTAAGCTTCATATTTTATGCTCATATTTTAGCATATATTTTACTACATATATTTAATAAGTATTATATCCTATGAGTAAGTTAATTTGAAGAAATCCTAGTGATAATGTCAACTATCATAGTTAAGGAATTGGCTACAATTTGTTTTGAGAGAAGGTTTATCATGCTTCAAAAATGTTTGAACCTTTTAAGGCAAATTTCGTGTTTTCAAGCCTGTATATTCTTTCTTACATTTAGACATTAGGTTTAGAATAAACAATGATAACCTAATGATTGTGTAGAAATAGAACCTTAATTAGAACCTTAATTGCTTCAATTCCAGTATTACATGGTCCATTCGAAATGTTTGTGTTAAATTTTCTGGAGTTTTTTGAGAAATTCTTTTTTGAAACTGTCCTTCTATTTAAGTCTTGTCTAACTACTTAAATATCTGTTGCATCACATGAAAGAAATTTTTGAAATTAAAATTTATAAAAAAATTCTTAATCAAGTATTAATTAAGGCAGGTAGACAAATCTGGTTAAAATGTGTGTTGAAAAAAGATGCAAAAATTATCCATTTTGAAAAAGTTCATGACAGATAGGTAGAAGTTAATGCCCTTCAACAGAAACTTGAATGTTATTACTTATTACTGTGGCAGACCAATATTTAGGAATAATTTTTTAAAAAAGATAGATTTGTGGTATTGAAAATATTAATCTACTTTCTTTTGTACAATAACAATTATTTTGTTTTTATTGACATTGATTATAAAGTAAAATATAAGAAGTTTCATTGTGTTTCATTACTGCCCATTATTGTTCATTTCATTGTATGATTACAAATAAAAATAATTTTGTTCTACTGAGGAGGAAGTGTTAAAAATTATTATCTTTTTTAGTGTACCAGGTATGTACAGGAAAACATACCTGGTACACTATTGATAATGTACAGAATTATATACAAAAGTCAGGGACAATATGCATAAAGAAAAATATAATTCAGCAACTTGCTTAAGAGATGTAAATACCTGCCTGACTTTTTTTGTTTTTCATTTAAATGCATTACAAATTCTGTGTGGAGAGTTCTTATTTAAAATATCTGAGTGAAGGAAAATGTGAGAGAATTAGGTGTGATCCCCTTAGCAACAGTTCTCTAATTTTTTCAGGAATAACATATTATTGCGTTAACATTTTTGATCTATTATTAGCTTGCATTTCTAATAAATCAACATTTACATTATTTGAACACTGTGAATTTTGTCTACTCGCCCCTATCCATTAGGTGATAGTGAAATGGAAATAGTATTATGCAGTAAAGAAAAAAGCATATTTTACAATTGGAAAAATGACAGTTCAAATCCAGATTTTCAGTAAGTAGAAGCAAGGTAAGTACACCATTTAAACTGTAAAATGGAAATTAATATTTTATGCACAAATTTGCTATGTGATTAGGTATGAAGAGGAGCTAGAATATAGGAATAAATTTGAATTCCTTTCATTCCTTTTTTTTCAAGGATTAACACATTTATCTAATATTTTTTAAATGGTGTGTTTCATTGTAATGTACTTTATTAAAAGGTCATAGATGGGGTACAAGCTTTGACTGCATTCACTTAAATCTTGATGCCATTTCTCTCAAGAAATTAGAAACAAACATCTTTATGGTCAACAACACCAGAAAACAAATTTCTATATTCTGTCAGATAAAGCAAGGAAACTTCTATTTCTTGAAATGTGTATTTTTCATATGTTTACACTTTAAGAAATCTTTTAAGAAATGAAAAATTATAATTCAAAATAGCTTCTAAATGCAGTCTGTTAAGATACAAGTCTGATGATATAAATCTGCAGTATGTATATGATAGTTACATAAGTGAAATATTTTTCAAAAGTACTAATTAGCTCTCTTGAGCAAGTATTGAACTTCATGTAACAGGCATTATAATAGATGCTGAATACTCATGCATGAAGAAGACACCATTGCAACATCAAGAATCTACAATTTGATGAAAAGTGCATTTTAAAAAGCAGTGTCATCTTCAACAAAAACGAGAAAGGCAAGAACAACTTAAGCCCAGACCATAGGTCATTCAATGAAAGTAACTTGATGGGAGTGACTATGAGAGATTATTACATTATTAAATTTAGATTAAAAATAAATGTTTATATTCTTCAATTGGATGAGTATATATGAATCTTTGAAAAGCGAAATTGGCTAAGGGAGCTATGGTAGTGCATTAAATCAAAAGGAAGAGGGAACAGACTGGTTATTCTAGAAAAGAATTCTATAGTTGGAGAAATCGATGGTGGTTTATTGGGGTTGTATTTCAAAGATAATTCTGATATGGAAAGGTAAGACTAACTGCTCTTTGAACTATACAGCATAGAAAAAGAGTCACTCAGAGTCTATTTTTCTATACACAGAAGATTTGATGTGACAGCTCATGTGTTATGGTTTTGTTAGATATAATAAGTATGGAATGTTTGGAAGTTGGCAACTTTTGTTAATAAAAAGTATGATAGATAAGCTGACTATAAAACAAATTCAATCAAAATATATTGGGGTTTTATACTAAGGAAGCTCTGCAAAAGCTGGAAGTAGTCTCGGATCTGATATTAATAATTTTGTCTTGGAATGTCATTTCATGTTAGAAGATATATTATTACCAAATGCATTCCAAGCACACATTTTCTGGAAAACTAGACTATAAGATAAATTTAATCTAGCTAACACTACAGTTCTTGATTTATGAGTGGATGCTAAATAGTTGTTTCCCTTTAGGGAAAATTATTCTAAGCTTTGCAAGTTTTGTATTATTTTAGGTAATTTCTACTTGAAACTCTTCAACTTTGCCCCTTTGTCACACAAAATCATGAAATGTGGGCAATAAATAAGCAGCCTTGTTCCTGGAAGAAGAGTTAAGAGTTTGAGATTTCTAACCCACCTGTAAGGAAGCAAATGCTTCTAAACATGCTGTGACTTACACAATTTGATAATAAATAGTAAATGTGAGTGCTTTTTAGGAAGTTTTCTGGCTTATTCCATTACTTTATGTAATTTAAATGATAGGTAAACTTTTAATGAAGTCATCTTTGAATGTTTGTTGAAAGAAATATAATTATAAAACAACCATTTTCAGGGGGGACAAAACCATAGGGCACAATATTGTTTAAAACCAGATTTAAAGCAATCATAAATACATGAGTTTGAATAAAAGACTTATTCCACTTACCATATCATTTGGACCAGCCTTCTTATAGTCTATAAAAGTTTTTGTGGCCCATTGGATACTACAACCTCTTTTAATCTTTTCTGACTCTTCTTGAGAATCTGAGAGACATACCTGTTCCTACCTCTGTGGCTTTAAGGAACCAGAGTTCATTTTCAAAACCATTTGTAGAAAGACTAGTCCATGAGAAATTACAGGTACAACCACATGTTGCTTGCCTTTTCCCTTTATGTCTCTATGTTTTGACTTAATATGGTTTTTTGGGGCAGGGGTAATTTTTTACCCCTTACAGAAGCGTATGAAGGGAACTTTTGTAGCGCACGAAGTTTTAATTTTTCACTATTGCGGCTGTTTGTTTTCTTTCAGTGTTTGTCTAACTTTGTTTTCCATTTTTCCCAGTAAGAAAACCTCCATTCATAGAGGATAGAACCATTCTGCAACTACATATGTTTATGGGGATGCTGATTCTCTAGCCACAGATGTGGCCCTGAAACCCCTGCAAGGCCCTTGGATTAATCTGGATGTCGGGTCAAAGAGAGCTGTGTTTTTCCTCTGGGGCCACTGGGTCTGCGGAGCAGGTAAGCTTAAAGTCCTCAGGGCCCTCACTATCCCTATAGGGGAGACATGAAAGCCAGTAAAGAGAATGAGAGCAGCTGGTAATGATGGAGAAAGACAATAACATCCTTGTAAGGTCCTGTTTAGCTTAACCTAATTTGAGTTGAGTTTGAGTTTTTGGTTTCTTCTACTTCAAACAGCAACAATTAAAAATAGTTTGGCAAATCTATTCCTTAATAATATTACATGTACATACATGTTTTGCAGGTGAATATACCATACAGGTGTGGCCATAGCTTCATCCCGTAGTTTCCTCACTTCCATAAACAATAGCTTTCTCATCCAACCCATATTATTGTTACTTCTTAAACCACAGCATGTAGGAACTAGTACAGGCTTTATCAAATCACTCCAAATTTCACCTGATTAAAAACAAACACGTACGTGATTTTAAGTGTGGTCTGATGACATATAAATCAAGTACTTGTTTATCACAGAGTAAGATATCTGTATTTTTCAAATTGTATTCTGTCTGATTTAGTAAATATCACTCAGTATCATTTGTTTTCTCACTAACTGCATGTCTTTTTTTAGAGCAAATTATATTTTGCCCTGAATCTACTTTAACAGTGAATATTAAATATATTCTGTGAGATAAACTATATATACATATGTACATGTATATGAACACACATACATATATATATGTTTCTATCACAGAAAATGACTAGACAGAAATGCATTCTCTTCTAATTAATGCTGAAAAAGACACAGAGAGGTATGAATAAGTAACATAGTCTATTTAATTTTCTGTTGTCTTTTTTAGTTGATTATTAGTGTGCCTTGACCTCAAAGGCAGAGTCAATTTCTTCTTCCTTTATATCCATGTCACAGTTATTTGGGCTTTAGCCATTATTATTATTTTTTCCCTCTTTCCATGCTGATAACCCATTTTAATCCTCGCTTTGGCCAATGAAGTGCAAATGTAAGTGATATGTTATTTCTGTGCACAAATGTTGATTTCCCTTACCACAATAATCTTGTGAATATTTTGGAAACTTCAGTAACAAACAGTAGGCCACTTATTTCCAACCAGCATTGGACATTGGTGTTAGTGAAAAATGATACTTGGTTTTGTTAAGCTGCTGAGATTTGGAGTTTGTTTATTATGGAAGTATAATGTAGCCCACATGAACTAATGAATGTAATTTTTTGCCATTACCTGTTATTCAATCTCATTAATACCATCTACCCCCATTACATTGTGATATTTGTATAGATAACTCCCTGTTAGATTATAAATGCCTCAAGATCAAGCATGAAGCTTGGCATAAAATAGTCATTAAAAATGCTTATTAATAGAGCATATTGAATATATAATAAAGAGTATAATGGCATATCGTCCTTCTGGTATCTATTCTAAAAGAGGAAACATGTAACATATAGCATATAATGTAGAATATGCATGGCAGGCATAAAATAAGACACATAGTGGTTAGGAAGCAATTCAACATCAGGTTAGCTTTCTGTGGTTGTCTCCTGCTCTGCTGCTTCCTAGACAGGTGATCATATGAATCTATATAATCTTTCCATATCTGAGTTTCCTCTTCCATAAAATGGGAATAAATATAGTATGCCTTTCATAGAGTATTTGTGTTATTTAAAGAATTAATAAATACAAATCATTTATAAAATGCACAGATAATAAGCACTAAAAAACTTTTATATAGGCATGTATACACATATACATACAAATGAATTCTTCATTTTTATATAAATATTATTGAGAATGTTTGTAAATTACACCAGATGTTATATAAATCAAATATAATTTCAGATGTATTATCTTTGTACCTGATGGATTGCTATTCAATAGTGCCAACTAAGGCTTGTACCTTTCTTCTGACTTTGTGACCCCCTAAACATACTCTATTTTAACCTCAATATCAGTCTTTTAATAATCATGAGAGATACCACTAGAGAAGCTAAAAGTCTTAGCCTCCAGATTGTTCCCATGTAAGTATCTACAAATCTCTCCCAATAATTCAGGAGAGTCTCCTTTTCTCACTGATATGATCACTGTAATTCAACAATAACTTACACGTTAGGTATAAAGAGAAAGCTGGAAGGAAAAACATCACTCAAAATATTTATATCAAAAACATCAGAGCATATCAATTCTCCATAGGCAGGTATAAAGAAAGCACTCTTATGAAAGAAGATTTAAGTCATTTTCGAGGTAATGTCTCTTAATATTATAGATAACGAAACACTTTGCAGATGCCACACACTCTGAGAATCATGTTACTGGCTACATTACAAAATACAATTAGTTACTTTTTTCTAAAAATGAAGTTAGTTTCTGCTCAATGAGCTTTCATTAGTTTCTACTGAGTGAGATTTTGTATATGCTGGCATCTTCAAACACATGCTTTTGTGAATACATATGGAAATAATTAAAGGGTGCTACCTAATGCACATTTAGTTGAACACAGCACATTAAAACTACATAAAATTATTAGGAGAATAGGAATATGCACCTTACCTCTGATTACAGAGATGATTTCCTTAAGCAGGCCCGTTAAATTCAGTGTTGCCAATACAACTTCAAATATTTTTCCTCTTGTGGTTTCAGCACAGGGTGCATGTTTCAGTGAAACATTTTGAAGCTTTCCCTCTCTGCTATGTTACCTCGACCAAACGTCTATCAAGATATTACCCTAGTGCCCCTACTCGGAGATGATGCTTAGAGTTTGCTTCCAATAAATGGCCCTTGATTGGCTGAAAAATGACATATCATGTCCTTAAAATGTCAAGATATGAAAAATAATAAACCAATTTTTGTGATTTAATATTTAGATTCCAGAATGTACTTAATTTTGTTTGTTACTGTGAGATGATCCTAACACCAAGGGCTTCACTCTAATAATAGTTTGGCTCTGGTTTTGTTTTTTGCTTATGATCAATACCCCTTTATGTATATACACCCTTATGTACAGTAAGCAGAGCATCTAAAACTGTAGAGCCTATAGTCTCTATCCTAAAATAAATGGACATAAATCTCATGCCCTAAAATTACTCATTAGCCAGATCACTTCAAACACCCTTGTGGCAGGCAGAGCGTAGCCATGGTTTCTGGTGCTCTAGTCGGTGCCCTGCACAGGGGTTCTTTGGTTTGAAATCCAGCCTGTTAGTCCCTATGTTAGCAGGGCCCTGTCTATGTAGGGAATATGTGCCTCTTTCTAATTTGCAAAATAGCATATTAATGGGTAAGGGTGCATCTGAACAAAGTGACCTTAAAGGAGCGTGGATCCTCACTGGCAAGGAGCTGACAGAATGAGGCTTCAATAGAAACTGGGGACCCGCAGATGGAATATCCTGTTCTATGAGGGTCCCTAAAAGTTAGAAAATGAGAGTGAGAAAGGGCAGTGAGGGGGGCAAACACCGAAAGAGGCAATGTTTGGACATTTCGCCAAAGATGGTATCAACACTGGCTTGCAGGAGCACGAGCCACGTAAGGTTTGATTTTTCCCATCTCCTCCTCCTCTGCCCTTCTCTTCGGATTCAACTCTGGAGTGAGAAGGGCACGAGCTCCAGGTGAGGGATGTGCGGAGCAAGGAAGGGGAGCGAACGGACCTCCACCCCGCCTCCCAGCGCAAGCTTCAGGGCTGAGGGCTCACCTACCTGCTGGTGCCGTGGGGCGGGGATTGAAGAGCGATGAGGAGTGAAGTTTTGAACAACATGAATAAGGACATCCTAGATTAGATTCAACTTTTTAATACCTAAAAAAAGTGAGAGTACCTGTTAAAACCCATTAAGTCGTAGAGAAAGGTGTGGGATCTGCCTAAGATTTTCTCCATGAGTAGGAAAGAGCAGGCCCTCAGAATGTCTTCAAAGAGAATAAATGTAAGAACAAACAAAATCACTGTTCGCACACCGCTAAATTCAATAAATACATTGGATCCACTGACCTAATTTCCATAATTTGCTCCTTTTTCTTCTAAAACTGAACATACTCTTTTATTGGTTTTTGCTGAAAAAACAGTGTTTGATTTCCTAAATTAGTTTTTGAAGTTCACTGTTTAACTCTCCAACCATTAACTCGGTAGATATTGGGTAAAAAAGCTTTAAAAAATTCCATCTTTACGATATTCTGACAATTGACACTCTATGTCAACCAGCCAGTCAGTCCTACTGCACATGTAAAACATAATAGTTGATTTCCTCAAATTTATGCTGTGACCTCAAAAGATGTTTTTGTTCTATTATAATGATGTCAAACTACATTCAGAATTATTCTGGTGTTGAGTGCTTTTTAATAGTATTATTTTAAAATAGAAAATGCATGTAACTTATGTAGTTATGAAGATTGTATTTCCCAAATCCAAATCAAAAAATGTGGTCTGAGAAGTGATTTTTGGGTTACACCCAGGACTGCAAAAGTTTGGATACAAGCTTGCCCTAACATTATCACCAGTTTAGTGTCTGTGGTTTAGTGCCTTTGGTCTAAAGAACTGACAAAATACTAACAATATGATGTATACAGGGAATATATTTGAATTAGGTAGGGTAAATTACTTTAAGCAGATGGTATCACAATATCCATTAATACCAAAACCTTAGCTTGCTTTACTTGCTCTTGCCTTTTGGAGATTTTTTGATCCAGAAATGTTTAAGTCTTCTTCATTAGATTCCATTAACCAGTTCATTTGCCTGATCATGACGTCGAATCCCCTGCCATCTTGCTAGATACAGAATCTGTCTACCACATTGCCCACTGAAAATTTTGTAACATTAAGGAAGTAGGCTAGTCAGTGTAATCATATTCCTGGGTCTTGTTAACCCATAACTATTAGGCATTTCAATTCAACTCATTTTCAGTGGATCCAGATCATATATTTCTCTTTGTTTCTTTTGTGCTTATTTCCAACTGCTGTCATCCAGTAAACATGTGCTCTATTCTGTTACTATATTTTAACTCAGAAAAGTTTAAAACACAAAACCAAGCATCATCTTAGTTCTTAATTATGTTTTGAAGTAATTTCAAATGGTAGTATTCATCTAAGACTATACCAAGCATTACAGTAAAGGAGGTGTGAAAAGCCATATAAACACTCCTAATACTAGTTCATTTTTCACTTTACTAACATCATTAACAAGAAAGCAGAAGGTTCTGGGTTTTTTTTCCTTTTCAGTTTAAAATAATTATTGGAATAGTCTAGCATCTATATAAAATGGCAAAAAACAGAGTAAGAACCAAAGTGCATCTGTATTAATCTATGCATTAAAAAGTAGTCAAATCTAATTTCATCCAGTGAATGCGCAACTGAGTAAATGGTAAGAAGTGTTCTTCATTAGGGAAAAACTGAGAATTTACAAAAGGAAAAAGAAAAGCTCCAAGGAATAATGGAAATCTCATTTGACAGGTCCCCACCACCATATTACTAAGTGAACCATTTACAGGTAACACTGTCATTCATGGTTTCCCCCTTGGCTATAGTTACTAATATCATCTGAGAGTTTCTTAAATGTCTGGTTTTAAGGTCTGGATATTTAAGTTAATTGTCATTTTCATTATAGAACAACTGAAGTTTACATATTTTTATACCTTGCTTACAGAGGAGACCCACTCACTAATCACAGCATTCCCATGGTTTTTTTAAATGTTCTCAAGTTCGCTATTTGAAGATGTAAGTTAAAACACAAGATAAAAATTTGGTTTAGGTTTGGACAGATTGTTTGTTTTTTTTCACAGTGAGAGAAAAAATCAAGTCACAGTTTAGTTATTAATCCTGGCTGATTTTTAGGTTGTGATTTTTTTTAAAATGAGAAACAATGAATATTCTCTTAACCAATAATTTATTAATTAAAAAGGATACCTGTGAGAAGCAATGTGAATTATAATTAGAATGAATGCAACTGAAATACAAAAATATAAACATTTCAATAGTCTCACAAAATAAGCTCCAAATAACATAAACTTAACAACTTAAAAAAATAATAAAGCCCTAAAAAAACAAAACCATCATAAATAAAGTTGTCTGGGGGAAAAAAAATAAAAGAAACTTTGTGGGTTGTAGAAACAGACCCACAGAGATGGCATATGCTAGAATTAAAAGTGAGTTTGTGATCTGTTTAAAGAAATAAAGGACGTATTACTAATACGATAGAGATAATACTTGTACCTCATTTATACAATTGTGGACAGAGCATCACTCCCACTCTAACAACAGGAAAATAAACTGTATGAAGTACTTAATCATTACTCTTTTATTCCATCAAAGAGCCGAGGTTAAATTCCCAGGGCAGAGAAGTCAAAACAGGAGGGACAGAATGCATGGGAACAGCAGGCACAAGGCAACCAGAATTTCATTGCCTTGTTGCAGGCTGAGTGTGGGCAGCCCAACAGGATAGGGCTCTGGCGAGCCCCAGTGCAAGGGGATTTCACTCACTTTGAGCCTGTGGGCCATGGGCTCCACTGAATACTTATGAGCAAGCTTGTGCAAGCTTGGGCAAGTTCGAGAGGCCGGAGCAAGCCTCCAGTGGGTGGTACAGGCACAGAGGGAGGACTCACGTGCCACTAGAGGAAGGCCAGGAAGCTCCACCTCTCCTTCCTGCACACTTCTCTCATATCAAATGAAAACCTTATGATGTTTTTGAAGAAAGCAATTTCTGTCACTCTCAGGGCACACATAGATACCCAATACTGCTGTGGGAAGGAAAGTAGAAACCAACCTGTTTCCCCGAGGAAATGTCAGGAAAGCATCCTACACAGTGTTCTATATCAAGAGCACTTTAGTCTCTTAGCACGGTAGAAGGAAAATCTCTCCCACACAAGGCCCACTAGAGATACAGAGACTGACTGCCATGGGGAGGAGAGGCAAGAATGGTGAGAAAGTCCACCTGTGAAGCCCAGCATTACAGGGCCTCACTGAGGCTCATCCTCCACCAGAGCAAGAGAATCGCCTCTGTCGCCTGTCAAACAGCCTAGCAGGCAGTAACATGCAGTCATATTCATCCCTGGAGGAGGACCAAGAGTCCTTCTCTTTAGAGAGACCATCTGTTGTAGTTGTGGGAGGACGGCTGAAAGCTGAGGTTGGAGCAAAACATTGAGAAAAACCTTCTGGTAACATAGCTACTACTTTAATCACAAGGAATCCTTTGAATAATTAGAATCCTGTTGCGCATGGAAGATAACAATAGTGACAATAAAACCCAAACTCAGCTCAACTCCTGAGCAGATGACTTAACTATTTAAACCAACATCTGACAGAGAAAGGGGCCAGGCTCATTTCAAGGGAAAATACAAATTATCACAGTAACTACTGTTCTCCACATGATAGCAAACTTTCAGCAAATACTATGTTGTACACAATAAAGGAAAAACTCTCCCTGTTTGCTGAGAGATTGTTTTTAAATATCAGAACTGGATTTTGAATTTGGTTGAATGAATTTTTGGTGTATCTATTAAGATGATCATGTGGCTTTTGTTTTAGTTTGTTGATGTAGTCCATTTCATTGACCGATTTTCAAATGTTAAGAGGATACCTTGAATTACTAAAATAAACTCCACTTGGTCATAGGATATTATTATATTTACATATTGTGGGATTCAGTTTGGTAAACTTCTGTTTAGAATTTTTGCATTTAAATTCATGAGAAACATTGGTCTTTATACTTTTCTTTACATGGGATGGCTTTGATAATAGGTTTTTCCTGACCTCACCGAATTGAGTTCAGAACTGTTTTTCCCCCTTCCATTTTTTAGAAGGATTTATGCATTATTAGTATTATTTCTTCTTTAAGTGTTTGGAAGCATTTACCTATTGTGGAGTAAATGGAAGTTTTCAGCCAGAATTCCCGCCTGGCCTTGATAGTGATATGCATTTAAGGGCCTGTTTGCACACCAGTGTGATGTTTACCATGGCAGAGCTGCTTGTTGGTCCCAGTGTTGCTGGGTCCCAGGTAAGGGATGGAGAAGCAGCTATTCTCTACTCCCCTCCATTCCTAGTACTTAACTGGTCAGGTGCCTGCCAGTCACCAGGGACCCCCAACAGAGTTCCTCTTGGAAAAGGTGAGGTGAAGCCGAGTGCACGGAAGGAGGAGAGAGCTGAGGAGAGGAGGGGAACGGAGAGCAGTGGGACGGGATGAAGTGAGCTGGGAGAGAGAGTGCAGAGCAGCCAGGGTCAGAGAAAAAAAAGTGCCCTCGGAGAGAGACTGAGCCATGAGAAATAAACCTTTAATTCCCAGCCTACCTTTCCCATGCCTTTGGTCTCACTGAATTCATAGGGAACTTGCCCTGGGTGGGTAACTGCCTGCATTCTGGAGCCACACCTACAAAGCCATTTGAGACTGACATGCTATTTTGTTTGGTTTGGTTTTGTGAAAGGTTTTAAATACAAAGGCAACTGCTTTAATAGATATTGACCGTTTTAGTTGTCTAATTCTTGTTGAGTAAAATTTGTTTCTTTCAAAGAATTATCTTATTTCATTAAAATTGCCAAATTTGTGGTCCAAAGTAGATTATAACATTATTATACACTTAATATCTGTAAATGAGTTACCTTTCTCAAAATTGATATGGACAATTTGGGTCTTCTTTATTATTTTTCCTTATCAGTCTTGCTAAAGTTTAACAACACAACTTTATAGATCTCAAAAAAAAAATCATGAATTAATTGATTTTCTTTTTTTCTTTGTGTGATATGAATCCTATTGGATTTAATAAGACTTCTTTTATGACTCAGAATATGGTTTATTTCATTGAATATTTAATTTGCACTGGAATAAAATGTATATTCTGCTAATGATGTACACTTAGTTTACAGTAAGTTAGTTTGATAATACTGCTTGTCTTTTATATTTTTGGTAATTTTCTGTCTACTTCTATTTATCATTGAGAGAGGGATGTTGAAATATAATAATTGTGTCTTTGTCTATTTTTCTTTGCCATCCTATCAGTTTTTGTTCTTTCATTTTGAAGGCTTGTTAATTTGCGCATAATCGTTTATGCTTGTCATGACCTTTCAATGAGTTGGACAACTTACCATGAAATGACTTTCTTATCCTTAGGAATATTCTGTGCTCTCAAATGTACTATTCCTGATATAGCTTTCTTAGATTTCATTAATTTGTTAGTATGGTTTAACTTTTTCTATCCTTTTACTTTTTAACATTTTTCTGTCTTTGTGTTGAAAGTATATTACTTGTAGGAAACATACGAAGTGGGTTTTGCTTTTCATCCAGTCTGACAATCTCTTTTAATTGAGTTCTTTAGACCATTTTCACTTAATGTGTTTACTTATATGGTTAAATTCTATCATCCTTCTATTCATTTTTTTTGTCTTTTCTGAATGTTATGATTTTTTAAATGATTCTGCTTTATTTCATTTGTTGCCTTTTAGCTGTTCCTCCTTTTTGATTGATAAAAGTTTTCGAATATATAGCTTTAACTTAACACAATTTATCCTCAGGTAATAGTAAGCCACTTCATGAGAGGTATTAACAATCTTATAAGATTATATACTTAATATATAATCAATGTAAATTTTTGTAATAGACACATAATATAAAACATACAGTGGAAAATAATGAATTGATATATACATTGCTATATTCGGATCTCAAAAACAAACTCGAGAGAAAATGTTAAGTCACAGGAAAGTATGTATAATCTTTTTACATAATATAATTTTTTAAAACATTTAAAAGATAAAGATACACATGGTAAAGTTATGTAAAAATAGCAAAAAAAAAAAACAAAAAAAAAACAGTGAACACTTAGGATAATGGTTACCTCAGCGGCAGGGGGAGCTAGATATGGAGATATTCAGAAAGCGCATACAAGGCATTTAAAATATTGAGGCTTTTCTGTTTGAAACTAAATAAAGATAAATAATTTATTAGTGTTATTTAAGCTATATATAAGTATATATATATGTATGTGTGTACTTATATATAAATATATCAGCTTTGCATTACAAGATTCCATTCATTAGTATATTAGGACATACAGTAACTTTTGACAGGGAAAAAATACTTAGATTGTATTAAGAGGATACTAGTGTCTGACAATATGAAAAAAAAAAAGAAATTTCACTTTTCACGAGCTGCAGAGACTTGCCATAAGTGGTGGTCATGACTTCCATGAACCTACACTACTAGCCTAGTATCCCATCTCTTAATTAGTTTTGTCTGTTCTATGGCTTGGTAGGTAACTAAAAAATAGAAGCCAAGAAGCCCATCTCCTCAGCTGGCAGCCTGACACATTGGAAGTTTAATTGCTAAAATGCTCTGTCAGGGGCCAAATTATTTGCCTCAAAATTAGAAATGAATAGGTAGGTAGAAGTGGCACTTTGGGCACTGTAGGACTTCTTTTATTATTTTTTTCCCCAAAAAAGTATTATTAATTATAGTGGCTTTGTTGCTTGATAATAGATTAGGATAACCCACTTAAATCATAAGAACTAGTCTGGATACTTTCTCTAGAGAATTATCAGATAAGGAAATGAGGATTGCATTCTATTCTCTGTCAAATCCCTGAAGAACAGAGCATCTTTCTATGAGCTTTTTCCCACTACTATGAGTGAAGATCTCCCCATGCTATTCCCTCTCTCTTAATTTAGGGCCTTAAAAATAACAGACATCCTTGGGACATGCACATGTCCATCTCTATGCAAAGTACTGGAACTTCTGCCCAAATTCAGATCCAGTTTCTAACACTATTCAATCTTTATTTTCAGCTTTGAACATCTTAAACTTATATAGTCACTTCTTCTATTTGCATGAAAGTGTAATGGAAAAACACTCTTATATACAGACAAGAATAGTACCATTTGTTCCTTTACTGTGCTAAGTAGGACATTTTTAATGGGATGTGAGTTACTTTGTGTTAAATTATATATTTTATTTTATATATGTTATATACCTATATACTTAATATATATTTTTCTAATATACATATATAAATAATAAATATTTAGAAAATTAGGAAAACATATCATTGAAAATGTAACCATTATTTAAAATTCCACACTGGCATATTGGATTAGTTCTCAGCAAATATTCACTCTGCTCCTCCACCGGGTGTAACTTCTGGCCTCACTGAGTTTGGGCTTGGTCATGGATTTCCTTTGGCTCTGGAATGTGGGAAGAAGTAATATGTTGAATGTGAGCAGAAATGCCAGTTTAGAGGAAAAATTTCAGAAGTCTTTTCTCTTGTATTCGATGTCCACCATTGCATGGCCTTGCCTCATGCTGGCTCTGCTCTTTCAGTCTGCGCTCTAGAATGAGAGACATGCAAAACAGTCCTGTGCAAAACTCCAGATCCAACCCAAGCCAAAGCCAGTTAAGTTCCAGCTGGCCACTTTTTGAGCCTGAAATAAATGTCTCTTATTACAAGCCTTTGAGATTTTGAGGAGATTTTGAGGTTGCCTGTTATATGGCAAAGTTGAGATATACACCACATTTCAATGGAGATGTTATATATGTGTGTGTGTATGTATGTACACACACATTCTGGCATGTTTTCTTTCAGACATCCATTGTTTCTTTGTCTTTCTCAATATGTGCATGTATATAAGATATGCATGTCTAAGAGTTTGTGTAAGTTATATAAATATTCTGTATGTGTGTGTGCATATGTATACAGTAAGTCAAATACACACACACACACACACACACACAGGCTTAAAATAGATCTCATATAAAGTGATGAACTCATTCTAGTTTACCTGGGACTTCTCTAACTTCAGCACTGAAAGATCCTATCCTGGGACATTCCTCAGTATCAGGAAAAAGAGCACTGTTATCACCCTACTTTTTACTTTTTTTTATTTTAAGAAAATTCACTTTTCTAATTTAATAGATATTGAATAAAAACTTTACAAAGTTTTTGCATGCTTTTAGTTTGTAGTAATTTCGTAGTACCCCATCACTTGAGCACACTATACACTCAATTTAACCAATCAGTTTATATTTATTTGCATCATTTTTTTCTTGTAAATTTAAAAACATTTCCTTCAAAATCTTTTATCAGTTTTGTTTTTATTTTAGCATAATTATTCATGATCATAATATAGAATTCTATAATTTGAAAGGCTATTTTATGAATTTAACAGCTCAACTTTAAAATATCTTAATGGAAGATAATAGCATAGGTATAATTTATTTCACCAAACAATTATTAACCAAATTATATGCGTAGCAAATATAATCCACTTAATAGAGTCATCTCAGGAGCCACTAAGCCATGTGTTTTTTCTAGTCAATATGTAAATCTTAGTACTTACCCTCATTTGACTTTAGAAAGAAGTGCATAAGCCAAATATGTACATCTGAAAAATATATTTATAATATTCATTATGGAGGACATGTAAAGTACGACACCAGTATCAAGTGGTATATGGCATGAGGAATTAAACAAATAATATAGCTTAGTATGGTTGAGCAAACCTTACCCATGAAGGTAGGACTTGAAATTATAGGAATGTAAGACATGATATATGGAATGTACTATCTATTCCTGAAGTTACTTATATGAAGCAAAATGAAATTTGGACTCTATATAATAAAACTGTAATTGTGCAGTTAAATGCTGGAGTCTCTAAAGGAGAGATTCCTATGAGATAAAGCAACAGGGCCGTCTTGGTGAGAGAGAAGGCAGCTCAGCTGGCTCTCAGTCCTGGTGAATAAGCCATATCACCATCTACAAATATAGCTATAAATCAATGAGTAGAAGTGATGAAGTTTCTGAGATGAGTTTAGAATGTTTTTAAGAAGAAATATTCCATACAAGAATCCTGATAGATAATAGTATTCCTTTTAAAACAGACCTCTAAAAAACCTTGTCAAATATAGGGTTAAGAAGCTTACACGCAAACCATAATTCCATCTTTGAACTTCTTCATTAAACTCCTAAAAATGCTTATTATGTTTTAGACATGTTATCTCATTCTTTCTGGTATCTGTGAAAGTGTTTATGTATTTTGATGTAAAACAGTAAAGGGGTAAATTTTAAGTCATATTCCTAGAACAGTCTTATGAAAACATAGTGTTCCCTTTCATGGCATGACAAACCACACAAAATACAGTAGTAAACAGTACCTTGCCAATTCTTGAAAGGAGAGGACTTTAAAAATAAAATGTTACACTGCATGGAAAACAAAGCAAAGCAATACTCCTTTGTATCTTTATCCAAAGGAATTGTCATAGACTCGTGGGTGTTGATCATAACAAGAATGAAATCGCTCCCAAATACCCCATTTAAGTAAACCAAACAGCTAGTGGTATTAACACTTAACGGTGTCACATGTGTTTCAAGAAGAAAAAGTAGCTTGTATAGAATATTTTCTGGATCATGTTGCAGATTTATTAGTCATCCTCTAATACCCTGAGACCAATTCAATTTGTCAGAGCTCAATATCATTGCCATTTCCCACAGAATCTTGGGTTTTAAATCAAGGCCAACATCACAACTAACCTTGGAGGGAAAACAAAATTTACAGTATTGCTGTAAGGCCCATGTCTCAGAGGGATTTAAATCATTTGAATAATCCATTCTTATTTTTTTCCCTGAAGGTGTGAAAGGAGGACAGCTGCAAGTACGTTTAACATTATAAGTAATGACATTCCATGAGCAACAAAAGTATTCGACAGAACAGGTTATGTTTTATGCTTATTAAATTTTGGGTTTACATAAAGAAAAAATATGTACGTATGTTATGTGATTGCTGAAGGAGCTGTTTAAATTTGTTTGTCTACTCAAATTTATGGGAAGACCTGCATTCAAGGAGTATTTTACTACCAACCAACCAAAAACACACATGGGGAGACCAAGGAGATCTAAGGCAGCTTCTAAGTGTCAGCTGCAAATCCTCTTCCTGTTATTCTGAAAAATGTAATATATTTTTCATAAATATATCATACATTTATTAATACATTTTTCATAAATATGTATCTAACTTATTTCCACTAGGGAGTTTATGCACTGGAAGAAGTTCAGTCTTAGGGTCTATTTTCACAGAAAGAATTAAATAGATTGGGGCATTACACACATTACAAAGAAAACGTAATTACTCATTTGTCTTAGTTATCTGGATTGTTAAAGTGAATTATAGTAAGTTCTGAATTTTCCATTTTATAGTGGACCTGTAGGGATTTTAAATAAGCCTGGTGTCTCTTCCTCTTCTGATAAGGGCACCAGTTCTATCAGATCACACTCCACCCTTATGTCCTCATTTAACTGTAATCACCCCTTAAAGACCCTATCTCCACTATAGTCACACTGGGGGGTAGTTCTTCAGCCCATGAATTTTGGATAAAAGCCAGTCAGTCCATAGCATATGCCTTAAGAACTGTTAGAACAGAAGCCTTTGCCTCAGAGTCTGCTTCCTCAGAACCAATGCTGAAACTGGATTACTTCAAAATTTATTTGAGTACTCCTATGTTGTATAATAATAATTATAATATCCTGACATTCATATACATACAAATGAAAAAATAATAAAATTTGGCTCTTTAAAAAATCATTAACTTAGCACACAAACAAACATGTTATTCTTTCTCACATCCGGCTTTTTCTTTGATGCCACTTCTCTTCCCATTGCCAGCCTACTTTTTCTTTTCTTTGCATACGCTTCCTCAAAGTAATTATCTGAACTTTCCTTATCCCACTTTCCTCCTCTGATTCTCCTTTAAGCCCTCTCCCATCAGGCTTTCCATCTACCACTATAATATTATTGCTCTCCTTTTTCATCCACAACGATAGACATTCTTCAATACGTCTGTCATCAATTCCTTCTTTCTATACAAGCATGCTGCTCTGCACATTAACAGGTGTAGTCTACCTCAACTACTTCTGAATCTGAAAACTCTAGCCAATTATTTGACCAATAGCATGAAGGAGAAGTAACATTGTGAAACTTCTGAGCTTCTGCCTGGATGTCTTGGGTAGCTTTTTCTCAGGATGTTGCTTCTTAGAATCAGCCTCCTTCATCAGAGGCACTTCAGCCAGGTGAGGAGGTGACAAGTAGGTGCTTCTTTGGGCAACCTGTATTAGTTTCCTCCTACTGATGTAAAAAATTACCACAACCTTAGTATCTTTAAACAACAACAACAGTAAAATCTTGTTGTCTTTCAGATAATGGAGGTCAGAATTCCATAGATGGCACTTGCATTGCGCGACTCATGGTCCCCTTCCTTGACCTTCAAAGGAAATAGTGACAGTTGAGTCTTTCTCACATCACTTCATTTCGAATTGAGTCTTCTGCCTGCCTATTCCATATTCAAGGACACTTGAGATCACAATGGTTTTAGTGGGATAATCCAGGATCAGCAGATTAGCAACCTTAATCCCATATACCTTGATTTCCCTTTACCATATAGCCTATTCTCATGTTATGAGGATTAGAACATGGACATCTCTGGGAGGTCACTTTTCTGCTACCACACAGCCCATGCTGAGCATCCAGCTAAAAGTAAGCAATAACTGCTAGCCATGTGAGTGAGCCATCAGGGATGTCCAGACCAGCAGGGCTTTCACATAACTACAGCTCCAACTGATATCTAATTGCAATTGCCTGAGACATGCCAAGTGGGAATCCCCCAACAGAGACAAGTCAACACACAGAACCAGAAGAGATAATAATGGATTTATGTTTTCAGCCCTGAGTTTTAGAGTGGTTTGCTACACTACAGTAGATAATGGGAACCTCATTTTTCTAACTCAATGGTCAACTTTCTTCCTCCTTATTTTCACTGAGTTATCAATCAGTATCACTTGACATAGCTGATAACTCCCTTTTGCTTGGTATACTTTCTTTGCTTGAATTCTAGTACATCACACACTTCTGGGCTTTAACTTTCTGCTTATTTCTTGCTCTCCTTGGCTAATATTTCCTATTCTACATAACCCCATAATGTGGGAGTGACCCAGTGGTCTGTCCCTGTTCCTCTTCTATACCTACATTCTATCCCTTAGTCATCTCAGTGTCAAAGATTTAGATTCCAACCATAAGCCACCTCCTAAATGTACACCTCCAGTCCAGAATTCGCTGCAAGACTATACTGATAAATCCAATGGACTATAGGACATCTCCATTTTGATATGTAATTGCCACTTCAAACTTTAAGTCTCCAAAATTTCCTATAAATTTGCCTGTAAATCTGTCCCATGGATAGTCTTTCTCATCCAATTGTTAGCAACTCCACCCTTCTAATTGCTTAGAGCATGTGCCTTGTAACCATCCCTTTTCTTTCACATGTCATAAAATTCCATCAGGAACAATGAAAGGGAGACAGACAGTTGGATGGTTATGTATTGTCTCTTTATACCCCTGCCTCTGAATGCCAAGTAAAACTTCTACCCAAAGATGATTGATTAGATCTGATCACCTTTATACAAAGCTGGGAAATGTGGAGGAGAAGATGAGCTATTTGGGAACCACCACTGATTCTACCAAAACTCCTTTTTGATACATTAAGGGCTACAAATACAAATATTGTTTGACTTAGTTTTCCATAAAACTCTAAGTTTGGAGGACAGGTGTTGTCCCTAAGGAATATTTAAATGACTAGTGTGTAGCTCAATGTCCACTACTAATATGTTGTAGAATTCACACATGCGACCCTGCATTCTGATGCCTCTGTCATAGTCCTTTCTAATGTTCTGTACAGAAACATAGCTACGTAGGAATACTGTAAAATAGATATTAATTCTTTAGAATTAAGAGCAGCTCTTTGACTCACTATTAGGTGTTTCTGATAAGGAAATTCAAACAATGAAACCAATTAATTTACAGGACAAATAAATGAAAAATATTTGCATGGATTTACCTATATCTTATGTGTCTTTATGTTTTAATATAATACTTCAGAAAAACATCATCTTAGCTTAAAAATGACAAAAATTTGAAAATTGCTTATACAATAACCAAGATGTCTTCATATAAATATTTGTAAGTCTTTAAATATTCTAAAGAAATAGTTTTGTGTAAGATGAATCCCTAATATGTGCTTTTAGAATAGACATTAGGTATTGTGAGGCCTCAAGTAAATAAATTTGCAAGGTAAGTTTTTTATTGGTAATTATATTTTGAACATACAAGTTAAAGGCTACTCTTTAAGCAATAAAACATCAAGTCAAAAAACATAGTGATTCTTAATGTGAGCTTTTGCAGGTAACATAGGAAGTCACACAGAAACCCCACCAGTCTCAAATAAAAAATTCTGAAGGCTGCTGCTGGCTTAAAGGAGGGTGATCAAATGACGTTATTAGATTAATCTGTTTACTGAAACACTTTTCTAGCCCAGAGTTAGTTTTTGTTACTGGGCTTCAAAAAAAGTTTTGGAATGTGTCCTAAAAAATTAAATCGAATAAATGCCCAAGTATTCTGAGTATAGTATGTGAGTATATTCTGAGATAAATAGTGAATACACCCAACTGACTATACATCTTTTTCTTTTTATGAAAGGAATGATGTTTAGTGTATTGGTTTGACTCATCAGGTAAGATTTAAAAATTGAAAATTTTTATAAAATTATATCTTATCTCTTAATTGGGGCAATGCAATCACTATCCTAGATATTTTAAATATCATTAAAATATAATATCCTAGATAACATGCTAGGAACTACACTATATATTTCTTGAGGTTGTGCATCATCTCTGATTCATCTCAAAATTACCTACATCCAGTCGTCACTCATATAGAGTAGAAACTAAAATTAACCATATTTATATTCTCAACTAAAAACTCTCCAGGATTTTATGATACCACCTAATTTTTATACACCCATATACATTATAGCTTCCCCAATGGAGTTTTAGTCAAGATCGCCATTTGAACATATCAGTCTGTCTGAAGTCAGAACTATTTTTTTCCCCAACAGGAAATGTTAATTTAAATTTAGGGGTAGAGCCATCACTTAGGTTTTGGTTTACGAACACCTTAACCAATATAAGATTGTGTATCTATGATACTTCAATTAAAAAAAAACAGCAGCAAAAGAATGGAGGAGAAAGTACGTTCAGGATTGAGTAAACTAAAAGTTAAATAAACAGAATTTAATTGGAAAAAAAGTTGAACATAATTACTCTGACTCTTGATATTAAATTAACTCCTTAATGAAGTTTTATCTTCCCATAGAAATACCATGGTCTTACAAGATTTCCAGTGGGTTTATGGCTATCCTGTGGTTTTGCCCCCTCTTGTTTTTACGTGCTATTATCTATAACACACAGTCAGAAATAAAACTAGCTGCTGGCTCTCTGGAAGTCACTATTCCCAAAAAGTTCAGTAACATATCCATATATTTTAGTCCTGTGCTAATTTTACTAGCATGCTCAGCAATTGAATGTCACGTATTGCTAACGATGCGTTGGGTAAAGATGTATAATGACTATAGACAGACATATTTTTCATAATTAACCCAGGGAATTTCATTCTGCTTGTATAGTGCACATTCTAATTTCTAAAAATGAATATGTCCACTACACCTTTACTCTCCACCCTTATGAACACATCAACATTTGTGATGACAACTGCTACAGCTGTCATGGAATGTGCACTGGGTTTCAGTCACATACGAGTCAATGCAGCTGTTGCACAATCATAGCTCTTTGATGGACTGATCGTATGTGCATATCTCGCCACTAAATTCCAAAATATAGCATGTTGCTTGGCACATAGTAAACACTCAATAAAAATTGATTAAGTAAATACAATTATGAAGGTGTTAAGTCTAATTTCACTATATTGAATAAGGCAAGTCCCTCACATAACAAGAATTATCAAAACAATGTAATATTCCAGGATATACCACTTATTAACTACATGATTCTAAACAATAACTTGACACTTGCCTGATACCTCACATTATATTAACAAGAGAATTAAGTAAACAATGCATCCAAATCACCTAGTTTCTGCCTGACATTGAAAGAATGCAATACATGTTTAAAACAATGGACAGCATCAATAACAAAATAAGAATTTTAAGTAAAACACAGATTTTTAGGAATTCCTTTGGAAAGGAAGGTTAAGAAATGTTTCCCAAACTGTTTATTCTAAAACCTTGAAAAGATTATATTTTTAAGAAAGACCTTCTCTAAATCTTTGCAATACTAGCTCATGTAACTACATCAAACTTTGCTAGACTATCTCTTCTGGATATCATTAGTAAACAAGATTCAAAAGTAATGATGTAATCAAAATATGTGAGCTGAATGGCAGGTTAAAATATGCCCTATTAACTTCACAAATTCTATAAGTAAGTGTGTAACATGTATGCTATTAATCTTGCTGGCAGAGGTTACAAAGTGTTTTCACGGACATTGAGTATAGAAGTAGCACTTTCTCTTTTGACATAAACACTGATTAGAGGCTTTGTTTCTATGCTTCACAGAAAGCTGGACACACTCCCATTCTTCTAGGGTCCTGGGCAGCGTTCAGAGGAGTGCCAGGCTTCTCCCCACGTTCTCAGGTCAATGCATGTCCATCTCCTGTATCGGGAAAAACTAAGTGACTAATTTAATTCAAGTCATTATGGAAGACAGACTATTACTTTTTAAATTTGATCATGTAAAAATTATTTTTACCTTTGTTAGTGTTTCCATCATTATTTCCTAGTTTACTTGAGAAGCTTTCCTTCTCTCTCCTCAATCTTCCTTCCGTGCAAGTTCTTCTCAGAATATGAACACGCCCATTCTCTTGTCCCCCTTCATAAACTCTCCCTGAACCTCTTCTTTATTTAAGCCTCTTTGACACTATCCTATGCTTGCCAGCTTCTTTTACTCACCTCTGTATTCTCCCTCACAGAGCAGTGCCTGAAAAGACCTCAAACTAAGATCATGGGAATCAAAAAGGAGAATTTTTTGAAAAGTGCAAACTGTGACAACAGCATTATATACCCTAACAAGGAGAACAAATGAATGAAGTTGACACATGAAGAAAATTAGAGGTATCCTGACCTTGTATAATCTCCCCATTGATCTCAGTACCATTGGTGGCATCTCTTCTCTTTGTCCATAGCATTGCTACAGTTAGCTTTCTGAAATAAAAATCTTCATGTATCAGCTCAATGCTGAAATTTTTTCAGTAGTTTTCATGACCTGAAGATTGGCATCCAAGCTTCTCAAAACTCTGTATAAATCCCATTATCAGGACCCTGCGGCTACTTTAATAAAATAATGAACCACATGCCCCCATCAGTTGGGTTACAGCAGAATCAAATCCTTTCTTGTTTTCTGCATGCATCAGATGACCCAATGCTCGGTGCTATGGCTTCTATATGTCTGGAACCCCTTTAAAGGCTTCCTCTAATTGGCAGACTCTTTTCCACCATTAACAATCTTATTTAGAGATCACTGTCTCTTCACATAATTTCCCGACTCTCTAGACAAATCTACTTACATCCTTCTCATTCTAGTCATTCAAATCACTTCTACTAAGGCATGAGTCCTGTAAGAACTGTTTACTCATGTTGCACTGTACTACAGTGTAAGCGCCTCTAGGCAAAGACTGTAGATGTTTCTTGTATACCTGAGATACAAAATGATGACAAAAAGATGACAGTCAAAAAATGCTAAACTGAACTAAAACATAATGTATGGCCCTCTGTTTGTAATATTTAAATCATTTGACTATTCACCAATACTTACTAATTATGGATGCAAGAATGTTGGCATCAAAATGGCATAGCTTAAGTGTCCTGGTTATATAATGTAAGATCAAGTTGCTTAAATGCTTTGGTCTCTATTACCTTATTTGCTGCATATCGATTTTTTTTACCTCACAGTGTTGTTCTATTGATAACTTCCTTAAACAGTGTATCGCATTACCTACACAGTAGGTGCTCAGTAGATGCTAGCATGCTAGCTACTTTTATCCTACCTCGTGCTTTGCCTCTGTAGCAAACCACCAGTTCTCACTCCCTTCATGCAAAGGGATTGACAATACAGAATGGAGAGCAAACTGATCATTTTTTTTTAAAACTAAACACTAGAAAATCCTCTTTATTTAACAAAGAATCAGAGAACTCAGCATTTCTAAGATCTCTGAAAACCAGAGCATCAGCATTGTGAGCCAATCAGCCTATTCTGTGTGTGCAGGCATTTGTTTTGGAAAGACTCGCGATGGGATAATTACGTATTCCCTTGAACAGCCTGGGCTGTAGCTGCCACTGAATCAATGTAAGTTAATGTAGCAGATCAATTTTTTTTCTTTTAGTTTTCTTCTAAAACAGTGGAAGATAATGAGTAACAGAAGATGAAAGCACAAACATACACACACACATATCTACAGCAAAATCCTTTGTCTTCTCATACTAAATATGCAGTAAATGATGCAAAACACAAAATACATTTTACACAGTATTTCTCTCTGACACCAAATTTAGAAATAAATCCAAGCTATGACCAAGACTATGAATTTAGCTAGATTTTAAAGCTAGAAAAAGAAACTTATAGTCTGAGAAATTTTCCAACCTTAGCAAAAAAACTGTAAGTAGCTTTCTTTTCTCTCTGGGTTTTTATTTCAGACTATCTCAAAAGCATGCTACCTTCTTCATTCATCCGGAGAGTCATGGTATCAAACGCCTTGAATTAAAGACATTAGAGACTCTTGATAAGTCACAGACGATGGATCACCAGAGAGGAAGAAAGTGTTTTCCATCAGAATCTGTTCTTAACAGCAATATTAAAGCACACAATCCCTTTCTTAATATTCCACATAAAATAAAGTATAATACTACCTTGTAAAATTCATTTTGGCACGATGACATTATGGGTTAAAGTATTATCTGTCAGTCTTGGTGATAATAAATGAGAAGAATGATAAGGAGATTCAGTCCTCCAGTAATATATTAAAACAAAAACCTTAAAGCAATCTACAATTAGGCAACATTTACATTTATCTGTACCTTATTGATTTTATCAATAAATTACTCAAGAAATTCATTGATGGTAGAATTGCCCTGCCACACAGATGTGGAAGCAAATGAGAAGCACAACAGAAAAATAGTGTCAGTTTCCACAAATTTAGTTGTTTGGTGAAATATCAAGCAGACATGCATGAAACAAAGGGAGAACCACAATAAATAGATTGTTGATGGGCACGAGGCTTCTTTCACTGTAGGCAGTTTATCTGAATTGTAATCAATAATGCTTTCTAATATCAAATCACTGCAGATTTGTACATCCAAATATGAATAATAAAATGTTGAAAACAATCTTAATATGCACATCTCTCCACAAAAAAAATCAAGGTGAACTCTGTAACAGCTCAAAACCATTAGAAAGGATGGAGAAATTCACTAGACCTTGTATATATATGATGAGCACCTGGCTTTGGGAAATTCATTTAAATCTCCATGAAACACATTCATCATACATGAGACTATCCCACAAGAATATAGAGAAATTATGTAATGTATACCCATGTGCCCATTACCTAGACATCTTTTTTTCCATTTTTGGTATCTTCTCTTTTTGTTAAAATGTTTAACTAAATTATTCACAATATGAATCTTTACTATGAAATATTTTATTATGCTTGTCTAAAGAAATAAGGATTTTTGGTACTTAAGAGCAATACCCCATTACATCTAACAAAATTAACAATTATGACATTATTTATTCATTAATATAATGTAGTAGACATGTTGTGTTCATAGTCCCAAACTGCCACACTGATGTTTCTCTACTTCTGTTGTCTTAGTTTGAGCTCCTACAAAAAAGCACCGTAGACTGGATGGCTTATAAAGAACAGGGCTTTCTTTCTCATGGTTCTGAAGGCTGGAAAGTCCAAGATCAAGATACCTGGCAGAGGCGGAGTTTGATAAGGATCGGGACCCACTTGCAGGTTCATAGGTCACGTGTGTCTTCTTGTGTGGTCATATGGCAGAAACAGGTTGCGAGAGCTCTCTGGGGTCCCTTTGGCGTAAGGGTGGCGTCCTCACGCCCTGATCACCTCCCGAAGGCCCTTATCTCCTGACATCATCACATCGGGGTTGGAGCTCCAGCATATGAATTTGGAGATGAAACATCCAGTGGTCAAGCACCTGTATTATCTATAAAGTGGAAGTTTGATTTAAAGATTCTACTTGACTCAAGTGAAACATTTTGGCAATAATACTTTGTAAATGGTGTGTCTTTCCTCTTGCGTAACACAAACAGGAACACAGTGTTATGTTTTCCTGTTTGTAGTGCTGCTAAAGTTAATCAGCAAGTCGTGGCGTTGATAGCTTTATTCATCACTTGTAAAGTTACTTTTATTTTTCTGCCTTGAAATTAGAAATACTGGGTGATGTGATATTTTTGTTTTCTGAGAAAAAATGTGTTCCCATTAACTTTTTATCCAGTAGCCATATTTAACTGTAGTATATTGAGATTTAGAGCATTTAGAGTAAGAAATTAATAATTGAAAAAAATAGTGAACACTGGCCATGTACATTTTAATACAAGTTCATTCTAATAATAAGCTTGAGGAACTAATAGGGCAAATAATTTGATATAACATGCATAAAATATTTGGGATTTGTTTGTTTTTAACTATCAGGATGATTTTATTTCAAAATCAGGCAATTGCAACATTATTGCATCTACATAAGAGTCTACCTAATAATAGATATTAATGTCTTAAACCTGAATTTTTAACAATAAAAATAATCGTTTGGATTAAACACACTGAAACTTATTCTCTTACATTAAAATAAAAAAGCAAAATGAATACCACCAAGGAGGGGCAAAAAACCCATAACTACAACAAAATCCGAGCAGCCCTGAGAGAGTGTGAAAGTTCCATAAAGTCATTTGACTCTATCTCCGCAGTTGACTTTCATAATCAAGGTCACAGCATAGAGTAAATATAACGAGTGTGGCCGTCACATTCACTTCTTCCAGGCAAAAGGAGGGAGAGAGGACGGCGAGCAGAGGTGGTGCCCCAAGCAGCTGGGTCAGCATGTTTACTCGGCCTTCCTGGGAGTCCTCGTTACTCGGAGGCTTGCAAGTCCGTGGCCGGAACTGATTCTCCCCGTCACACCTAACACGGAGAAGGCTGAGGAATACAGGCTAGCAAATATGCCCAGGTAAAAATTTGAGTTCTGTTATAAAGCTAATGGGAGAAAGTTGATTTGGGGTGTAAAACGATGAGTCAACCACAGTCTGCCCTTTTCCGCCCTCATTTTAGAATACTGTACCTCGCACAACCGCAAATTCTTGTTAAGTCACTACTGTACCTAGATCTGGATTGTGTAGCTTTCCAGATCAGATTCATGTGTTTGCTCATGATCTACTAACCTATAGGCTGAAGGACAATTCATCTAGTTCAAGCTCATTCATTTCACATTGTTGGCAAGGGAACAACGTGGCTTATTAAAGCTCACTTCTATATGAGGGTAAATAGGAAATATCTGCCGGCCCCTGGTTTCTGGTCAAACCTAGTTAGTCCTGACTAAATATAAGTTACTTGCTTAGCCCCAGCTTTGTGTTCTAAAATGCTATTCCTTGGACATTATTTTATTTGTTAAGACTTGAGTTTTCTAAATTTGCCAAACCCCAAATTACAGCACTCTAAATCACATAATACATATTCTTTTTCATTGAAGTTCTATATTTGGATGTTTTCTTCCTTCTTCCTTTATTGTTTGCTTAAGATAATTTCTGTTTTCCTGGACTTGGAATAACAGATATATATATAGACAGAGGTGAGAGCTTTAGGTGGCTAATAACTTCATCTTTTTCTTCTCTACCAAGAATCATTGGGTATTCCTGACTTCCAAATTATTTTTCTCTTTCCCAGAAGAAGTGCTTTATCCAGACTACCATCTCTGATCTCTTTCAAACTTAAACCTCTTTGATTCTGTCATACAGGAGCTAGCAAACCATACCCCAGGAGCTAAACCCAGCCTGCTGCCTGTATTTATAAATGGTGTGTTCTTGGGGTGCAGTCATGCTTAACTTGGTTATGAATTGTCGAAGTTTGCTTCCATGCAAGAGTCGAGTAGTGCCAAAGAGACCACACAGACTGCAAGTCTAATATAATTACTCTTCAGACCCTGACATAAAAAGATTGGCAAGCCCAGTCTAGTAGTTAGTGCACTGATCTACCAAGTCTCAGAACTAGTCAATGTATTTCTTAACACAGGAGGTATATTAATTTGCTAGGGTTGTCATTAGAAAGTGCCACTAAATGGTTTAAATAACAAAAATGTTTTTCTTATTCTGGAGGCTAGAAATCCAGTGTTAAGGCATCTGCAGGGTTGGTTCCTTCTAAGGCCTCTTTCTGGCTTATAGATGACTACCTCCAATGTCTTTTCATGGGCTTCCCTCTGTGTGTCTGTAGCTCAATATCCTCTTCTTATAATGACACTGGTCACATTGGATTGTGATTTTTCGTGTGAGACAATAAGAATTGTTGAAACTAAATTGTTAGTAGTACTTTGTATCCTGAGTTTCTTTAAGATATGCTTTCCTGAGAAGAAGGTCCCCCATCCCTGCCAAGCAACTTATTATGTATTGTAAATAACTGCATTGGAATATGTAAAAATGCATTTTGTCTAAGAAAAAAAACTTCCTTCTTGGAGTAAAACCCGCATCAAATTCTCTAAATTCTCTGCCTCAAACATCACTGAGTTCCTAGATTGAGATGTAGGTCTTACTAATGGAAGCTCTAGTGTAAGCTTTGGATTTGGGTTGTATACATGTGGGGATGAGAGATGGCACTGAACATTCAATTTTTCTGTGCGTGAGAAGACAGTTGAGTGTTAGAAACAGCAACTTTAAAGCTGTTTCCAAAGGCAGCTGGTCCTCTCCAGTTTCTGGATAGTGGCAAGCTCTAACGATCTTTTGGTGGCCCAGTTCTGTAATGTGGCATAACAGAGATTCCTGAAAGTTCAAACGATACATCCAAACATTCTCTAAGTCATTTAATTCCTTGTAATAAATCACTTTCTACTTCCACTAGCTCAAGTGGATTTTATGCTCCGTGATTAATAGAGAATACTGTTATTGTGGTTCACATCAAGTTAAAACTTGTTATTTGGGAGACTTTGATCTCAGAAAATTTATCGTACATTTTAGGCTTCAGAAAATTACCCTATCTAAAATTTTATAAAAATTTAGGTGTCTTTAGTGGGAAAGATTTCTGATCTATTATATAGTCAGAAAAAAATCTTTATTTTTATTAGCAATAGTTTTTTGTACATTAACTGAATGTAGAAAAAAACAGATATGATAACTCAAAATATAGTAAGTAATATTGTAATCATTTGTATTTCACTAAAGATATATCTCCAATGTCTCTCTTCCATTATCACTTTTATATTAGCCAATTAGTGCAAATTAACTTATATTGATCACAAAATATACAAATATTTATTTATCTATGCATCAGTCTTTTCACCTTGACTGGATTATTTTAGGCCAAGCCCTTGATCCAATACTATAGGTGTTTAATATATGCTTGTGGATAAGGAGATTTTGTTCTTAAGAACTTGACACATGAAAATTAGATCTGTTTTTTAAAAAATGGAATGAAATGAATCTTCTGACAACTTATGTCAGAACCAAGTAATTTTTTTGGTAAACTCTCATGATTTTGGTGCTTTATAAAGCTGCATGAGAACAGTAATGTGCTCATGCTGGCTTTTCATTGCCTTGGATGGAGGACATGTCTTTTTCTTTTTCTGAAGGAACAAAACCCACATCTCTTTAAGGGTTTGAAGACATCCATTAGCCTTTGTCTGTCAGTTAATTACTCTTCCCATTAAACTGCTGCTGTTCCTGGAATGCTTAATCAAACTGAACTAACCCTTGTGGGGTTTGCTCCTTTATAATCATAGAGCACACAAAGTTGAATGACTGGTGCAAGGTAATTTTCAAACAGGTCTGAGTATCATAAATGGTTTCCTGGGAAAATTGTCAGAAGCCCGTGCCTTCTGAATACCCAAACTTCAATTAAAATTTCCAGGAAGTATCCAGATTCTCTATATTTCCCTTTAAGATATTTCTAAGGAACTTCTAAAAAGAAGAGCCTATCTTCTTAGTTACCAACACAACAGACCAAACAAACATGCACACACACACAAAACCCACAAAACTAAACAAAACAAGAATAAAACCAGATAAAACATTACAAATGTTACTCGATGAATTTTCACTTACATTTTTTTAATAAGATGTCTTTCTTCTCTTATCTGTGTTATGTAAATATCATTGCTAATTAATAGGCATAATCTTTAATGGATTAAGATTAAAACATTGAATTTAAGTAAATCACATGAAAATTAACTGTACTTGTAATACAGTTTATGTACTTTCTTAAGCTGAGTTATATTAAATACTATGTTTCACCATCTTCAGTGCCTAGAAAATTCTAATGTGTCTAATTATATTGATATTAAAAAACTGCTAAAAGGAAGGGAACATTTTAATATGTGCCACATGCTTTTCTATCTGTAATTGTGAAGATGAAAATAATCTGAAGTTTTGTCTTCAGAAGTCACTTAACATAGTTTTAAAAAATCCTTAGAAATTAAAATTTAAAACAAAAGAAACGTTCTCAGCTGCATATCACTGAATGGCATAGACTTATTTTCTGGAGTTTCTACAATTTACCATTAGGCTTTTCCATTGTATTTGGTTATCTGATTTAACTTTAAACAGTTCTTTTTCTGTCATTTGAGTAAAATCATTATCTTAAACTATTAACTTGATTTTCTTTTATCATGTTTAGTTGGGATTTTAGCCTCTGTGTGTTGTCATTTCTCTTTATTTAAGCCCAGGTTTTTTTCTGTACAGCTATTTAAGCCTGGCCAAAACTGGAAGAGTGATGCCAGGGCATACTATCAGGAGGGTGGTCAGCTAGAGGGGGCACGGACACTCACACACACACACAGACACATTCCTGCTTGCTCCTCAGAGGCTCTCCAGAGTTGTAATATTTTCAAAATCAAGTTTTCTGAGTTTATAGAGCTATGTCATAGAGCCAGAACTCAGTGTGTGTGTGTGTGTGTGTGTGTGTGTGTGTAATGAGAGGGGACCATTTTAAGTTAGCAGATTAGGTTGACAGCATCATTGATTTTATATGTGCATGTTGTTCTTCAGGATCTTCCATATAAGCTAACAAAAGACCCTGAAAGCATTTCAAATTCTATTATGCTTATTAAATAAAATAAAACAGAAGTAATTTTAAAAAGCAAACTAAATAGTTGAAAATAAAATCAAACGAATAAATTCTGAAGAAGGTAATGTCAGGACAGTTGTAATTTATATCTGATTTTGGATGATTTTATCATGCCTCTAGCAGATATTAGACTTTTGGAGCAATTAAAGATTAATTCTTAAAAGAAATATATAAAACATTGAAGCATTTATTGGCTTTTTTATTTATCCATCAATTTAACAAATATTATTTGGAATATATTATGAATGCTATGTTAGGAACTGGGGATTCCTCAGGACCTTATAAGACGGGAGACAGGTAATATAAAATAAAATAAAAATAAATTAAACTAAAGAATATACATACATGAGCACAATATTATAATGACATAAAGAAAATAATTTTGCCTTCTTATTGGTGGTAAAAAGAAGAATAGTTCTGTAACAGAGAATGATGAATTGAATGCTTGAAGAGACCTGTGTTTGCATAAATGACTGGACTATGATACCCCTGCCATACACAGTCATCATCTGGGGTCTTACAGGGAAGAAGTTGTCTCAGCTTGAAGCTGAAGCAGATCTCAAAGGCACTGAAGCTGAAGACTGTCAGCTAATTTTATTCCTTATGGCCAAATGGCAATTTCTTTCTTGAACAGAGAGCTGAGTGGCATATTTCCATGACTGCTACAAATTAAAGGTTGGCTATGAAGGCCTCAGAGCTGCTTAGATACTAAGTAAGACTGAAACAAAAAAGTGTCACTTGGATTTGGAAAAATAAAGGTGTTTGATAATTTAAGACTGATTTAAAGAGTGGTATTTAAGAACTTTTAAGAAAGATTAGAATGGATGAGTATATGAGAATTGAGGAAGAAATCTAGACATAGCATGGTATGAAAGGGAACAAAGGAATAGTGTGGGAGTTTGATTGTTTGATAGTTGAAGAAAGGGTATTTCCAATGTTTTGCAATTCTTGCTTGATTTTTTAGGATAAAAGAGAATAAAGGATTTCTGGATATCAATGGAGCTAACTCAGTAGAGAAGAAATGAATGAAGATGCAGGAAATAAGGAAAATCACCAAAAATATAAACTCCCTGCAGAGAAGAGACAAATAGGAAGGATGGAAATGGAGAGAATGGAATTTGATGAGTAGGAATGCTTCTTTCCTTACAATGGCAAGGAAGAGAAGTTGGGGACTTTTGCAAGTGAAAAAGGAGATTTGTAGGTGGAAAGATAAGGGAGTTTCAGATTTCTGGCTTGTATTTTCGTAATGGCTTATGGTAGTGAAGAGTCGTCACAGAAAGTAGGAAAGCATGCTTAAGAGTAGAGAATAGTTGGTTTTTTTAGGTAGTGTTAAATGAAACATATGAAAGCTCTGAACACAAGTAACGTATATGGCTTAGAGTTTGCAAGACAGTATCAATGGGGAGTGAGAGAGGCAAGGAAACTAAGGGTGTGACTGAAATGATGAACAATAGAATATAACTAATATTTTTGTGAAGTCAAAGAGTTGTAGTTGTATGTACACTGGAATAAAGTATATGGAAGGATAGGAGAGTGTGCAATGGGTAAAATATTTGAAGTAGAGATTTCAGAAGTGATTCACTTTCTGGTGTAAAATTGGAAATGGCTGACTGAGGTGGTATGGACAAAAATACTATTAGAAATAAACACACCAAGGAACAAAGAAGTCAGGGAACTGATGGGTTTCTTTCCAAGATGACAGAAATAGGCATTAACATAAGATTGTTATACAGGGGCTAAAATATTTTAGAAATGAAGTAGAATGGCCAGAAGATTAGAATGGTAAAGGTCATGAACTGTCAAGAGGAATATATGGCACTCACACACTTTGCGAAACGAGACTGATTTATTTAATTTCTTTCCTGTCTCCTCCCAGGAAAGAGGTGAAGAAATGGGATGCAAAGTCTAATGAAGAACTGAAGGGTCACCAACCTCATCTTAGATTTGCTTACTGCTCAGTGCGAGTTCGTGAGGTCACTGTTATTTGGACAAACTTCAAAAAGTGATGGTGGTAAAAACAAAAAAAGGAAAAACTTTCCCGATCTAGTCTTCGTAAGAAAAAAAGACACAAGTGTTTTGCTGAGCCATCGAATTTTAAAGGTTTGTCTACACTTTTAATTTCACACAAGAGAAAACCAAAGCTTGTACAAATTAAGTGACTCTCAAGCTTACACAACTTATTGCTGGTGTTAAAAAAACGAAATTCAACCAAGTAAATGTAAAGATCTAATTGGCTTTATTCAGTCATTCATGAATTGGGCAGCATCCCATCTAGCAAGTAGAAAGGAGATCCAAGGAGCCATACAAAGTGGAAGGATTTTATAGGCAGAAGGAGCGTGGGACAAGGAAGTTAAATGAGTAGATTATTTTAGGCAGGTAGTCTTCCCTTAGGGTGAAGAGAAAGGGTCTTCTCAGATTACCTCACTTGTGCTGATAAGGAAATTCCAGACTAACTGGTTTAAAATTCTTCTAATCCTCCCCTCCCCCAACCCCCCAGGTTAAAGCTACAGTTAGGTTAGGTATTACGGACTGGTGGGGCATAGCAAAAGTGACCCCACTCGGGGCTTGTTGTTTCTTTTTAACACTGTTAAAGCCTGGACTAACCCCAAGTTGCTGACTCCCAGTCCATATTCTTTCCTCTAACTGGGTTTACTCTCCTATCAGAAGGATTTTTGGAAGACAGCACAGATACTAGATTAATTCTAGGAGAAACTATAAAGCATAAATATATAAAAGCAGGAAGTAATTCTCTTTTGGTAGAAAGAGTACTTAGGATTCATGTCCATAAGGACTCTTGACAATAGAAGCAGTGACAGCTGTATCATGCATCCTTTTATCTAAACAAAAGCAGCTCTTTAAATTCTAGAATTCCATGGCATTCCAGTTTGAGGCTAGTAAAGCAACAGTGACCCAAATGTCATTAATATCACCTCAAGGAGAGTATCTTTGCAGCTGGCTGTTTTAACAGTTTTATTTCTACCCTGAAAAGGTTCTTTGCCTTGATGAAAGTAACTGAGAAAAAAACAATGTTCTTATTTGTGCTTTAGAGACTGATCACAGCATCACTACATCTATAAAATCTTCTATGAGAGTCCCAGAAGTCCTGCCACAAGTCCACTGTCACAGTTATATTGGCTAATCAGCAAAGAATTGAAATCTTGATTGGCTTTATTTGTTGGCTGATTGAAACACTGAGATAGGAAGTAGTGGACAGATTAATTAATTTGTGCTGGAGAATCCAAAGTTAATCTAAAGAACCCTGTCACTTTGATTGATGTTTGTGTGAGAGAAGAAGTCTTTAAAAACCACCATGAATTGTCATTCTGTGGGCACATAAATACAAGGTTCTGTCTGTTTAACTGATTGAATTTTACTGAATGATACTGAATACTAATATTTCTGTGCGCATAACGATTACCACATTTTAAAAGAAGCCCACACAGGACAGAGTAGAATAGACAAAGGATATTGATAAAAACAAACAATTGAATCTTTGAATGCTATATGTTCAAAAAATATGAATTTCTATTATACTGATACATTATTTATAGAATTTTTGTAAGATGTTTAAATTTTTGTAACCTGATTAAAACAATGTATTTTATAAATCTATAGCATATTCTAATTATAAATCTATACTATTTTTTCTACAAGAACCAGAATAAGGTTTTCATGCTTATATAATGTTTGAGAAAAGCAAGGTTACAGGAATACCAAACATTACTTTACATTTAGAAAAATCTTTATGAAGTATAATTGAAATATAATAAACATATTTAAATTACATAAATAGAAAAGATTGGAAACGTGTTCATATTAGAAATTATTCTATCCATTAAGATAAAGAACATGTTTATCACCTTTAAATGTTTCCTCATATCCCATTTCAGTCCCTCCCTTTTTCTGCTCCCTGGTCCCACTCAATCCCAGGCAAATATAGATGCATTTTATACAACTTTCTAGAATTTCACAAGTGCAATTGTAGAGTATGTTTTCCTTTTTTGTCTGGCTTTCACTCAGTATAAGTTTTCTGAAATATGTACATGTTATTGCATATAACAATAGTTAATTACATTTTATTATTGAATAGCATTCCATTATATGGAGATGCCATAATTTGTCTTTTCACATGTTGAGAGTCATTAAAGTTGTTTCCAATTTAGGCATATTTCAAATAAACCTTCTTTGGACATCTGTACACAAGTAGACATACACATTTCTTTCTTTTGAGTAAATAAGAGTAAGTGACTGGATATATGGCAAATGTGTCTAACTTTTTAAGAAACTGTCAAACTTTTTTCAAAGTGTTCCATTTTACATTCCTTTAGAAGTGTTACATTTTACATTCCTTTAGAGTTCCAGCTCTTCCATATCCTCACCAATTCTTGGCATGGTCAGTCTTTAATTTGGGTCATTCTGCTGAGTGTGGGGTACAGTCTTATCTGGTTGTAATAAGCACTTCTTTAATTGTTAATCATGTGTATTTTCTCATGTGCTTATTTGTCATTTGTTTCTTATCTGATGAAAAGTATCTGTTCAAATATTTTTTTTAATGGTTGAGTTCTAGAAGTTCTTTATGTATTCCAGATACAAGTACTTTATAAGATATTTGATTTGCAAATACATTCTTCCTGTCTGTGGCTTGTCTTTTCATGCACTTGCTATTTGTTTTATATTTGCCTTATTTGTTTTCTGTTCCCTATTTCCTGTTTTTACCTTCTTTGGATTAATTAATTTCATAATTTCATTTTACCTTCTTTATTGATTTATAAATTGTAACTGATTCTGTTGCTATTTTAGGGCTGCTTTAAGGTTTATTGAAGGCATCTTTAATTTAGCAGAGTGATATTAAACTACATTCTACAAAGTATGCAAACTTTACACTAGTATGCTTTCATTTCTTTCTTCTGAATTTGGTGCTATAATTTTCATACGTTTTGCTTTTACATGTGTTATAAATTGTACACTAAATTTTAATTTGGTTTATACAGTAGATTACCACTTAAAGATATGGAAATAGTATGAAAAATACCTTATATATTTACCCATGTGGTTACCACTTTCTGTGTTCTTCATTTTTTTCTATAGATCCTTATTGCCATATGATATCATTTTCCTCCTACTTGATGAAATATTTTTCTTTCTTATAAAGTGGGTTTACTAGTAATTCTTTCAGCTTTTGTATATTTCAAAATTATAGTTATAATTATTTGATATCCTTTTCTGCTAATTCTTCATCTTTGCTTTGGAAAGGTATTTTTGCTGAATATGGAATTCTAGATTGGCAGTGATTTTCATTATTTTAAAGATTTTGATCACCGCTTTCTCAGTTGCATTGTTTCTATTGACAAATCTCCTTATACTTACTTGGTCTCTGGTTTAAGATTTTCTTTTTATTTCTGGTTTGGGCCATTAGATTATAGTGTGTCTCAGTGAAATTCTTCATGTATTTCAGTCTTCATGTATTTTGTCCTGAGTTTCAATAAGCTTCTTCAGTCTACAGATTTATTGTTTTCATTATATCTGTAATCTTTTTGGCCATTATTTCTCCAAAAGATGTTTCTGTCTCCTTTCTTTATATGCTTTCAGGCCTCCTATTGGATACACATTAGGTTATACATTCAGTTTGTTTTCTTTTAACTTTGATTTTTTGCATGTTTAACTTCAGATAGTTGTATTGCTATGTTGCCAATTTAACTATCATTTTCTCTTGTAATATATAATCTGCAAGTAATTGCATCCAATGTATTTCTCAGCTCAGGGGGTTCACATTTCAGTTCTAGAAGTTTAATTTGAATTTTTTTTATTTTAATGTTCCATGTCTCTACTTATCTCTGACAACATGGAATGTAGTTACAACTATTTAATGCCCTTTTCTGGTAAGTCCATTATCTATATCAGTTGTAGCTGGGTTTCTATGAATTATTTCTTCTCATTATATTATATTTCCTGTTTATTTGGGTGCCGCTTTTCAATGGACATCAGTCATTGTAAATTGAACTTTTTTGGGGAGCTGCATGTTTGTGCATTCCTCATATAAATACTTACATATATTTATTGTATATTAACTATATGTGTCTACCTTTGTTCTGGGATCCACTAAATTTATTTGTAAAAAAAAAAAAGTAAGTTAAGTTGTTAGGCAGGACCAGAACATCATTTAATTTAGGAATAATTACTCTTCACTACTGAAGCAAGCTCCTTCTTAGCACTCTAGCGAATTCTCTGTGAGTTTTGACATGTTCTATCTGGATGGTCAGAAGAGGTATTATTCCAGTTCCTATGTGAGTGCTAGAGCTCTTTCTTATTATCCTTTTGGATGATTCTTTCCACAGCTTCAGACAGCTTCCTTGCATGCATGGAAACTTTGATCACTACTATGCTGAGTGTCACATTTGGACTCTGCAGATCCCTGGGAGTCTCTCTGTAGCTCTCTTCTCACCATTACTTTGTCTTACAAATTTTAGTCACCTTGGTCCTTCGTTTTCTATCTCAAGGATTTCTCTGCTTTGTTGTCTGATATCTAGTGCCTTGAATATTATCATTTTACATTTTACCTGTTAATTATTTTGTGCTTGTTTCAGATGAAAAGATAAATCCAGTCCCTTTTATATTTTGACTGAAAGCAGAAGTCTTGTCTCTTTACCTATTTTAATGTATAAATAAGTAAAGAATGAAGCAAGCATGCTATACTTATAAAGGTATTTTTATGAAATGCCTTGAGCCAGGGAAAAGGACAAAAACAAATCACCACAGAGACATGATTTTTTAAAAATTTGATTAGGTCAAGCATGTCAACTGACAAATATTAGTGTTTATTTTTTGACACTGAATTAAGTTTACAAGAGTCAGAAGGATGGATTAAGAGAAAGCCATCTTCTTTTCTTACCACTACCAATGAACAGCATCGGTGGCACACCCATAGTTGTATTAGAAACTGCAAATAGCACTGCATTGCTGACTATGACATATCAAGTAAAGAATGCTAGATTATTAGACTGGTGCCATAGTCAGGTCAGGACCATAGACATTCTGTGCCATGAGGAACTTTACGATATAGCCCATACACATGAGAAGAATCTAGTACAGTTTTCCCTTCTGTTTGTTTTTTTTTAATTTTTAAACATTTTATTGAACCATAATATACATACAAAAGAGTACACAAAATGTACACCTGAACAAATTTTCACAAAGTAAATACCCATATGTAATCCCTACATAGATCAAGAAATCTGAACAGTGTCAGCACCAAGAAGCACCCCTTAGACTACTTCCAATCTTTAATGGAATAGTCAATTCACAAAGTTACCTAATAAACTCCCAGGGGAGATATGTCTACTTGGAAGCCTGGCATAGTGAAGCAAGTAGTTATTTTCTTTCTTGCTTGCTTGCTTTTCTCCAGCAAAAAGGAAGAAGAGAACCTTCACTGAAGTAGACACAGCAAGTAAGGAGAAATTCTGAGACAACTCAAATTTATACCTTTGTGCGACTCTAAATTATTCTATGCAAAAGGCTTCATTCTGGTCCTTAGAGACATTTAAAAAAACAAACAGCAAAAACAACGAGGATAATAAAGACTTCTATGTTATTGTGCTATAAATACTGAAAATATGTTTCCAAATGTGACAAGAAATATTGCAAGTGATTGCAGATGCATAAATGTAGCAAGCGTAATACTCTTTCCTCAGAGGCACCAATAAAAAAAGACTATTATAAAGCACTACAAAATAATTTCTTTATCCAAAAGCTCTGAAGCAGTTATTAAACCAGCTGTTTTCAAAAGTACACAAATCTGCTAAGTTGCAGTTGGGTAACTGTTAAATGTTAAAGCAGTGAATGATCAGCATGGAGCAGATGGTCTGGGAATGGGTGAGAAAATGGCAATGTTAATACCACCAGACTGAGATGTTCATTTGTGCTGTGGTATGCGCAGACTGGGTGAATAATGAAGGATCTGTAATAATTGTGCAAATCCCAACATTATTAAATCGATTCAGCTGGGGTTTCTTAATATATGTGAAGCATTTGATGTACTTGGAGAAATACCTCCTCGTTGGCTAAAGCTGTTCTCATTAACTCGTACTGCTTTATTTGCGGTGACCTCGGTGTTCCTGTTAAGTAATGAGTGGAATAAGAATTAGAAATCCGCATTCAATTCAAGTATTAGAAGGGAGAGAAAATGTTAAGAAATGTGTCACAGAATGAGCGTTGCATGAGATTGGCCCACGGCGTTAATTTACCTATCAAGTTTGTTAGTGTTTGTTTTAGACTATTTAAGAGTTTATAATTAGACTTGCACTTTCGGGGTTTGAGAAAGTAGCTTTTTCCTCGTTAACGTTTATCTTACCTGAAAGGGAAGAAACCCGTATTAACATATCTTTTGGTTTTTCAGTTTAACTTGAGCATTTGCAGATTTTTACCATAATAATCACTCCAGAGATTTGTGGGAAAGGGTTTCTGGAAAGCACAGTCATCCATAGCACTTTTTTTGCAACCTTCGCTCATCTGCTAATTGTTTTGGGGGCTGACATTGGCCGTATAGCATGTTTAAGAACACCTCTGACTTTGGTCCACTAGATGCCAGTAGCAGCCTTTTCCCCCCAAGCGGTGACAGCCAAAGATGTATCCAGATATTATGAAATGTCCCTTGGGGGCAAAATTGGCCCCATCCACCATTCCTCACTGAGAACTCCTGGACTATAGGAAAGCCAAAGGAAACTGTGGCTCATTACCTCTAGTGGAAAAAAATAAAAGGACTGAAACTGAAACCATAAAAGTGTCAACAAAGAGTTGAAATTTTTAATTGAACTTGGCTTTAAGTAGAATATCAGTATATAGTATCCCATGGTAAGACTAAAATGCCAAATATAATATTTCAATTCTAAACTGTGAGTGATGTGGTACTCCCAATTGAATGAAGTGAGATTAAAAATAAGTGAGAAAAAAGAATACACAAGCTAGGGTTTTCAAAATATTCTCTGGATAGTAGTCTATCAAGACATTATTAAGAATAAAGAAATCTGAAGTTAATTAGGTTTTGAAATATGCCATATATCATATCTCCACATCAATTATTTTTCCCAAAAGCATATTAAAGGCTTTAAAATATCCTGTAGTTAAAATAAAAGAACCTTCCATATTTACCCTTGGGGTATATGTGTGTAATATGTGTGGGTGTATGTATGAGCATATACTACATAGCTTCTCACAGAAATAGTAGTCTCCAGGCTCATTTTAAGCAGTCAAAGGGAAGTCATAAAATCTGTAGGATCTTCATCTTAAAACTCATACGCCTTATAAAATTGCCCCTTATGTCTTTGGCTAGAGCTTGCCTTTTGCTATTTTAGATGTCGCTGTAAGAAATTGGAAAATGGAGAGAATGTGTTGGTAGCAGGAGGTGGGGTGTCAGAGCGAGGGCAGGCAAGGAGGAGGGGATTGGAAGTTGGCCCTAGTCACTTTCATTGACACAAACAAGAACTGACATGCCATGGAGAGGTAATTTTAACAACGGAAACCAAAGAAAAATTAAACAAAAATAAAGTTTATAGCAATATGGAGAATAGGTTCAAATAAACTTGCAAACAGGAAAGCATTTATTCCATGCTAATAGTTAATAGGGCACCTACTGTGATCAAAACATGAACATACTTACTAATGAACTGATTATTTATTAAATTATTCCATTTAGAATAAGCACTGTGTTTTATCTCTGTCATAGCACAGATTTTTAGATAATGTAAACATTTTTTTCTGATTTTCAGATAATGTAAAAATCTACTCATATAAATACTAAGCAAAAAAATGCATGGAACTTGTTAACCTAACAAAGATTGCAAGATTTCATGAAATCTAGTAAATCTAGTGATTTTGGAGAACTAATATAGTCAATGCAAAGCAATCAATATATGAAGATTCTAACAGTTAACACAGTTAATGACTGAAGAAGAGAAATGTAAAAGTTAAGAGATCTTTTAAGAGAGAATTATTTGAACATTAAAAAATATAGAACTTTTTCAAATTTTGATGAAGTCCTTGAAAACCCTTACAAAAATGATCCATCCTCCCTATCTTCAGACTGTTAATTTTAAGTTCAGTGCTACCATTTAATTTTGTCGAAAAATGATCTCCCCCAAATTACTACAACTAGTCCAATTCTAAAGAAATTTAAAATATAAATACAAATATAAAAGAATTATAAATTATAATTCCACATAATATCTATACATTTGTTACAGCACATGCCTTTTTTTTAAATTAAGGTATCACTGATACACAATCCTATGAAGGTTTCACATGAGCAACATTGTGGTTCCTACATTCACCCATAGTATCAAGTCCTCCCCCACCCCACTGCAGTCACTGACAATCAGTGTAGTAAGATGCTATAGAGTTACTACTTGTCTTCTCTGTGCTATACTGCCTTCTCCATGACCCACGTACATTAACTGTGCTAATCATAATACCCCTTAATCCCCTCCTCCCTGCCTCCCCACCCAACCTCCTCAAACCCTTCCCTTTCATAAAAGCTAGTCCATTCTTGGAGTCTGTGAGTCTGCTGCTGTTTTGTTCCTTCAGTTATGCTTTGTTGTTATACTCCACAAATGAATGAAATCATTTGATTCTTGTCTTTCTCTGCCTGGCTTATTTCACTGAGCATAATACCCTCTAGCTCCATCCATGTTGTTGCAAATGGTAGGATTTGTTTTCTTCTTATGGCTGAATAATATTCCATTGTGTATATGTATGACATCTTCTTTATCAAATCATCTACTGATGGACACTTAGGTTGCTTCCATATATATTGGTTATTGTAAAGAGTGCTACAATAAACATAGGGGGGCATATGTCTTTTTGAATATGGGATCTTGTTCTCTTTGGGTAAATTCCTAGGAGTGGGATTCCTGAGTCAAATGATATTTCTATTTTTAGTTTTTTGAGGAACCTCCACACTGCTTTCACAATGGCTGAACTACTTTATATTCCCACCAACAGTGCAGGAGGGCTCCCCTTGCTCTGCATCCTTGCCAGCATATGTTGTTCCCTGTCTTTGGATGTTGGCCACCCTAATTGGAGTGAGGTGATACCTCATTGTGGTTTTAATCTGCATTTCTCTGGTGATTAGCGATGTGAAGCATCTTTTCATGCGCCTACTGGCCATCTGAATTTCTCCTTTGGAGAAGTGTTTGTCCAGATCCTCAGTCCATTTTTTAATTGGGTTATTTGCTTTTGCATGTTGAAGTGTGTGAGTTCTTTATATATTTTTGACATTAACCCTTTATCGAATATGTCATTTATGAATATATTCTCTCATAGTGTAGGATGCCTTTTTGTTCTACTGATGGTGCCCTTTGCTTTTTATCTTGATGTAGTCTCACTTGTTCATTTTTTATCTTGTTTCCCTTGCCTGAGGAGATGCGTTCAGGAAAAGGTTGCTCATGTTTTTGCCTATGTTTTCTTCTAAGAGTTTTATGGTTTCATGACTTACATTCAGGTCTTTAATCCATTTTGAGTTTACTTTTGTGCATGGGGTTATACAATAACCCAGTTTCATTCTTTTGCATGTAGCTGTCCAGTTTTGCCAACACCAGTTGTTAAAGAGGCTGTCATTTCCCCACTGTATATCCATGGCTCCTTTATTGTATATTAATAGGCCATATATGCTTGAGTTTATATCTGGGCCCTCTTGTCTGTTCCATTGGTCTGTGGGTCTGTTCCTGTGCCAGTACCAAATTGACTTGATTACTTGGCTTTGTAGTAGAGCTTGAAGTCAGGGAGCGTAATCCCCCCACTTTATTCTTCCTTCTCAGGATTGCTTTGGCTATTCAGGGTCTTTTGTGCTTCCATATGAATTTTAGAACTATTTGCTCTAGTTTGTTGAAGAATGCTGTTGCTATTTTGATAGGGATTGGCATTGAATCTGTAGATTGATTTAGGCAGGATGGCCATTTTGCCAATATTAATTCTTCCTATCCATGAGCGCAGGATGTGTTTCCATTTATTGGTATCTTCTTTAATTTCTCTCATGAGTGTCTTGTAGTTTTCAGAGTATAGGTCTTTCCCTTCTTTGTTAGGTTTATTCCTAGGTATTTTATTCTTTTAATGCAGTTGTGAATGGAACTGTTTTCCTGATTTCTATTTCTGCTAGTTCATCATTAGTGTATAGAAATGCAACAGATTTCTGTGTATTAATTTTGTATCCTGCAACGTTGCTGAATTCAGATATTAGATCTAGTAGTTTTGGAGTGGATTCTTTAGGATTTTTTAGGTACAATATCATGTCATCTGCAAACAGGGACAGTTTGACTTCTTCCTTACCAATCTGGATGTCCTGTATTTCTTTGTATTATCTAATTGCTGTGTCTAGGACCTCCAGAACTATGTTGAATAAAAGTGAGGAGAGTGGGCATCCTTGTCTTGTTCCTGATCTTAAAGGCAAGGCTTTCAGCTTCTCGCTGTTAAGTATGATGTTGGCTGTGGGTTTGACATATATAGCCTTTATTATGTTGAGGTACTTGCCCTCTATACCCATTTTGTTGAGAGTTTTTATCATGAATGGATGTTGAATTTTGTCAAATGCTTTTTTAGCATCTATGGACATGATCATGTGTTTTTTTTCCTTTTTTTTGTTGATGTGGTGGATGATGTTGGTGGATTTTCTAATGTTGTACCATCCTTGCATCCCTGGAATAAATCCTACTTGATCATGATGTATGATCTTATGTATTTTTAATTTGGTTTGATAATATTTTGTTGAGGATTTTTGCATCTATGTTCACCAGAGACATTGGTCTGTAATTTTCTTTTTTGGAAGTATTCTCTCCTCTTCTACTTTTTGGATAACTCTAAGGATGATGGGTATTAGGCCTTTTCTAAATAGCTAATAAAATTCAGTGGTGAAGCCATTTGGTCCAGGAATTTTGTTTTTAGGTAGTTTTTGATTACCAATTCAATTTCATTGCTGGTCATTGGTCTGCTCAGATAACCTGTTTCTTCCTGTCTTGAAAGATTGTATTTTTCTAGAAAGTTGTCTATTTCTTCTAGGTTATTCAATTTGTTAGCATAATTATTCATAGTATTCTCTAATAATTTTTTGTATTCCTGTGGTGCCCAAAGTGATTTTTCCTTTCTCATTTCTGATTCTGTTTATTGTTTATTTGTGTAGACTCTTTTTTTCTTGATAAGTCTGGCTAGGGGTTTATCTATTTTGTTTATTTTTTTAAAGCGCCAGCTCCTGGTTTCATTGATTCTATTATTTTATTCTTCTCGATTTTATTTATTTCTGCTCTAATCTTTATCATGTGCCTCCTTTGGAGAAAAATTTAAAACATTGTTGAAGGATATAAAAGGAATCCTGAATAAATAGAAACATATAACTTGCTCTCGAATTTAAAGAAAAATAAAAAAGATCCACTTTGTTTTATACCTTGAAGATAAAACATGTTTATCTTGAGTGCTCCTCAAATTCTGCTGAAATAACATCAATGGAATCAAGCACATAGAGAGCCCTGAGAGAAGGAGACAAGAAGAGCTGACAAAAGTGATTCTGTGGGATACAGATATTTCGAGTCAACAGTTTGCCTGTCCAAGAATATGAGTGTATATGGCCAGAAGCTGTGCTGGGGAATTTAGAAGATAATTAAAAGCAGGCTAGGTTTTGTAAAAAAGGCTCAGAAATTCAGAGTATCAGGTACTTGAAAGCAAATGTGCATAGTAGGGCTAAGACTGAGGTTATGTTTGGATGTCTCTAGAACAGTTAGATCCTGAGACCTTTCATCTGCCCAAGAAGCCGAGTCTCTATTCCTCTCTAGACCTTATAGAAGGCAAAAGACTCACTCTGAAGAAGTTTGTCCTGGACTCCTTTTACTCAGTAAAATCAGAAACAGTTTAAGGACAGAAGAGACACTTCTGTGAAAACAAGGGATTATCCTCCAGTCCAATAAGATAGTCGAACTTAACCGCATTGGTCAGAAGAATTTGGATCATCTTGTGAGAAATGGACTATAAAAGGGGCAACAAAAATTCCGGTCAACAAGACCTCTATATCCTAGCTTTGTAGAAACACCAAGATTCAAACATTTTTTATGTGCTTTTATTAAACATGAATGCACAGCCAAAGATCACCAGGTATCTGATAAAATCCATCAACATATAAACAAAAGTAAGAAAATAAAATGAAGTCAGAGGAAAAAGAAACTCAGTGAGCAGAAGAAACTTAGGGGAAAAGTCCTATATATAATGTTATTAAAAAAGATAAAATATTGCACGATGGGACAAAACAAAATATTATTAAGGAAAAAAACAGAATATTAGAGCAACATAGGTCAAGATTTCCTAGAAATCAAAGACAGGAAATTCTAACTTAAAAGTCAATAGGTTGCTGTTTAAAGTTGAAGAAATCTCACAGGAAAAAAAATATAAAAGAGAAAGAAAGGAGAGAATCATTTTGGCAGATTTATTATCAGATTTGTAGAGATCCCAAAAAAGAGCAGAGAAAAAATGGAGGGAAGGGAATTATCAAATAAATAATATAAGAAAACTTGCCAAAATCCCCCCACTAATTTGTAGAGCCATGAAGCCTCTAGTACAATGCAGGAAGACTCATACTATTATGCTATCATGAAATTAAAATACCATAATTAAGAGATAGTCCTAAAACGTTTGTGTAAAGAAAAACGTAAGACCCATATAAAAGTTCAGAATTCAGTGTAGGTTCCATAACTAAACACTTTATTTGAAAAATAAAATTATTTCAACCTGGAATCCTAAACCCAACCAAATGATGAGACCAGTGTAAGTTTAGAATAAAGACATTTCAGGCAAGCAAATTAAAACAATTGATTGCTCATAAGCACTTTCTTACCAATCTATTTGCTCCTAAAATGAGATAATAATTCTAAAAAGAAGGTATGATATCCCAGAAATAGGAGCCCAAACATCAGAAACAGGTGAAGGAGTTTCCCAGGACAATATTGAAGGGAAATCGGAGTATAAGGCACACTTAGGACCTAGAGATCTAGGAGTTGTAAGGAGGTCATGAGGGCAGGGCTCCTACTAGAAGGGAGAAAAAAGAACACAGTCAAAGGAACTGATAGATGGCTTCATTTGTTTGGCCATACAGGGAATTTTATATTTGGGAAATTTTATCAGAACCCTAGAATAGAAATAGACAAAACAAGCAAATGCTAATAAAACCAGAAGTTACTAACTCCAGGGAAAACAAACATTTTTATAAAAAAGAAATGTGATCTTAGTATATTTGTTAGCAGTTGTGTGAACAAAGAACATTGCCAAACAAATTTGGGGGAAAAATAAATTAATGCAGCATTTTTGATGAACAAGTTATCCAGTAATAACATATAAAAGTGAATAGCCTTTGGCCTAGCAATTCCTCTTTTAAGAAATATAACATATAGAAATAGTCTCTCGAAATTTCTTGAGTAATATTTTCAAGATGACATATTAATAATAACAGGAGAGGGAAAGAGAATTTAAATATATATTAGTAGTATTATGGAATACTATATACCTATCAGAAAAGAGAGTAGTTTTATGTTCCAATATGGAATTATCTCCATTCTATATTACAAGTAGAAAAACTGTAGACAATTTTATTGTCATTTCATCTTTGTAAAATAAGTACATATGCACATGTATTAAAGGGTTTGTATGCATGTATGAGCAAGTGTGTATGCCTGGATGCGTGATATAGAATACATGTAAAATTATTTTCAGTGATTATCTCTGGGACTTAGAAATGGGGAATGGAGCAACTTTCATTTGTCTTTTTTAATATAATTATGTGCTATTTTATAATAAAAATAGGGATTAAAAATACAGAAGAGAAGGAAGAATACCTCAGTGTGTCTTTGCTTCCATCAACCGTTCGTTCTCTCTTTATATAAACCTCCTCTACAAAATAAAGGGGGGGGGGCTGCACAGTGAAATAGTTATGTCTGGATCCAAGCAATGTGTCTTTAGTATATAGAAAAAATATATATATTTAAGGTCCATGGTATTTCCACATATGTTAAAAAGGCATATTAAGACACTTAAAATAGAATTATTGGCTATTTAGAGTTCAGGTGATTATATGTTCAAGACATGCACATGTTCCACTTCCTAACTGATGGACCTTATCACCCAGATGGAACTGGCTATAGATAAAGTACTCTTCTAAGTGGTAATCAGTGTCTTTTGATAAAACAAAGAATTACACTTTGGTTGAGATAGTTACCTCAATTCTGGACAGCTTTCGTCCTTTCCAAAAATTCTCTGACAAAAAAGCAATAAATATTTAAGAAAATAATGTATTTTATTCTAGTTCGAGTTTCCTTGGAATGTAGAATGTAGTGGTAAGGGAATTGGCTATACTAGTTCAAAAGTCAATTGTCTGGGGCACCTTTAGAAGGATGCTTTCCATGTTTTATGGCATTTTGTTTTTTCTCCATATTTTTAAATATATATATATGTACACACATATGTATCTGTAACTAATGTAGTAATCCTCATTACTATTTTATATATTAATTATATAATTGTAATTTATAATTATATGATAACATGTGCTTATATACTGATTTCAAATTCAGTATTGGATATAAAGGTACATACGTATATATATGTGTGTGTGTATATATTGTATGTGTGTGTGTATGAATGTATTTATATATAATAATAATGCCCCTATGATTTACAGTTTATGTTAATATATTTAGGTAACTTTTTTTCCAATTTACTATATTCCAGACACAATTTGAATCCCGGTTTTGTGGAGCTTGAAGTTTATACAACTTTGGAGCATTTTTTATTAAGAAAACATTATAGAACTATTAGTACAGAAAAAGCAAATGACCTCAGGAGATGCCTTATAAGCGAGGGACCAGGAGCCCAGGCTTTGTTAGCCTCCTAGTTGAATCCCTTGTAGACAAATACCCCATCAACAACCTCTCATCATTTCCTCCTACTATCCTCTTCTCCAGCTTGGACCACTACAATCATTCCCTAACTGGTCTCTCTGATTCCACTCTTGCCCTGGCACTATTCAGCCATCTCATAGCAGAAATAATATTTTAAAATATATACTGGGCATGTCACATGGTTCCTCATTTCACTTGTGATAGAATCCAAAATCCATATTCCGCCTTGCCAATACAGTCCCTGCCTACCTCTACAGCTCCGCCCTACACCGTTCCCTGCCATACATGCTCTGCCATCTGTCATTCCAACGTCCAAGTTTGTTCCCACTTTAGGCCTTTGCACGGACTGTTTCTTCTTCCTGGAATGCCTTCCCTTCAGATACTCTCATAACTAGCTGCTCTGGTCATCCGATCTGAATTCAAAGGGCAGCTCCTCAGAGAGGCCTTTCCTGACTAACCAGTCCAGACCTGCCTGCCCCACCCATCGTTATCACTGCCAGACATTCTTTATTTGCACTTCTTAGAAATTATGCATAGCATGTATCTATCACTTTTATATATTTATTTCCCGGTATACTTACCTGTCTTGTTTTCATATTGTCAGTTAGTAGACACAGGGTAAGTAAGTATTTTAAATAAATAGCTTTTGTCACTATGATTATAAGCTGAACTAAATGTATCCTTCTTCACAAGGAGTTTACAGTCTCATCATAGAAAGAGTCAGATATATAAGCAAAGAAAGTCTTTACATTTGATTATGTACTCTGAAGAATTGTTTTAAAATTACAGGAACTCAATAAAAGTTTACAGAGAAGATTTTGATCTGGATCTTAGAAAGTGAGTATAATGTGCCAGATAAAGACTGGAGAAAAAAGTCCTAAAGAAAGATGGAATAATATATTAATATTAATTATACATGTGTATATATAGTAAGTCATATTCTACTTCTACACATTAATATATTATCTATTAAAATATATTAATTAAGTGGTAGTAAGTGCTATGAAAGGTAAAAAAGATAAGGGACAGTAAAAAAGAAGGCTCAGGTATGCTATTTATATAAACTCGTCATGGAAGGTGTATTTTTCCTATGGTTGCTGTAACAAATCACTACCAACTGGTGGCTTAAAATAACACAAAGGCATTGTATTTCTGTAGCTAGAAGTCTGACATGGGTTTCACTGGGCTGAAAGCAAGGTGTCAGCAGAGCTGAGCTCCTTTCTGGATGCTCTACAGGATCTGTGTGGTTGACTTTTCAGCTTCTAGAAGCTGCCTTCATTCCTTGGTTTGTGGCCCTCTTCCTCCAACTTCAAAGTCAGCAACAGTGGGTTGAATTCTTACATTACATCACTCTGATCTTTTCTCCATTCCCACATTGAAGGACTGTGGGATTACCTCGGGCTCATTCTGATAAACCAGGATAGTGCCTTTATTTTAAGGTCAGTTGACTGGCAAATTTCCATCCATCTGTGACCTTAATTCTCTTTTGCCATATTATTTATTATAGTCACAGTTTCTGGGGATTAAATATGGACATCTTTGGGGGCAATTATTCTGCCTATCACAGAAAGGCTCTCTGGTAATGTGGCATTTGAAGAGTGCACAAGAGGAAGTAAGGAGGCAAGTCACACAGCTATTAACAGAAGAACGTCCCAGGCAAGAGACAGAGGAAATACAAGCACTCTGAGGTAGGAGAGTCCTGGCCTGTTCAAGAAACTGTAAGGAGATCAGTGTGGCTAGAGTCAGGGAGCAAAGGGAGGATGTCACAGTTATGGGTCTAGCAGGCGGGTTGGTACCAGGACAATCGCCCGGGCCATAAACAAAGAGAGAAGTTGGAATTTTACTCTGAGTAGAAGGGCAGTAAACAAAAATTTGTGAGTAGAAGAATACCATGACCTGATTTTGGATTTAAATGATATGAAAAAGTTTATGAGACAAATCAATGCTAATAAATATAAAAGGAAATATCACAACATTAAAAAAATAGAATTTGAGGAAAAATATAAAGTATAACTAAAACAAAAGAATAAAGGAGTATATTGGTAAAATAAAATCCTATAAGACAATGTAATAGTCATGAAACTGTGTATCATATATATATATCATATATATATGTAAATATCATACAGGCATATTTTAGACAGAGGAACACATATAATCTACAGTAATTGAGGGAGATTGAAATATTTTAGATATTGACAGAATAAACACAAATTAAGAATTTAAGATACCCAGGTTTTAATGTAACATATGTAATATAATTTTTAAAAGCCTGTTATAAAAGATATCATGTAATAAATAAATAGTAATGCACACATTTCAAATATACACACACACACACACACACACATATATATTCATAAGAAATAGATTTTATTCATAGGAAATAACATGTATACCAAGATAAAAGTACGTCTATATATATCAGTTATTTAGGATCTGGGTCTGGGGTCTGTCTACTTTCCAAGAACCTCTTTTCTGTCATTTGGATATGTGTTTTATTGGAAGCAAGCCTCCTTAAAAAACCAACATTTTTTTGTGCTTTGTGTGATCTTAATGAATTCTGAAAACTGCCCTATGGATTTTTCCTTATTACATATAATTAGGGTTTACTCTTGATTGACAAACATTATAGGAACAAATGAGAACAGTTTGTCCTCAATGGAGAATATTATTTAGCTTGGTAGTCAAGGCATAGTTATAAAGAACTAGGCAAACCATGGAGCGTGTGAATGTCCTGTAGGAGTGATCAGATATCAGCACTTACTATTTCTTGAAGATGTACCTCACAGAAACGCTTCAGTAGATGAACCAACCAAGTATTTTCACATCCCATCTCCAGGTTTTCACATAGAATGATAGCCATCTATCTTCCCAAACTTGTTACTCCCCACAGCCTTGCTGAAGGATCAAGTAGGTAGTTTCTTCTCAGATGTTGACTATGCAGCATCTTTATTGTATTTTTTTGGCCTAATAATTCTGTTCATATTCAACAAGCCACCTCAGAGGTGGAGGTATCAATACCTTAATATTTCTTGGCAGTCATGTATACCCTGTCTGAGCTTCATCTCTATTATAAGTCTCATACTCCCTTTACTGTCATTATCTTTTGGCAAAAGACTTAAAGCAAGGAGATGATTTTAATGAAGAGAAGATTAAAATGATGAGGTAGATTAATCAGAAAGTGCCTGTATATAATAAATCAATGTCTAATCACAAAGATTTTGCTATTGTTATAAAAATACTCAAAGATTCTTCTAAAAGAGAAAACATCATATATATTTCAGAAGTCCCAAAATTGGTATGACTTCTCAATACTTCGATCAGGAACAACACTTACTCAAAATACTAATTATACTTTTCCAAATTTCACTAAATAAATCAATATTTTTTGCATATTTCTCCTTTTCTTCTAACATGTAGGTCTGGGTGGCTCTGAAAGATTACAGTTTTTAGAATTTAAGTAACATAATCTTACTACATAATAGAATGTTAATAGGACAGAATCTCTACCTTAAAAATTTGTGATAATATTTTTTGGTAATCTAAAATAGTGGTTACTGTCAGACTTAATTTATATAATCCTAGACTGAATTAAAATGGCAGAACAAGAATTTCAATAAAAATAAAATTCTAGATTATAACAAAAAAGGTTTATCTAGGGGGAAAGGGGGCATTACGATTAGCACACATAACTAGAGGGGGGAGCATGGGGAAGGCAGTATAACACAGAGAAAACAAGTAGTGATTCTATAGCATCTTACTATGCTGCTAGTGACTGTAATGGAGTGTAGTGGGGACTTGATAATGGGGGGCGTCTAGTAACCATAATGTTGCTCATGTAGTTGTATATTAATGATACAAAAATTAAAAAAAAAAACTTTTTGAAAACCAGTTAAGAAAAATTATAACTTAAAACTATAATAACAAGTGATAAATTGAAAAACAAATTAAAATATGCACTGGTCTCTCTAGTAAAAACCTAAAGCTAAAACAAAAATGAGATGTTTTTCTCCTTATAAAAGTGACTGCTATTAAAAATATATTTCAACATGGTGCATATGTGAGCATATGTACCCTATTTTTGTATCTAGTGACATTATAGACAAGTACAAATTTCTACAGTAAAATTTGTCTAAGTATATTGAACATTATAAAAAGCTATATAGAATTCCAGAAATTCATTCTAGTGAATTAATCAAATATTTTCAACATGATATGGTAGAGAAATATCAATGAAAGATGGGGAATAACTTAAATGCTCAACAAAAGGGGATGTTAAGGTTCATTCATTGTTGGAATTCTATGAAGCCTGGAAAATGTTATTTTGGAAGGATATTTATTTCCAATGTATAGCCTTCATAAATAAATATATGACCATTAGCATATATATAATACATATAAAATAACAATTATGTAAACTTGATAATATACAGAAAATTTCTCTATAGGAACATTTGACTTCCTTGCTTTATATTTTTTCTTTTGCATGGTTTGTTATAAATAATAATTAATTTGATTAGCAGGAAAATATATTTAAAGTGATGTTTTGATTGTAGGGACCTCTTGGAATTTATATCTGCTGACTTAATAACAAATGAAAATATTCCCATTTTCAGAATACTATAGTATTCTGAATTTATCTAGAATTCATGTAGTTATGGAAAACATCTGTAGTTTTGTATTCACAAGTCTTTACGTTAGGATTATGACAAACTGTTTATTCTCTCCTATGATGTGAAGATAGTATGGAGATGTTTCTAACTATTTAAACTGTATGTGTAACAATTTTTTTCCTTAGGGCTTAAGAAACACAAAACCACTAGCAAGTTATATATGTTGCATCTTAACTTCCATATGGATAAATAGACCCTTTAAAGTCAATAGATAATAAAGTACTGGTACAATTTTAGCATGTTACAAATAATACGATAAAATTTACCACCTAAGTGAATTCTTTGAATATCTGGTTCTTCACCTAATCTCTAGTTTCAACAATCTTTGAAGGAAGATTGTGCCACTGGAAGATATATCCCTATGCCATCTATTTCACACTATGTCAATCTCTTCCTGCTATCTCAGAGACAGCCATCACTAGAAGTTTGTTTCTCCTGGTATTAAGAAAGGTGTAGTAATCCCACCTTAGAGATAAACCAATCAAAATAAGTCAGTGAACAATGTGTGAGCATTAGCAATCTTACTAAATAACAAATTTGCCATCAAATGATATTAAAGTCAGTTTCTAATATTTAAATGTAGTCATGTTTTGAATAAGAGAAGCTGAGCTTAAAATTCTCCTTTTAATGTTTAACACTTCTGGATTTTTTTTTTAAGTTTTATATGTTATAATGTAAAAGCCTTACCTTGGGCTCTATAATTCATTTGAATAGAAATTTCTGGAGGAAAACATATATCTTCATTCAAAAACAATTGGAGTTAAGGTTTATTTAACACCTGTTTTTAAATTAAATATTAACAGTAGCATATAAACATAGTCTTTTGTTTGTTTCTGCAATATGCCAATTTGAATTTTCTTCTAATGAAAGGCCTTCTTTTTAAAGAAAACATTAAACATTTTTTCCAATAATCCTTCTGTGTCTATGCCTTGTTTACTCTTGTTTTATTATCTGGCTCAGACTCTGTTCTTCACATTTTGTTGACTAGAATTCTGTTTTGTCGAAACTGGGAAGTGACAAGGCCTTTTGCAAATGTTATGGCAATACACAGCAAACAGCAATATTGAGGGAGAAAAAAATAAGAGCACCATTTGGTATTATAGTGATTATCATAAATGTGTGTGCTCAACACAGCACACTCCAGATCTAATTATTAAAATGAGTCACAGGCTGAAATTCTGTGGTGTTCTGGGCCAAAGTTGAAAGAATAACTATTGTCAGCTGAAGTATCATTTTGTCTCTATTTTTCTCTGAGAATTCTGGTGATAAATATACAACAGGAAAACTGCGTTATCACTTTTTTTTCTAGTCGCGATTCTGCTCCTTTCATCTCAAACTGCAGATGGAAGCTGGTTCATAACCTTGTGACGATCTGCTACATAAAGTCTTCCTAAGAAGATGTGTAGCACTGATACCAAAGAATACATAAGGAAAAGTGTATAAACAAATACAACCCTGAACATCAAAGGAAAAAAATGAATTTCAAAGACAGCAGAGTACAGATTTTCATTAAAAGAATCATGCTCTGTTAATAGTTATAAACCACAAAATGATTCAATACTGAGAAATCAATTAATAAAATTCATTGTATCAATCTATGTTTCTGAGAAAAAAACAGTATGGTCATCTCCACAAGACAAATAGAACATATGACAAAAAAAATCCATTTTTAGTAAAAAAAAAGCAAGGAAGTAAAAATAAAATACATCATTAAAAATTTGACTTGATGGATAATTCCTTTACATTATGATTTAAAATAGGAAAGAAGAAATAAATTTGATAGAGGATATGATTATATATAAAAACATTTGAAATAAATATTACAAGTAAAAAAGATGAACAATTTGGGTATTATCAGGGAAAACTGGTGTTTTGTTATCTGTATCAGACAAAATAAATGCTTCATGACTAATGAATTACTACTAGGATAAAAGAAAACGAAAAACTAATGATTGTTGAAATTTTAAAATCCTGTCAGTCTGACAAAAATGTCACTATTCGATTTTGTAAGAAGTAGTTAATCAGTACTTGATGGTCAATATATTACCTTGAATAAATGTATAGAAAAAATATTAAAAATTATATATGTTAAAATTAGAGATGCATAAATATATGCATATATAGTCAACAAAAGATTAGAAAAGAATGAGTACCAAAATATAAGAGCAAAATTTAGTGAAATATAAAGGAATACAATGAATGTAACAAGTTAATTTAAAAATACTAATAAGTAGACAAATCTCTGGATATGTGACCAATAAGAATTAAAAAGAGAAATCACTAATGAAGATGAAAAAGAATGGACATTACCTAATTACAAACAACATAGTAAATAAGATAGTTATATAACACTTCAAATTTGCTGTTTTAAAATTTAAATAAAACTGATTGAAAATATAATTATGGACATTGACTAAACTGAAAAAAATAGACCTAAAAATGTAAAAGAGATGTAATCAGCATGCCAAATTTACCTATCTTATGGGTTTACAAGAAGATTTTATTAAAATTTCAAGTAACATGAGGACCTATGTTTAAAATATTCTTACAGGGAAATTTCCACATCTAGATTCCAATGGTAGCATAATTTCCACAGAACCAGGTATAAATAATTAAAAAGAAAAATTCACATAGCATCATTCTTATTAACAAAATAGCAAAATTCCTGGTGCAAAAAAGAAAAATCCACATAAACTCTTAGCAGCACATGTATTTCTCACACGATATGTTCATTACCATTCATCTGGTGGTCTGTAGTACACCTTCTCACTTAGAATGAGGTCACTGTGGCAATCACTATCTCAGACCTTCCCAGTGACCATGGCAGAGGAAAAGAAGAGTTATAAAGAGTCCTAGATCATGAGTTTAGTGTGCCAATCTGAATACTACTTCTACTCACAAGTGAATTTCAGAAGAAGCCATTTGACTCGACCCATATACAAGTGGGTCCAGAAATGTAATCCTATGACATGGTTAGGAAACACTTGTGTGCATGTACGCACACCCTCACACACACATACAGACTCAGAGACTTAAAAACCCGCAATAAAATAAAGCTGTAAAAACACTGAGGGGTTAAATATGGCAGTGTGAGAGGTAAGACAGAGACGACCTCCTAAAACAACATATATTAAGAAAATATAATTAATACTAGTCCTAAAAGAGCAACAGGAAAGTGGGCTGCACTGGACTGCATACACCAAGAGAAGAGCGAGCCTCACGGAACATGGTAACGTACCAAAGCTGTGACCCTGTGGGACCCAACCCCTTCCCCCACCCCAGCTCACCAGGGAAGGAAGAAAAACAGAGTGGGGAGGGACTGGAGGCCTGGGACTGCTGAACACCTAGCCCTGGAGATCTGTTCTGGGAGCACGAACCTACATTGCATGGTGCTCTGGTGATTCATGGGGTTGAATCGCTAAGACAGGCGGGATACCTGGTCAGCAGAGATTCCAGCTGCTTGTAGAAAATAGGAATTCATATCCAGCTAAGCTCAGCAGGCAGTCTGAGAGACTTCCTAACAGTGACAGGGCTGCTAAAGGGGCAAGGACTGCACAGAGCTTACTGCTCAGGAGAAAGAGCAGGTAGACAAAGTTGTCTGGGTGCACTCTGCCCAGCAGGTTGGGAACTTAAACCATCTTCAGGCACTCCATCCCCGTAACTGGCTACGCAGCTCCAAGGCTCCCAACCGTGATACATAACCTGTTATGACTTCCTCCCGGGTAGCCTTCACCTGGCTTGCAAACCAGCAACCCCTGCCCTGGCATCAAGCCAGCCAGAGGGAAGGCCCACCACAGCAGCCAGAAACACAAAGCATAGAGGCTTATACCTGTATTTTCAGCCCAAAGGTTCAGGCAGAGGAGACAGACATAACAGCTGGGAAACAAGAAACAGCTCTTTCCTCCCCCTAGGCACCAGCACTACCCCCATGCAACACCTGACATTGCTCCAGGGGCTGAACAGCTCCACAGAGTAGAGCTTCTGGGCACTAGAGGGCGCCACCTACAAATATGAAATGTCAAAGGAACCTGGTACAAAGCAAAATCAACCCCAGAGAAAGGACTGAGACTGAATTAATAAATCTTCCTGAAAGAGATTTCAAAATAAAAATCATAAACATGCTCATGGAAGTACAGAAAAATATTCAAGAACTCAGGAACAAATTTAGGACAGAGATCCAATCATTGAAGAGCACAATGGAAGGTATTAAAAGCAGATTAGATATGGTGGAGGAGATGATAAATGAAATAGAAACTAGGGAAGAGGAATACAAAGAAGCTGAGACACAGAGAAATAAAAGGATCTCTAGGAATGAAAGAATACTGAGAGAACTGTGTAACCAATCCAAACAGAACAATATTCATATTATAGGGGTACCAGAAGAAGAAGAGAAAAAGGGCTAGAAAGTGTCTTTGAGTAAGAAATTGCTGAAAAATTCTCCTGAATCTGGGGAAGGAGATAGTCTCTCAGGCCATGGAGGTGCACAGATCTCCCAACACAAAGGACCCAAGGAAGACAACACCAAGACATATAGTAATTAAAATGGCAAAGATCAAGGATAAGGGCAGACTATTAAAAGCAGCAAGGGAGAGAAATAAGATCACATACAAAGGAAAACCCATCAGGCTATCATCAGACTTCTCAGCAGAAACCTTACAGGCCAGAAGGGAGTGGCATGATGTATTTAATGCAATGAAGCAGAAGGGCCTTGAACCAAGAATACTCTACCTGGCAAGGTTATTATTTAAATTTGAAGGAGGGATTAAACAATTTCCAGATAAGCAAAAGCTGAGAGAGTTTACCTCCCACAAACCATCTCTACAGTGTATTTGGGTATTTTGGAAGGATTGCTATAGATGGAAGTGTTCCTAAGGTTAAATAGCTGTCACCAGAGGTAATGAAAAGTTATGGACAAAGAGTACAGAATATGACACCTAATATATAAATAATGGAGGTGGAAAAAAAAGGGGAAAAAAAGAACCATAATATTGTGTTTGTAATACCATATTGAGTTAAGTTAGACTCTTAGATAGTAAGGAAGTTACCATTGAACATTTGGTAACCACGAATCTAAATCCTGCAATGGCAATAAGTACATACCTATCAATCATCACCTTAACAGTAAATGGTCTGAATGCACCAATCAAAAGACATAGAGGTACAGAATGGATAAAAAAAATAAGACCCAACTATATGCTGCCTACAAAAGACTCACTTCAAACCCAAAGACATACACAGACTAAAAGTGAAGGGATGGAAAAAGATATGTCATGCAACTAATAGGGAGAAAAAAAACAGGTGTTTCAGTACTTGTATCAGACAAAATAGACTTTAAAACAAAGAAAGTCACAAGAGACAAAGACGGACATTACATAATGATAAAGGGGTTCATTGAACAAGAAGTTATAACCGTTACAAATATCTATGCACCCAACACAGGAGCAACTATATATGTGAAACAAATGCTAACAGAATTAAAAGGGGAAATATAATGCAATGCATTCATTCTAGGAGACTTCAACACTCCACTCACTCCAAAGGACAGATCAACCAGACAGAAAATAAGTAAGGAGACAGAGGCATTGAACAGCACATTAGAACAGATGGATCTCACAGACATCTACAGAAATCTCCACCTAAAAGCAGCAAATACACATTCTTCTCAAGTGCACATGGAACATTTTCAAGAATAGATCATATACTAGGCCACAAAAAGAGCCTCAGTAAATTTAAAAAGATTGAAATCGTACCAACCAGCTTCACAGAATACAAATGTATGAAACTAGAAATAAATTATGCAAAGAAAATGAAAAAGCCTACAAACACATGGAGACTTAACAACATACTCCTAAGTAATCAATGGATCAATGACCAAATAAAAACAGAGATCAAGCAATATATGGAGACAAATGACAACAATAATTCAACATTGCAAAATCTGTGGGATGATGCAAAGGTAGTGCTAAGAGGGAAGTATATTGCAATACAGGCCTCCCTCAGGAAAGAGAAATAATCCCAAATGAACAGTCTAAACTCACAATTAATGAAACTAGAAAAAGAAGAACAAATGAGACCCAAAGTCAGTAGAAGGAGTGACATAATAAAGATTAGAGCAGAAATAAATAAAATCACAAAGAATAACACAATAGAAAGGATCAGAAAGAGCTGGTTCTTTCAGAAAATAAACAAAATAGATAAATGCCTAGCCAGAATTATCAAGAAAAAAGAGAGTCTACACACATAAATAGAATCAGAAATTACAAAGGAAAAATCACTAAGGACACCACAGAAAAACAAAGAATTATGAGAGAATACTATAAAAAATTATATGGTAAAAAACTGGATAACCTAGAAGAAATGGACAACTTTCTAGAAAAATACAACCTTCCAAGGCTGACAAAAGAAGAAACAGAAAATCTGAATAGACCAATTTCTAGCAATGTAATTGAATTAGTAATCAAAAATCTACCTAAGAACAAAACCCCCTGGACCAGATAGCTTTACAGCAAGATTTTATCAGACATTTAGTGAAGACCTAACACCCATCCTCCTTAGTTTTCCAAAAAGTAGAAGAGGAAGGAATACGTCCAAACTCATTCTATGAGGCAAGCATCACCCTAATACCAAAACCAGACAAAGACACCACAAAAAAAAGAAAATTACAGACCAATATCCCTGATGACCATAGATGCAAAAGTACTGATCAAAATATTAGCAAACTGAATTCAAAAATACGTTAAAAAAATCCATCATGATCAAGTAGGATTTAATCCAGGGATGCAAGGATTGTACAATATTAGAAAATCCATCAACATCATCCACCACATCAACAAAAAGAAGAACAAAAACCACCTGATCACCTGCATAGATGATGAAAAAGCATTTGAAAAAATTCAACATCCATTCACGACAAAAATTCTCAACAAAATGGGTATAGAGTTCAAGTACCTCAACATAATAAAGGCCATATATGACAAACTCACAGCCAACATCATACTTAGCAGTGAGAGGCTGAAAGTCTTTCCTTAAGATCGGGAACAAGACAAGAATGCCCACTCTCCCCACTTTTATTCAACATAGTTCTGTAGGTCCTTGCCACAGCAATCAGACAACACAAAGAAATAAAAGGCATCTGAATTGGTAAGGAAGAAGTTAAACTGTCCCTGTTTTCAGATGACATGATATTTTCCAAAAATTCCCTAAAGAATCCACTACAAAACTACTAGATATAATATCTGAATTCACAAATGTTGGAGGATACAAAATTAATACACAGAAACCTGTTGCACTCCTATACACTAATGATGAACTAATAAGAAGAGAAATACAGAAAACAATTCCATTCACAATTGCATCAAAAAGAATAAAATACCTAGGAATAAAACTAACCAAGGAAGTGAAAGACCTATACAGTGAAAACTACAAGACACTCAGGAGAGAAATTAAAGAAGATACCAATAAATGGAAACACACCCTGTGCTCATGGAAAGGAAGAATTAATATTGGCAAAATGGCCATCCTGCCTAAAGCAATCTACAGATTCAATGCAATCCCTATCAAAATAGCAACAGCATTCTTCAACAAACTAGAGCAAACAGTTCTAAAATTCATATGGAACCACAAAACACCCTGAATAGCCAAAGCAATCCTGTGAAGGAAGAATAAAGCTGGGGGGATTATGCTCCCCATCGTCAAGCTCTACTACAAAGCCACAGTAATTAAGACAATTTGGTACTGGCACAAGAAGAGACGCATAGACCAATGGAACAGACTACAGAGCCTGATATAAACCCAAGCATATACAGTTAATTAATATACGATAAAGGAGCCATGGACATACAATGGGGAAATGACAGCCTCTTCAACAACTGGTGTTGGCAAAACTGGACAGCTACATGCAAGAGAATGAAACTGGATTATTGTCTATCCCCATACACAAAAATAAATTTGAAATGGATCAAACACCTGAATGTAAGTCATGAAATCATAAAATTCTTAGAAGATAACATAGGCAAAAATCTCCTGAATATGGAACAGCTTTTTTCTGAATGCATCTCCTTGAGCAAGGGAAACAAAGGCAAAAATGAACACATGGGACTACATCAAACTTAAAAGCTTCTGTACAGCAAAGGACACCGGCAACAGAACAAAAAAGCATCCTACATTATGGGAGAATATATTTGTAAATGACATATCTGACAAGGGGTTAACATATATAAAGAACTCACAGGCCTCAACACCCAAAAAGCAAATAACCCGATTAAAAAATGGGCAGAGGATATGAAGAGACAATTCTCCAAAGAAGAAATCCAGATGGCCAACAGGCACATGAAAAGATGCTCCACATCACCAATTATCAGGGAAATGCAAATAAAAACCACAAGGAGATATCACCTCACACCAGTCAGGATGGCCAATATCGAAAAGAGTAAGAACAACAAATGCTGGTGAGGATGTGGAGAAAGGGGTCCCCTCCTACACTGCCGGTGGGAATGTAAGCTAGTTCAACCATTGTGAAAGCAATATGGATGTTCCTCAAAAAACTAAAAATAGAAATACCATTTGACCCGGAATTTCCACTCCTAGGAATTTACCCAAAGAATATAATTTCTGAGATTCAAAAAGACATATGCCCCCCTATGTTTATTGCAGCACTATTTACAATAGCTAAAATATGGGAGCAATCTAAGTGTCCATGAGTAGATGAATGAATAAAGAAGATGTGGTACATATACACAATGGAATAGTATTCAGCCATAAAAAACAAATTCTACCATTTGCAAGAACATGGATGGAGCTGGAGGATATTATGCTCAGTGAAATAGCCAGGTGGAGAAAGACAAGTACCAAATGATTTCCCCCATTTGTGGATTATAACAACGAAGCAAAACTGAAGGAATAAAACAGCAACAACCTCACAGACTTCAAGAAGGGATTAGGGGATATCAAAGGGGAGGGGTGGGGAAGGGAGGGTGGGGAGGGAGGGAAAAGGGGATTCAGGGGTATTATGACTGGCACACATGGTGTGGGGGGTATCAGGGGGAAGATAGTGTAGCACAGAGAAGGCAAATAGTGACTGTGCATCTTACTACACTGGTGGGCAGTGACTGCAGTGGGGTTTGGGGGGAACATGATAACAGGGATGAATGTAGTAACCACATTGTTTTTTCAGGTGAAACTTTCATTAGAGTATATATCAATAATACCTTAAGAAAATTAATAAATTAATTTAAAAAAAAAGAAAAAAGAAAGATGATAAACTCAAATCCTTACATTTTACCCTTACAGCATAGACTGAAATCCAAAACTTTATAAAACTTAAAAAATAGAGGTCTCATCTGTGTAGCTTCCTGCAATTTAAAAATAAAAAAAGTTTAAATAAAAAATAAAGCTGTAATTTCTTCAATGAGGTCCAAACACTTGCAGAGGACACTGAGGATGACATAAAATAAACAGGTTTGAGTGAATTATTCTTACTATATATTGTTAATCTCCAGAAATTTCTAGTAAATGATAGAGAATGATATTAATTCAGATAAGCAGAAAAATTAATGGGCCAGAACAGAGACTCTAGAGCAGATAAAAACAAACAAAAAGGAAATAGATGAGAAAATAAAATTGACATTTCAAAACAGTGGGAAAAATAGGGGCTTTTTCAATAGTGATGAGATGATCAGCCTGCCTTTGAAAACAAAGAGTAATACTTTATCACTTCTTTAAAAAATCAACTTCGCATGAATCAAAATTATATGTTTAATTAAATGAAACCATAAAATCATAAAAACAAAGAAAATAAACATTTTTAATAAAAAGTATTACAGTGAGACATAATGGTCTAAGTTCTATACCAAAACTACTAGCCAAGTAATTTTAGGCTGCATCTCTTTAAGACCTAGTTCTTGCATCTGCTGAATGGACATATCAGAAATAACCAATTCATAAAATTTTTGTGAGGATTAAAGTAAAAACATTGTGCCCTTCATCTAGCACAATATCTACCACAAAGTGTTCATTAGATGATACTAATTATTACTATTATAATATTTATTACATTATTTAAAAGGTTTTAATCACATATGACCTAGACTTGATTTGTGGAATTGAATCAGGCACAAGTTCCAGCACAACTTTCTTGTTAAATAAGAGACAGTTGAACAGAATTACTAGAAGTTTTTAAAAATGTAAAGAGCTTCATTTTATCAGTCAGGTCAATGTTCTAAATTAAGCAACTACACATCATTAAATTAGTATTTATGAGATCCAATTAATAAGTCATCTCCAACACATTTACTTCAAGTTCTTCAGAATCACTGTATTTATTCAGTGAAGAGTGAAATAATTTAATTTGTTAAGCATTCTCAATAACAGTAATGTCATTCCCTGCATTAGAAAGAAGCATTACATGCAAGCAAATTGAGGTCACTCTGGAGGAAGGAATCTCTTCCCTATGGAGATCTGTGAGATTTGGGGGTTATTTTTTATACTCCTTTAACCACATATTGTTTGTCTAGGACAGAGGGTGTCTACCTGCCTATTTTCCTAGGGAAACTCTAGAGGGTGAAGCCTGGAATAGAATCCCCCGGACTCCAGTAACATTCTGAACATCATTCTCTGCAGAATGCCTTTCTCTGTGATTAACTATTAAAATGCATTAGATGCTTTTTTTTATTGTAATCTTTTTCCATGAAGTTCTAAATGTCAGATTTAATGGCTAAATGTCTTTATAAACTAAAATATAAACAGCTGTTTGCCAATGTATCACATGTTGTAGATTTAGGAACAGAAAATTACCAAATTGGTATATTTATGATGTACTTAGATTGATTTTTATTCTGTTGTGTAAGAGAAATCTCAACAAATTGAAGATACAGAGTTAAAGGCATGCTATAAATCCATGAGTGATTTTAGTAATCTTTCAAGACTGGTTGTTATTAACTGGGCAGAATAAAATTATGCTTTAATATTTATTTTATATAACTTTTAGAAAATATAGCTACTGATGACAAGCAGTGATTTTCTCTGAAGGAAAAAATGTGCTCAAGGGAATTAAAGGCAGTTATATCTTGACCAAGCTGGAATTCAATGCAAAAAGACTGGCTGAAGAAGATATGCTAGAACTAGCTCTATCTAAAGGATAGTAGGCTCTTAGAGGGAAATGCTAAATTAAGCAAGCAAATGGAAAGGAAGTATAAAGCAACAATGAAAAAGTGGTAATTAAGGTTAAGGGCAGAGGGGATTCATGCAATGTAGACAGGGACATAGAATTCAGTTCCTAGAGGAAAAGCCCAGCAAGTGTGAATTAGAGCCTTAGTCACGGAAGTCTTCGCTTAAGGTTTCCAGGGAGGGTATTTGAACGTGAGAAGATGTGTGAGGCCCAGTTATTTGAACTAGAATTCATCACAGTTAGGTGACAGTGCAAATGCCTAAATTTTTAAAATTAGCTGTGTTTTTATGCATACCTATTACTTGGAATTTTTAGACACTTTGGAAAATGAGTTGAGGTATGATTACTAAATTATACTTACAACACTAAAGCTTTTATGATATTTTTCTTACCTTTCTGGTGCAAATGGTCCAGAGGCATTCAAGAAAAGGTGGCTTGAACGGAAGGGAAAGCAGAGTTAGGAAGGCAATGTACTGGGCACAATGAGAAAATGACCAAAGAAGAAAGGCTAAGTTTAAAATGGAGACTCATTTTAGCTACATATACAGTTTAATGTAACATATTAATGGTTAGATAGTTTACATGACTTACAGACAGCTCTGAATGTATTTGTGAAGGTAAAGAAAGGAACTTTTCTCTTTTTACTGTGTGCACCTAACTTTTCATCACAGAAATGTACACATATTTTCAAGGAGAGAATAGTTTCTTTAGAATGTGTGCCCTTGATTTCCTTTCAAGTTCACTCATGGTTCTTTTATCTGAGCAGCAGTTAACCTGAAGAATGTGAATTTCTCATATTCTCAGTTTGGACTTTGCAGATCAAAGAGGCAATTTCTAGTTTCACAAAGGTTTCTCAGCTTATCACTTTAATGGACTTTACATTTATTAAATGCTAATCCACGCTAGTTTACAAATAGCTGCACACACAATGATCACCATTGCACTCCGTTCAGCAGCCCGCCCGGTCGGTGTTTGGTGAAGCCCATGCTGCTCTGGGGTGGGTGGGGGGGGGGGGGGGGGCGGGGGCTGCTGCTTTACAACAAGACTGGATTCTCCTCATTGAAATGTGAATGTGGGAGATGAAGCTCTGTGGACCCCATGTCATAATCCTGCCATATCATCTGATGAGGTTCCTTTCATATTTTTATGCCTTTCTGACTCAGATTTCTTTAAAAGGCAATATACTTATATAATCATAGCATCAAATTTTCACATGTGTATCTTAAATAACTGTTTTTATTTAAAAGAGAACACCTTCCCTATCTGTGTAAGTCACTAGGTGTATAGTGGGAATGAACAGTGATACAGTATCGGTTTGGAATTCTGTGTATCCTGGTAAAGGTTTTAGAATGGAATACCCTCATAAATGGTACAGATCTTTCATGACGCCTGACTGGGTAGTGGTACCAAGAATAAAGAGAATGAAGAATATGTGAGCTGGTAGCCTAGAAGGAGAAATGGAGATGCATCCAGGAGAAAGAAAAGAAAGGAGACAGAAAGTAATAGAGTTTTGTAATAAGAGACAGGATTAAGGGAAAAGGGGAAACTGCACAGAAGCAATATTGTTCATTTCATTCTCTTGAATTTGGAATTACACTTACTCGCCTATAGCATCTTTCCGGTCTATGTAATTACATGATTATTTATTTATTTATTTTTATTTTTTAATTTTTTTATTAAGGTATTATTGACATACACTCTTATGAAGGTTTCACATGAAAAAACAACGTGGTTACTACATTTACCCATATTATCAAGTCCCCCCCATACCTCATTGCAGTCACTGTCCATCAGTATAGTAAGATGCCACAGAGTCACTATTTGCCTTCTCTGTGCTACACTCTCTTCCCCGTGATCCCCCACACCATGTGAACTAAACATACTATCTCTCAATCCCCTTCTCTCTCCCTCCCCACCCACCCTCCCACACCTCTCCCCTTTGGTAACCACTAGTCCCTTCTTGGAGTCTGAGTCTGCTGCTGTTTTGTTCCTTCAGTTTTGCTTTGTTGTTATATTTCACAAATGAGGGAAATCATTTGGTACTTGTCTTTCTCCACCTGGCTTATTTGACTGAGCATAATATCCTCCAGCTCCATCCATGTTCTTGCAAATGGTAGGATTTGTTTCTTTCTTAGGGCTGAATAATATTACATTGTGTATATGTACCACCTCTTCTTTATCCATTCATCTACTAATGGACACTTAGGTTGCTTCCATATCTTGGCTACTGTAAAAACTGCTATGATAAACATAGGGGTGCATATGCCTTTTTGAATCTGAGAAGTTGTATTCTTTGGGTAAATTCCAAGGAGTGGGATTCCTGGGTCAAATAGTATTTGTATTTTTAGTTTTTTGAGGACCCTCCATATTGCTTTCCACAATGGTTGAACTAGCTTACATTCCCACCAGCAGTGTAGGAGGGTTCCCCTTTCTCCGCATCCTCGCCAGCATTTGTTGTTCTTAGTCTTGTTGATGCTGGCCATCCTAACTCGTGTGAGGTGATAGCTCATTGTGGTTTTAATTTGCATTTCCCTGATGATTAGTGATATGGAGCATCTTTTCATGTGTCTGTTGGCCATCTGAATTTCTTCTTTGGAGAATTGTCTCTTCATATCCTCTGCCCATTTTTTAATTGAGTTATTTGTTTTTTCAGTGTTGAGATGTGTGAGTTCTTTATATATTTTGGATGTTACCCCCTTGTCAGATATGTCATTTACAAATATATTCTCCCATACTGTAGGATGCCTTTTTGTTCTGTTGATGGTGTCCTTTGCCATACAGAAGCTTTTTAGGTTGATGTAGTCCCATGTGTTCATTTTTGTTTTTGTTTCCCTTGCTTGAGGTGATGTGTTCAGGATGAACTTGCTCATATTTATATTCAGGAGATTTTTGCATATGTTGTCTTCTAAGAGTTTTATGGTTTCATGACTTATATTGTGATCTTTATCCATTTCAAGTTTACCTTTGTGTATGGGGTTAAACAATAATCCAGTTTCATTCTCTTACATGTAGCTGTCCAGTTTTGCCAACACTAGTTGTTGAAGAGGCTGTCATTTACTCATTGTATGTCCACAGCGCCTTTATCATATATTAATTGACTATATATGGTTGGGTTTATATCTGGGCTCTCTTTTCTGCCCCACTGGTCTATTGTTTTGCTCTTGTGCAGTACCAAACTGTCTTGATTACTGTGGCTTTGTAGTAGAGCTTAAAGTTGGGCAGTGTAATCCCCCAAGCTTTATTCTTCCTTCTCAGGATTGCTTTGGCTATTGTGGTTCCATATGAATTTTAGAATGATTTGCTGTAGTTCGTTGAAGAATGCTGTTGGTATTTTGATAGGGATTGCACTGAATCTGCAGATTGCTTTAGGCAGGATGGCCATTTTGACAATATTAATTCTTCCTATCCATGAGCATGGGATGTGTTTTAATTTATTGGTATCCAGTTTCTCTTATGAGTGTTTCGTAGTTTTCAAAGCATAAGTCTTTCACTTCCTTGATTAGGTTTGTTCCTAGGTATTTTATTCTTTTTGATGCAGTTATGAATGGAATTGTTTTTCTGATTTCTCTTTCTGCTAGTTCATTGTTAGTGTATAGGAATGCGAAAGACTTCTGTGTATTAATTTTGTATCCTGCAACTTTGCTGAATTCAGATATTAGATCTAGTAGTTTTGGAGTGGATTATTTAGGGTTTTTTTTAATGCACAATATCATGTCATCTGCAAACAGTGACAGTTTACCTTCTTCCTTACCAATCCGGATTCCCTGTATTTCTTCATGTTGTCTAGTTGCTGTGGCAAAGACTTCCAGAACTATGTTGAATAAAAGTGGAGAGAGTGGGCATCCTTGTCTTTTTCCTGATCTTAAAGGCAAGGCTTTCAGCTTCTCACTGTTATGTATGATGTTGGCTGTGGGTTTGTCATATATGACCTTTATTATGTTGTGGTATTTGCCCTCAGTATCCATTTTGTTGAGAGTTTTTATCATGAATGGATGTTGACTTTTGTCGAATGCTTTTCTAGCATCTATGGTTATGTGTTTTTTTTCCTTCTTTTTGTTGATGTGGTGGATGATGTCTATGGATTTTCTAATATTGCACCATCCTTGCATTCCTGGAATAAATCCTACTTGATCACGGTGGATGATCTTTTTGATGTATTTTTGAATTTGGTTTTCTGATATTTTGTTGAGTATTTTTGCATCTATGTTCATCAGGGATATTGGTCTGTAATTTTCTTTTTTGTCATGTCTTTGTGTGGTTTTGGTATTAGAGTGATGCTGGCCTCATAGAATGAGATTGGAAGTATTCCCTCCTCTTCTACTTCTTGGAAAACTTTAAGGCGGACGGGTATTAGGTCTTCACTAAATGTTTGATAAAATTCAGTGGTGAAGCCATCGGTTCCAGGAATTTTGTTCTTAGATAGTTTTTTGATTACCAATTCAATTTCATTGCTGGCACTTGGTCTGTTCAGGTTTTTTATACCAATGCTGTAACTTTCCAAGCTGGAAGAGGCTGAGGAAGAAGGAGGGGAAGAGAGCTGTATAGGTAGATTTGTAGTGCTTCACCTTAACTGAGTGTTAAGTTGGAGGCTTCAAAGAAAATTAAGTGTCTAGGAAATATATCTGTCATCTTTCAGTGGCCTGCCTTATATTCATAACAAATTAACCTATTTATGTAAAGAATGTTGTTTCCTTTTGACTCCCATTCCCACATACTCTGTAAAAGTTGATGGAATATTATTTGTATAAATCAATGTCAAGAGAACAATTCCTAAGTGGGTATAGTTTGCCAAAATAATCTCCAATTATCTGGGAGAATATAGTTCAGTCTAAAAGGCTACATGGACAACTGAATGAATGCTTTTTTCTTTCCTTCCTCTATGTCACTTCATTTTGACTGCCACATTAATTTTAACCTCTCAAAGCTAGCTTTATTATTTACAACATCTCTGAGGTATTAAAATCATAATTGGGTTTATAAAAGTAAGGACAATGCCAATATAAAGAAAAAGAAATTGATAATCATATAATACCACCTATCTTCCACCCCCAGCTAGTGATAGCTGCATTTGTACCTTAATACATTTATAGACATTTTAATCACTCAAAATATTTTTTCCTATGAATATATCATATGAATCTGATAGTTTGCCCACTGTCGCACCTAAGGATTTAAGGTTTTACTAGTACAGATAGTCAGTGTCTGTAGGTTTGCTATTTCTGTAGAGCCTATTTCTTATAGAATGATTACTAGGTCAAAGGCTGTGAATTTTTTTTTATTGAAGTTTAAGTTGGATACAATAAAGTAAGTGAATCTGTCTAACAGTTCAGTCTCTCTATTGGTATACACTCATGGGAGCACCACTCAGATTAAGATTTTGGACCCCCTAAAAACTTCTTTGTACTTCATTTGATTAATAACCCACCAAAAAATAACAATTCTAACACTATTTCTTATTTTGAACTTTATATAAATGGAGAAATCGGTATGTAATTTTTGTATCTGGCTTTTTTCTCTCAACATTTAGACTTTGAAATTCATCCATATTGTTGAATGTATTAGTTTCTCATTCACCTTTTATCTCTGTGTAATATTCTTTTGTGTGAACATATGATAGTTTATCAATCTACTGTTAAAAGACATTTGAGCTGTTTCTAGTTTGGGGCTATTAGGCATAAAGTTGCCATGAACATTCTTTTTCTAAGTCTTTTGGTAAACAAAAGCATCAGAAAGCAGAATTGCTACTTCCTACGGTGTGTAGTTTTGTTAAACACTGTCAGTTTTGCAAAGAGTTTATATGAAGGATATATGACCCCTCAGGCCACGTATGAGATGTCCAGTTGCTTGGCCTCCTAAGTAGCATTTGTTATTGTCCATCTACCATTCTCGTTTGTACACTGGTATCTTATTACCATTTGGGTTTGCTTTTCTCTGATAATAAATCATGTTGCATACTCTTTCATATATTCATTAGCCACTTGGATATCTTCTTTGTGAACTTCCCAATAAAGCCTTTTATCTGCTTTTGAACCCTGAAAACTGTGAGATTCAGTCTGCCTTTGGAGTTTTCAGTTTTGCTCTTTGGCCAGGCACCCCCACCATCTCTTAATTGGGTAAATGCCTTGGACAGAAGATTAGACCCTGTTCAAGTGAGACTCCCCAAAATCTGTATGACCCCATGGTATATTATTCTACCTTTTGTTTATTCTCATTTTATTAAATTCTTTTTGTTATTCAAACACTTTTCAACCCATTTGATAGATTCTATTACGCATGTAATTTCAGTTTGTAAACAACTCAATTCTTATCTGTTTCTAAAAGTTACAACTGTTTTTTCTTTTACAGGTATTAAATTTGCTAGAACTTCACATCAATGTTAAATAATAGTGGCTCATAGGAATTCTTGTTTTCAATTTAAGAGACATAATTCTATAGTTTTTTTTAAAGGAAGTGTTGGCTATTTGTATGAAATCATATTTTTTATCATGTCAAATATAACTTTTCATATTTTTCATAGATATTCATAAAGATAATGCCCTTACAATGTTTTTTGCAAAGTTATTAAAAATATATGCTTTATATAGAATGATTCACATATTATAAAAATAAAAGGAAAAAAAATCACCTAATGTCCTATATTAGGAAATAACCACCTTTCATAATTGGTAAACATCTTTCCAGATAATTCTATATGAACATATATAAATTGAAAGCTAAATAAATATAGAGAAAAAAACTACCTAGAGAAAGTTTCTTACTCTTTCTTTTAATAATAAAATTAATTGCAATTATAATTAAATTCAATGAAAAAGTAAATGTGAGAGAAAAACCAAAGATTGTTGAAATTCAATTGTTTTTTAGTAAGAATAGTAGATAAAACATCCCTCTCAATTTAAATTTAACTATTGATTATTAAAAACTATATTTCAGCTGTTAACATAATCATATCAATATGAACATGGAAATTAATACATCAATGCTACTTACTCTTTACCCCATCATCACTGATTTTTCATTTTTTAATTTGTTATCACAGCCTCAGTTACAGAAAATTAGCGTTAATTTAGTAATCAATAATACCTAAAATTTAGATTTAGTTTCAAAGTGAAATAATGCTTATCTTCAGCTGTTCTACCATTAGTAAACTGTTTATTTTAATTGACTTATTTTGTTTTAAGTAGGATTTCAAATTTTCACATTTTTTATTGTGGTTTTGTTTTTAAGATTTGGCTGATTCAGTTTTTTTAATTTGTATTTAGAAACAATTGTATCAAATAGATACATGTTTATAGCTATCAAAAAACAAGAGATATTACAGAAAGCCTTCAAATGAAATGCAACAATATGCTACTCCATCCCGTCCTAGCCTTCCTTTTCAGATGAACACATTTTTAACATTTATATTATCACTCTACACTTACAAAACAATTCTGAATATATTCTCCTTGTGAAAAAGCAAAATCTCATAGATAAGGCAATATTCCCCTTTGATAATGTAAATATAAAAGAAACATGGTATTTTAAGAGCTTTGTATGCATTGTAGACATATAATTGATATGCATATATTGCTCTAATAATTTTCTAATTTCATTCATCAACTTACCTTAGGTTTCAGTCCATCTTAGTTGATACTAATTTGTCATTCTTTTAAACTATTGACTGGTATTCAGGAGTATATATTTATTATAATTTACTATCAAATAAAAATATGAATTTATTTGGTAAGTGCTGTATCTAGAAACTACTAGATAGTGACCTATACTGAGTGCTAACCAACTACCGGGTTTGGTTCTAAAATATTTAAGTGTATTGTTATTTAATCTTCACAAAATTCCACTGAGGTAGTACTGTTATTTATTTCAAATTGATGAGTAATGGGTTTATTGAAAGGAAGGACTCACAGAGTGCAATTTTAAAACTTTTTTAATACTCTATTCCTTTATACTCCACACCAAAGGTTTACTTCTTCTCCACCTTCTGAGATAACTTTAGGGCAAATAGATTCCCAAGATCACTTCTAGTACCCAAAAGCCGTTTAGAAATTTTGTTCTCTCTTTCATGGAATAGTAAAAACTCCATTTGACCCAAAGTCCCCTGGATGAGTTTGCCAGAGCTGCTGCAAAACAGTATCACCCACTGGAGGGCTTAAACAGCAGAAATCTACTGTTTCACAGTTCAGGAGGCTAGAAGTCTGCGATCCAGATACCGGCAGGGGTGGGTCCTTCTGAGAGCTCTGAGGAAGGATCTGTTCCTGCCTCTCCCCTGGCTTCTAGTGGGTGATTTTGCCATTCTTTGGTGGGAGCGTTACCTTGATACCTGCCTTCACTGCCACGTCCTTCCAGTCTGGGTGTCTGTGTCCAGGATTCCTCTTTTCCTAGAGAACCAGTTGGACTCAATGAGAGGCTTCCCCCATTCACCGGTATGAGGTCATGTTAACTCATTACATCTGGAAAGATCCTGTTTCCTTATAATGTTCTATTGTGAGGTACTGGGAGTCAGAATATCAACATAAGAATTTGAGGGGACGTAATTCAGCTTCTAACACGGCCCGATCTACGTTCCCCTACACATCACTCCGCAAGTCGCAACCTGCTACAGGCTAGCCTTTGGAGTGGCAGGGATGTGTGTGGCTTGATCTTCCTTTATCCAGTTGCCACTTCTATTTACCTTCTTTTCTCTGTCACTCACCAAGCTGCACATCCAGGGCTGAAGGTGGCAGAGGAGGAAGAGGGAGCAAGAGGCGAGAATGCTCCTACTTGCTTACTGTCGTCCACAGTTGGCAGCTTCATCCTTGGGTTTGGCAGGTGTTTATAGTAATTCTTTAATTGGAAGCTCTTCAAGAACTCTTGGAGATCCACCCCTCTCTTTGCTCCCCAATGGTGTTATGAACTTTAGCCCAGTAACAGTTTATACCAAAAGTGGAATGTTACAAGGTCAAGGGACACATGGTCTGTAAAGGGGGTCAAACAATATTAAAGCTAATTGAAACTAGTCTGCTTTTCATTGTCATCATCACAAACAAGCGATTTTAAACAATGTATTTCATAAAATATTTTCTTCCTTTTTCTCAATCTAAGTTCTGAATGCTGTCATTAGTGTTGAATTTTAATAATACATATGAAAGTTTCAGATAAGGATATTTTTATGATTTGTGCTTCAATAAACATTGCAGTTTACATGGAAGTTTAATTTGGAATAATCCCAATTATAGAGTCATCCCTGACACACAGGCTTAGTATGTGCATTCATTTTGAGAAAAAGTTCATAACATTTAGAAATTATTCAAGCTCTTTTTGGCTAAGATTTTTGTTTTCTACTCCTGTGATACTGAGTTTAAATTGTAGATTTAAAATTTTAATGATACTGCAGTGATTATAAACATGAGCTTTCACAATTTGGGCATTCTATGTGCTGACTTGGAATTGTTAATTTTAATCCATTTCTTGTCTACAGACATTTGAAAACTGTTAGAATTAAATAATATTGCAATTTCTGGCATTTTTTTGTTGTTGCTAAACCTGAATTTTTGGATCTGCCAAACTCATTCTTATCTTTTAGACTTTTCTTAACTATTTGCCTATCTGTTGCCTTGTGTGAGAGACAATAGTTGAGAAAAAATTAATAAACTGACTCAGATTAACTATGAGTGATATGAGTAAAGAGAAGTCAACAGATCTGGATATATATATGTTGAGATAACATGCTAACATGATACATTTTCATGATATTGTTGAAAATTTGCAGAAGTTGAAGCTCAAAAACTACCATGTTCTTATTTATTATTGTGACTAATAAGTTGGTCTTTTAAAAAATACATTAATGTAATTAAAATATATTAATTCATTACATTTTCCCTTTTCATAGTGTAATATTTACTTTGTGTTATTATGTCTTAATATTTTTACAGGCATGAATACATACACACACACACAAATACATTAAAATACAAATTTTCATTGGTTACATATTTTTCTGGCCACTATTATAATTTGTATAATTTTGTGATTACTACTGAGAACAATTTTTTCATAAAGATTATGGGGTTTTTAAATATTATCTGTTTCAAGTTACTATACATATCATTGACCTACACTTTGCTTGAAGCAGGGAATGCATCTCTTTAGTTTATTTATGACTTTATCCACAGCTTCTGGAAACCTGGGGCTTATATATGTTGTTTTGTTTTATTTTACTGGAGTGCCACTATTCCTCCAGGTGGTCCTCCTTGACAAATCTATAATAAAACCATGGTAATTTAATCTGTGTGTGTGTTCCTCATGAATACCTCGGATCAACAGAAACATTCCCGCATTTTTTTCTTTCATTTATTTTGCTATAAAGTGAGTCCTTGTATTGAGGTGAAATTATGCAGAATCCTATATAAACCTATACACAGGATATGTATAAATCCCTGTAAAAACAAAATGCTGACTGCTTCAGATAGAAGTGATGCTATATCATTCATCTGCTTGTTTCATTAAATATGATACCAGAATTGAGATCTAAATGTTTTTCTCTTTTTATGGGTAGACCAATGGGGTAATGGCTAGATCACTTATTACTGAGCTGCAGAGCCCATGTATAACTGCCATTCCTTCTCCATGCCTATTCTGTTCATGAATTGCAGAAGCACTGGAATGGCCAAGGTGGGAAATTATCTCACAGCTGGATGAGAAATCAAATGTAAATGCTTCATCTGTAGTGATGATCTCTGGTGGACTTTGGCCTGAGAAAAATTCTATTTGCTCACTCCCCTAGGTGTATTTACATGCTTTTCCCTCAGAACTCCTTATACTTGATCTTCTAATCCTACTCCTTTTAGGTTCCTGAGAAAGCATCAGGCCATATTTTTTTTCCCCAGAACTCAATGTATATCCTCACCTCGGACCATAACTCCCTCCAGTCAAAGTTAATGACCAGGTGCACTGCTTGAATCTTTGCCCACTAAGGATTCCCCTCACCACTGTTTTCTCATTGTCACTTTGAGTAGGGAGAACACAATAGCAACAGTCTATTTTTGCCTCTTACCAAAAACTGAGTTGCCCATCCATGAACCAGGTCCAGTGTAGTTCCTTCCCCACAGGCTGACTGTGGACGTTGTCACAGGCATGAACTGTGTGAGAGGAGGTAGTGCATTAGAAGTAGGCAACATGAGGATCTGGGCCTTCTGTTTATAAATTAATTATTTCTCAACCTGTTTAGACTCAATTGCAAATTTGCCATTCCATTGTACACTGGATTGCTGGTCTCAACAGATCTTTTGGCTAGCTAGGTAAACCAGCTGTCTGACAAGCACTTCAGTCTCTATGACAATCACTTAATACTCTATGGTCAGTCTCCTAGTCTTTACCTGTGCACACTAGCGTATCAGGAGCTTCTTTATGAGCAGTGGATAATCTTCTTCAAAAGATAGAATGGCCATGCTCCAGAACCTCCAGGATCTGCACCATGATTTTGGTATTATGCCTTGCCAGAGTGTTCACATTTTATCAACAATGGATAGATTCCTTTAGCAAATGAGATCTGCCAGGTAGTATGGCTCAAAAGATAGGGCTAACTGCACAATAGCTTGAACCTACTGCAAAGCTTTCTCTTACACTGGGCAGTTCCAATGTGCAAAACTGGAAAATTCTGGAAAGACGTTTCCACTGGAAAAATTGGAAAACTGGAAATATTAAAAAGTGGAAAAATTAGTTGGAACAATATTCTCAAGTATGTTATAGGTTGTATCTAAAATCCAAGAGACCTACCAAATGTTGTGTCTCCTATCCAGTAGTAGGAGGTGCAAGGTGCAATTAACTTGCTATTTTCCTTGGAGGGTTGTTCTGGAATACCCCAGATCCTTGGACCTCTAAATGTTCTCCATTATGAGAAACCCTAAATAGGGTCTATCTTCCACTATATGACACTCATATATCTTACTACAACAATCAGAAGAAGTGGAATTCGCTCTGACCAGAGTATAAGTAAGATGATAACATTAATTTAGTGTGCCCATCCGGTGTTCTTGAGAACTTCCAGACAAACTCCTTGTGAATATATTGTGAGAGAAAATAATAAAATTAACTTAGCCCTGGGGCACAATTATTAATGTACAAGGTTGATTGCATTAAATAAAGAGAATCACTTCTGATCCTCTTTCTTGATAGGAATTGAAAAGAGTACATTTACCAAATCAATAGTCATATACCAGAGTAGAGGCTGTATTGGATTTGTTTAAGTAAATAGAAAATTTGGCACAGCAACTGTGATTTGGTCTTTGTTAACTTTATGAAAACCTGCTGCCTTCTGTAATCTATCTGGCTTTGCAGGGACTGGACTGGTGAATTAAAGGTGGATATGCTAAGGACCACTACTGCGGCATGTTCTAAGTTTTTGAAGGTAGTATTAACTCTTCCATTTCACTCATGAAGCATTGCTTCTGATCCACTCCCTTGGTCATGGTGTGGGTGTTAGTGGGGGTTTCAGGCCTTCATCTGGCCTTTTCTTCCCATTATGGCTCTCACTTCCTTGGTCAGAGAAAGACCATGTTGATTTTTATACACTCAGAAGACCAGGTAAGCAAACATGTGGACCCACTGGACCCACAGGGAAACAGATCGGACCCTCCAGTTCTCCACCACTGGCCTCCATTTCCCTGCATCTTAATAGAGGGCAGGAAGGCACTTAAGCTGCTCAGACCCTGTCTTGCCAGTGGGTTTCAGTCCTGGGCAAGTTCGCTATGGATTCAGTGTGACCAAAGAAAATGACACTAGAACATTCTTGGGGTGAAAGGGTTATACCCAACTTTGTTTCCACGGTGGCAGGTCAATCACTAATATCCCGTTCACTCAGAGTGAGTCTGCATGCAGCAATCTAGTCTCTGCCTCTGGGCCTCTCTGCCCACACAGCCATCTCAGTCTCTGTCCTTGGCGCTGCCACCACTCCAGCCTCTGCTCTGCTCTCCTGCAGCCTTGCAGCCATGACACCATGTTGCCCAGACCACTGGGTGGAGCTCTTTATATAGTGTCAATAGCAACGTATTGCCCACACATGTGTAGTGAGCTAGCCAACCAGGGCCAGGGGAGAATCCTGGCCACAGAACTTTCATTTTATCCACAGACCCTCTATCCAATGCCCCTAAAAATTTTGAATTTTCCCCTTCCTCACTTCTCAGTCACTCTACTAAAATAATCATACATCCTTTGGGGAAAGTTTGGGGAACTTCAATATATATAGATTCTGCAACATAGTGAGATCTGTACGGCTTCAAGGGCACCCAGTTTTCCCTTCCATGGATGGGGCCTGAGACTAAGAACTGTCTCAAGCTCAGTTCTGTCAAAATTTTCTAACATTTTTCACTCAGGTGTCCCATATGCAGATATCAATATCATTCCCTGTCAGAGCCCTGATTCTGGCTCAGAAAACTTGCAGGGGCAGTGAAATAAGTCTTCTTTGCAGTGTGGCCACTCTCACAATGAGTTCAAGACCTGTCATTGCAAAAGATGGGAAGAATATTGGGTTTGCACACCATGCTCTCGGCTGTGGTCAGTGGATTTAAGAATGCCATTCTCTTTTCTTGACATAATGAAGACACTTTACAACAATTATCCAACTTCATAGCTTTATAATTATCATTACCATCTGTCTTGCCTGAGGGTTTCAGCCACAGGCAAGCTCACTATGGATTCAGTACGACCCAGAAATGACAATGGGAACATTCTTGGTATAAAAGGGTTCATACCTGTTTTTATTCTCCTGGTGATAGGTTGAGCAATAGAATCACATCTGCAGGTCTATAATCCTCCTTCATCTCTGCCTCTGCCCAGTGGCAGAGCTCTTATATAGTGACTCGGTCAATAATAGCTTATTGCCTAAGGGTGTGGAAGCACTAGATTAGCAGTAGGTCAATTACATCAAGTAGTTTACGGTCAGGTGAGTTCCTGGCCATAGGAACTTCCATTTCCCTACACCATCATACCTCTAAAATGCTAGAGAGACTGCATATGCCAGTTCATGTCCTTCCACTTGTATCTCTTTCCAGTTAATCACATGTGTAAAGTCAGGATGCTAGAACATCCAGAAGTTACCCACCATTCCACTATCTCAAGCAATCACATCTTTCTTGCCACCTGCTAGGGAATTCCACAATCTCACCCTGAGTATCTGCTTCCTAGGAACTCTTCGGACATCAAATTTCTTAGTTTAGATTCCCCCAGAAGAAAATCATGAGGCAAGGACTTGAGTGCAAGCAATTTATTTGGGAGGTGCAGGGAATGTCAGTAGTAGGGTGGAGAAGTGATACAGATAGGAGAAAATAGCCAACAATATGCAAATTATTAAGGCAGCTTCCAAGATGGGACGGGAGCTTAATCCTGACTGGATGTGGTGCAAAACACAACCCGAATTATTCTACCCCAGGGGAGAGGAAGCCTGAGCATTTGTATCCCAACTCCTGAGAAACATTAGGTACAGGCTGAGCCTTGGAGTTGTCAACTTGGCAGCACCTCCGGCCTGTCACAAGTACACAAGAGGTACTGTCCTACACACTTTGGGAAAAAGCATTTCCAACTGCAGTTGGAAGTTGGAAGAAACCTACAAACATGATAAGGTCTGAACAAAATAGTTGGGAGAATGATGTTGTATGCTACAAAAAGTTCTATAATTTTCCTTTCATAATATGATTTTTAATCCACTTGGGACTGATTTTTGTCTTTTATATGGTATTTGGAACCAATTGCATTGGGTTTTTTTTTCCTTTCCTTTCCCCTCTTTTTTCCTCCCTCCCTCCATTACTTCTTTCTTCTTTTCTTATGTTCTTTTAATTTTTATTTTCAAATGGATGGCTAATTGTCTCAGCCATATTTATTGAAAATTCCATCTTTTTCCACTCATCTACAAGGCCACCCTGGCCATATACCAAATGTCTAATGAAGCCATATATTTCACGCCACTATAAATAGTATCCTTTCTAAAATTTTTATTGTCTATTTCTTGCAACAAAATGCCAATCGGTACTGTTAAATATTAACATACTATTTGACAGAAAAATACTTCTAATTCATTAACATTTCTCTTGATTTTTCTGTATCATAATCATGTTCTCCTTGAACAATGATATATTTATTTCTTTCTGATCTTTATTCATTTTACCTATTTTTCTTTTCTTACCGTTCAGTTAGAACTTTTAATTCTAAAGTTGAATAGAAATGGTGAGAGAGTGGCTGTGTGGAGGAGTTGCAGTTCCTATGGCCAGGATCCTCACTGAACTTAAACCACCTGATGATGTAACCGGCCTGTTGCTGGCTACTGCTTCCACACCTTTAGGCAATAAGCTATTATTGCACTTTATAGAGAGCTTGGCCCAGTGCTCTGGGTGGAGGCAGAGACGCTAGTGCTTGACCTACCATCGGGAGAACAAGCCGGGTAATAAACACTTTCACCCCAAAGAACATTTTGCTGTCAATTTCTTTGGTCACCTTGAATCCATAGCGAACTTGCCCAGGGCTGAAACCCATTGGCAAGACAATTGGTGAAAGTTGACTAGGTTTGTTGTTGACCAAGGAAAAAACAGGCTGCCCTTATGGGAGAGGCACTTTAGCAGGTTGCCCCTGTGAATGGGGAGACAGTGGATTGTCCCCCAGTGTATATGTGGTCTGAGGTGGGTTGCCTTCTAGAGGATTTGGCCCCACCTCAGGACTGGAGGCAAGTGGAAGTGATACTTGAGGCAGTAGGGGTAGCTCTTGGTATAGTAAGTAGGTCTTTTGAGAGACAGAGTGCCCGTGAGGTGGTGGGAACTGTGGGTAGGCTGCTTCTCATAGTATTAAAAAAGTCTATGGAAGAGAAGGACATGCTCCTGGAAAAGACCCAAGAAATGGTGGCACAAGAATGCAAGCTGCAAACTTCTGTGGATTCCCTGAAGAAGGAAATGTCATTGATGCAAGAGAAGGCAGCATGAGAACGCCATCAGCAAGGTGCCATTGAAGAGGTAAAAAATTCCTTACAGAACAAGACGGCAGCACTACCAGGTGCTCTGAAGGAGGAAAAGGCCATCAAGGAAAAAGACGAACTCCTGAGGGAAGCACAGGTGGAGGTGGCTTGAGAATGCCAGCTACGAGGCATTGAGGTGAAGGTAAGAGAGCTTCTGAAGACTGAGCTAGCATTGCTGCAAGGCACAGTAGAAATGGTAAAGGTTGTAGCAGAGGAGGCACTCGAGGGAGGGGAGAGAAAGGTGCCATCAGCCCCGGAAATGGAGGAACTGGGGAAGGATGAAGGGGTGTTGCCGGAGTCACTGGCTTCTCCTGTATTGAAAGTATGTCCAGTGGTTGTAAAGAAAATAAAGACCAAGCAGCTGAAAGTTCCCCAAGGAGAGGAGTAGGCCCCTCCCGAGGTCACGGAGCATTATATGCTCTGCACTTATACTCAGGCTAAGGTGGTGGATTTGGGCTTCCAGTTTAGGCAGAAGCCCTCAGAGTCAAAATCAACCTGGCTCCTGCATCTGTGGGACTTAGGGGTGGATGGAATTGTTCTGTCGGGATCAGAGATGGGAAAGCTGGCTTCCCTGACAGTGCAGCCCACCTTGAGGCAGCGATTACAAAATGCACATCAGACCCCAGGGAGTCACTCCCTCCTTGATTAGCTTATGGCTACACTTCGTGCTGTGTGGCCCAATCTGATTGATATACCATCCTCTCTTGTTAGATAGCAGATATATGCTGAGTTTCAACAGATGTTATGAGAGCTAGGCATAAGAAATGCCATCTATAATCCAGAGACTTATGGCCCCGATGAGGAGATTTTTCACTACTGGGATGAGAAATATTGTGCTTCAAATGGCTCCCACATCCCTCTTTGGGTCTCTAGTGGCCATTTTTTCCCCTCACTTAGGGCATCCCATATGTGAGGTGACACATACAGTAGCAAACTTAGGAGAAGCTGAAGCAATGAGAACCCAGAAAGAAATAAGATCTGCTACTCATAAGAAGAATTTAAAGGACCCTGTGAAGATTACGAACCAGATGTGGGTTGATTTAATATGGGCAGGAGCAGATGGAAGTAAATTAGATGGGAAGTCAAATAGGATCTTACTAGAGCTATGGCAACAATTGAAACCAGAGCAGCAGTTCCAGCCATTAAGACCAAAGAGGCAGAGATCAGAGACAGAGCCACAAGTTCGGCATGTGTGGTTGCAAGGCTTCCGGTTGGAGAGTGAGCCAACCTCACTTGAGCCCACACAGGAAGATGATTTGACTGAGGGGAAGGTCAAGGTATCTGCCCTGAGGGACAGGGGAACCAGAGGCCACATGCTGAAATAGCTATCCATTAGTCCCCAGTAAACATACAATATGTCCTGGCTCTGGTGAACACAGGGGCTAAATGTTCACTGATTCATGGTAACCCTGAGCGGTTCTCCAGTAACCCCACTATTATAGATGGATATGGGGGTAAGGATATCAGAGTGAAAAAAGCCCAAATCCCTTTGGGAATAGGGCACCTACCCCCAAAAGAGTATACTGTATATATATCTCCTATCTCTGAGTATATTTTGGGGGGTTGATATCCTGCAGGGTCTATGGTTGCAGATCACTGCAGGTGAGTTCAGACTGAGAGTACGTGTGGTGAAGGCAGTTCTGAGGAGACATGCTAGGCACCTGCCTGTAGCTTTGCCTGTGCCTTGGCAGGTAACTAATACAAAACAATACAAACTGCATGGAGGGCATAAGAGATTGGAGAAACTATCCAGGAGCTGGAAAAGGTGGGTATTATAAAGCCCACCCATAGTCTTTTCAGTTCCCCAGTGTGGCCAGTAAAAAAGCCAGATAGTTCCTGGCGTATGACTGTGGATTACAGAGAACTGAATAAAGTCATACTCCCTATGCATGCTGCTGTTCCCTCTATTGCAGGCTTGATGGATACCCTCAGCCATGAACTAGGAATATACCATTATGTGGTAGATCTTGCTAATGCCTTCTTTTCCATTGACATTGAACAGGAAAGTCAAGAACAGTTTGTCTTTACATGGGAAGGATGGCAATGGACTTTTACCATCCTTCCACAGGAATACCTACACAGCCCTACCGTCTGTCATGGACTTGTAGCCCAGTACTTGGCTACATGGGTGACACTGCCTATGGTGTGGCTATTCCATTATATTGATATTGTCATGCTCATGTCCAATTCTCTTTCAGATCTAGAAGGTACAGCACCTAGACTGCTGCAACATTTACAGGAGAAAGGATGGGCTGTGAACAACGCCAATGTTCAGGGACCTGGTTTGTCTGTCAAATTCTTGGGGGTCATCTGGTCACATAAGACGAAAGTTATATGAGAAGCAGTTACAGATAAAGCACAGGCCTTTCCTATACCACTACAAATGTAGCATTGCTACAAGAGTTTCTGGGTCTCCTAGGCTACTGGAGAGTGTAGCCCACACTTGGCACAAATTATGAAGCCTTTATACTGGTTGGTACAAAAGGGTGTCAGGTGGGACTGGGATGAGACATGTACATCTGCCTTTACTACAGCAAAACGGGCAGTCAAGGTCATGAAGGGCCATGGGCAGGCCCCAAAATAGAGGGCCATAGCTTTCCATCCTAAGACTGAGACAATATGGATGGAAGATGGTGAGGGAAAGAGCAGCCAATGGGCAGAGTTGCAGGCCGTGTGGCTTGTGATCAGCCAGGAGCCCTCCCCTATAGTTGTCTGCACTGACAGCTGGGCTGTCTATCGGGGGTTGACCCTGTGCCTACCAACTGGCTGGTTTGTCACTGAACCCTTTGGGGATAAGAACTGTGGCAAGACTTATGGTCAGACTAAAATAATTACAGTATACCATGTGACAGGTCATTTGCCATTGGCATCTCGGGAAATGATGAAGCAGATAAATTGGCCAAGATACATTGGTTAGAGGGAAAGCCTGCCTCTGATGCAGCCCAGTGGTTACATCAGCATTTGTTGCATGCGGGGCAAAAGACAATGTGGGCTGTAGCCCATCACTGGGGCTTGCCTTTGACCTTTGAAGAAGTTAGTAGAGCCCGGCAGGACTGTGTCGTGTGCTCCAAAAGGGACTTACACTGAGTTCCACAGCAACATGGGACAATAGCTAAGGGGACTATACCCCTTGTCAGGTGGCAGATAGACCATATTGGGCCTCTCCCTGTGTCAGAAGGATATCGATATGCTATGACTTGTGTGGACACAGCTACTAGAGTTCTGGTTGCTTTTCTTACCCGTTGTGCAGACAAGCAGATGACCAAAAGAGGCCTGGAGCGTCTCTTTGCTGCCTATGGCCCACCACAGGTAATTGAGAGTGATCAGGGCACCCATTTTGCTGGACATACACTGCAAGAATGGGTGCGACAGCTGGGAATCAAATGGAAGCTTCATGTGCCATACAATCCTACTGCAACAGGCATGATAGAGAGGCACAATGGCTTGTTAAAATCCGTACTAAAGTCAGATACCAATAGTCTGCAGGGATGGTCAGTCTGCTATGGACCGTGCTACATCGTTTGAATGAGAGACCCCGAAAGGGAGCCCTGAGCCCCACACAGACATGTTAACACATATGGCTGCCTCCCCTTTACAACTGCAAGTACAAACCAAGGAAGAATCACTGAAGCTGAGGTTCAGCCACCAGAATAACATCTTGCTGCCAGCACCAACTGCACTGAACCCCGGAGACTCCATTGAGTGGATGTAGCCTTGGACCTCTCAACACATGGTCCAATCATGGCTGTCTCTCCTTTGGGACAAGACCTGGAAGCTGGCCTCCTGTGTATTCCTGGAATAACAGCAGAGTGGCCCTCAAAGGTCACCGTAGTATAGCCTGAATGGCCTGAAGGTAGGAGCATCTTACAGGGGAGTTTTATTTTATCATTATGGCCAGAGCGTGCACCTCTAGTAGCACTATATATAGAGCCTTCAGTACCCCCCACAGGGAAAGGAGTAAAAGTATGGTATACTAGACCTGGAAGGGACCCTCTTCCTGCTACAGTCCTATCACAGGACCATTCTCTTGCATGCATCCTACCTGATGGACAAGATTTGCCTATGTTGGTGTCATTAAAACATGTGTCTTATCACCCCTAAAGTCTTTATGGATTGGGAACTTCCTCTGACTTGAGGATTATTATATTTTTTGTTATCTGTGTCAAAATCTTGTTGTATCTTAATTTTTGTTATTATCTCTAAGTTGTTGTTATCCTCTGTTGCTATTGTGGAATGTGGTTACAGTGTTCCAGCTTTCTTGCACAAGGATTGTTCCAGCAATCATTGCAGAAGACTGAAAGCATGTAAATTGTAAGGCGAGAATCCTGGAGGGGCGAAGTGTGGGGAAGTTGGGTTCCTATGGCCAGGATCCTCACTGAACTTAAACCTCCTGATGATGTAACTGGCCTGTTGCTAGGCTACTGCTTCCACACCTTTAGGCAATAGGCTATTTGCACTATATAGAGAGCTCGGCCGTGCTCTGGGTGGAGGCAGAGACACTAGGGTTCAACCTACCGCTGGGAGAACAAGCCGGGTAATAAACCCTTTCACCCCAAAGAACGTTTTGCTGTCAATTTCTTTGGTGAGTGTATTTTCCACTGTTCATCAAACTTATTGATCATGATCCATTATCTTCATTATCTTTTTGATACGTTATGTGATTCATTTAACCTTATTTTTTGGTGGAGGGAAGAAGGTTGCTCTCTATGTTCTGCGTTTATATAACTTTTTTATAGTGTTCTTTTCGGAGCTTGGGATCAAGGCAAAGAAAGATCTGAAGTAAGCTCTTTTTTTCTTATACCTGCAACATTTACATAAGATTGAAATTATTTGCTCCTTTAAATTAAGAACTCATTGAAGAAGTCATGTTGTTTTGGTGTTTGAAGAAATATTTTAATGAACTTCTAATGAATGTATTTAAAATCTATAGGACTATAAAGGTTCTACAATTTCTTCTTGAGTTTGTAAGTTATATTTTTCTAGGGATTTTTCATATAACAAATTTTTAACTTTTATTTATGGACATGTTGCTCATAAGAGTCTCATAGTTTCTTTTTAAAAATTATTTCTTTCCATTTCAGAATTTCACTTTTTGTGTTTGATTTTATAACAACCAGAGTGTAAGAAGAACTTGAAATTATCAACTTTTGAATGAATTTGATAATTCATTTGAGATTTATCAATCCTGTCCTCTAAACTAACTGAATAGGAGACAGGAAAATGCACATTCTAGGTAAGCAGAAAATACTTCATTATATCAAGAAGGTCAGGGTAGTTTGAGCATTAAAAACAGTAAAATAATGGTTAAATTTAAGAGGGTATTGGGACTTTTAAATGTCTGGCAATAAATATTGAAAAACAGAAAATATATAAAAAAAATTAAGAGAGATGCACCTAGTAGGGTGTGCTTAAATGGAATATATGGTAAAACCTTAAGGAAGATAGTAAAGACACACTATGGTAAGGAATCTGAGAAGTATTTTATAGGCAATTTGATGCCAAGTTAAAGCCAGATGGGAAATTATGATTAAAGAAGATATTTCTGGCTGAATAGTGAAGGATGGATTGAAGTATAATGAGTATTAAAAGTCAGATATGATTTAATTTTGTTACCTTGCTTCATTTTATAGGTTTAATCATCTTGATTATAGGTATTTTCTAAAGTTAACTAACTGAATCAATTATTGGATGTCCTATTCATTAAAACTAGGATATAATTAAATTAGTTGAGCATATTCTACATAATTTCAAATTTATGCAACATATTGTCACATATAAAATGATTTTTGCTCTAGGAGATCACTAGCTCTATGTTTATGATATTCAGTGTGTTCTAAAAGTACAGAATGTAACTTTGCTGTTTTTACCTGGTATAACAATTTTTTTGGTTGTAGTGGTGGTACTGGTGATATTTTTTTCTTTGTAGAATCAAAATTATGCCTACGTTTCATAGGAGATTTTAAAATTAGAACATTTACTACACTTTGGTAAATTTAAACTATTCATAAATTATTAATTACTTGATGGTTTGGTAGGAAAGTTTCATATGATTGGACCTATTTCTTTACATCAGAATTAAAATTTTACTCACCTTTTCAGTTTTTTCTGTGATTATTCCTATATTAAAGTTTCCAGCCTTAGTTTGTGTTTTTTAATCAGCTTTTATTCATGGAAATAGCATTTATTACAACAGATTCACCCAGATTATCAAATATATTAGAATGCAGTCACTTACTCAGTATTTACAGATATATTCACTGTATTTTTTTATAATTTTGTTATTTGGAAAAGAAAAATGAATGCTTGCAGTTTAGTGGTTGAAAAACTTTTTTTCTCTCTTTCTAGATATCTATATCTATATATGTATATGTATATGTATATGTATATGTATATGTATATGTATATCTATATCTGTATCTCAGTTTTATGGTAAATTCCACTGGGATAAAAAAAAAAACAAATGAATTTGAAGAAGAAAAGAAACCCCTGTGGAGAGAGAAGGCAGTTTGAATCTGGTGTGTTGGGAGGCAGATGGCTGCCCTTAGAAAGTGGACAATCAGGGGTTAGCTTGGGGAAAAAGCTGGAGAAAGCCTTAAGAGGTAGGCCTCACTGGGCATTACTGCCCTACAAAGACACTGCAAGACACCTTGGGATTAAAGGACAGAGAAACAGAAGCACCAATTCTAACTGGAGGGACCATGGCATAAATGGAGGTGTCTTTGAGCCCAGTCACTGTAACTAATTAGTCTGTTAAAGTATTTTACACTTAGAGCTCTCTCTCTATTGTATACTACAATGTGTAGTAAGTGATATTTTATTTGTTATTAAAAAAAAGTACTTTGATAAGTTTAGCTCTGCATAACTTAGAGGAGACTTCATCTGAGTAGCAAAAAATTTCAGGATATTACCTCTTTGTTAGAATAATACAATGTAGTCTTTAATTGGTCTTTGTTAGCTAGCAAGCTGAAGACAGACCTTCCAAATGAATAATTTTCATTGCTAATGATCCTTCCTGTCCGGTTATTTTTTAGTTTAGTTAACATATATCACTTTCTTCTACTAATAATCAATCTTAATTATCAATCTTAATCTTTAAAAATTAGTCTTTATCCTATTAATTCTAGGCAAGGAAGTGTAATGATAATTTAAAGAAGATAATGACAATAACAGTGTGGAGTTTATGATGAAAAGGACACGAAAGCATTTTTCATTAGTCACAATTACTCCTTCTTCTATATAGTTAGCTTAGGGGAGCGGAGTGTCTACTACTTTATTATAATATGATATTACTTTACTATAATATAAATAAATAACAGGACTCTATGGGCATATTGGTAAACTGACTCTTATATGGGAGGCACTAAAATTCAGTTGAGCAGCCATTTATTAAGTGTGCCAGGTGTTGAGCTAGGACTGTGGTAAAGCAGTGATCTTCACAAACTCACTCTCATTAATGTGTTAAATACATTAGATCATTTCTAGTTCCTGTGGCCTAAAAGGACAAATGGAAGAAATCAAATAAACAGCACTTGTTAAAAGAGGAGGAGAATAAGTATGTGTAATTATATTTATCAGACTATATATGAAATAATCATGATTTGCAGTACTTTCTGTTTGATTCTAAATGAGACTGAAATGGGAAAAAGGAAGTTATAAAATGGCTGAATTATTGTAGTTAAAACAAGTATATTGCTCTTATTCATCTCTAACTGCATGGATATGCACTCTTTCAAATCTTAATATTCTTTAAATACATGGACACATTTTTTTCTCCCCTTTTACATTTGGATCTTTCTTATTGTGCTCTGATGATATTTTTATTTCTCTTTGCATATTCAAACTTTAAAAAAGAAAAACATTCAATTTTATATATATATATATAAAACATTGTTATATAAAAAAGATTAAATTACATCTTACTCTTAAGATGATTGTATTGAAATAATTATGTGGTTATGAAAACAATTAAAACATAAATCTCACAAAAGTCTATTTAAATAACATCTAATGTTAGACCAAACAAACTGCTACTGCAAACATTTGGCTTGTAGGTTAACATCTTGTGAAACCACACTGTAACTCAGTACCAGTAAATTCAGCCCTGGAATAAAGAGGAAATTTAAATTCATTTAATTTTTGCAATCCTAATATAGGTTTTTGGGCAGCAGTTTCTTTCAGTCAAAGAAAATAAATATTGTACTGCTCCTATCATGAGGACAAAAAACACAGCCAGTATTCTGAATTCCATATCAACTGGCTTTTATTCAAATATTCAAATTAGCAGTTCTTCTTCCTAAGGAGAATGATTTCCCCCCTCTAATTAGAGTATAAAAAATGTGATGGATATAATACAAAATATGACCATCTGCATTTCTCAGGCTTGTCTTTTCCAGTTAGAAATCGCAGGTGTCTTTTAAACAATGATGAATTAGAAGGAAGGCTCTTTTTTTACTCATTTGTCTGTTAAGTACAATGATAATAAGGCATTTGCATTTTTAATTTCCTCAGTTGTAAATGAGCACCTCTGAACCACTTCCTAATTATTTTACAATTTTCTTGTATCGTTCATTATTCATGCTTTCTATTTGCTAAATAAAAATGACTTTTCCTCTGAAGGACAATTGTAATTCTTTTTATATCAGACATAGATCATTTGGAAGGAGTAAAAGAAAACATAGGGACATAGTATTCAACAACAAAAAATTAAATGGACATGTCTGTTCACCCATACATATAGAACAGACTGCAGGGCTGAGTTTATAATCTGGTTTATTAGAAACCATGCTTATTAATTTTTGATTGATGATGTAAAGCTTTCTACTCACCTTATTTGAGAAAGAGGCACTATAGAAATGTGAGCGAATTGCAGACTAGGAACCTATGTAAAATATTTTCTTATTGATTATGTATATAATTAATTAAAAAGCACAGTGATGTTGTAAATGATATTGTAAAAGAGCTTACCAGCTATCAAATTTCTTCAAAGATTTCTTCAAAGTTTATATGTAACCTTGTGTGGAACCCACTTCCTACTGGCTTATGAGAACCCATGGCTCACATCTCTGCCAGTTTAATGTTTAGTGACATCACTGCTAGCCTGAAATTGGCCACAGTGAAAATAATTACACCATGGAAATTGTTAAATGCTAACAATGAGGACTAGTTGGTTTACTAGTATACAACTGTCAATGAGCTTTGTAGAATCCTTCTGCTTAGTAAATGAATATAAGCAAAATAATTTCTGATACTATCACTTTAACAAGACTGTGATGATATAGTTAAAAATTGAAAACTGAAGAGGTGGTAGTTAGAATGAGGCTGAAGGAAGGTGGAGGGCACTGTGCCTGGTGGTGGCTGTGACTGACTTGCTGTTTCTACACGGGCAAACACAACTTCAGAGGGGAACTCCCTTTATGTCCTTGTTAGGGGAATGACGTGATCAGACACACTGTATTAAACAATAGTTCTTGCTGTTAGTTTTACTTCCCCAGTATGGATCCATGATACGTCCATATTAGAGTGAATACATCTTCTGTAATTGTTGTGTTATGGTGAAAGTTGGTAGCAGTTCCATTAAGCTCCTTGAAGTAGTAGAGAAACCTATTTAGGAAATTAGGAACCAAAGAAGGATAAAAGAGTCACTGAACTGCTCTAAGGACCTATATGTATTCATTTGTTACTAGGTGAGAAGATGAGTTACTATGTGTATGTAGTAGCTGTATGTATTCACTGTGTGTATTCTCTGTAGATATATATTTTTCTGAGCTTGCAAACTTATCCCTCAAGAAACTATTCTTGTGAGCATCCATTTGGTATAGAGGGATGTATCCAGGTTTTGTGAAGCCTGAAATTTGAACAATTTGAGGATACCTCCTTAAGGAAGATAATGCAAAATTATGAAAAGAAAATAATGTATAAACTTGAATATTTAATTAGAACATTAAAAAATTACAATAAATTATACATTTTAAAATACTAACAAATACCAACTAAGCAGAAAGTTATGATAATATTTTTATTAATTAATATCCTGGCATACCTTTATGTTTTTCCACATTTTTGTCTGCATTCTCTTTGTTGTTTGTTCATATTACAATTTTAAAAACATCTCTTTATAGAGGAAAAAATGAAAGAAATTTAGACTTTTTTCTAGGTTAATCAAAATATGTTTATTATCACTGATTATTTGATGGATTTTAATGATAATTGAAGCCTTTGGTTTCAGGTTTACATGTTGGGTATTTGATGAATTTTCCAGACTATCTTCTGGCTCCATACACCTCTACCTCAATTCTCCCTTGTCATCTTCCTATTTCTGGTGTCTGGACCCACAGAACACATTCATTCTCTAATGGCTCTGAGAAGTGAATGAGATCTGAAACTTGTTTCACACTAAATGACAAATATGCCTCTAGATATGGAGTAAGTTACAATTTAAATATCAAGCCACACCCCAAATAGCAAGTATACAAAATACTTTTAGCAATAAACAAATACACATGTCATACATTTAGCTCCTTACCATCCAGTAAAGAATTAAATGTTTGTGGTACATGGTACATGGTCTAGGATCCCTCCTTTCCTCATCTCCACCCTGTCTCTGACTTTGGACTACTGGTGGTGGGCCAAAACTAGAAAAGATTTGAGAATATATGCAGACTCATTATAAGAACATATTTAATGTAATTTAAATCCGAATATATTTATAAACCAAGTGATATAATAGTGATGACATGAAAATAATAACTTTCCCATATTGCATATTATTATTCTATTTATGTTAGCACAATTAAGAAATATGTGACATTTCTTTCTTCCTGAATATGACATGATTTCTGAAAGTACTTTGAAATGTTTCTTTACTTACTAAAGTTTTATTATGATTTTTATATCCAATGTAGATTAGATTATTTTTTCATGATCTGTCATCATTCAAAATTCCTGAGTTAACATTTAAGGGGCGCTTAAGTTATTTAAAAATATTTTAAAATAATATTTTTATTATTTAATTTTTTTATTTATACTATGGTTCTCTCTAACTACTACTAAACTGCCACATTTATCTAAGTAGTTTATCTTTGGAACATAAAATTATAAAGCCCTTGCTATAAACCATGTACTCTGCTATATCCTAAGAATACAATGATAAAAATGAATTACTCACACCTTCAATATTATTACATTAAGACCTATAGTTCTATTAAAACAATTTCTCTTTGAGCTTTTCTTTGCTACGATTCTTATATATAATCCTTTTTCTCATTCAGATGGGTCCAAAGAACCTGGAGACTTAGGACTGTTTCCATGGGAATATAAAATTTAAGTAGTTAGTGTAGTTGGACTATTTTTAATCTAATTTCCAAAACAGGCTCTTGATTCTCAGTCAGAAATTACAATTTGGATAGCAGTAGCCTTTAACTTATTTTTTTAAGAAAAGAAACAAACAAAAAATGCACAAGAACAGGGAAGAACTTGGGGCCTGAGACTAGTGTGCCTTGTCTCTACTGGACCAGACAGTGTGAGAGAGTAGGGTGGATATTAACCATAAAGGAAGTGGATATGAACCAAGGATATAAGTCCTTGGAAGACAGGCAAGGAAAAGGAGGAGAGTATCATCAGTTGCAGGGAAACTGGGAAACATCAATAAATTGAACCATTTACCCACAATAGTGCCCATCCAAGAGAGCTGCAAAGGTAAGCTCTGATGAAGACCCACGTTAACGTTTCTTCTCTGGTAACACCTTGGTAAAAGCTTCAAGTTGAGAATAACATCATGCCACTAGTGCTGAGAAAGGAAATGTGACACCCATGCACCTATGCAAACTTTGCTGAGCCCTGTAAAAAATGTCCACTTGGGACAGTCCTTTACAAGTGGCTCAGGACACTTACATGCACATAGTTATAATTGAATAAGGTCATTCAGTTAATGTTGGGCTCAGGACCAGAAGCACATCAAACTACTTTCATCACATGCCCTGTCACACTATGTGATTATGAAGTATTACTATATATGATTAATATATTACTAAATAATACATTTTTCAATCAATAGAAATCACTGAACAATTTTGGGTGCAAGGTAGAGTGATGTAACATGTGCAAGTACAATTAAAATCCCACTTAATCCAAAGGCCAAGACTTGATCATCTTAATTATTAAAACTTTACCAGGAGGCACAAAAATAAGTAAAATTCCTCTGAACCACTGAAACTGAAGCACAGACTAATATATTCTCAAATTTAGCAAGTGTCTTAGATGTTGTGCTAAAATCACATATTGGACATAAAAACTTTTTAAATCAACCCAGACAGTTAGTTTCCTACTTAGAGAAATTTATTCAATTATTGATGAGCTATAATTATTAAAATTTTTCTTGCTAATGAATAAAATAACCTATTTACAACTTTAATATACAGATACTTATTCTGTTTTCTGAAACTGCACACCATGAGTAGAATTTGTCTTCTACATCTGTGGTCCTTTCTTCGCTTGTTTTTTTCTGAGACATTGCGAACAGATGAAGTACATATCTGAGACAGTCCCATAAGCATAACTAGATGTTTTAATGTTCTGTGTATAAATAATATAAGCTACAAAGTTCCTGTATTATCTAAAAATACATCCTTTTGTTTTCCAGTGTGTCTTTATTTTCTACTGCTGTGGAGACCTTCTGAGAGATGACCTTTCAAATATGTGAAGATGGATTTTATGCTACCAGCCCTAAAAGTTTTCCCTCTTATGGTGAAATATAATAATACAGTGGGACATATAATGAAAGTAATTAAATGTGGTCCCATTCCTGAGCTCAACTTTTACTGAACAATCTTGTTCAATATTAACCCACATTTCCACACTAGATCACATATCAGCGGGTGCTTCACCATTTGCACATCACCATTTGCAATTATTCTCTTTTCCAGACTGTATAACTCAGTTTCCTTTAATATCATCTCAAATCTCCAGTTGCTGATTCTTATCACTATAGTGATTATTCTTCTCATTATGGTAAAGCATGGTTACTGATATCCACTCTATAATCAAGTGATAAAAAGCAAACTGTACCCCATGGGTTCTCACTGTGTGGAACAGGGAGTGAGGAACTGGGGCAGTGGGTAGGCATTCAAAAACCACGAGCTAAACATGGTGTAACTTCTTGGAGTGTTGGTTGAGTGGAAGTTTAGTAATTAGAACATTACATTTATTTTAAGCAAATATAATTATGGTGTTTGTCAGTACTTTTCAAATTGGATGTGCATGCAAATCACCTGAAGATCTTATTAAAATACAGATTAGGATTCGATATTCTTGAGATTTGTATTTCTAACAAGCTCCCAGAATCTGCTATGGATCCAAAGTTATAATTCGGGTAGCCAGTTTTTAGTAATACAATATTTATATTATTTTTAGGGTAATAGTTGAAATACTAGTGGTAGGATACTTTAGAATAATTTCAAAACCACAAGCTGTGTATGTATTTATATTCCTTTGGTCTTGAAGGATATATGATGTTAAAGAAAATGTTCAAACGGCTTTTATGCTTTTCCTGTAGATATCTTAACACCTGTTATTTGGACGGCACCCACCAGTTGGTAATAGTACATTCGGTTACATCACATAGAAAACCAATACAACTCTATAATGCATAGTAAGAGGAGAAATATTAGCAAGTTAGCCTGTCTTTTATGAGCTATTTTTAATGAGCAAAAATTGCAATCTAAGTTTAAAAATAATAAGGGTTGCAAAACTAGTTCTTCACAGCATACATTCAGAAATTACATAAATGCCTCCAAATAAAAGAAAAAAGTACCTACTAATCAGTCTCTTATATAAGCATTCATTATCAACTCTTTTAGAAGTTAAGTATTTAAAAAGTTAAATATTAACTCTATTAAAAGATAAAAGGTTGGCAGAGGGACTTTCACTGTTGTCAAAGCGTGAAACTGGCTCTCTATCTTCTGGCACGGGTCTCACCTTAAAACAGCTCATATATCCCATCTACCTGAACAGGGTCAATCATCCTTAATTAACTTATATGCCTCATCAGTGAGAAGCATCCATTTAATTTATTAATAGGTCTCTAGAGAGCAAATTAGCTTCCTTGGCAGTCCCTGACATGCTTTGAATCACAGTGAAAACAGAAATTTCTCTTGCTAGCTCTCTATCTGGCTTTGATATACAAAATCCTTTAAAGCCAAGAAAAGATTTACACAATAATACCAGTATGGTGGTAACTACAGAACTGTAGAAAAGTTGGTTATAATCTAACGCAACATCATCACGTTTCTATTAATGAAATGGCATTCCAAAGAATTTAAGTGACTTACACAAGTTCCCACTACTGGCTAATGGTAAAACTAATTGTGGCACCCCAGATTTCTTGTGGTTCATGAAAGCCACACCTACCCCTCTCATCACTATGCCAAGCTAGGTTCTCTAACAAAGTTGACTTGTGGCATGCTCCCTAACATATCATAACTTTAAGTGCTTAAAAATAAATGTATATGCTTTGTAAACTTCATGAATTCAATAAAAATAGAACATGGAATATAGATAATACTATTACTATGACAATACTGACATCTTTTCATATAACATTCTTATTCTTCTAAAGAGAAATCTGGTCATAATATCTGAATCAGTATAGTTTACTAATTGCAAATGTCATATGCACTTATACAGTTTACCCCGCTTTACATTAATATTCTAAGAGAAGAGATAGTGATACTTCAGAAGTAATATTTTTCTGGCTACATGAGAGCTACATGCAGTGCTGTGCCAGGAAAATGGCTCTGACTTCTGAGCTTCTGGACAAAGTTAATCAGGAGCCAATGGCAAAGGAGCAGATGAGGGCCAGACACTCAGAAAGGTATTTTGTGGGGTGAAGCTAATGAGGAAACTAACTGTGGTACAGTAAAGCAGAAGTGTGGGTGAGGCTTACAAGGGAAATGCAACCTTTGGAAGAACAATAGATTGTAGTTCAACCAGTGTTAAATAAGACTGGAGAGGCAGCCCTCAAATGCATAAAAATATCCATCTGTATCTGACCATGTTATCCCCACTAACCTAACGCAAACTCACAGGTTAATTTCTTCATGCACAGTTCACTTATTCCCCACTGGATTGAGCCGCACAGCAATGCAGCTTAATTTTCTCCCAGCAAGTTGCAAAATTATTTTCATGAATTTTAAAGTTTCATTTTCAAAATAATGAAACAGAGGCACATGGACACTAAGTCTCTTGCCCAAGGCCACCCAGGGAGGTAGTGGTAGTATAGCTCCTCAGTTTGGGTCTCCTTGTGCACAGGTTGCACAAAAATCCATTTTGGGTTTTCTAACTTGAACTTATGAGATCAGTGTTTTAACCAGCAAAAATGTGATTTTAGATTATTTTGTTTTTATTTTTAAAGGAAAAAATTCACTCCCAATTACATATGCCATTGTGGTTTTGTCTAGAATAAAATGTGTTCTGTATTGCCCACCACTTAATATTTAAGTACTGATTCTCTTAGTATACTCAGACAATAAGTATCACGAGGAGAAATGTCTATTTTGTTTACTTCAGAACTGATATCTAGTCCTAACATGAATTGGTACATATTAGGAATGCAATAAATATTCAATAAATTCAAAAATAGTGTCATCTCACACCTCTTCAAATGGTTATTATCAAAATGATGAAAGGTAAGTGTTGATAACCATGTGGAAAAAAGGGAACCTTTGTACAATGCTGGTGGGAATGTAAATTAGAACAACCATTGTGGAAAGAAGTATAGAAATTCCCTGATAAATTAAAAATAGAACTACCATATGATCCAGCAATTCTCCTCAGGTTACATACTCAAAGGAAATGAAATCAGTATCCCAAAGAGAGATTTTCACTCCCATGTTCACTGTAGCATTATTCACAATAGCCAAATAACCAAGACGACCTAGATGCCCAAAAACAGATGAATGAATAAAGATGTACTATATCTGTACATAATAGTATATTATTCAGCCAGAAGAAGGAAGTACTTCCTGCCATTTTCAACAACAGGGATGGACCTTGACGGCATTATGCTCAAGTGAGCATAATGAGTGAGATATAAGTGAGATAAGTTAGAGAAGAAAAACACTGTATGATGTCACTTACATGTGGAATCTCAAAAAAATAAACTCTTAAAAACAGAGTAAAATGGTGGTTACCAGAGGATGGGGGTGGGAGGCTAGGACAGATGTTGTTTAAGGGTGCAAACTTGCAACTGTTAGTAAGTCAATCCTAGGGATCTAATGTACAGTATAGTGAGTGTAAACAATATTGTAGAATAATCATCAAACTTGCTAAGAGACTAAAAGAAATGACAATTATGTGATGGATAGAGGTACTAATTATTGCTACAATGGCTATCATATTACAATATATAAATGTACCAAGTCAACATGCTATACTTTAATTTTACACAATGTTATATGTTAAGTACATTTCAATAAAGCAAGATAAAATAAAATGCCCCTCCCCCAGGGAAAAAAAAAGCATATCTAGTTGGTGTTTGGGATTTTTAAATGACCCTTCTAGCCTTTATCTCAGTAGGACTGAAAACCATCATTAAAACCAAAATCCAATGCTGATGACACAGCTTACATATTTAAGTTTTCTTGATTATTAATTGGTTTATAACCCAGATGACTCATTCAAAAAGCTTTATTCTATTCTTATACATAGTATTTCATTTATGTAGTTTCCACATTATTTTCCTGAGACAATATTTCATTAATTGCTACTTGGTTGAAAGAGCCTCCTCCTTTACTAGCATTGCTGAAAACACTAGAAATGCAGTTTTATTTGCACAGAGGATTTCTTTAAGAAATTGATTTTAAAATCAATTTGATTTTAAAATGTTATATCACATATTAATTATCTTGTGAATGTTTAATCTATTAAGAATTTTGGGGTTATTTTAGCCTGTAAATCCATCACTTTGCTTGTAAGTATAAAATGTTTTCCATCCCCCACGCTGGCATTTGAGTCTTATAAGGACAGTATTTTCTCTTTTCAGTCTCCAGAGCCTCTCAGCTGTCCTGAGACTCTAGTTGTCTGTGATGACTTCATTGTCCTTTTCTAAATGTTAATACTTCCCATCTAGTGCTGACCCCAACATGTAATCTGCATGGAGTCTCTGAGTTAGCAGGAGTACCCTCCTGTTCAATGCAGCTGAACCACTATTTCTAACATCTGCTTTATACTCAGCAGATTGCTTAGTGTCTGTTCTCCTTTGCTTCCAGTCTTAGGAGAAGACAGAGCCCAAAACATATTTGCTGCTTACTAATCCTAAATGATGCAAAACTCTTACCATTTATTTTCCCTATCACAAGGGGGTATTTGATTCTCTGATTTTGTAGGTGACTTTTGTTTCTTTTGGTGGGTTTTTTTCCCACCAGAGAATTACTGACAATTGCCCATTATCTTTCTTTCTCTTCAACTGGTTTTCCAACCCCCAGACTGCTTTCATTCTCCTCTCCCACACAAAACTCTGAACATATTATATTAATTATTATTCATAAATTACCTTAAACGATTACGAGAAAGTCCACATTCACAATGTGAACTCATGCTAATATTTAAAAAGTAAGAGTTCAACTAAGATGAGTATTTGTAAGGAAAAACAGTTCTGTATTTCTGAAATTATTCTGTCAGAACACAGGTACAGTATGTGCTGTAAACACTTTCCTGTAATACAATATGCACTGAATTGCCACTTTTATTGCTCACAAATGGAAAAAAGAAATAATAGTTGAAGGAATGAAAATTACTGACCAATTGTGTTGATTATACATCTTTGCTAGAGGGTTCTCTACATAGTGCCTGATGTGGAATCCGCCCAACCGTTTCATTCCATGAAGAGAAAAAAAAATCACAAAACCACTATTTCCAGGATCCTCTAAACTTTTAGAATAGAAATAAATAGATTTTATAAATGTTTTTCTTAACCCTGATAAAATAAAATGTTCATAGCAGGGTGTCTAGTAACTGTCTTCTGAAATTGCAACAGAACATTCTACATGCCTACTGGCCATTTAATTTAATGGGATTTTTATTAGTGTACACACACTGGTTATTTAAACCACAGGGGTCTTTGCAGGTATAGGCACGAAAAGAAGTAAAAAGAAAAACCAAAAGCTGCAATTTTGTGTGTTTTTTTTAAATTAAATACTTACATTTTGTATTCATTTATTTAAATTACATTCCTACTAACTTGTTTTTCCAAAGCATTACACAGAATATCACTTTTAAACAGGTGCAAACCAATATACAATAAAAGGGATTTGTTTTTAAATCATTCATTTCTTTCAACTTCCAAAGATGGTACTGTTGCAAACAATTTGCAACTGCATTTTCTTTAAGCCTGGTGGCAGACAACTTCAGGTAAACAGAAATAAAATTTATCTTGCTGAAACAAAATTTTTCTTATATCTGCTACTTTCTTACGACATAAAATGCCAAATAAGTATGTTACAGTTTAAAATCACACATCTAATTATATGTTTAATTTAGAGAAATTCAAAATTTCTCTAATACGAATCCTAGAATTTTTAAATCTATGCAATTGAGATTACATTTAGCTTCATTTGAAATATATGTGTTCAATGGAATGCTCTGATAATAGCCTATATTACCATTAAACCAGTGTGTTAGTGATCAACACCACTTTTGAATTTGTTTCTGTTTCTTTTCAAACAAAATTCTGCATGAATATTTTACTTGAACTAAATGTTGAGATCATCCAAAGGACTAAATCAGAATATAATTGAAAGGTCAACTTTGTAGTTTTATAAATTTTAATTTAAAAAGAGTGTATAGATGTTAAGAAAACTCATTTTACTCTTCTTAGAACTAGGATAACTTGAAATACTTTTTAAATTAATTACAAAATATGAGAAAGAAAAGGAAAAGGAAAGGCAGGGCGAAGACGACAATGAAGAGGAAGAGCTTGGGGCTGTGGAAAGGAGACTGTAGGGGAAGTGGAGCTCCCACAGACAGGATGCTCACCTGACTCTGACCTGTTTGCCCAGTTGGCACCTCTGCTGGCTCATGACTCGTCACAGTGCGCATGCGTCATGATCTCACACCTATCTATCGAGCACGTGCAGGCTGTGGTAATTGTTGGCAGGGGTCACTATTGTTTGTACTGCTACATAACGACTTCCGCCAGTGCCCTCTTGCGGACTGTGAATTGCGGAATTGCTGCATGCGGGTGTAGTGGAGATGATTTCAGCGTCGAACTGGCCCCGGGAGAATAAAGATAAAGCTTGGTATGAACCCTATAGCTTTGTTGTTTTTTGGTCTCGCTGAATCCAGTCTGAACGTGCCAGGAGCTGAACTCCTACACTATACACAGGGATCCACCTGGGTCCAGATTAAGGTTCTTTGGGTTTTTTTTTCTGTGTTCCTTCCAAGTTTGGATAGTCACTGAATACTGGATTTCCTGCTTTTGATTCACTATTTGGTGAAACTAGACTGACATATAATGTATCATCCAAATCAAGGCAATTTTGAGAGTTGAAAGCAGTGCAATTTACATTGGTACAACAGATATTCACTAAGATTATCTTGGCAAAACCAAGAAAGAGGTCTGGTCAACCTTAGCTTAAACCATCAAACCTGTGGCTCAAATGTACCAAAATATATGCAAGTTTAAAGTCAGATTAGGTGGAATAGAAATTTACTCTCTAAATATATGCGACAATATACTGTTAACAAAGTTCAAAAAATTTGCAGGAATTTTGATATGAACTAGATTTGAATGATAGGGGAATTTTATACAAAAGAAAAAGAAAAGAAAAAATGCTAAAAACGGTAAAAGAAATGAGACTGATTCAAAGAGGAAAATTTCACTGTCACTTATTTCTCAAGTTAGAAATGACTTTTAACCTGCTTTTAAAAAATTGATCTTTTCCCTTTTAGAGCTGTCACACTAATTTTGAAACTGCCATTATAAAGGCCAGTTTTTTAATACCTTCAATTTCATTATGAGAAAGAAACAGAAGTTCTAGATGAAGTTTGCCCAAGATCCAGGAGTAAGAGGTGGTAAATAATTGTCATGTGTTTGGTCATAGGCTTTTGTTCTGCATGAGTGATGGGGGGATTTGTGCACTGTCACCTGTAGCGATTTGCAGGCATCTTCCATTGATATGAGTTAACTGAGGGAGGGGAATGATTGTAGTCCCAACAGATCTTTCAAAGCCCCTCTTGTCACAAAAATAAATAGTTTGACTTTATTTTCATTGTGGTCTATCCAACCTACACAAAGGACGGAGGGATGTTCCAACCACAGACCCCACTCAAAGAATGAGGGTTTTTAGTAATTATTGAGAGAATAAAGAATGCACCCATGATTTAATTCTAAACTCATGCTAGGGAGTATTTTACATAAAACAAAATATGGTTATATACAATATAAGAATTAAGTCAAATAAAATTCTGCTTGCTTGTATTTATGTTTACATATTTTCTCTGTTTTTTTATGTCAAACTATGTATCTTATTTAGCAAAACATATTCGCCTTAAAGGAGAGTGCCCTGAGTCCACGCTTTAATGAGGGTGGATTATGGAGCAGAACAATTTAGGAAGTAAGGATACACGATTTTCATTGAAACTAAGGTTTACCAGTGACATGTTGGATATATGTATTTTAGTTATTGTCTGGCACATTTAGAAAGTGCACAAAATTTGTTATCTATTGTTGTGATTACCTAGTGACAACTAAAAATCTGATAAAGGATTACCTCTTCTTTCCAAATGGGGCAACAGAAGACTGGATTTACCTTGCCACCCGAAGCAAAACAAAAACAAACAAAGAAAAGATGGACAAAAGATATGAGATGATGTTTTTCAAGACACAGGGGCATTAGGCAATGAAGAATGATAATCACTGATGGGGAGTGTAGGTGTGTGTGTGTGTGAATGCTGTGTGTGTCTCAGCTTGCAGAGAGAACATGAGAACATCCAGGGCACAATGTATGGAGAGAGAACACAGACAAAGCCCCGGGGAATCTTTGAATTGAAGAGACGGAATTGAGTCCAGAGAAATTAAGATTGCTAGAGCTTACAAGATATAATACTGAAGGAAGCGAGTGGCATAGTGAACTGAGATCTGAAATGGTCCCTCTTGAGTATTTAGGTGAGTATATATCTGAGGGAACTACTTAATGCTGAGTAAAGAAGCACCCAAGTGGGTTGGAGGTAGCAATACCCAGCACTCACAAAAAGCTGTGGTTATTGTGTATCTCCACCATCCAGACTGGAAAACCTGGTAATTCATTGGCATTAGGTATTCACAGAGTATTCCAAAGAATACTTGTATCAGAAGAATATTTAGAAGTACTCAAAGTATTGCTTCAATAATGGGGGAAAAAGAGCCATAGACTAAACACTGTTGTGTTATTTCCAGAAAGGGATAATACCTTAGCTGCAATCCAAATAAAGCTCAAAAATATATATAAGAATTTAAAATATCCAGCAAGTGTGAGGTAAATTACACAATGTCTAGCATCCAATCAAAAATACAGGCATTCAAAAAAAGAATAAAAATATGATCTATAAGGAAGATCAAAGTCAAACCAGAACTGATAGAGAGAAGGAGTAGAGAGCTGATAGAGAACAGTATTGTATATGTTCAAAAAACAAAGCAGAGATATGAAGATAAGATTAATGTTTATTGAAAATTCAGAATAAAAAAGACTTCAACAGAACCAGTTTGACACTTTTGACTTTCATAAATTACTCCTCCCAGAAAATAGCAGACTACACATTCTCTGCAAACACCATGGAACATTAACACCAAACATGACATTGTGGTCTACACAACTAAACACAGAGAATTTAAAGGAATTCATATCTATAAAAGAATATTTTCTAATCACAAATGGGTTAAATTAGAAATAAATAGTGGGATATTCTCTGGAAAGCCCCCCAATACTTGGAAAGTAAATAACACATTCTCAAATTAAATAATACATCCTCAAAAAAGAAATCAAAGTCAAAATTAGAAAATGTTTTGAGTTATACAAAAATGAAACACATCACATACACCTTTGTGGGATGCCAACACAATAATGCATCTGAGCAAATTTAGAACACTATTTTAGTATACTAGAAAATAAGAAAGTTCTTAAAATAATGACCTCAGTTTTCAGACCTTAATTTTTTAATGACCTTACTTTTTCAGAAATGAAAATTAAAGGGTAAATTAAACACCAAGTCACAAAAGAAAGAAAATACTAAGATCATCTTGGAAATCAATGAAATACGAATTGGGAAAAGAATAGAGAAGAAGGATTAGAAAAGAAGAAGTAAAATTGTCTTGATTCAAATATGACATGGTTGTCTATGTAGAAAATATAAGGGGATATATTATTTAATAACACTTGAATGAATACCCAAGTTTAGCAAATTGTCAGTGCCATACAAATTAATTGTAGTTCTATGTATACAAGCAACAAACAATCATTAATTAAAATAAAAATAAAATTCCCTTATGCTATCACATGAAATATATGAAATATTTAGGGATAAAACCGACAAAAGATGTTCAATCTTTGCACACAGGAAAATATAATAAAATTTCTTATATTAAAAAAAAACATATAATTGGAGAGCTAGATCAAATACCTGGACTCAATATTGTTCTGGTTCCAATTCTTACACTTGATCTGTAAATTTACTCTAATACAAACCAATATCCTTGACATGCTTTTCAGTTCAAATTGTAGAGGAGACTCTAAAATTCAGATAGAAATTCATATGTCCTAGAATAGTGAAAATAACTGAAGAACAAAAAAATTGAAGAAATAATACCACGTTGTTTCAGGACTTAATTTTAATGCCATAGTTTACAGACAGGGTGGACTAATGTCAAGATAGAAAAATGGATCAGTAGAACTGAGTCTAGCCATATGTGTACAAATGATTTTAATAAATGTTTAAAGACAATTTCAGTGGAGAAAAGATGGCCTTCTCAACAAGTGGTGTTAGAATAATTGGATATTCATAAGTTTTATAAAAAGAGCTTTGAGCCCCTCCTTGAGACACATCCAGAAATAAACTCAAATGGATTGCAGACATAAATAAATATATGCTAAAACTATAAAACTTCCACTTTTAACATTTCTTGTAATAACTCTGGGTTAGGTGAAGATTTCTTACAGATGACACCAAAAGAATGATTCACAGTTGAAACAAAAATGATAAATTGAGCAACAAATTGTAAAATTCTGCTCTTCTAAAGACACTGTTAAGGAAATGAAAAGAAAAATAGCAGACTGGAAAAAAAGTATTTGCAAAGCATAAATCTGCTAGAGGACTTGTATGCAGGATACAGAAAGAACTTGCAAAACTTAATAAAATAATAATCTAATAACAACACTGAGAAGAATCTGAACAGATATTTCAGAAAAGAGAAAGGGATGACAAATAAGCAAATCAAAGATGACCAATATTATTGGTTGCTGGGGAAATAGGAATTAAAACAAAAATGAGAAACTCTGCAAGCCTATTAGATTTTTCTTTTTTTTAAAGGTAACCACACCGAGAGTTGGCAAGGATGTGGAAAAACTGGCAGTCTTACCTACTGGTAATGGGAGTGAAAAATGATGCAATCAATGTGCAGCACAGTTTGGCAGTTTCTTAAAAAATTGAACACACATCTACCAAATGATTCAGGCAATTTATCCCTAGGTTTCTAACCTAAGAGTCACAAAAGCCCATGTCCATCCAAAGTCTTATACAAACAGAAATGTGTCTAACAGCTTTATTTTTAATAGACAAACTCTATAAATGAGTTAAATGTACATTAACAGAAGAATGGATAAAGAAATTGTGCTGTGTCCTTATAATATTCCACAATAAAATGTGAAGATCTGTTGAAAGCCATATCTACATGCATGAGTCTCAGAATTTGCTAAGGGAAAGGCAGCAGACAAAGAAGACAACATACTTTTAAACTCCATTTATATAAAATTCTCAAAAATTCAAACTTATCTCCAGTGACAGAATTCAGATCAGTGATTTTCTGGGCATGACAGGGTGCAGGGAGGTGTGGAATTGAGGACTGCAAAAGACCACAAAAAAAGGGATGTGAGTGATCACTGTATTTTGACTATAAACTGACAGTTGTTCTGATAGAAGTTATGATTATATTATAATAATACCTGAATATTTTTGTAATGTAATGTTATGGAGATATTTTTTAATCTTTATTGTTCTCTTGAAGAGAACACAGTGTTCTTTCTAGGCTTTACTGTGACCAGAGAATTGAACCCTTCTTAGGTTATGCCCTAAATTTACCAACTATAAAACAAGACTGAATAAATGTATATCTATATATCAATTTTATAAAAAGATTTAAGGATTTTGAGACTAACAAAATTAATTAATTTCCAAAAGAGAAGATAATGGACTAATAATCAACATCTGTATGTAAGGAGAAAAGGTATAAGGTTTTGAGTCTCTTAAAATTTGAATTAGAAATAATTTCTTAAGATTTATTTTGTGACTTCATGTTTAGTTACTATATTTTTCATAAAGTGGATGTTATATGAATAGTAAGTCCAGCTGACTTGATTAGTTTTGCTGCAAGAAAGAGACAGGTCATTTTTATAAAGAACAATTACAACAAATATTGTTATTTCAGGGTAGCCTCATCATGATGCTACATTTAAAAGATAGCATTACCTCCTGCTACATTGATGAACTGATGTTGAGTTTTTATTTTAAAAGTTATGTTCTGGAAGGTATATTTTTAAATATATGAATACAGGTAAGGAAGAATTATCTTGTAATGATGGACTTCAACTTGCAGAATACTAAAATTATACTTGAACTTCAATTACATGTTTATTGAAAAATAATAACAGCCTCCCTATTATCATCTCATCTTTTGAAATAGTTTTCCAGCTTTCCTCTCACATTGAATTTCTCCCCTCCTAAGATAGCTTCTTTAAAAAACAAGATCTGCGGGAACTTCTGGGAAGATGGCGGTGTGAGCAGGGTGGCGGAAATCTCCTCCCCAAACCATATATATTTGTGAAAATACAACAAATACAACTATTCCTAAAAGAGAGACCAGAAGATACAGTACAACAGCCAGGCTACATCTACATCTGCGAGAACTCAGTGCCTCACGAAGCGGGTAAGATACAAAGCCATGACCTGGCGGGACCCGAGCACTCACCCCACCCCAGCGCACTGGGAGGAGGAAAAGAATCAGAGTGGGGAGGGAGTGGAAGCACAGGCCGGCTAAATAACCAGCCCTGGTGATCTGCGCTGGGAGCACTGACACACATCGTGTGGTGTATCGGAGATTAGAGAAACAGAAGTGCAGGATCTGAGATGGAGTCAGCAAGTGGGTCCTCTCAGCCGGCATCCCAGGACAAAACAAAAGCACCGGCTTTTATTTTTTTTTGTCTTATAGAGACAAGGGCCCAACAGTGAAACAAAATCATCCCAGCACACTCAGCCCAGCGAGCTGGGAGTCTTGGGGAATTTCAGACCCTATGGCCAGCAGCCAGGCAAAGCAGCCACACCAAGGCTTCCACCAGATACCAGCAGCCTACTATTCATTCCCTCTCACCCGGCCAGAGCCGCAAATGGTCCAGCAGAGCCGCCACTGCTGCGGAACAGAGGAGGAGCAGCCCCGCCCACAGCAACCTCACAGAATCTACTCGTGCTGGGGTGAGGCCAGGCAGGAAGAGCCCCAGAACCAGGTTCGGAAAGCACCAAGGGGACCAGAATGCACCCAATGAGACTGCAAACCCCCACAGTGCTATAGGCTAAGCTGAAGCGGCCCCGCACACAGGCAGCTCAGGGGATTATCCCAGAGACTTCCTCCCAGTGTGCTGGAAAACAGCTCAGGCCCCTGAGAAGGGCAAAGAAAACAACAAGCAGGAAGGGGCTTTGTTCTCCCATCTGACACATGTGGTGACTAAGAGTGACCACTTCTATCACCATGAAAAGACAGAGGAATATGGTCCAGACAAAGATTACCCAGACAACCTCAGAGAAGGGGCCCGATGGGATAGACTTATACAATCTTCCTGAAAAAGAATTCAGAATAAAAGACATAACCATGCTGATGTATCTACAGAAAAATATGCAAGAGCTAAGGGAGGAAGTGAGGAAAGACAATGCAGAAATCAGATAAGCGATTGATGGGCTTAGGAGCAGACTGGATGAGTTGCAAGAGACTGTTAATGGAATAGAAATCAGAGAACAGGAATACAGAGAAGCTGAGGCAGAGAGAGATAAAAAGATCTCTAAGAATGAAAGACTATTAAGAGAACTGTGTGACCAATCCAAACGGAACAATATTTGCATTATAGGAGTACCAGAAGAAGAAGAGAGAGAAAAAGGGATAGAAAGTGTCTTTGAAGAATAATTGCTGGAAAATTCCCCAAGCTGGGGAAGGAAATAGTTTCTCAGACCACGGAAGCTCACAGCTCTCCCAACACAAGGGACCCAAGGAAGACAACACCAAAACACATTATAATTAAAATGACAAAGATCAAAGATTAGGACAGAGTATTAAAGACAGCTAGAGAGAGAAAAAAGATCACCTACAAAGGAAAACCCATCAGACTATCATCAGATTTCTCAACAGAAACCTTATAAGCCAGAAGAGGATGGCATGACATACTTAACATAATGAAACAGAAGGGCCTTGAACTAAGAATATTGTATCCAGCACAATTATAATTTAAATTTGAGGGAGGGATTAAACAATTCCCAGACAAGTGAAAGCTGAGGGAGTTTGATTCCCATAAACCACCTCTACAGGATATCTTAAAGGGACTGCTCTAGATGGAAGCATTCCTTAGGCTAAAAAGATGTCCCTAGAGAAAATAAAATCATAGCAAAGAAAGCAGACCACCCAAATACTAATTAAAGACAAAAAGTAAAATCAACTACCCACAAAACCAGTCAAAGGAAACGTAAAAGAGTACAGAGTAAAACACATAGTATATAAAGAATGGAGGAGGAAGAATAAGAAGGGAGAGAAATAAAGAATCATCAGACTGTGTCTATAATAACTTAACAGAAAGTGAAGTTAGACTGTTAGATAGTAAAGAAGCTACCGTTGAACCTTTGGTAACCACAAATCTAAAGCTAGCAAGGGCAGTAAATACATATCTATCGATAATCACCCTAAATGTAAATTGACTGAATGCACCAATCAAAAGACACGGAGTAATAGAATGGATAAAAAAGCAAGACACATCTATATGCTGCTTACAAGAGACTCACCTCAAACCCAAAGATATACACAGACTAAAGGTGAAGATATGGAAGAAGATATTTCATACAAACAAAAAAGGGAAAAAAGCAGGTGTTGCAGTACTTGTATCAGACAAAATAGACTTCAAAACGAAGAAAGTAGCAAGAGATAAAGAAGGACATTACATAATGATAAAGGGGTCAGTCCAACAAGAAGATATAACCATTATAAATATATATGCACCCAACACAGGAGCGCCAGCATATGTGAAACAAATACTAACAGAATTAAAGGAGGAAATAGAAAACAATGCATGCATTTCAGGAAACTTCAACACACCACTCACTCCAAAGGACAGATTAACCAGACAGAAAATAAGTAAGGACACAGAGGCACTGAACAACACACTAGAACAGATGGACCTAACAGACAGCTACAGAACTCTACACCCAAAAGCAGCAGGATACACATTCTTCTCAAGTGCACATGGAACACTTTGCAGATAAGACCACATACTAGGCCACAAAAAGAACCTCAGTAAATTAAATATTGAAATTCTACCAACCAACTTCTCAGATCACAAAGGTATAAAGCTAGAAATAAATTGTACAAAGAAAACAAAAAGGCTCACAAACACACGGAGGCTTAACAACATGCTCCTAAATAATCAATGGATAAATGACCAAATTAAAACAGATCAAACAGTATATGGAGACTAATGACAACAATAACACAAAGCCACAACTTCTGTGGGACGCAGCAAAGGCTGTTCTAAGAGGAAAGTATATTGCAATCCAGGCCTATTTAAGGAAGGAAGAGCAATCCGAAATGAATAGTCTAAAGACGCAATTATGGAAATTGGAAAAAGAAGAACAAATGAGGCCCAAAGTCAACAGAAGGAGGGACATAATAAAGATCAGAGAAAAAATAAATAAAATTGAGAAGAATAAAACAATAGAAAAAATCAATGACACCCAGAGCTGGTTCTTTGAAAAAATAAACAAAATAGATTAATGCCTGGCCAGACTTATTAAGAGAAAAAGAGAATCTACACACATAAACAGAATCAGAAATGAGAAAGGAAAAATCACGACAGACTCCACAGAAATACAAAGAATTATAAGAGAATACTATGAGAATCTATATGCTAACAAGCTGGAAAACCTAGAAGAAACGGACAACTTCTTAGAAAAATACAATCTCCCAAGACTGAACAAGCAAGAAACAGAAAACTTAAAAAGACCAATCACCAGCAGTGAAATTGAATCAGTAATCAAAAACTACCCAAGAACAAAACCCCCAGGCCAGATGGATTTACCTCTGAATTCTACCAGACATATAGAGAAGAAATAATACCCATTCTCACTAAAGTTTTCCCAAAAATAGAAGAGGAGGGAATACTTCCAAACACATTCTATGAAGCTAGCATCACTCTAATACCAAAACCGGGCAAAGACCTCACCAAAAAAGAAAATTACAGACCAATATCCCTGATGAACGTAGATGCAAAAATACCCCACAGAATATTAGCAAACTGAATTCAAAAATACATCAAGAGGATCATACACCATGATCAAGTGGGATTCATCCCAGGGATGAAAGGATGGTACAACATTTGAAAATCCATCAACATCATCCACCATATCAACAAAAAGAAGAACAAAAACCACATGATCATCTCCATAGATGCTGAAAAAGCATTTGACAAAATTCAGCATCCATTCATGATTAAAACTCTCAACAGAATGGGTATAGATGGCATTCTGTATGTACCTCAACATCATAAAGGCTATATATGACAAACCCCAGCTAACATCATACTTCACAGCGAGAAGCTGAAAACTTTTCATCTAAGATCGGGAACAAGACAGGGATGCCCACTCTCTCCACTGTTATTCAACATAGTACTGGAGGTCCTAGCCACGGCAATCAGAGAAAACAAAGACATACAAGGCATCCAGATTGGTAAAGAAGAAGTCAAATTGTCACTATTTGCAGATGACATGATATTGTACATAAAAAACCCCTAAAGACTCCACTCCAAAACTACTAGAACTAATATCTGAATTCAGCAATGTTGCAAGATACAAAATTAACACACAGAAATCTGTTGCTCTCCTATACACTAATGATGAGCTAACAGAAAGAGAAATCAGAAAAACAATTCCATTCACAATTTCATCCAAAAGAATAAAATACCTAGGAATAAACCTAACGAAGGAAGTGAAATACACTATACCCTGAAAACTACAAGACACTCCTTAGAGAAATTAAAGAAGACACTAACAAATGGAAATTCATCCCATGCTCTTGGCTAGGAAAAATAAATATTGTTAAAATGGCTATACTACCTAAAGCAATCTGTAGATTAAATGCAACAATCCCTATCAAAATACCAATAGCATTCTTCAATGAACTGAAACAAATAGTTCTAAAATTCATATGGAACCACAAAAGACACTGAATAGCCAAAAAAATCCAGGGAAGGAGGAATAAAACAGGGGGAATTATGCTCCCTGCCTTCAAGCTCTACTACAAAGCCACATTAATTAAGACAATTTGGTATTGGCACAAGAACAGACCCACAGGCCAGTGGAACAGAATAGAAAACCCAGACATTAACCCAAACATATATGGTAAATTAATATATGATAAAGGAGCCTTGGATATACAATGGGGAGATGACAGCCTCTTCAGCTGCTGGTGTTGGCAAAACAGGACAACTACATGTTAGAGAATGAAACTGGACTACTGTCTAACCCCATACACAAAAGTAAACTCAAAATGGATCAAAGACTTGAATGTAAGTCATGAAACCATAAAATTCTTAGAAAAAAACATAGGCAAAAATCTCTTGGACATAAACATAAATGACTTCTTCATGAACATATCTCCCCCGGCAAGGGAAACAAAAGCAAAAATGAACAATTGGGACTATATGAAGCTGAAAAGCTTCTGTACAGCAAAGGACACCATCAGTAGAACAAATAGACATCCTACAGTTTGGGAGAATATATTCATAAATGACATGTCAGATAAGGGGTTGACATCCAAAATATATAAAGAACTCATGCACCCAACAAACAAAAAGTAAATAATCCAATTAATAAATGGGCAGAGGACATGAATAGACAATTCTCCAAAGAAGAAATTCAGATGGCCAACAGGCACATCAAAAGATGCTCCACATAGCTTATTATCAGAGAAATGCAAATTAAAACCACAATGAGATATCACCTCACACCAGTAAGGGTGGCCAGCATTAAAAAGACTAAGAACAACAAATGCTGGTGAGGATGTGGAGAAAGGGGAACCCTCCTACACTGCTGGTGGGAATGTAAATTAGTTCAACCATTGTGGAAAGCAGTATGGAGGTTCCTCAAAAAACTCAAAATAGAAATACCGTTTCACCCAGGAATCCCACTCCTAGGAATTTACCCTAAGAATGCAGCAGCCCAGTTTGAAAAAGACAGGTGCACCCCTATGTTTATCACAGCACTATTTACAATAGCCAAGAAATGGAAGCAACCTAAGTGTCCATCAGTAGATGAATGGATAAAGAAGAAGTGGTGCATATACACAATGGAATATTATTCAGCCATAAGAAGAAAACAAATCCTACCATTCGCAACAACATGGATGGAGCTAGAGGGTATTATGTTCAGTGAAATAAGCAAGCGGAAAAAGGCAAGTGTCAAATGATCTCACTCATATGTGGAGCATAAGAGCAAAGAAAATAAAAACTGAAAGAACAAAACAGCAGAAGCTCACAGAACTCCAGAATGGACTAACAGTTACCAAAGGGAAAGGGACTGAGGAGGATGGGTGGGAAGGGAGGGACAAGGGATAAAAAGGGGCATTACGATTAGCAGATACAATGTTGGGGGGGGCAAGGGGAGGGCTGCACAACTCAGAGAAGACAAGTAGTGATTCTGTAGCATCTCACTACGCTGATGGACAGTGACTGTAATGGGGTTTGTGGGAGGGACCTGATCAAGTGTGGAGTTTAATAACCATAATGTTGCACATGCAATTGTAGATTAATGATACCAAAAAAAAAATCTGCTCATGTTTATGTCCTTAAAAATATTGATTCTGACAAGATAAAACACACATTCCTTAGCACTGGCAAATAGCCATTTCCACCTTGAAACTTCATTGTTTACCCCAATAAAATGAAGGAAAGTTAGTACCAGTATGACTGATATGAAGCAGAATCACCCAAGAAAAATAGGAAGACAAAGAGAAAGACCAGCTAAAGGGGCTTTTTCAAGAGTCTAAGTGAGAGATGGTGACTTAAACTATGACAACGGGAGTAGGGATTAGAAGTTTATATGTAATAAGTAATTATAATTGGTTAGAGTTATGGGGAGTGGGAGAGAAAGAGGAAGTTACTATGACAACAAAGGCTTATTTGGGTGATTGGATGTACACAAAGGGGAGCAGAAAGTTTGGGATGGGAGACATTAATTTCAGTCTTAAACATGCTATATTCGTTGAGATATGTGGGGCATTTTCAGGTTGTGATATTGGGAAGACATGAGAATACTTAAGTCAAATCCTTAGCAAAATGTCAAGTCATGGACAAATAACTGTGATTCATCTGAGCATAGATATTAAACCAGAGAGAACTGAGTCATTCAGCAAATATTTTCAGTCAAAAAGGTGCCTGAAAATGGATTCCTGGAGTGAATGGAAGGCCAGAAGGTGAACAGGGAATGGTTAGTGTGCTGGATTAAAGCACCAGTTGCAGCAGAAACAGTGAGTAACCTTCAAACATGTCATCACACAATTCCTTGCACTTGGACTGGCAACTAATTCTGGCCAATAAACTGAGCAATAGTGACATGAGGAAGTCAAGTACCTGTGATTCCTCTGCTCTCTTCCCTTGTCACCACAGCCTAGGAGACCAAATGCTCCAGATGGTGTAGACCCATGATGGGGAAAACTCCCCACAGAACCCACAGTGAAACTAACATAAGCAGAAATCAATCTGATTATGTTAATCCACTGAGATTTCAGGGTTCATTTGTTACCAAAATGTGGCCTATCTATCCTGCATAAAATGACAGTAACTAGTAATGTCATACAACAAAGGAAAAAATGGATTGCCAAAAAAAAAGGGAATTATTATATATAAACCAAGCAAAATGAAATCCAATATGCGGCTATTGTGGTAAGCAGTCCTGTGGGAATTGGTGATGTTAGTGGCAATTTTTTTTCCTTGATTCCAAAGGCAGATAGATTTTAGTTGTGGAATAAAAGGAAGGAACAACAAATCATAAATTGTTCTTTCAGAAGTGTGTAATAAATTGAAGCAAAAAACAATGGTTGAAGGTGAGACAAAATAAGTGAGTCAGATTCAAAATTTTGTTAAATTAAAATGGGGTTGGAGGGATTTAAAAAATACTCTGACATAGTGATGTTATTGCAAACATTATAGTCACTACATTACTCATATTCATTAACATGTTATAACACAATGAAAAGCATACTCCCTAAGTTTAATATGGAAATGTAACAAGGATTTCATAACAAAAAGAAAGTAATAACTAATTATTTTGATATGGATATGGAAATCCTGACATTTAAAATTTATTATTGCTGATTTAATTTTAGTTCAAATCTCATGAATCACTATTTAATAAAAACAAATTTTTCTAAAGTACTTTACTTTTAACAATCACCAGAATTTAGGAAGGCAGAATGTAATTAACAGAGCTGGCGTTTTTCCAACACACTTTACTTAACATTTTTATTTGTATGAAAACAGCTTTGGAATTTTTATATTACCATGAAGTCTAAGTCCTTAGTTTTATGTTCTGTTTTGATTAAGAAATATAAGGGCCTTAAATTTTACATTATATTCATTAGGCTACAATTAGAAAAAATTTCCGGAAAAGAATTTTGCTACTTAGAAATTTTATATTAGAATCTATTGAGTACATATTGCTTTTATTAAAAACTATCTAAGTTATTGAGTAAACTACTATGTGCTTATTTTCACCTTGTTAGAGGAAACAATCTACTGGAAGTTAACTTGATGGGAAGAAAATTCTGTCACTTAAAACTTCACACAGGGGTTCTAATTGAATTTAGCTGGAGCAAGACTAATGCACTCTTTTAGCAGCTCCAAGTCAGTTTCTTGACTCTAAGGGACATTCCTTTACTATTTTGCTGTTGCCCAGGGTTATAAAAAAATGAGAATGGACTTGGATTACAAAACCAGCTTCTGTCTTTCTCCTATCACTGAAGCAGTGATAGAGGCAACTATCCATATTCTGTGAGCCAATGATGCTACAAACAGGTAACAATTATTACCTTGACTGTTCCTCTCCCCTGTTGAAGAAACAATTATTATTTCAAAAGTTACTCTCTAAAACCCTTTCTAACAAAAAGAACCTTCTCAACAAAAAAGGACTATGGAACTGCCTGAGCTCTGCTAGCATAAATAACATCACTGGGGGCAACTTTTTCAGCCACACTAGGACAGGTACCATCAATAATCCACGTTTTGTATTTGCACACTGGCACATTCTATTATGCTCTAGTGGCAGTGTCTCAGATGTACGTATCACACATAGTTTCATTCATTTTTTCATGTATTAGCCTAGAATCTATTGCCTACCAGTTTGTGTTATGAAATGTGCTAGAAATACAAAATGTAATAAGACAGAGTTCCAGCCCTCATTTGCCCACAGCAAAATTGATAGAGACAGTTATAGGGAAAAAAAAAAAGAGTTCAGTAAAATGCAATAGGAATTATGATAATACTCTATACATGGGGCACAATAGAGAAAAGCATCAACTCAGTCTTGAAAATCAGTAAGCACTTTATAGAAGTGTTTATTAATAAAACTTAAAAATCCATACTTTCAAAGGGCTATAGCAGAAGCTTAAGGTAAGGATAAGGATAACATACCATTTTTAGGTTTGACTGGAGAGGCAAACAGAAACATGTTGAGAGGTGAAGCTGGAGAGGTGGAGAAGAGCCAGGTCTGGGAGCCTGGTCTCTTACGTAAATGAAATGGACATTATTTTGCAGTCATATGAGATTCAACAACTATATAAAAATGCACCAAATACAAATTCCAAATAATATAATGAATTGTTATCTCTGTTGGTTGAAAAATTCAATTAAATACAAATTCCAAATAATATGTTTTCAAAAAAATATGATCGTTATCTCAGTTGATTGAAAACTTCTTTCTGTATTTAAAACATTATCAACAAAACAAGAGAGGCATTATAACATGGACTTTAGAATCACATTGCCTGGGTTCAAATCCAAATATGGCACCAACTAGCTATAGCATTTGAAATATATGAATCATGCATGAAATATACGCATCAGTTATGAATGGATATTTTCCATCCAAAGATAAGTATAATAATTAAATTCTCACAAATTTAACTCAGCAACTTTCAGAGTTGATCATCATTAAAACATGTGTACAGTTAATTCATTCCCTTCCCAGGATTGCAGATGTGGGGAATTGTACTGGGAGCTATACCAAAACACATAGAAAAACAACCAGTTGATATTTATGGCTAAATCTACACTGTAGAGTAAATTAATATATCATTAAATCAAAATAAAAAAATGTTCAAAGGAGTGCATGCTTTAAATCTATACTATAGGATTGTCACACTGATTAATATATTGTATAAAACATACAATATCTCCTATTGTGGGGAGTAACTTCCCACAGGGAAAATCCAAGCTAGACCTGTCTCTGAGAAAATTGGTAATGTACGTGATTTTCATGTGTGATTACCAAAATACATTTTATGCATTTAAAGTTTTATTCATGAAATATTTTACATTGTTCACATTGTATTTTGTTTAAAATGAACTATCACTTGAGGCTGTAGGTAGCACATGTGCAAGCAGAAATTATACTGGGGAAGCTATACGGTGTTGTTTCTTTTTTTTATTAAGTTCTTATTGATATACACTCTTATGAAGGTTTCACATGAAAAAACAATGTGGTTACTACATTTACCCATATTATCAAGTCCCCACCCATACCCCAATGCAGTTACTGTCCATCAGTGTAGTAAGATGCCACAGATTCACTGTTTGTCTTCTCTGTGCTCCACTGTTTTCCCCGTGACCCCTCCACACCATGTGTACTAAACATAATACCAGACAATCCCGTTCTCCCAACCTCCCTACCCGCCCTCACACCCCTCCCCTTTGGTAACCACTAGTCCCTTCTTGGAGTCTCTGATCTGCTGCCATTTTGCTCCTTCAGTTTTGCTGTGGTGTTATGCTCCACAAATGAGGGAAATCATTTAGCACTTGTCTTTCTCTGCCTGGCTTATTTCACTGAGCATAATATCCTCCAGCTCCATCCATGTTGTTGCAAATGGAAGGATTTGTTTCCTTCTATGGCTGAATAGTATTCCATTGTGTATATGTATCACCTCTTCTTTATCCATTCATCTACTGATGGACACTTACGTTGCTTCCATATCTTGGCTATTGCAAAAAGTGCTGCAATAAACATAGGGGTGCGTGTCTTTTTGAATCTCAGAAGTTGTATTCTTTGGGTAAATTCCAAGGGGTGGGATTCCTGGGTCCAATGGTATTGTATTTTTAGTTCTTTGAGGAACCTCCATATTGCTTTCCACAATGGTTGAACTAGCTTACATTCCCACCAGCAGTGTAGGAGGGTTCCCCTTTCTCCACATCCTCACCAGCATTTGTTATTCTTAGTCTTTTTAATGCTGGCCATCCTTACTGGTGTGAGGTGATATCTCATTGTAATTTTAATTTGCATTTCCCTGATGATTAGTAATGTGGAATGTCTTTTCATGTGTCTGTTGGCCATCTGAATTTCTTCTTTGGAGGATGGTCTCTTCATATCCTCTGCCCATTTTTTAATCAGGTTATTTGCATTTTGGGTATTGAGGCAGGTAAGTTCTTTATATATTTTGGATGTTAACCCATTGTCGGATATGTCATTTACAAATATATTCTCGCATACTTTAGGATGCCTTTTTGTTCTATTGATGGTGTCCTTTGCTGTACAGAAACTTTTTAGTATGATGTAGTCCCATGAGTTCATTTTTGCTTTTGTTTATCTTGCTCGAGGAGATGCTTTCAGGAAGATGTTGCTCATGCTTATATTCAGGAGATTTTTGCCTATGTTGTCTTCTAAGAGTTTTATGGTTTCATGACTTACATTCAGGTCCTTGATGCATTTCGAGTTTACTTTTGTGTATAGGGTTAAACAATAATCCAGTTTCATTCTCTTGCATGTAGCTGTCCAGTTTTGCCAACACTAGCTGTTGAAGAGGCTGTCATTCCCCCATTGTATGTCCATGGCTCCTTTATCATATGGTAAATGATTATATATGGTTGGGTTTATATCAAGGCTCTGTAGTCTGTTCCATTGGTCTATGGGTCTGTTCTTGTGGCAGTACCAACTTGTCTTGAGTACTGCGGCTTTGTAGTAAAGCTTGAAGTTGGGGAGCATAATCCCCCCAGCTTTATTCTTCCTTCTCAGGATTGCTTTGGCTATTCAGGGTTTTTTGTGGTTCCATATGAATTTTAGGATGATTTTCTCTGGTTCGTTGAAGAATGCTGTTGGTAGTTTGATAGGAATTGCATTGAATCTGTAGATTGCTTTAGGCAGGATGGCCATTTTGACAATATTAATTCTTCCTATGCATGAGCACGGGATGTGTTTCCATTTATTGGTTTCTTCTTTAATTTCTTTCATGAGTGTCTTGTAGTTTTCAGAGTATAGGTCTTTCACTTCCTTGGTTAGGTTTATTCCTAGCTATTTTATTCTTTTTGATGCAACTGTGAATGGAATTGTTTTCCTGATTTCTCTCTCTGTTAGGTCATTGTTAGTGTATAGGAATGCAACAGATTTCTGTGTATTAATTTTTTATCCTGCAACTTTGCTGAATTCAGATTTTAGATCTAGTAGTTTTGGAGTGGATTCTTTAGGGATTTTTATGTACAATATCATGTCATCTGCAAACAGGGACAGTTTAACTTCTTCCCTGCCAATCTGGATGCCTTTTTTTTCTTTGTGTTGTCTGATTGCTGTGGCTAGGACCTCCAGTACTATGTTGAATAGAAGTGGGGAGAGTGGGCATCCCTGTCTTGTTCCTGATCTTAAAGGAAAAGCTTTCAGCTTCTTGCTGTTACATATAATGTTGGCTGTGGGTTTGTCATATATGGCCTTTATTATGTTGAGGTCTTTGCCCTCTATACCCATTTTGTTGCGAGTTTTTATCATGAATGGGTGTTGAATTTTGTCAAATTCATTTTCACCATCTATGGAGATGATCATGTGGTTTTTGTCCTTTTTATTGATGTGGTGGATGATGTTGATGGATTTTCGAATGTTGTACCATCCTTGCATCCCTGGAATAAATCCTATTTGATCATGATGGATGATCTTTTTGATGTATTTTTGAATTTGGTTTGCTAATATGTTGTTGAATATTTTTGCATCTATGTTCGTCAGGGATATTGGTCTGTAGCTTTCTTTTTTTGTGGTGTCTTTGCCTGGTGTTGGTATTAGAGTGATGCTGGCCTCATAGAATGAGTTTGGAAGTGTTCCCTCTTCTTCTACTCCTTGGTAAACTTTAAGGAGGATGGGCATTAGGTCTTCACTAAATGTTTGATAACATTCAGTGGTGAAGCCATCTGATCCAGGTGTTTTGTTCTTTGGTAGTTTTTTGATTACCAGCTCAATTTTGTTGCTGGTAATTCTTCTGTTGAGATTTTCTGTTTATTTCTGGGTCAGCCTTGGAAGGTTGTATTTTTCTAGAAAGTTGTCCATTTCTTCTAGGTTATCCAGTTTGTTAGCATATAATTTTTCATAGTATTCTCTAATAATTCTTTGTATTTCTGTGGTGTCCATAGTGATTTTTCCTTTCTCATTTCTGATTCTGTTTATGTGAGTAGACTCTTTTTTTCTTGATAAGTCTGGCTAGGGGTTTATCTATTTTGTTTATTTTCTTAAAGAACCAGCTCTTGCTTTTGTTGATCCTTTCTATTGTTTTATTCTTCTTGATTTTATTTATTTATGCTCTAATATTTATTATGCCCCCCCTTCTACTGACTTTGGGCCTCATTTGTTCTTTTTCTTGTTTTGTTAATTGTAAGATGAGACTGCTCATATGGGATTTTTCTTCCTTCCTGAGGTAGGCCTGTATTGCAATATACTTTCCTCTTAGCACGGCCTTCACTGCATCCCACAGATTTTGTGATTTTGAATTATTGTTGTCATTTGTCTCCATATATTGCTTGATCTCTGTTTTTATTTGGTCATTGATCCATTGATTATTTAGGAGCATTTTTTAGGCCTCCATGTGTTTGTGGGATTTTTCATTTTCTTTGTGTAATTCACTTCTATTTTCATAACTTTGTGGTCTGAGAAACTGGTTGGTACAATTTCAACCTTTTTGAATTTGCCAAGGATCTTTCTGTGGCCTAGTTATATGATCTATTTTTGAAAATGTTCCATGTGCACTTGGGAAGAATGTGCATTGTGTTGTTTCTTTTTAAATCTCACATAAAATGTTTTTAATTATTCAGAGATGTCTCATTCTATTGATGTTCATTGAGTGACTTCTTTTAACTAGATGTTTTGGGCTTCACGTGGTCAGTGAACAAGAGTAATGTGGTGTCAGCAGTGAGAGTTGCCGGCTCAAGGACGTAAGGTTTTGAGAGAACCTGGCAGTCTGAGGGGCTGAAGGAAGAAGTCTGAGAATTGAGCATAAGGGTAAATGAGATGAGAGACAGGCATGAAGAACTTTGTAAGCCTTACTTAGGATTTGATACAAAGCAGACTTGAGCTCACATATTTTCTCCAGTCTTTTCCAAAAGTCTTGAAATGCTTAAATACATGTGAAAATAAGACCAAAGGAAATGTGTTGTCCTAAAAAACAGAAAATGCCAAAATCAAAATGCCAAAAACCAAAATTTAAGAAGCTTCTTTGTATGGAGTACAAGGAATTGTACTGAAGAAGGAGCAAGGCTGACTAGCTCAGGTTCCAACTCTGACCTGTACGGATGATAGAATTCATGAGATACAAGTGTAGGATTTACCACAGCAATTCCAGGCGCAAAGAAGGAGCATAAATATGTGCTGGTCATGGAGTATTTGGTGATGTACATTGGGAACAAATTATCAGCCCTACAACTGAACCAGTTTTCTTCACGCAGATAGGGGGCTATCTGCAGACCCCACACCTCTGTATATCAATAGTGAACATTGGCAGAGACTGAGTAATGAGTAAACTGAAGGGGATGGAGGATGAAGGAGGGAAGCAGGCGCAAAGTAAAGAATGCATTATTGTAGCAGGTCCCTAATGGTCGGTACCACCAGACAGAGAAGCCGAGCAGTTGTGTGATTCAGCTTTGTATCCATCTGCTGTGACAACAGCAACTACAGAAGGAAGGATAAAGGGGGAAGGGTCAGCATAGGAATCAATTTCTATTAGTTTGTTCCCTCCAGTTACAAGTACGCCTTCTTGAAATTGCAGCTCAAAACTGACACCCATAACATTTACCAGGAGTTTTCAAAGTACTTGCCCCACAAAAGAAGGAATTTCCTACCAACCTGCCCCAACTCCTCTGCACCTGGACAAAATGGTTCTCTTAGATCCCTCAACCACCTGTCTTGCCCTAATGATGATTTGCCTTGGCCGCTAACCCGTAACACTTTAACCAGTGAAGGATCCTTCAGTTACCTTTATTATTTTAAGAATCAGATTAAAGAAATGTCTACTCACTTTTGCCACAGTATCAATAATATATTTTCTCTTTTTTAATATTATGCCTAAAAGCCCTGTGTATTACAATTTATCAATTCCTTAATGAATGGGAAGTTGGCAGAATGTATCACCATTTCAATACTTATGACTTCTTTTCTTAGAGGACATAGAAGCACAGAAGTAGAGTCAGGAAAGCCTGAAACTGCAGTTACCCCATAGGTATTCCTGTTTTCACCAGCATGGGAATCATTCTAAGCTTAATGAATGATTAATATAAATACTTTGAGAAACTCAGAGTACATGAAATTCAAAAGTTCACAATAGATGGTGAGTTTCATTAAATTATGATATACTTCCTTTAGTGAGCACCTTTAATGCATTTAAATTATAATTCAACTTACCAGTAAAATGAGTTATTCTGAACTTCGAGAATACTTTTATTGTGCAAAGGAAGGTAGAAGATATATAATTTGTCTTTGTCTTTCACAAGGAATAAGTAATGAAAAGAATAAGAAAATATCACAAAAACTGTTTTTTGTTTTTGTTTCCCCAGCTTTACTGAGTATAATTGGCATTATATTCAATGGCATGAATGAAAAAACATTGTGTGAGTTTAACATATTGATTTGATATACTGATACAGTATGATTACCTACCACCATAGCATTAACTAACACCTCCATCAAGTCACATAATTATTTTTAATTATTTTTTTTGCAGTGAGGACGTTTAAAACCTACTCTTAGAAATACTCAAATATATAGTACAATATTGTTAACTATATTCACAATGCTGCGTATTAGATCCCCAGAATGTATTTATCTTCTAACTGGAAGTTTGTACCTTTTGATCAACATTTCTCCATTTCCCCACCTCCCAGCCTCTGGTAACCACTATTCCTTGTTTCTACGCATTTGGTATTTTTAGAGCCCACATATAGATGACACACAGTGTTTATTTTTCTCCATCTGGCCTATTTTACATGCTAGAATGCCCTCAAATACACCATCCATATTGTTACAATGGCAGGATTTCCTTCTTTCTCATGGTCGAATATATACATACATATATATAAGTACACACATTAATATTTACATTACATATATATGTATATATATATATATATATACATTTATATACATACTACATCTTCTTTATTTATTCCTATATAGATGGACACTTAAGTTGTTTCCATATCTTGGCTATTGTAAATAACGATGCAATGAATTTGGGAGTACAGACATGTCTTTGAAATTCTGTTTCATTTCAATTGGATGAATTCCCAGAAGTAGGATTACTGGATCATATGCTAGTTCTATTTCAAATTTTTTGAGGAAACTCTATACTGTTTTCCAGAGTGGGTATACCGGTTTATTTACCATCAATAGTGCACAAAGGTTTCCTTTCCTCCACATTTTGCCAACAATTGTGTTCTCTTGTCTTTTTGTTGATTGTATTCCAACAGCTGTGAGATATGTCATTATGATTTTGATTTGCATTCCCATGCTGATTAGTGATGTTGAGCTTCTTCTCACATACCTGTTAGCCATTTGCATGTCTTTCTCAATGTATATTCAACTGTATAAAAATGTATATTCAGTTCCTCTGCTCATTTTAAAATAAGATCATTAATTACTTTTGCTATTGAGTTCTATGAGTTCTTTATATTTTTTAGATATATACCAGGTATGTGGTTTACAAATATTTCTCCCCTTCCATAGGTTGCTTTCTCATTTTACTGATTGTTTTATTTTGCTGTGCAGACAATTTTTAGCTTGATTTAGCCTACCTTATTTATTTTTGCTTTTGCACCTTGTGCCTTTGATGTTATATTAAAATTAATCCCAAGACCAATGCTAGGAGCTGTTTCCTATATGTTCTTCTGGAACTTTTATGGTTTCAGATCTTATATTTAAGTCTTTAATTAATTTTTAAGTTAATTTCCATGAGTGGTTTAAGATAGGGGTCCAATTTTCTTTTTCTGCATGTGGTTATCCAGTTTCCCCAGCGCCATTTAATAAACTATCCTTTTCCCATAGCATATTATTGATTTCCTCTTCAAATATTAGTTGGCCATATATGCATGGGTTTATTTTTGGACTCTTAATTTTGTTTTACTGTTTCACTTAATTTTGCGTGTTTTTATGCCAATACAATATTGTTTTGATTACTACAGCTTTATAATATAGTTTGAAATCAGGGAGTTTGATGTCTTGGACTGTTCTTTTGCAGGATTGCCTTAGCTATCAGGAGTCTTTCATGGTTTGGTACAAATCTTGGATTTCTTTTTCTATTTCTGAGGAAAAACATACCAAATTTTATTCATCAGAATTTTATTCTATTCAAATTTGGAATCTGTAGATCACTTTGGGAAGTATGGAAAATTTAATAATATTAATTGTTTCAATCCATGAACATTGGACATATTTCCATTTGTTTGTGTCTTAAATTTCTTGAATCAAAATCTTGTAGTTTTCACTACAAGTACAGATCTTTCACCTCTTTGGTTAAATTTATTCTTAAGTATTTTATTGTTTTGGTGCTTTTGTGAATAGCACTGTAATTTTTTGTCTTCAGATATTTTGTTGTTAGTGTATATAAGCACACCTGATTTCTGTATGTTGATTTTGTATCCTGGAAACTTTACTGAATTCACTTATTCATCCTAACAGCTTTTTGGTGGAGCCTTTAGGATTTTTAATTAATAATACCATATCATCTGCAATGTTAAATAGGAGGGCTGAGATTTGGCATCTTTACCTAGTTCTTGATCTTAGTGGAAAAGCTGTCAACCTTTCACTATTGAGTATGATGCCAGCTGTGGGCTTGTTGTATATGGCCTTTATTATATTGATGCATGCTCCTTCTATAACCAATTTGTTGTGGGTTTTCATCATGAATGGAGTTTTTTATCAAAAGTTTTTTCTACATCTATTAAGATGAAACAGTTTTTATCTTTCATTTTATTAATATGATGTATCACATTTATTGATTTGCATATACTAAAATCCTTATATCCTAGGGATAAGTTGTGTTTGATGATGGTGTATGACCCTTGGATGTGCTGTTGAATTCAGTTTGTTAATGTTTTGTTGAGAATATCTGCATCTATATTTATCAGGGATATAGAGTAATTTTTCTTAATTTCATACCAATGTGGCTAGAACATATACTTGGTATGAAATAAAACTTCTTAAACTTTATTAAAACTTATTTATGGCCTATGATATGATCTCTCCTGGAGAGATTTTTCATGCATAGCTGAGAAAACACGTATTCTATTGCTGTTAGATGGAATGCCCTATACAGCTATTGGGTCCATTTGGTCTATATAAATAGTATGGTACAAATTTAATGATTCCTTTGTGATTTTCTGTCTGGATGATCTAACCATTGTTGAAAACAAGGTATTGAAGTCCTCTACTATTGTTGTCTATTTCTCTGTTCAGATCTGTTAATATTTGCTGAATATATTTAGATGCTCTGATATTGGGTGTATATATATTTACAATTGTTATTTCCTCTTGATAAATTATCCCTTTATCATTATATAATGACCTTCTTTGTGTCTTTTACCATTTTGGTCATAAAGTCTATTTTCTTTGATATATGTAGAGCTACCTCTGCTCTCTTTCAGTTTCTACTTGTATGGAGTATCTTTTTCCATTCCTTCACTTCGTGCTATGTGTGTCCTTCAAGTTGAGATATTATCCTAAATCTACAAATTTTATCAAAATTTGCAACCCAACCAATGAGTATCATTTATCGCAGCATACTTACTTCATTAACTTAATTCACCTGTATTCTTAAACTACAAAGATGCCTATTTGGTAGCTAAAGTACAGAACAAGGATGATAACTTTGTTTTACAGGATTTTCATTCATAGAAAATATTATGATGAAAAATGACCATTCTGAAAAATAAGACACTGTGAAAAGTTAAATAGAATATAAATATGAATTCAATGCTATTCACAGCAAGCTATGAAATAGTTCAGCTTGATTAGTAAGTGGCAACACTGCTCAAGTACTCCTCTTAGGAAAATATTCTGCCTTAAGTGATTTTAAACTCCCAAATTTTAAAACTCACCAAATTTTAAATGTATTACTTGCCAGATAGTCTGTGCATTATTATTTTGTTTGTGGAGCCCTATTCTACTAATGAGTCGAAAATTAACAACAGGTAGGTCTTGGGATTTTCTAAGGTAACTCACAAAAATAGACCTAAGTAATTTCTGGACTAATGAGTTTTGACAAACTGGCTTTCTATGCCAGCGTCTTCCCTTATATACAGGCATGTCTCAGAGACATTGTGGGTTTGGTTCCAGAAAACCACAATGAAGCAAATATTGCAATAAAGCAAGTCAAATAAATTTTTTAGATTCCCAGTGGATATAAAAGTTATGCTTACACTATACTGTAGCCTATTAAGTGTACAATAGCATTATGTGTAAAAAAAAAAAGTACATACCTTAATTAAAAATACACTGTATGGTTTAAAAATGCCATCATCTGAGCTTTCAGGAAGTCATAAACACTGATTACAGATTACCATAACAAATAAAAGAATAAGGAAAAAGTTTGAAATATTGTGAGAACTACCAAAATATGGCACAGTAACATGGAAGTGAGCAAATGCTATCAGAAAAATGGTGCTGATAGACTCACTCAATGCAGTGTTGCCACAAAACTGAAATTTATTTAAAAAATGCCTATCTGTGAAATGCAACAAAGTTCAAAAAAGAAGATTATCCATATTTCATGGCATGTAACTAGACCTTAAATGTATTTTTTATTATTAAATGTTCTAAAGCATAGGGCATTTACTTGGAAATTTTCAGAGTCTTTAGACAGATGGGTGTAGTTCCTGAGCTTCCAAGAGGAAGACATCAGAGTGATGAATTATTGCATCATTACCTGTGTAATGTCTGGTGATCTGTTTCAGGAAATATGCCAAAAGACCCCAGGGCTGCACCTGTGAACTGGAACTCATTACACCTGATTTATCAGCGTAAATGTTCAGTGGGCCCAGAACAGATCAGTGGGTGAGCTTTATCAAGAAGAGTGAAGGCAGACTTTCTAATTAATAGAGTAGAAGGTCACAGAGATTATGAGGCATAATTGTTCCAGATACTTTACCTGGGTCTCCTCTCTGACGATGACTAGATAAAAATTAATGTTAATGTTAATGTTTTACTAGGTAACCCTGCAGGAAAACTTAATACTTAAGATTTCCTCTTACTTTCATTGACATATTTCCTTTATTTTTTAAAAACAGAATTAACCTATGTATGAGTTAGTTTTGAAAATTTCAAAATTGATGTTTATTCAGAAGCCTTGAAAGTGGCATACAATGAGCAATATGTTGTTTTTAATACTATCTTTTTTATTGAAGTATAAGTAATATACAGTCTTATATTGGTTTCCAGTATACAACACAGTGGTTGAACAATTACCCATATTATTAAATCCTCACCCCCACTAGTGCAGTTACTATCTGGTAACATAGGAAGATGTTACAGAATCATTGGCTATATTCTCCATGCCTACTATCATCCCTGTGACCATCTTATGATTGGGTGGGTGGGAACATGAGGGGGATAAAAGGGGACAAAAATTGAATACTGTCTTTTAAATTCTGCTCTTAGGTCTTTTATTTTTAAATAAGATGTCTATTTAAAAAAACTTTTTTTTTAACTTTTAAACTTTAAAAATTTAACTATTTTAAACTTTATTTTTCTCTATTTAAATAAACTTTTCTCTACTTAAAACCAAGAGACTATTTTCTTTAACTGTAGTTATTTCCCACCAATCCTTCATATTATTAGAAAAGTTTAGTTTTACTCTATTTTGGTCCATTTTTGAAGGATATAATTATAACAAGGGAATGATGTCGTAGAGACTCTTGATGTTTTAAATAAGTAAAAAAGCACACAGTTTGCTTTCTGACAGATATGTAAATTTCCATTTATATATTCATTTATTCTCTTGGATTTAGCAACCAATAACAGCTTAGAATAGAAAATATTTCAAGTTTAATTATTTGGCTAAAAAATCAGAAACATAATATTTAAAATCCCTTTACCATGTCTATCAGGAAGAAAGGCTAGAAAAATACAAATACTGGTCATCAGTCTGGATCAGGGAACAGCTGCACAGACATCATGGCAGCATCTGTGTGTGATGGGAACAATTCAAATTAGTGGTGAGATACTACTTTTTGACCCGTGCTAATTCTAAAAATATGTGAATTGAGCTTATCTTTACTCTCCCTCTAGTTTGTTTTCCTTTTCTCCTTATATTATAGCAGAGAGGAATGCCTAGAACACAGCTTTCCAGTAGAAATATAAGAAATATAAATGTTTTTAAATTTTCCAATAGTCACATTAAAAAGGTAATAAAAAATGTGACCCTAATTTAAATAACATTTAGCTCAACATGATAAATATGTAATATAGAAAATACTGTGATTTCTACAAGTAGTCACTACAAGAATTATACACATTTTATAATCTTTTTTTTCCAGGGAATGTTCTGAAACCCAGTGTATATTTTAAACTTACAGCATGTCCAAATTTGGACGTTCAATTTTCAAGTGTTAAAGTAAAATGCAATCCCATAAAATGATAAAGTCGCCTTTAACAGAACTACATTTTACACTGTATATTTAAATGTACCACAACTGGTCTAAACAACACAGAAATTTGTTTCCTTACTGTTCTGGAGGCTATAGTTCCAAGATCAAGGGTAAGATCAGGCTGTCTCGGTTTCAGTCTGAGCTTTCTCCTTGGCTTTCAGAGGGCTCTCTTCTCCTTGGTCACCACATGATCTTTATGGGTGTGCCTGCATTCGGATCTCTTCTTATAAGGACCCAGTCATATTGGATTAGGACCCACTCATATGACCTTATTTTATGTTAACTGCCTTTTAAAAATCTTATCTCCAAATTCAGTCATATTCTAAGGTACTGGATGTTAGATTTTCAAAATAAGAATTTTGGAGAGACAAAATTCAGCCTGTAACACACTGCTTCGGTTTTTGTAGTGTAATGAAAATGAAAATTTAAAAATTTAGTTGATTACACTAAACATATTTCAAGTGAATATTTTCTTTGCTAAAAAATAATTCTACATATAATTTTTAAACCATTGCTGCATTCCTAACACAAATATACAGACACAAATACATTTTAGTCTTATCAGAGACTATTTATGTCCATATTATTTTCTTATAAAATTTTTCATGCCAACTCAAACTGGTATTTAAGTAAGAGTCATTGTTTTTGAAGTCAATGATTTTTATCGTGTGTTGAATGTTTTCTTTGATAATTCTGCTATTAAAGAACCTATTCACTACATCCTTTTCAAGGTGTTGTGTTTGACTATTTTCCAATGTTCTTTTATTATTCAATTTTAAATTAAAAATTGTTTTTTTTTCTGGTAGCTTAGATATATATCCACGTTGTATTTATACTTAGTAGCACCTACAAACATTTTATTAACTTTTATATTTTTTATATTTTCTCCAGGTATTTCCATTCAATGTTAAAAAATACTTAACAGAAATTACAGACCATTATCCCTGATGAACATAGATGCAAAAATACTCAACAAGATATCAGAAAGCTGAATTAAAAAACACATAAAAAAGATCGTTCATCATGAGCAAGTAGGATTCATTCTAGGGATGCAAGGATGGTACAACATTCAAAAATCCATCAACATGATCCAGCACAACCACAGAAAGAAGGACAAAATCCACATGATCATCTCCATAGATGCTGAAAATGAATTTGACAAAAGTCAACATCCATTCATGATAAAAACTCTCAACAAAACGGGGATAGAGGGCAAGTAACTCAACATAATAAAGGCCATATATGACAAACCCACAGCCAACGTTATACCTAACAGCAAGAAGCTGAAAGCTTTTCCTTTAAGATCAGGAACAAGACAAGGATGCCCATTCTCCCCATTTTTACTCAACATAGTTCTGGAGGTCCTAGCCATGGCAATCAGGCAGCACAAAGAAAGAAAAGGCACCCAGATTGTCAAGGAAGAAGTTAAACTGTCCCTGTTTGCAGACGACATGGTATTGTACATAAAAAACCCTAAAGAATCCACTCCAAAACTACTAGAACTAATATCTGAATTCAGCATAGTTGAAGGATACAAAATTAATACACTGAAATCTGTTGCATTCCTATACACTTAACAATGAATTAGCAGAAAGAGAAATCAGAAAAACAATTCCATTCACAATTGCATCAAAAAGAATAAAATACCTAGGAATAAACCTAACCAAGGAAGTGAAAGACCTATACTTTGAAAACTACAAGACACTCATGAGAGAAATTAAAGATACCAATAAATGGAAACACACCCCATGCTCATGGATAGGAAGAATTAATATTGTCAAAATGGCCATCCTGCCTAAAGCAATCTACAGATTCAATGCAATTCCTATCAAAATACCAACAGCATTCTTCAATGAACTACAGAAAGTCATTCTAAAATTTATATGGAACCCCAAAAGACCCCGAATAGCCAAAGCAATCCTGAGAAGGAAGAATAAAGCAGGGGGGATTACAGTCCCCATCTTCAAGCTCTACTACAAAGCCACAATAATTAAGAAATTTGGTACTGGCACAAGAACAGACCCATAGACCAATGGAACAGACTACAGAGCCCAGATATAAATCCAAGCATATATGGTCAATTAATATATGATAAAGGAGGCATGGATATACAATGGGGAAATGACAGCCTCTTCAACAACTGGTGTTGGCAAAACTGGACAGCTACATGAAAGAGAATGAAACTGGATTATTGTCTAACATCATACACAAAAGTAAACTCAAAATGGATCAAAGACCTGAATGTAAGTCATGAGACCATAACATTCTTAGAATTAAACATAGGCAAAAATCTCTTGAATATAAACACGAGCAACTTTTTCCTGAACGCATCTCCTAGGAAAAGGGAATCAAAATAAAAAATGAACAAATGGGTCTACATCATGATAAAAAGCTTCTTTAAAGAAAAGGACACCATTAGCAGAACAAAAAGGCATCCTACAGTATGGGAGAATATATTTGTCAATGACATATCCGATAAGGTGTTAACATCCAAAATATATAAAGAACTCACAAGCCTCAACACCCAAAAAGCAAATAACCTGATTAAAAAGTGGGCGGAGGATATGAACAGACACTTCTCCAATGAAGAAATTCATATGGCCACAGGCACATGAAAAGATGCTCCACATCGCTAATTATCAGTGAAATGCAAATTAAAACCACAATGAGATATCACCTCACACCAGTGAGGATGGCCAACATAGAAAAGACTAGGAACAACAAATGCTGGCAAGGATGTGGAGAAACGGGAACCCTCCTACACTGCTGGTGGGAATGTAAATTAGTTTAATCATTGTGAAAAGCAGTATGGATGTTCTTCTAAAAACTAAAAATAGAAATACCATTTGATGCAGGAATTCCACTCCTAGGAATTTACCCTAAGAATGCAGGATACCAGTTTGATAAAGATGTATGTACCCCTATCTTTATCGCAGCACTATTACAATAGCCAAGAAATGGAAGGAACCTAAGTGTCCATCAGTAGATGCATGGATAAAGAAGATGTGGTACATATACACAATGGAATATTATTCAGCCATAAGAAAAAACAAATTCTATCATTTGCAACAGAATGGATAGAGCTAGAGGGTATTATGCTCAATGAAACAAGCCAGGTAGAGAAAGACCAGTATCAAATGATTTCACTCATCTGTGAAGCGTAAGAACAAAGCAAAAACTAAAGGAACAAAACAGCAGCAGACTCGAACCCAAGAATGGACTAACAGTTGCCAAAGGGAAATGGAACTGGGGAGGGTGGGTGGGAAGGGAGGGAGAAGGGGATTAAGTGGCATTACAATTAGCACACATAACATAGTGGGGGGCATGGGAAAGGCAGTATAGCACAGAGAAGACAAGTAGTGACTCTATAGCATCTTACTACACTGATGGACAGTGACTGGAATGGGGTATGTGGTGGGGACTTGATAATGGTGGGAATCTAGTAACTATGATGTTGCTCATGTGACTGTATAATAATGATACCAAAATTAAAAAAAATAATTTAAATGTTAACATACATAAAATTATTATTCTTCATAACCAGAGTACATATTGAAGCTATACTGAAAATACTTTGTTCCTTATACACAGGAAACAGTAGTGTAAACTACTGAAGGTTAGCCAAATATGCTACCTCTAAATATGACTGTAGGAGTTCACGATATGCTACCCCAAGACAGGCTGCTATTTGAGCTGTAGATACTTGGAAAACAGCAAATACAGGAAGAAGCTCTCTCTGAACTCCCTTTATCTGTCTAAAGACAAATCCCGGAAGAGGAACTCAATTGTCCAAAATACTCCCCTATTTGTTCTGCTAAGGGCCCACTCATATTTCCTAAAAATCATTTACTTTCCCCTAAAAGGCCTACATTCCCACTTCCCTTTCCCAATTAAGATGGTATTTAATTCCAAACTCTAAGTCACTTTAGGGAGTTAGTTATTTTTCTGTGGGCATCTCTGATATATACATGCACTATACAAGTTAAACTTCTGCTTTTCTCTTATAAATCTGTCTTTTATTTTAAGGGCCTCACCCAAGAATTCAGATGATAGAAGGAAATCATTTTTCCTTCCTTATCCTATCATATTTGGAGATTTTTCCTATTGTTTGAACTATGTATATTTAAAATCATCATAAGCATCATTATTCTCCTCTGGTCTAATCCAGAAGCCTTTCCAGTGCAATGAATACAAGAGGTAAGCACTTTCAACTCAGTTACCTCCACTTTTTATTTCTCTTGTTTATTTTCATTTGGTTTCCTGTAACCAAATATTGAAAGGGCCTTAATGTTTAAGATCCAATAATGTGACTACTACTTTCATAGTCCATCTAACTCCACCCCTGTATCTTTCATGTAAATGCAAAAGCAGGGCTGACCACATGAGTGAGCAAAATCAGTGACCCACTTCACCTCTGCGTGAGCTAGTTTGTGGTGAAGTTATCCAGCTGCTCCAACACAAATCTGAATATATGATCTAATTACTGACACTTTTAGAAAATCAGCCTTGTAAACTCCAAGTCATTTCAGAAAACACAGCCACTGGTCAAAGGACACATATACCTTTTTATGTGCTGATAGATCTGGGAGAGAATGGGAAGAGCAGAAATTAACACAGGAGTATCTGGGAACCCATGGGTGCTTGTTCTCTTACTGCATAGAAGCCCATCAATTGTTCCTGCACCTTTTTTGGAATAAAATCATAGTTTTGACAAGTCATAAAATGCTCTCCTCATTCTTACCTTAGCTCATTATGTGTGTTTCAAATTAATAATTTACACAGGGAGTTCCAGGAAGATGGCGGCATGAACGGAGCAGCAGAATTTTCCTCCCAACATTATATTTACCCACGAAAACACAGCAAATGCAACTGTTCCTAAAAGAGAGACCAGAACACACAGGAAAGCGCACACCATGCAGACACACCTGAGAGGACTTGGCAGCTGACGAGGCGGGTAAGAAACGGAACTGCGAACCACGACCCTGCAGAACCCGAGCAGTCCCCCACCCCAGCGCACAGGCGGGAGGAGAGGATTCAGAGCCGGGAGGGAGTGGAACTGCAGGCCCAGGAGATAACCAGCCCCGGATCGGCCCCGGGAACGTGGGCACACAAAGCGCGGTGTAGCGGAGATTGAGAGACGGAAGACGCAGGGTCTAAACGGGAACGTGCCTGTTTGCTTGTGGCTGGTTCAGGGAAGGAGAAAAGAGAAGAAAAAAAAAAAAAGGAGAAAAGCACGCGCTTTGTTTTGCAGCGGTCTTAAAGAGACAGGAGTCCAGCAAAGAACCTCATCGCCCCAGCACACTCAGCCCAGCAGACTGGGAGACCTGGGGAGCGTCGGACCCCATAGCGGGCAACTGGGAAAGGGTGGCCATAAATAGGACTCCCACAGAGCTCAACAGCCTCCCATTAATTTTCACCCCGGCCACAGCTTTAAAGGGCCATGCGGAGCGGCGCCGCCACGGCTCTGGAATAGTGGAGCAACAGCGCCACCTACAGCATTCATACAGAAACCACTCTCCATGGGCGATTTTTTTTTTGTTGTTTGGTTGGGTTTTTTTTTAGGTGTTGCTGCTTTTTCTTTTTCTTTCCTTTCTTTTCCTTTTTCTCTCTCTCTCTTTACTATTTTTATTATTAGTAGTATTTTTGTTCTTTCTTTTTCTTTTTCTTTTTCTCTCCTTTCTTCACTTTCCTTTTTAAAGTCATAAAGAGCCCAGCTGACATATGTGACAACTACCAACAACCAATTCTAAAGTCATGAGAAGGCAGAAGAATATGATACAGACAAAGCTTCAGACAAACACCACCCCTGAGAAAGAATCTGAAGGAATGGACATGCACAGTCTTCCTGAAAAAGAACTCAAAATAAAAGTCAAAGCCATGCTGACGGATCTACAGAAAAATGTGCAAGAGCTGAGGGAGGAAATGAGGAAAGACAAAGCAGAAATGAGACAAGCCATCAACGGGCTTAACAGCAGATTGGATGAGGTTCAAGACACAATCAAAGAAATACAAAAGAGGGAACAGGAATACAAAGAAGCTGAGGAAGAGAGAGATAAAAGGATCTCTAAGAATGAAAGAATATTAAGAGAACTGTGTGACCAATCCAAACGGAACAATATTCGCATTATAGGAGTATCAGAGGAAGAAGAGAGAGAAAAAGGGATAGAAAGTGTCTTTGAGGAAATAATTGCTGAAAACTTCCCCACGCTGGGGAAGGAAATAGTCTCTCAGTCCACGGAAGCCCACAGATCTCCCAACACAAGGGACCCAAGGAAGACAATACCAAGACACATAATAATTAAGATGGCAAAGATCAAAGATAAAGACAGAGTATTAAAGGCAGCTAGAGAGAGAAAAAAGATCACCTACAAAGGAAAACCCTCAGACCGTCATCAGACTTCTCAACAGAAACCTTACAGGCCAGAAGAGAATGGCATGATATATTTAACGTAATGAAACAGAAGGGCCTCGAACCAAGAATACTGTATCCAGCATGATTATCATTTAAATATGACGGAGGGATTAAACAATTTCAAGACAAAGGAAAATTGAGTGAGTTTGCGTCTCATAAACCACCACTACAGGATATCGTAAACAGACTGTTCTAGAGGGAAACACCCAAAGGATAAAAAGATGTCACCAGAGAAAATAAAATCATAGCAAAGAAAGCAGACCATCCAAATACCAACTAAAGGCAAAGAATAAAACACCTAATATATAAAGAATGGAGAAGGAATAATGGGAAGGGAGAGATAAAGAAAAATCAGATGGCGTTCACAATAACATAACAAGAGAGTTAAGTTAGATTTTTAGATAGTAAAGAAGCAACCCTTGAACCTTTGGTAACCACGAATCTAAAGCCAGCAATGGCAATAAGTACATATCTATCAATAATCACCCTAAATGTAAACGGACTGAATGCACCAATCAAAAGACACAGAGTAACAGAGTGGATAAAAAAGCAAGACCCATCTATATGCTGCTTACAAGACACTCACCTCAAACCCAAAGATACACACAGACTAAAAGTGAAGGGATGGAAAAAGATATTTCATGCAAACAACAAAGAGAAAAAAGCAGGTGTTGCAGTACTTGTATCAGATAAAATAGACTTCAAAACGAAAAAGTAGCAAGAGATAAAGAAGGACATTACATAAAGATAAAGGGGTCAGTCCAACAAGAAGATATAACCATTAAAATATATATGCACCCAACACAGGAGCGTCAGCATATGTGAAACAAATACTAACAGAAGTGAAGGAGGAAATAGAAAGCAATGCAATTATTTTAGGAGACTTTAACACGTCACTCACTCCAAAGGATAGATCAACCAGGCAGAGGATAAGTAAAGACACAGAGGCACTGAACAACACACTAGAACAGATGGACCTAACAGATATCTACAGAACTCTGCACCCAAAAGCAGCAGGATACACATTCTTCTCAAGTGCACATGGAACATTTTCCAGAATAGACCACACAATAGGCCACAAAAAGAACCTCAGTAAATTCAAAACTATTGAAATCCTACCAACCAACTTCTCAAATCACAAAGGTATAAAACTAGAAATAAACTTTAGAAAGAAATCAAAAAGGCTCACAAATACATGGAGACTTAACAACATTCTCCTAATGAATCAATGAGACAACGACCAAATCAAAACAGAAATCAAAGAATATATGGAGACTAATGACAACAACAACACAAAGCCACAACTTCTGTGGGACACAGCAAAGGCTGTTCTAAGAGGAAAGTATATTGCAATCCAGGCCTATTTAAAGAAGGAAGAACATTCCCAAATGAACAGTCTAAAGACACAATTATTGAAATTGGAAAAAGAAGAACAAATGAGGCCCAAAGTCACCAGAAGGAAAGACATAATAAAGATCAGAGAAGAAATAAATAAAATTGAGAAGAATAAAACAATAGAAAAAAATCAATGAAACCAAGAGCTGGTTCTTTGAAAAAATAAGCAAAATAGATAAACCCCTAGCCAGACTCACTAAGAGAAAAAGAGAATCTACACACATAAACAGAATCAAAAATGAGAAAGGAAAAATCACGACAGACTCCACAGAAATACAAAGAATTATAAGAGAATACTATGAGAAACTATATGCTAACAAGCTGGAAAACCTAGAAGAAATGGACAACTTCTTAGAAAAATACAATCTCCCAAGACTGAACAAGCAAGAAACAGAAAACTTAAAAAGACCAATCACCAGCAGTGAAATTGAATCAGTAATCAAAACTACCCAAGAACAAAACCCCCAGGCCAGATGGATTCACCTCTGAATTCTACCAGGCATATAGAGAAGAAATAATACCCATTCTCCTTAAAGTTTTCCAAAAAATAGAAGAGGAGGGAATACTTCCAAACTCTTTCTATGAAGCCAGCATCACTCTAATACCAAAACCGGGCAAAGACCTCACCAAAAAAGAAAATTACAGACCAATATCCCTGAGGAACGTAGATGCAAAAATACCCCACAGAATATTAGCAAACTGAATTCAAAAATACATCAAGAGGATCATACACCATGATCAAGTAGGATTCATCCCAGGGATGCAAGGATGGTACAACATTCAAAAATCCATCAACATCATCCATCACATCAATAAAAAGAAGAACAAAAACCACATGATCATCTCCATAGATGCTGAAAAAGCATTTGACAAAATTCAGCATGCATTCATGATTAAAACTCTCAACAGAATGGGTATAGACAGCAAGTATCTCAACACCATAAAGGCTATATATGACAAACCCACAGCTAAAATCATACTTAATAGAGAGAAGCTGAAAGCTTTTCATCTAAGATCGGGAACAAGACAGGGGTGCCCACTCTCTCCACTGTTATTCAACATAGTACTGGAGGTACTAACCATGGCAATCAGACAAAGCAAAGACATACAAGGCATCCAGATTGGTAAAGAAGAAGTCAAATTATCACTATTTGCAGATGACATGATACTGTACATAAAAAACCTTAAAGACTCCACTCCAAAACTACTAGAACTAATACCTGAATTCAGCAAAGTTGCAGGATATAAAATTAACACACAGAAATCTGTTGCTTTCCTATACACTAATGATGAACTAACAGAAAGAGAAATCAGAAAAACAATTCCATTCACAATTTCATCCAAAAGAATAAAATACCTAGGAATAAACCTAAACGAAGGAAGTGAAAGACCTGTACTCTGAAAACTACATGACACTCCTAGGAGAAATTAAGGAAGACACTAACAAATGGAAATGCATCCCATGCTCTTGGCTAGGAAGAATAAATATTGTCAAAATGGCTATACTACCTAAAGCAATCTACAGATTCAATGCAATCCCTATCAAACTACCAACAGCTTTCTTCAATGAACTGGAACAAATAATTCTAAAATTCATATGGAACCAGAAAATACCCCAAATAGCCAAATCAATCCTGAGAAGGAGGAATCAAACAGGGGGAATTACGCTCCCTGACTTCAAGCTCTACTACAAAGCCACAGTAATCAAGACAATTTGGTACTGGCACAAAAACAGACCCACAGACCAGTGGAACAGAATTGAAAATCCAAACATTAACCCAAACACCTACAGTCAATTAATATTTGATAAAGGAGCCTTGGATATACAATGGGGAGATGACAGCCTCTTCAGCAGCTGGTGTTGGAAAAACTGGACAGCTACATGTAATAGAATGAAACTGGACTACTGTCTAACCCCATACACAAAGGTAAACTCAAGGTGGATCAAAGACCTGAATGTAAGTCATGAAACCATAAACTCTTAGAAATAAACATAGGCAAAAAATCTCTTGGACATAAACATGAGCGACTTCTTCATGAACATATCCCCCTGGGCAAGGGAAACAAAGGAAATCTCTTGGACATAAACATGAGCGACTTCTTCATGAACATATCCCCCTCGGCAAGGGAAACAAAGGCAAAAATGAACAAGTGGGACTATATCAAGTTGAAAAGCTTCTGTACAGCAAAGGACACCATCAGGAGAACAAAAAGACATCCTACAATATGGAAAAATATATTCATAAATGATGTATCTGATAAGGGGCTGACATCGAAAATATACAAAGAACTCATGCACCTTAACAAACAAAAAGCAAATAATCCAATTAAGAAGTGGGCAGAGGACATGAATAGACACTTCTCTAAAGAAGAAATTCAGATGGCCAACAGGCACATCAAAAGATGCTCCACATCGCTAATCATCAGAGAAATGCAGATTAAAACCACAATGAGATATCACCTCACACCAGTGAGGATGGCCAACATTGAAAACACAAACAAAAGCAAATGTTGGCAAGGATGTGGAGAAAAGGGAACCCTCCTACACTGCTGGTGGGAATGCAAATTAGTTCAACCATTGTGGAAATCAGTATGGAGGTTCCTCAAAAAACTCAAAATAGAAATACCATTCTACCCAGGAATCCCACTTCTAGGAATTTACCCTAAGAACGCAGCAGCCCAGTTTCAAAAAGACAGATGCACCCCTATGTTTATTCCAGCACTATTTACAATAGCCAAGAAATGGAACCAACCTAGGTGTCAATCAGTAGATGAATGGATAAAGAAGATGTGCTACATATACACAATGGAATATTATTCAGCCATAAGAAGAAAACAAATCCTACCATTTGCAACAACATGGATGGAGTTAGAGGGTATTATGCTCAGTGAAATAAGCCAAGCCTAAAAAGACAAGTATCAAATGATCTCACTCATATGTGGAGTATAAGAACAAAGAAAAAAACTGATGGAACACAACAGCACCAGACTCACAGAACCCAAGAATGGACTAATAGTTACCAAAGGGAAAGGGACTGGGGTAGAAGGGCGGGAAGGGAGGGATAAGAGGGTAAAAGGGGCATTACGATTAGCAGACATAAGGTGGGGGGGCACGGAGAGGACTGTACAGCTCAGAGAAGACAAGTAATGATTCTCATCTCACTACACTGATGGACAGTGAGTGTAATAGGGTTGGTGGGGAGGACCTGATGAAGGGGGTAGTTTAATCACCACGATATTGCTCATGTAATTGTAGGTTAAGGATACCAAAATAAATTGTAAAAAATAAAATAAAATAAAAACAATGCAAATATAAATAAATAAATAAATAAATAAATAATAATTTGCACAGAACTGCCTAAACTCCTGTGAGTTTGCAAACAGACCTCTTCTCTAGCAGTGCTCTTAGATGATTCATTCTTTCTTCATCTGTTTAATGTCAAATAATTGATGACTCAGCTCTCAAGTCACCTCCCCTACGGGGCCCCCATATACACATTTGGGGATTCAGAGTCTCAACAGAATACCGGGCTTCCCTCCATCGTTGCGATTACATAATTGCCTGCCTCGGTCTTCCAGGCTCCTGACCATGCACTCTCAGAGAAAGAACCATATCTTTTTGTGTGCTCAGGAAAATGTCTATAAAATATAGATACAGAATATGCACAAAAGATGAGATAGGTACAAAAGTTGATTTTTATTGTTGGGTGGCATCAGTGATGTGGAAAGAGATCAGCATCTGCCAAGGACAAGGTTTTCTTACTTGTTAACTCTGTAATTTTAGCTTTTCCCTCTGTTTGCACCAGCCATATAGGACGCTCAGCAGTCCTGTGACTTATTTCATTCTCTAAACTCATCAAAGGATGTTCTTAGCATGACAGTTATGAAGATAAGAGTACAGATAGCTTTTTAAGTTTTAGTGATATGATAGGTAGCCATAATGACTAGAGATTTCAATTAAAAAAATTATTTCTTAGACTGTCATAAAAAATATTGTCATATAGGGAATACTTGCCTCGATCCTGGAGCCTTCTGAGGACTAAGACAGTTTTTCAGGCAACTTATTTATTTTCTAGTTGTAGCCTCCAAATAAAATTAAAAGATACATTAAAGTCTGAGCAGACTCTTTAGATTGACTGATAACATTTTCATCCAAATACTTTCTTCAGTAAGACTAACTACAATGCTGCAAATTTAACACAGTTTATGAAAGACTTTGTAGTGGAGACCACATTTGAATGATAGTTATTTTACAATTTAAAAAACCATCTTTTTTCAGAATTTGAAAGAACTAAAAGTAGAAACAACTATTCTTTATTCAAAATAAAAATTAGGATACAACCGCTTTGCCAAACCCATACTACTTAACTTACAAAAAATACAGAATATTTCAGTAGTGTATTAGAAAAGGCTAGCACTATTTCAAACATCCACCAGACTTAATATTTGGAATATAAACCCTACCAATGTTGATTTTTTTTTCTTATGAGAATTCATGGTATGAGGCCCAAATGATTTTCTCCTGAGTTACTTGAAAATTCCGGCATCCTCAACTTTTTATGCAGCCTTAGACAACACCCCTCACTATATGCTCATTCTAGAAAAGGCAAAAAAATACAACTTCAGAGAAGTTATTGCCATGATTAGAAGAAATTTCCTATGGGAAGCATGGATACTTTAGTAGAATTAAATTGAATCTTCAGATTGAACTTGACTGTGTAGTGTCTAAGATCATGTGTAAGTTGTATGGCTATCTAATGAAATCCTGTGAGAACTGTTATTCTGTGATTAAGAACAAGGAGCTCAGTAAATATTCCTAGAAACTGTTAATCGCTAGAAATTGTATTAGTAGTTACTCAATAGTTTAAAAAATGTTGCAGTACAACTTTAAGTTTGTAAACACCATACCATTTACATCATAATTAGTTTCACAAAGTGAAGATCCAAGTTGTAGAAAATTATGAGAAAGCTCACATTTAAAACAAAGCTAGTTAACTACCAATAAAATGGGCATTTGGGCAGGAAAAACAGCTACATAAAAAGTATACTTGTTAACTAATAACAGCTCTTAATAAAATTAAGAAGATGTTATTATGAGGGTCCCATAGATGTTGTTAGCTGCAAGAGAGCCCTGATATGCTTTTTTACCTTAACTGTACATGCTGGAGAAATGCACATTCCCTCCCAAGGTGGAAGTCAGGACCAAGTGTATCTTTAGAAGGGTAAATGTTTATATCCAAATACCCAGTGTTCAAGCACCAATTGAACAAGCACCAATTTTGCAGTCACCCAGACATTGGTTCAAATACTGGCTCTACCTTATTTGTTTGGGAACTGGGTACACTCATGTTCTGAACCAGTTTTCAGAAATTACAAACATATGTATGTAGTAATGTTTTTCTTATAGTGAGTTGTTTTGAAGACCAATACAGTGCCTACATCACAGCAAAATCATGCAAATGATATCATTAGTTTTTAAATTAAAAAAAATTTAAGTGTTTAAAAAAATGTTTTAATTGGTGTTTTATCAGTATCATTGGCATCAACACCAACACAAGAAGCATCATTTTTGTTTTTTAATTAGACATTGCAGGTTTGGAGGGTATTCAAGACTTTCTCCATCATTTACTGTCTGAGAGAGTGAACCTTGGAATGCAGCTTTAGATTTCTAGACATTCTATAAAAACTCAAGGGGTAGAATATTTTATTTTATAACAATTTCATACAATTAATATTTAGGCACAACATCCATTTGGATGTTGGCATCTTTGGATTACTTGCTTCTGGGAGCTAAGGTGCTGCTAAACTGATTCTAGCGAGTATCTCCTTCCTGGCATGCACAGGCCTGAGGCAGACTGCCTTAACCACTTGTGTTCTCAGGTTTAGGTCATTAGTGGTGAAAACTATGGAGAAAGAATAAGAAATCAAGGAAGTATTTTGGACTATTGTTAGGCTGGTTCTCTTGCCAAAGCAACAAAGATCTTGAGACTCACATGTGAGTCACTATGCTTATTTGGATTATGGCTTCTATAAAGGAACAGAGGCCAAACTTCCACAGCTCTAGGAAGTCTGCCATTTGCTAACTAAGCATCCTTTACGAAGATTCTAGGATCTAGGTTTTTGGGATCTAAGCAAAACATCTTTCAATCTCACCATCATAAAAATAGAATACCACTGTTGCGGTTAATAGCAGCAGAATGATAGGCCCAGAAGAAATGTGTGTAGGAGAGGCAATGAGACCGTGGAGCTCTAATAGGAGAGACATCACCAGGAAAATGCACTGGAAGTAGATTGTGGACACTTGGTATCTGACCTAGGGTGGGGCAGGAAGAGGGGACAGATGACTGATACGCTTGATTCTACAGTCCTCAGGTGGCCCTGCATAATGAGATCACTCTTTGACATAGTCACATTAAAATCCCAGTTCTAGAGTTTTCTAAACACCAACTTATACAACAATTCAAACAAAACATTTTATCAATTGAGTAAGTGATACATAGGTGATATGTTACCTTCTCCCTCCAACTTTAATAAAGTGTTTAAATAATGTAGGTAAAAATAATATATAATCTTTTGGAATATGTTACCATTTATAAATTACCTGGAAAATGATATGGTTTTCCAGAAATTAGGAAAGAACACAAATATTTTACTTCATTTCTTTAAAAATCAGTCCCTTTTCTCTAGAGAAAATACTAGCAACAGTCTGACATATACTATGTTTTAGAGCTTCAATTTTAAATGTACACTCAGCTGGGATAGAATCATTTTTAGGGATGAAAAATAGTGCTTCTGACCCATAGGTAGAGTAAATTTCTCATTATAAAAGAAATAAAGTATTTTATAAAGTAAATATAACTGTAGTACATTAAATATAATGTCTTTTTGAAAAACTTACTCTGTTCTTAAAATTCACTGTAATGCTACAATGGTTTTCATAAGTTCTTTTTCTTTTCATTTGTATTTTTGCTCTAATTCATGATCTTTGAAATAAACTGTAAATAGCTTCCTCTAAATACTGATTTTGTCCCCATATGTAATAGATACATTTGCTTCTGGGTATAATTCACATTTAAAAATAAAAGTCATTGTTATGTCAGTAGAACATTTACTTCTTTATAACTCAAAACCATTCTGCTCACATCTTTAAGCTGAGGAATATTTCTTTCCAGAATACAGGACAGAGGAAAGCCTTCCAGTTAGTCTGTGTGACCATTTCTAAGAGCAGATCACAGGTAGAGTGACTGACAATGCCCAGCAGTCTGAGGAGTGTCAGCGTTAAGCAACACATTTGCCCTTTGATTTCCAGAATTCAACCCAAAGCAATCTACTGTTTTCTAATTTTATTAGTCCAATTTTTAAATTCACATAATATGCATTTCAAATAACTTCAAAATTAAGCAAAAATGAATTCACATTTAATTGTACATGTGTGAAAAAGAAAGAACAAGACTGGAAGAATAAATAAGGTGGAAAAGTATTTACCTATAGAAGGTTGTGAACATAAAACTTCTCTTAAAAAAATAAAGTCTTCAAAAAATAGTACATAGAAAAATATCACCTGTAGGTAGAAGACACTACAATCTTTGATATTTTGACAGTTGTACCAGGGAGGAAACTTAGTTTGTTTTTAGAGCTGTTGAGAAAATAGCTGCAGTGGAAGGTCAGTGTTTCAAGGAATTTATACCAATTATTATGCATTCTGTATTTTGTTTCTATAAGGAAATAAATCCTTATCATTCTTCTTTTTTAATATATAATTCTTTGAAAACATTTACATTTTGTTGTGCAAATATATCTTCCGCTCTTCATCATTTTTATTGTTGAATGTTTTATATACCACAATTTCAAATCAGAATCTCACACATAGTCACAGGATTTTGAGTACATCTCCAGCGGGTTGCAGATGACCTAGGTAAGGTTAAGAACCCAGGAAGATAAGTCCTGTCATTGGGGGAAGACATTATGGACATCACATGGAAGAGTAACCTTTGGTCACTGATAATAAGAAAGCACACATATTTTGATCCTGGCTTGGTCAAGGTATGATTATGAAAAAATAAGAAGTTAAAGACAATTCTCAGGGAATTGGTTTTTTACAATTGATTTCATATTGATATGTCATATTTGGATACCGAAGGGAAGTCAATTAAGTACTTTTCAGGATAGCACTAGACAGAAGCAATTCCAGTCATACAATTCTATGGCCTGATGAAATACATGGGTGATTTAATTAATAAAAATATCATGAAGTTAGAGACATGTTTAAATATTCACTGGAACTCATGAGGTTAATTAAAATATTCTGTAGACATTTCTAAACTAATAAAAAACCATAGAAAATTAATTAGGTCAAAGTTTGGGAAGCACACTAACTGAGGGAAACACTGAAAAACAAGATCAGTTTATCCATGTGCTATTTAACACAATGTGCTATTTGTCTTTATACAGTTGTGTTGCTCTCCTTTTAATATGTAACATAACAACTTTGGTAACGTGTATTCAGAAATGTACTTCATTTTTTTCCCATGGGTTATTAGAAACCCAAATATGACTTCTCTTCAAAATATTCCTGGGGTTAGTTTTTAAGATTACCAGATTAAGAATTAAATTCACTTATACATCAGTGGTAAATATTATACTACCATAGTCAATTGTGAGGTGTTTTAGGATGACATCTCTAGATTCTGAAATGCTGCATGAGGCCTCACACTTCCCCAAGTACTAGTTAAATGACATTGAGCAAGTTACTTAACATGTTCAAGGTGCAGGTCCATGTGGACACTGGACAATGAATGTTAATCATTTAGCAGACTGTTTGGCACAGAATAAACACTCCATAAATTTAATCTTTCACAATTATATCATCATCCTCTTCATACGTATTACAATATGCAATTATTGCTCTCAAGGCAGTTCCATTTGGTGAAGTACTTTCAAAGTGTTTAAAAGGGCATTGCCTTTTGTCTTTAATGATGTTTATATTTTACTATTATAAATGCAGCAGATATTTTGAGAATGATCCTCTAGCACATAGATCAGTGAAAAATGCATTATAAAAATGAAAAAGATCAGAAAGTCACAGTATTTTTACAACACAATCCCCTCCAGGAATATCTATCAGTATGAAATTCTTGATTTGATTAATTTTGATTCAGTATATATACCAAACAAAGGATATCTAAAATGAACTAGGCTAGTTTAAAATTACATTGGAGTAAATTTACGAAAGGGAAAATATTTTAGATAGTATATCCTATGTCATAGGACATTTTCAGTAATATAAATTTAATATTTCATTCCTTGGAGACAATTTTTATTATTTTATACAAAGATTAAATATACTATTTTTCTCCCCATCTTCTACTATTGTTGCTGAATTTTCTATAAAGATAGGAAAATTCCACACCAAGTTTATATGGCCTATAAAAATTTTATTGAACCATTTTTTTATATTTTGGTATCTAAATCTGACTCATTTATAGATGATTTAGATGAATTACATTACTAATAATATCACCAACCTTAAATTTAATTGTTTAGGATTTATCTGTACCATTTTTTTTTGGTATCATTAATATACACTTACATGAACAACATTGTGGTTTCTAGATTCCGCCCATTATCAAGTTCCCACCACAAAGCCCATTACAGTCACTGCTATAGAATCACTACTTTCTTCTCTGTGCTATACTGCCTTCCCGTTGCACCCCCCCTACATTATGTGTGCTAATCATAATGCCCCATTTTCCCCTTATCCCTCCCTTCCCGCCATCCTCCCTAGTCCCTTTCCCTTTGGTAAATGTTAGCCCATTCTTGGGTTCTGTGAGTCTGCTGCTGTTTTGTTCCTTCAGTTTTTTCTTTGTTCTTATACTCCACAGGTGAATGAAATCACTTGATACTTGTCTTTCTCCGCCTGGCTTATTTTGCTGAGCATAATACCCTCTAGCTCCATCCATGTTGTTGCAAATGGTAGGATTTGTTTTCTTCTTATGGCTGAATAATATTCCATTGTGTATATGTACCACATCTTCTCTATCCATTCATCTACTGATGGACACTTAGGTTGCTTCCATTTCTTGGCTATTGTAAAAAGTACTGCGATAAACATAGGGGTGCATATGTCTTTTTGAATGTGAGAAGTTGTGGGATTCCCAGGTTAAATGGTATTTGTATTTTTAGTTTTGAGGAACCTCCACATTGCTTTCCACAATGGTTTTATATCCTTGTGATCTGACAAGTGGGTTGGCAGAATTTCAATCTTTTTGAATATTACTAAGGCTCTTTTTATGGCCTAGTATGTGGTCTATTCTGGAAAATGTTCTGTGTGCACTTGAAGAGAATGTGTATCCTGCTTCCTTTGGGTGGAGAGTTCTGTAGATGTCTGTTAGGTCCATATGTTTTAAATGTGTTGTTCAATACCTCTATCTTCTTACTTATTTTCTGTGTGATTGATCTGTCCTTGGAGTGACTGGAGTGTTGAAGTCTCCTAGAATGAATGCATTACATTTTATTTCCCCTTTTAATTCTGTTAGTATTTATTTCACATATGTAGTTTCTCCTGTGTTGGGTGCATAGGTATTTATAATGGTTATATCCTCTTGTTGGACTGACCCCTTTATCATTATGTAATGTCCTTCTTAGTCTCTTGTCTCTTTCTTTGTTTTGAAGTCTATTTTGTCTGATACAAGTACTGCAACACCTGATTTCTCCCTATATTATTATTGCATGAAATATCTTTTTCCATCCCTTCACTTTTCATCTGTGTATGTCTTTGGGTTTGAAATGAGTCTCTTGTAGGCAGCATATAGTTGAGTCTTATTTTTTTATCCATTCAGTGACTCTGTCTTTTGATTGGTGCATTCAGACCATTTACATTTAGAGTGATTATTATTGATAGGTATGTACTTATTGCCATTGCAGGCTTTAGATTCGTGTTTGCCAAAGGTTCAAGTGTACTTCCTTACTATCTAAGAGTCTAACTTAACTCACTGAGTATGCTATTATAAACACAATCTAAAAGTTCTTTTTTTTCCCTCCCTTTCTTCCTCCTCCATTATTTATATATTAGGTATCATATTCTGCACTCTTTGTCCCTTTTTATTACCTCTGGTGACATCTATTCCATCTATAGCAGTCCCTCCAAAATACAATGTAGAGATGGTTTGTGGGAGCTAAATTCTCTCAGCTTTTGCTTATCTGGAAATTGTTTAATTCCTCCTTCAAATTTAAATGATAATCATGCTGGAGAAAGTATTCTTGGTTCAAGGCCCTTCTGCTTCATTGCATTAAATATATCATGTCACTCCCTTCTGGCCTGTAAGGTTTCTGCTGAGAAGTCTGCTGATAGTCTGATGGATTTTCCTTTTTATGTGATCTTATTTCTCTCTGGCTGCTTTTAATAGTCTGTCCTTATCTTTGATCTTTGCCATTTTAATTATTATATGTCTTGGTGGTGTCCTCCTTGGGTTCTTTGTGTTGGGATATTTGTGCACCTTATTGACCTGAGAGACTATATGCTTCCCCTGATTTGGGAAGTTTTCAGCAATAACTTCCTCAAAGACACTTCCTATCCCTTTTTCTCTCTTCTTCTTCTTCTGGTACCCCTATAATACGAATATTGTTCTGTTTGGATTGGTCACATAGTTCTCTCAGTATTCTTTCATTCCTAGAGAACTTTTTTTCTCTCTGTGCCTCAGCTTCTTTGTATTTCTCTCCCTAATTTCTATTTCATTTATCATCTCCTCCACCATATCTAATCTGCTTTTAATACCCTCCGTTGTGTTCTTCAATGACTGGATCTCTGTCCTAAATTCATTCCTGAGTTCTTGAATATTTTTCTGTACCTCCATGAGTGTGTTAATGATTTTTATTTTGAAATCTCTTTCAGGAAGATTCATGAGGTCGATTTCATTTGAATCTTTCTCAGGTGTATTCATAATTTTGCTTTAAACCAGGTTCCTTTGACATTTCATAATTTGTTTGTGGTGCCCTCTAGTGTCCAGCAGCTCTACTCTCTGGAGCCACTCAGCCCCTGGAGCGATGTCGGGCATCGCAAGGGAGTGGTGTTGGTGCTTGCAGGGAGGAAAGAGGTTTCCTGCTTCCCGGCTGCTATGCCTGTCTCCATGCCAGAACCAGTGGGCTAAACACACAGGTGTAAGTCTCTATGTGTTTGTAGCTGCTGTAGGCAGGGCTTCCCTCTGGCTGGCCTTACACCAGGGCGGGGATTGCCCGTTTGCAAGCCTGAGCCAGGTGCAGGCTAGGAGGGAGGAAGACACAGCAGACTGCGAATCACAGTGGGGGCCTTGGTGCTGCACAGCCATCCAGGGGGATGGAGCCTCTGAAGGTCATTTAAGCTCCCAATCTGCTGGGCAGAGTGCACCCCGACAATTTTGTCTACCTGTCCTTCCTCCTGATCAGTAAGTTCTTTGCAATCCTTGCCCCTTTAGCAGCCCTCTCGCTTTTAGGAAGTCTCTCAGACTGCCCACCCAGATCAGTTGGATATGAATCCCTATTTTCCACGAACAGCTGGAATCTCCATCTTTCCAGGTATTCCACCTGCCTTTCCAACTGCACTAAATTACCAGCGCACCATGCAGTGTAGGTTCATATTCCCGGAGCATATCTCCAGAGCTGGGTGTTCAGCAGTCGAAGATCTCCACTCCCTCCCTGCTCTGTTTCTCTTCCTCCTGCCATTGAGCTGGGGTGGGGGAAGGGAAGGGCTTGGGTGCCACTGGGTCATAACTTTTGTACATTACCCTGTTTTGTGAGGGCTGCTCTTTTATCCAGGTGTAAGCAGTCTGGTGTAGGCTTCTTTCCCGTTGCTCTTTCAGGATTAGTTGTACTAAATTATATTTTTGTGTTATATGTGGTTTAAGGAGGAGGCCTCTGTCTTATCTCTCACACCACCATCTTTAATCCAATTCCCTATCCATGCAATTTTTATGGTATTTTCACATCTGTGGAGAAGTTCTGTTATGGTTTCCTTATACCATTTTTTCCCCTTTTGTCTATTTTCTATTGTAAGGGAGTAGTTTTATTTTTATCCATGTAGATTTCTCCATCTCCATTTTAGGACAGAACTATTTCTATTTTAAGATTATGACAAACTGGTGGACACAGACTATAATGTAAAATATACACTGAGTATATCATGTAAAAGAGATGCTTTGTGATTTGTTATACATAACTATGCAATTATTTTGTATCTGCATAGATTTGTTTGTTTGTTTCAAGATCATTATTGTTCATGCTCTTTATCTTCAACCTAAGCAATTTATACTTATGTTCAATGATGGTTTCCTTAGCACTAGGATGAGTGGAATGAGTATTTTAACACAATTATGTCCATAAGGGTAAAAATTAAGCAACAAAGCTTTCTTAAGCTCAAATGGATTCTTGTGATTACTTTCATGGTTCCTATTATACAGCATTATTAAAGTTTTTTCTTAGAAAAGAAACTAATAAGCATTAAAAGTCAGTAAACTGAGAGTAGATAAGATGTGAGTTTAACCTATAAAACAATCAAGTAGAACAGAAAAGTAATACTAAAAAATGAAGAACTCAACAGATGGTTTTAAAAGCAGATCAGACACAGCAGAAAAAAAGATATTTAAACAGGAAGAAATATTCTTTAAAAATTTGCAATTAGAAAATATGGAGAATGAAGCATGTTTAGGAAAAAAGAGCATAAAAATGAAAATATATGTGAGATCAGAAAAAAAAACCCAGATTGCAAACAATTTTAGTCTCAGAAAAACAGAAGAAATAGTGTAGAAGCAGTAATAGAAGACATAAAAGCTAAAGATATTTCAACATTAATGAAAGAAAAAACACTTTTCTGAATTACTAAAAAGAAAATCACATACAGAGGTATCATTTAAAAGTACCAGAAAACCAAACACAAAAATCTTTATAAAATACCATATTAAAAAAATGCCTTCTAATATGAATTCTCTTAATATACACATTATTCTCTCCTAATGTATATTAGTAAGAGAAAAGCTGTATTGTTAATGGGAATGAGAGAACATTAAATACAATGATTAAAACTTTCAAGATGTTGCATGAAAATTATCTATGTAAAACTCTAAATTTGTAGAAAATATTCTTCAGAAATGAAGTCAAAGACATCTTGAGGCAAACAAAACTTAAGAATGTTTATCATCATCAGGCTGAACTTCTAAACTTTTTATGATACCCAAAAAGAAATTCTCAAAGCAGGAGGAAAGTTATTCCAGAAGGAAGCATATCCGAAGGAAGAGGTATCATTCATTGTTAAAGCATTTAATACTAAGACACATGATAACACTGGCATATATAGAAGGTGTACTCATGTACTCAGGTATAGGAATTAAATAAGGTATACACATCATCTCAGAAGAGGTAAAGATATAAATATTATAAGAAAGTCATTCCATAAAATGAAAGTCAATCCAATCATAAAATAAAATTGTATTCATCAATTACATAGCCTCAAATCAAATAAAAAAAAAACTAAACTGACAACTAAAAGACTGATTTAAAATCACAATTGAAGACTTTAGCCTGGCTTTCCAAGTAAATAATAGAAAAAAAGACAAAATTCAGAAAATATACAATACTTGAAAAGCACAGTTACCAAATTTTTCATTAGCACCCTATGCCCCAAACTGCATGTAGTAAATAAACAGAATAATAGCCCCTGAGATATCCATGCCTAAGTCTCCAGAAACTGTACACAAGCATATATGGAAAAGAAACTTTGCATATGTGATTAAACTAAGGATTTGGAGATGGTGAGATTATCCTAGATCATCTGGGTGGGCCCAAGAAAAGGCAATGTGATGACAGAGCAGAGAGAAAAGATTGCAGAAGTCTACACTGTTAAATTTTGGAGTTAGATTTTGGGGCCAGGAGCCAAGGGGTGCAAGCAACATATACACAATGGAATAGTATTCAGCCATAAGAAAGAAACAAATCCTACCATTTGCAACAACATGGATGGAGCTGGAGGGTGTTATGCTCAGTGAAATAAGCCAGGCAGAGAAAGACAAGTACCAAATGATCTCCCTCATTTGTGGAATGTAACAACAAAGCATAACTGAAGGAACCAAACAGCAGCAGACTCACAGACTCCAAGAAGGGACTTAGCCATTACCATAGGGGTGGGGTGAGAGAGGGTGGGTGTGGAGGGAGGGAGAAGGAGATTGAGAGCTATTATGATTAGTACACATGGTGTGGGGGATCACGGGGAAGACAGTGTAGCACAGAGAAGACAAGTAGTGACTCTGCGGCATCTTACTACACTGATGGACAGTGACTTCAATGGAGTATGGGGGGGGACACAATAATATTGGTGAATATAGTAACCACATTGTTTTTCATGTGAAACCTTCATAAGAGTGTATATCAGTGATACCTCAATAAAATTTTTTTAAAAATTAAAAATAAAAGAGAAGGAAACAGATTTACTCCTGAGAGTCTAGGGGGAAAAAAGAAAACATTCCCATTGCCTATTTTAGATTTCTGATCTCCAGAATGATAAAATAATAAATTTGTGTCACTTTAAACCACTAAACTTTTGGTAATTTGTTACAGCAGCAATAGGAAATGAATACCTTATGGAATACATGACTTGTTTCCAACTACTCAGGGAATATTTTCCAGAGCTGGCTATAACACTGGCTGTAAAGTAAATTTCAAACAATATAAATGCTTTTTAAATATTTTAACTTACTCAAAGAGTGTTCTCTGATCTGAATGAAATAAACTATATTAAGCTAAAACAATAAGATAAATAATAGCTACAAGATACTAAGATATTTCAAATTCAGGAAATAAATTCTATATAATTAATGTGTCATAAAAGTTATAAAATGGAGATTAGAACATATTTTAAATTAATAGTAAAAGAATATATGCTAAACCAAAACTGTTGAGAAATAGGTAAACCACACAAAGGAGCAAATCAACAGACAGATGTTCCAATTCAAACAGAAAAAAGAGCAAAAGTCAATAATTTAGTGTCCATCACAAGACATTCGGAAAAATAATCTCAGAAAATTAAATGCAAGAGTAGAAATAATGAAATTATATTGATAAGAGAAATAAAAATGTTTAACAGGAGAAATTAACAAACACTAAAATTCGTTCTTTAAAATATATATATTAGCAAAACTGATAAATGCCTAACGAGACACACAAGACAATTTACAATATACAATATAAAAGTGAATAAAAGGTCATCATTTTTAATTCTAAAGACGTTATTAGAGATTATAGAGGATAATAATTCTAAATTAATGCAATGAAGAAGATGAATATGATTATGTCAGTGGGTTATAAAAAATGTTTAATGAAATCCAACACACATTCTTGATAAAAGTCGATGACATACTATGAAGATAGAGGCTCTTTAGTAATCTGATAAGGTATGTCTATAAAAGTTCTAAACAAAATATCAACCTCAATTTTTGGCTACTGCAAGTACTTATTATCAGGAAGAGTATTAAAATTCCTGTATCACCAATTCTGTTCACTATGGCTTCCAGATATTCCAGTTAGTTCAATAAAATATTAAAAGGTCTAAGTATTTAAAGAAAGAGATAAAAACTGCCATTATTTGTACACAATATGATTGTGTACAAAGAAATTTCAATAGAATGTACAACTTTGACAATTAATAAAGGAATTAATAAGGGAACTGGATACACAATATATAAATGCCAAATATATTCCTAGGCATTAGCACATTTTATGTGTGTTTTATAGCAATAAAAAAACTGACAATAAATCTAATAAAAATATGTAAGACTTCTAAATAGAAATCCTCAGACTACTACTGAGAAAAATTTTAAGAGGTCTAAGTAAATGACTGAGTACACTTTATTAATGAACTGGAAGTCTAAATAATATAAAGATGTCAATATTGGCAAAATTGTTTTAAAGAATAAATTGGATTACTATCAGTATATTAGCACTATCTTGTGGAAATTGGTAAATTTATAGTATTTCCATATCCTTTTATCTGCGGTTTAATTTGCATAGTTTCAGTTACTCACTGTCAACAGCCGTCTGGAAGCAGAGGATCCTCCTTCTGATGTATAGTCAGAAGGTTTAGTAGCCTAACACGACAGCACACTGCCTGTCATTCCCCTCACTTCATCTCATCACACAGGCATTTCATCATCTCACATCCTCATCACAAGAAGGATGAGTGCAGAGTAAGATATTTTGAGAGAGAGAGACCACATTCACATAATTTTCATTACAGTATATTGTTATAATTGCTCTATTTTATTATTAGTTATTGTTCATCTCTTACTGTGCCTATTTATAAATTAAACTTTATCATATGTACGTATGTAGAGGAAAAAAAAGGGTATATAGCATTCAGTACTCTCCATGGTTCCAGGCATCCACTAGGGGTCTTGGAATATATCCCTTGAGGCTGGGCTTGGAGGCTTTTGTTTAGCGTGATGTTTTTGAGATTCATCCACTTTGTTGCTTGTAAAAGTCATCTGTTCTTTTTATTCCTATTCCATTGTCTTTATTTACCTCTTGATGGCCATCTGAGTTCTTTCAAGTTTGGGGATGTTATAAATAAAACTACTGGGAAAATTCATGCTCCAGTATTTCTATGGACATATGTTTTCATTTCTCTAGGTAAATACCAAGAAGCTGAATGGGTAGGCCATGTCCTAAGTATATGTTATAACCTTTTAAGGAGCAGCCAAACTGTTCTTCCAGAGCAGTTTGTACCATTTCTTTTTCTACCTGCATTGAACTAAAGCCCCAGGTGTTCTGGTTATTTTTTGTCCTCTCCAACTGTGTCTGAAAAATTCACAATGATGGGCTTTCAACTAAGTATTCAGTAACTGTGAGGTACCACTATTTTTATCATAACTGTCTGTAGTACTAGTCAGATAGATATTGCAGCGATAGTCTGGGCAACTATGTTTGGAGAGTCATGATATTGCAAACTGAGGTTTTCGGAGTACATTGGGAATAACTAGATATAGTCAATGCTGAGGGGACTGCTTTATTTAATAGTAAATATAAACTAAGTACTGATGCTAGTTAACAAAATAGTTTGTAAGTCAGTGCTTGTGTAGAGTCAAAAACAGAGTAATGACCCTTGCAAAACCTTTTGTTTTTTCCTTTATATATTTAAGTTAAGCAATCTGGGTTGACCCCTGGGGACATTGAGGACAGACGGTCTTTTGGGCCTCTACTGTTGTTGTTCTTAGTTTAAAACCATAAGGATCAAATTATTGTTTAAAAGGGCACTTTTGTCCATGAACCTAGGACAATAGTATCCATTTCCTTTTGCTCCATTTTCCAGTGCTGCCCAGAATTTAAGGAGAAGGTAAGTCTTCTCAGTTCTTTGTTTTTTCTCTTCTTTGCTCAAGGTTACCACTATGTAAGCACTATATGCTTTATCAAGGAACATGTAAACAATTTCTCAGACTATTTAGTCTTTCAATCACAAATATTCTGAAAAACATAACTCATTGTTTAATTTATTAAGTTTAGAGTGAGACCTAGGTGTAGGGACTCCTTACACTTAAGGAATCATTTACACAAATGAAAACATTTTTAAGTTGTAAAATTCTTAGTATCTCTTTCTGGATAATTTTGTATTTTAAATGGAGAAATTAAACTCCATTTCTCTCAAGAGTTGTTTCCAAATTCATGTTTTGTTAGTCAGTGTAAAATGTGAAATTATATTCCTTTTTTAATTTATAATTTCTGGATTTCTTCACCTTGATCCTCACTCGCTTAATAGTTTGCACAAGTCTTAAAGCCACATTAAGAACACCTTGGTTTTTGTGTGTGTGTGTGTGTGTGTGTTTTAGTTTTGGTTGATTATTTTATGTGTTAATGGACCTAAATGCCCAGTTGTATAAATGATAAATAAATAATAAATGAGGGAGGGTCACAGGGATTTGCTTACGCAGTGGCTGAAAAATCCACAGCGACTTTACCAAATCTACATTTTTATTACTGTACACACCATGGAAATCATCTGTGTTTACACTGAAATTAATAAAGCAAGAGGAGGAAGAATCAGTGCTGTAACATGCTTTGTTACATACTTTTTTCCCAACAGCTGATTCTCATTTTGTTTTGTCTTTACTCATTTTATGTTTTAAAAACAAGATCTAATGCTCATTTTTTTTTTGGCAACTTTTAAAAACACACTATGCTTTATCTAATAGTTTTTGGCTCTTTTTTCTTTCTTTATCTGTGAATAAATATGGTCATTCTTTTTTAGACATGACAATGTATTTGGTCTCATTGCTTTGTTGAAAATGCAAATCACAAAATGGCACAATTGTTGATTTTATGTGGAGCATTATAAAATGCTAAACTTTTGTTAATCTCATTAGTATTACTTTTGAATCTTGATTGTTAAGAGATTTAAAAGTTTAATATCCAGGGTGTTATTAAATCAAATTTCACTTATTCCAGTGTTTACACAGTTGAACTAAAGTTGAGAATTTCACAATTATTTGATGAATTTATCAATGTATTACTGTCTTGCCAATGGGTTTCAGCCCTGGGCAAGTTCACTATGGATTCAATTTGACCAAAGAAATGATAGTAGAACGTTCTTGGGGTGAAAGGGTTATACCCAACTTCATTCCCACGGTGGCAGGTCAATCACTAAAATCCCGTCCACTCAGAGCGAGTCTGCATGCAGCAAGCCGGTCTCTGCCTCTGGGCCTCTCTGCCCCGACAGCTGTCTCAGTCTCTGTCCGCCGTGCTGCCACCACTACAGTCTTGTCTCTGCTCTCCTGCAGCCTGGCAGACATGCCACCATGTTGCCCAGAGCACTGGGCAGAGCTCTTTATATAGAGTCAGTAACAACGTATATTGCCCACACGTGTGTAGTGAGCCACCCAACCAGGGCCAGTTGAGAATCCTGGCACAGGAACCTTCACTTCATCCACAATTACCAAGCAAGTGAAACAAAAGAAAACACCCCTTCTTATCATTTGAAACTCTTTTGAAATATTTATAGTAACAATTAACTTTATATGTGGAATAGTCTAGATTTTTTTCCTAAAAATAAATGCTGAAATAGTTCTAGTAGGGGCAGTGTTAATATAAGGAACAGATCTCAGAACAGGAGATACAAATAGTCAGATATGACTGAAAATGATTTCTCCTTTGGCCACAGGCTTCTCAGGATGAAGGCTTTTTCTAAGTTTCTGAGGATTTTAAACCGCAAGCAGTAACATGATAAACTCCTTGGGGACAATGTCTTTGTGGATCTCTACCTTCCCTGTTTGGAAATCAGCAATGGAGCTCATATGTAAAGATTTAAATAATCGGACCTTGAGGGGCCTATGAAAGGAAGCTGTCCTTCACTACTTCTAGCCTCTTCATAAATCTGCACAGATGGGTAGCCTCTTCCCAAAGATAAATATCCAAGAATATATTCACAAACTGACTACAGAAAATGAATGAAAACAGAGAAGAATCACAGATTCTTAGTGCTTAAAAGAACCCTACAGACTATCTAAGGCCAAACCTTATATTTAGAATAAGGAAGTGAAACCAGGGAACCAGTTATGACCAGGACTCAGGTAGTTACCCAACTTCCTAGTTCACTCTCTTAAATAACAGTACTTATACATTAATGAATACATCAATTAATCATTTCAAACATAGGCTCCTCCTGTTTCTACAAGAACTCTAACTTCACCCTTTCTTGTTTACTACATAATTGACACTACATTACTTCTTGTTCAAACCCCTCACAAGGAGAATTAACTTTTCATATAGAATCAATAACCTAGATTTGAACAATGTTAATTATTGAGTCAGTGAGCAGTAAGTAAATGTGAAAAAGAAAAGTACAAAAATACTAAAAATGTTCCTATCTGAACCTATGTAATCTTTCTCTTTACTTTTTTTGTGTTGATTTTTCCTTATTTGTTTAGAGATGATACACACTAGATGTTGTGGATAAAATGAAGGCTCCTGCGCCGAGGATTCTCACCTGGCCCTTGTAGACTAGCTCACTAGACATGTGTGGCAATACGTTGCTATTGACTCTATATAAAGAGCTCCACCCAGTGATTTGGATGAAATGGTGGCACGGCTGCAAGACTGCAGGAGAGCAGAGCAGAGGCTGGAGTGGTGGCAGTGCCGAGGACAGAGGCCCAGAGGATGGCTGTGTGGGTAGAGAGGCCTAGAGGCCAAGACCAGCCTGCTGCATGCAGACTTGCTCTGAGTGGATGGGATTTTAGTGATTGACCTGCCACCGTGGAAATAAAGTTGGGTATAACCCTTTTACCTCAAGAACATTCTACTCTCATTTCTTTGGTCACACTGAATCCATAGTGAACTTGCCCAGGGCTGAAACCCATTGGCAAGACAGATGTCATCTCTGAAAGAACTGGCAGTTTCTTGTCTTTTTTTTTTTTAATTTCAATGTAATAACACAAAAGTCAAGTAGTTAGTTCCCAGAATGAATAAGAGGACTTTTACTTATAGTTTGATCTTCTTAATATTTATAATTCTACCATTGTCAATGTAATTCAAGTGCATAAAATCATTGCTTGGCAGTCATTTGGATTTGATTGAAATGTGAAATATGCAGATTGGAAAAAGGTTGAATTAGGAAATACATTTATCACATTTTCACTTTAGCATGACAATAAATCTCTCCATTAGGTGAAACCAGCCATGTAACTGTCTGTTTCTTTTAAGTGGAAAGATATCATAAAATATGATCTATTTTGTGAAACAGTCTTGCTTGAGACTAAAATAAGCAACAAACCAAAACCGATAAAATACCTGAGCATCAACCATTCAAGCTCAATCACAAAGAAAACATTGTAGACAATTAAAATTTCTAAAAACAGAATATTTCTGCAACAAATCTCCATTTCTTCAGGTTCTAATTTTTCCATTTGTCTTCACTGTGGCCATGCACGATTGGTAGTCATATATTCTTAGCCACTTACTGACAAGAGAGAAGCAAATGAATAAAAAGATTGGCTGGCTTACTGAAGGTCACTTTAGCAACAGTTCAGCTAAGAGAGCTGGGCTCTTCTCTCCCCACCTCAGGTGATTGCTTGAGATTTCCTGTGTGCTACATATTCTTCTTATAAAGGCTCAGATCATGATCACATGTCAACTTAAACACTGCTTTCAGCTTACTAGCTCCTCACCCAGAGAAATCAGAGGAAGACAAGGAGGAATAGTGTCAGGCAGCAGATTGAAGACTCATAGTAGTGACATACTGGCCAAATCATGAATCAGGTATCAAATCAAGGTTTATACCTGCATTTTATCTCAACAGCATTCCTGTGGTGTAATAAGCTTTTCAATTAATATAAATGGCAATCAGAATGTAGCTCACAAATATTAGAACCAAAATTGAAACTCTGGTATATTTGATTCTAAAAGCTGTTTTTGAGCAATTTGACTCAATCTCCTTGGGGACTTTGGGAGATCACATAAAGCAAGCCTCAGAATAGGCCCATGTGAAAACCCACTTCATGTCAAGTTTACCCACCTATTTGTCAGTGTCTTACACAAGTGCCTGTAGTTCTTTGTCTGTAAGGCTTTGCCTTACTAAAGGAGCATGTTTAGGCTGAGAAAGGTGACAAGTGTCAGGGTATACCTGAGCTCAGCCCGCCAGTACTTGGTGGATAAATATGACAGCTTTCTCCAGTTCCAGAGGGGCTGGGCAATCAGTTGTAGGGTTACCAACCTGAATACTGTGTTAAGAGGCTCCCGATGCAGCTGCTACTACTGGCAACATGTAGAAGCTGCAATGTTTGGCCAGAAGTCAGACCTAAGTCAATGGTTTGGTAACAGTCATTTCTCTAACACTTGGAAGACTTCTGCTGTAGAAAGTTTCATTGAAAAGGTGATTTTCTAGGGAAGGTTCACTGGTGGAATTTGCAATGCTGGAGGTGTAATTGCAAGCCATTTTAAGAAAGAGAAAAGAATAAAGGGCAAATTCATTAAGACAAGAATTATTTTTTTTTTTTTTGAGCAGAATCACCTGATTGGAAAAAAAGAACCTGTCTTTGGAAGAAATGAGAAAGAAGTCTGAATAGAGAAGGAGTCAGGGAATAAAATGATACATTAAAGATTTTGTATTTGATCTAATAAGGCTTACACAATGAATACAGTCTCTCTTGATTCAGGAAGAAACAAGAAACACTCAGTTTAAAGAGAAAGAAACCCTTAATCAGATCACATCTAAAATATATTTTCAAGTATTTATGATATTTTTAATGAATAAAAAGCTAATGCCATATATGAAAAAATTTCAAAATCAGCCTATATAATGACTTATTCTCTATAAATAATTCCACCATAGGAAATAAGAACACTTAGAATATTTATCTTAGTGTTAGGTAGCCATGGGAACTGCACTTATTCTTAAATAATAATGCCCCACAGTTTGATTAATAGATATATTCTTGCTGAATAAATGAATGACTCTCAAGAAAGATCTTAACGTACAAGAAGTTGACCCTCCAAAGAACTAAAAAAGTTAAGGCAGTTTTCTTCTCTTGACGGTGTCAGCAGTAACCCAATTTATCAGATTCTGGGAATCATCAGCTATAAAGATCCTTTTACAGAAGGGGCAAAACCAAAGAACCATGAAGCTTTATCATTTCAAAAATTTGCAATTAATATATGGATAGTTATTGGAGTATTTTAAAAAATCAAAATATTAGAAAATTTTCAGTAATTCTAAAATTTGTTACTGTAATTTTATTTTGCCAGTATTCTCCTTTCATTGACTGAATTATTCCTGAAAATATACAAACATTTTATTTAGAAACTTCATTTTGATATGACATGTTAAAGTGATATATTGAACAGTGTTTCTATTAAAACTGAGATGTATCTGCCTTTAATTGCCAATGACATTTAATACTATCTTCAGTCAGATTTTTAAATATAGGAAAAAGAATTACAATGGGATTGCAAAGATTTTTTTAATATTTTATATTTTTAATTAAGGTATTATTGATATACACTCTTATGAAGGTTTCACATGAAAAACAATGTGTTTACTACATTCACCCATGTTATCGAGTCCCTCTCCATAGCCCACTGCAGTCACTGTCCATCAGTGTGTGGTCCTAGGTATAATTCAGAATATGCAGTCTGCCTCATGTTGCTTTCTTATTTGGGGCACAAATCATTTGCATAAGGCCAATTCCAGTGGAGTGGTGGTAGTAATTAATCTGATATTATAGCTTTATTCCTTGTTTTTTACAAAACTTGTTGTATGAATGAATGTGTAACTGCCACAAAAATATAATGAATTATACATACCCAGCTGAACAGGATGAGTTAAGTTTTGAAAACATTACACACAAAGCAGTATGCTTAACGGTGTCTCAGACAACTACATGAGATAAACAATTTCTATGACTTTATAGGCATCAAAAAGAAAAAATAAAGAAATATGAAAAGAAATTTATCACAATGGAGTATATTCTTACACCTTGGATGGTAAAGATTCTTTTGAATTCCTTTGTTTCTTTAATTTTGTTCATGAATACTTATTAAAATTTAAAATCACTGATGCAATTATGTTCTATAATTGTTATTATGCAATTATGTCATATGACTATAGTTGTTATGATAAAGCTAGTTGATAAGCCAGTGACAGTGATCAGACATGACTAATTATGGCTTATGACATTAATAGATAAGTCAGAAATCCAAAATTTCCCAACTATTTTAAAAGTAATGGACCCGATGGATTCCTCCTTGTTGAAAGCACTAGTGTATTCTTTACCAGAATGGCTATTAGAACACTTCCGAAAATATCTCATCATAAAACATGTATTACCTTTATTCTGCACTGTTATGAAAGGAAGTAATATTACTTCACCTTGAGATGCTCATAATTAAACAATCACATATACTATGACTTTCAAAGTTCTGAAGAATAAAACTGTAAGACAGACAATAATTCAAAGATATGAGTCTAGCCTAATTGGTGTTCTCACCCTTACTTTCAATTCCTTCCTTTCACACACTCATACATAAATGAGGAATCTGTATACACTTTTTCACTTACCTATAAATCTCACTGTATAGCATTTATTTTTGATACAATTAATCAGTGTAACATAAAATGGATAGGCTACTATATGTGCCAAAGAATATCAGTGTTTTTTCAGGGAACGGTACAGAATAATTGACAAAAGATCTTTGTGTTAGTCTTGGTCTTACAACATACTAGGAGGGTTATTTTGAACAATTCACTTAAGTTTTAACCTGCAAAATGACCTTAATACATATATTCCTCACACATTGAAAGAAAAAGTTATATTAATAGAAGGCATTTAAAATATTCTGGTCATTCCATGTCTCCGGTTTCTCAGACTACCAAATAGCTAAAACATTCAGGCTTTTATGTTGGCCATCATCAGTATAAGTCACTTAGGGATTTGTGGTTGCAAATGTGCTAATTATCTGATTTTCCCCTAAGGCCAGTTGATTCCTATGAGGAAGTTCAATAATCTCTTGAATCAGCATATCCCTATATTCATGCTCCCAGTATTATAATAAGACGGTTTCCTCAGTTACACAATCCTAGTAAAGTAATTTATTAATCCATTTATTCACTACTCACTCATTCAACATAAGACAGGTTTTGTTTTGTCTTGTTTTTTTTTCCAGAAGGCCTGGCATGTGTTAAGTCAATTGGAATTAAAAGAAAATAGCTATGGATCCTTGTGCAAAATAAATTGAGAATTCATCTAGATCAGTGTCACAGAGGGTAGAAAAAGAATTTACTCTAGTTAAGATGAACTTTTTAAAAAGGGAGCTCTTTTTAAAGGTGTAACCAGGGTAAAGCAAATGAATGAGGGATGGTAAAAGCTCTTGTTACCCATAAAGCTGAAAGGACAAGGTGGGAAGAATAGAACTAACATAACTCAGTGATAACTGGAAGCATCTAGAGGAAGGTCACAGCAGGAGTTAGTTGGGGGAGGGCCAAACTGACAGAGCTGGGGTTGAGGAGGGAAGTCAGGAGCGGAAAGAAAAACCTCGGCTTTCTTTTTCTCTCAACTTTTACTATATTTTTGATGCCTCTCATTAGGCAAGTCCAACCACCTGCCAAAGAGACTCTAGGTGATGCAGTCCAAAGAGATCAGCCTCTAGGGACTCAAAGCAAAACAGGTGAGGGTGGAAAAATGATGGAAATGGGGAGTAAAATAAGAATACCCAACTGAGTGTGTTCTTTTTGTCACTCAGTCTCCATTCTTATACGTTGTTAAGAGGAAGCTCTCAGCTTCTAGTACAGAGGACATGGAATCCACACCTTCAACAGGGGTGATAGCAGTTCAGTAATACTCCCAACTGAAACCTAATTATGGTACAGCATTCTTTATACAAGCCAGTGAGAAGACAAAATTATCTGACATAAAATATGCACAGTATCTCCACTCATCACCTCTGTAGCTGGTCAAGTCTTCATCTCTCTTCAATGGATCCTCACCTTCTACCAGCACTTCATTTGCTTGAAGTTCTTTATCTGGTGGGGTGACCCAAACTTTCATTTTGTAAGGATTTGAGTCCTTAATGGTTCTGCCTTTATCATATTGCTAATTTTTCCACTGACCATATGTTTATTATTGAACATATGAGTTTTAAGAGGTGCTCCAGATGTGGTTCTCCTGAATCCATTATGTCATGTCAATTCAACTTCCCCATAGTAATCAGGATCAATAACCATAAACAGTAGATTAGCCCCTTTCTATGTCTGTTGTGTCACTGGCATAAGAAGACCTAGTAGGCCAGTAAGACATCTCATCTTTCAATTTAATAGAATTACATCTTTGTTCCTTGAGGGAAATCTTTCTTCTCTGGGAACTAGGACCCTTGAGCCCAGTGTAACGGAGGAAAGTGAAGAATAAAATTTCTAAGTGAGCTATTATATGTATTAGTAAGAGAACATTTGCCACCTCTATTCCTTTAATTTTTAAATATAAATTCTGGCTCTTGGAGAAACTGTTCCACATATTGGTTTAAAGTATATATCATCTCTTACAGACCAGTACTGCAACTTCACATGGTGTTAGCTCCCAGGAGTCACTGTCAGCACATGAATCTGTAAAGCCCACTGATTCTGAGATCTGGGATATCTAATATGATCAATACCATAGGAGTGAGTCTATGGCCATGGTTATTTTGCTGTAAAATTAGTTTCTTGGTCAGAATAATTATGCAAAATGTATTATTATCTCAGGTATTTTAAAAGTCTGCAGATGGTATTGTTGACACAGAGTTATAGACAAGAAAGGCAAATCCATATTTATCTTATGTCTCTATTCACATGAGAAAAACAAAAACAAAACATAGCTGCCCCCTCCATGATGGAAAGAGTCCGGAGCATTGATTTATCCTCAGATTGATCAATCTCCCTCAAGAATGGTGTGATTTGAGGGCTCCATGTTGGCTTCTATGAGGGCAGGCTAAGCCCTTACCAGTAGATATATGAACATAAACCTTGGTGAGGGGGATTCCCAACCCCTGAGCCATTGTATAACTTCTGGACCAGGAATGTGATAAATCCAAAACTAGTAAAAGTAAGTGTTCATCCATCTTTGCCTAATAATTCTCATGTTAGTGATGTGCAGATGTTTGTATATGCATAATAGCTCTGGATTCTTTTGCTAAACTCCAACTTATACACTTCACATTTCTTTCCACTCTCCTGCTACAGGAACGTACTCCAGCATTTTGGTGGTATTACAAGTGACCTCCATATATTTCCCAAGTACCTTAGGAAACATTTCATTGAAATTCAGAACAAAATTGAATGCAATTTACTTTTGCTTAATAATAAGGGATCATCTGGCTTCAACTGGCTTCCTATGACAGAGCATAATAAAACATTTGATGAAATCTTGATTAAGCCACACAAAGCATGATATTTGGGAAATATCAAGAGTGACTTGAGTTTTTATATAGCTCTAACCCTAACGTCCCTTGTGCTGAATGAAATAATCAGCTTAAATGTATGTACACTAATGATGTGTTTGTCATGAAAACAGAGCATACAATTCCTTCATCAGTGTGACAGGACGCTGGATTTAATTCAATACTGATTTCTAAATATTTTTGTGATGAAATGATTTTAAGAACTCTGATATTTTTTAAATGATATTTTGTGTCTAATTTGTATAGTCCATGGATGATAAGCAAAGTTTTGCCCTTGGTGGCTTTGTTTTTCTTTATTTTCAGTTTGAGAAGTTTGAAAGACAAATAGATAATTGGATGTACAGCGATGAAGCTAATGTGTTTTGTAAAAGGTAGTAACCTCATTGCTTATGTGTCCTTTAAAAAACTTGGTTTCTTCTCTTAGTAACAGTCATTTACAGCTAGGTTTTTAGTATAAAGAATGTCCTTATCTCAGGGTTTTTGCATATCTTTGTTTCAGCTACATCAAAAGAAATGAGAGTCTTTATGTATACATGCTAATGTATGCTTGTATGTGTGTGATTTTATGTGTAAGCGAAGGGGTGTTTATGAGAGTGGGTGGATGTGAATGTGCATGAACTGGGAGAGGAGAGTGTGCGCTCATGTTAGATCGACTGCAACACAATGATATGTAGGACTAGTAAATCCTTAGTGAACTCAAAAAACTAGTAAATTTTGTATTTATAGGATATCTTTCTTTTTTTTCAAAGACAGTGACATTTTCTTCACCTCATGCAGGAAGTATTTTCCACTGAATAATTAAGTCCATTGTTCAAAGTCCAACCCTGAAAGTAGCTATTCTATCATGCCTTATATTTGGACAATTTGTAGTTTAACTATAGTTTAATAGTTATTTGAGAATAAATTGCTCTAATAAAGAATCAACAATAATAGCAGAGAATAAAGGTTCATAAGATTATTAATCAAATTGACCAATTCCATCCAGGACTAACTCTACAATGATCAAAATATTCCATGAAACATCTGGGTTTTTTTTTCCTTTTTCCTAGTGCTTTGTACTCAAACACCTCTTGAACATTTCAAATGTTATAAAAAAATCTCTATAGTTCATGTAATTCAGTGTCATAAAATAGGGAAGAAGTAACTAGATTTAAGTAAGGCAAGGTATTAGGAGGGGTAGAAATAAAGTGGTCCAAGAATAAATGCCCAGGTTAACAAGAAGCTCTTTACCAAATAACATTATAAAATGAAGTATATTCTTTTGTGCATTCTGCATAAAATCCTCTGAATGGAATAGATGTGGACTCTCAGATTGGAAATCAGGAGGGAAAATGAGTCACAAGTCCACATAGAAATATTCATACAATGGATGGGTCATGTTAAACTGCTACTCCATACTTAATTCCAGTTTATTTTCAAATTAATCTCTCTTTTAACTTGAATCAGCATTATTCACTTTATTATAAACCATACAGTTTTTCTTATAAGTTTTAACTTACTATTTTCCACAATGCAGTATCCTATTGTCCCCAAATCATTTAATTAATGGTTATTTTCTTAATACTGTCATATATCAAGGTCCATATACCAAGATGATTATGAATCTGCTCATGAGCTTTCAATTCTATTCCATTATTCTTTTAAGTTTTTTACTTCTGCTGCTATACCACAGTAAAATAATTGATAAAATCTTACTGCATATTTTGATGTAGTATAGGACAACACACTCTCATTGTTTTACAAAATGCATTGGCTATTTGATCACATATATTCTCTGGGGCAGACACATCCTAAATTGACCTCTGATGACTTTGGACCCTGTTTAACTCCATTTGAGTGAACATAGAATCTGTGAATTGCTTTTACCCCAAAGAATATATCAAAGGATATGGGATAGCACTCCCATGATTACATCATTTCAGTGGACTAGATTGGAAGACTCTCAACTACTGGACTGAAAAAAATAATTTACCCTGCAGTGAAAGGGTGTGGTGGTAAGGAACTGTGTCATGTCAGCCTCTAGAAGGTAAGAGTAGCACCTGACTGACAGTCCACAAGGAAACAGCCACAGGAGATGAATTCTACCAACACCCTGAATGGTCTTAGAATTAATTCTTCTCCAGACAATCATCCAGAAAATGATGCAGCCCAGCCAACATTTTGATTTCAGCCTTGTAAAACCTTGCATAGACCCAGCTATGCTATAACTAAGTAATGCAGAAATTTCTAACCTAAAGAACCTGTGAGATAATAAATATATCTTGTTTTAAGCCATTGTTTGTTGTAATTTATTACACAGCCATGGAAAACTAATGTAGTCTCCAAATAAATTTTAGAATAATAAACTGTTATATAGTCATGAGGGAAGGCAAATGCTACAATAACTTAAGTGCAAAATAAAATCAACTTATTAAGGTAAAATTTCAAGGAGGGTCAGCAAGATAAAGCATGAAGTCCCTTATGCTTTGGGGATCTCTGGAGTGGTATGCCTGCAGCTTTATGTAGCTGGAAACAGATTCTGGGCTCCAGTGAAGGACCTTGCTCTCTGCTCTCCATTTTTACTGGTCTCTCTTGTGATAGTGAATTTTTGAATGTCAACTATTTAGGGGAGTCGTGCTGGGCAATAGTAAAGCATTTGTAGACTTTAGGAGAATGTTGAGTTCTTGTAGGTCCTCCCACTGGAAGAGGGAGAAGATTCACTGGTGCTACAGGTCAGAAGAAACCACATGGGTCATTCAGGAAACAGTCCTACTCATCTTCCTATAATAGGGGATCATCACCATAAGCCTTCCACCAGGGTAATGAATTAACTGGCCTGTCCATAGTTGGAAGAGAAAACAGAGACTGTTCATCTTCTATTTGTTCACGTACTTCCAAAGATTAGATTTGTTAATGTTCTAGAAATAAGCTCTGTCATGCATTTCAGGAATAAATCAAATTTACTGCTCAGACAGTAAACTCTTTAGGGATTCAGGGATTTTCCAGTCTAGAGGTGACATCTATAATAGAAAGGGAAGTATTATTGAGAAAATTTACAAGCAGAAGATCGTAAAAACAAGACATGCATGTGCCATCCTGCAGAAAGGTATCTGGGCATGGATGGAACTGCCTGTGCTGTGGGTCTGTGTTCCAAGAATGGGACCCTTCACTCTCTTTTTTTTTTTTAAACAAATTAACATTTATTTTTATTTGTATTTTTTCCTTCAGTTTTTTTTTATTAAGGTATTATTGATATACACTCTTATGAAGGCTTCACAAGAAAAAAAATGTGGTTACTACATTTACCCACATTATCAAGTCCCCACCCATACTCCAATCCAGTCAATGTCCATCAGTGTAGTAAGATGCCACGGATTCACTATTTGATTTCTCTGTACCACACTGTTTTCCCCGTGAGCCCCCACACCATGTGTACTAAACATAATACCCCTCAATCCCCTTCTCCCACCCTCCCCACCTGCCCTCCAACACCTCTCCCCTTTGGAAACCACTGGTTACTTCTTGGAGTCTCTGAGTCTCCTGCTCTTTTGTTAGTTCAGTTTTGCTTCATTATTATACTCCTAATAATTGCTTAATAATTGGTCTGAGGGAAATCATTTGGCACTTGTCTTTCTCTGCCTGGCTTATTTCACTGAGCATAATATCCTCCAGCTCCATTCATGTTGTTGCAAATGGTAGGATTTGTTTCTTTCTTACGGCTGAATAGTATCCCATTGTGTATATGTACCACTTCTTCTTTATCCATTCATCTACTGATGAACACATAGGTTGCTTCCATATCTTGGCTATTGTAAAAAGTGTTGCAATAAACATAGGGGTGCATATGTCTTTTTGAATCTGAGAAGTCGTATTCTTTGGCTAAATTCCAAGGAGTGGGATTCCTGGGTCAAATGGTATGTCCATTTTTAGTTTTTAAAGGAACCTCCATATTGTTTTCCACAATGGTTGAACTAGCTTACATTCTCACCAGCAGTGTAGGAGGGTTCCCCTTTCTCCGCATCCTCACCAGCATTTGCTGTTGTTTGTGTTTTGGATGTTGGCCATCCTTACTGGTGTGAGGTGATATCTCATTGTGGTTTTAATTTGCATTTCCCTGATGATTAGAGATGTGGAGAATCTTTTCACGTGTCTGTTGACCATCTGAATTTCTTCTTTGAAGAACAGGCTCTTCATATACTCTGCCCATTTTTTAATTGGGTTATTTGTTTTTTGGGTGTTGAGGCGTATAAGTTCTTTATATATTTTGGGTGTTAACCCCTTGTCAGATATGTCATTTACAAATATATCCTCCCATACTTTAGGATGCCTTTTAGTTCTGTTGATGGTGTCCTTTGCCATACAGAAACTTTTTAGTTTGATATAGTCCCAAGAGTTCATTTTTGCTTTTGCTTCCCTTGCTCGAGGAGATGCATTCAGGAAGAAGTTGCTCATGCTTATATACAGGAGATTTTTGCCTACGTTGTCTTCGAAGAAGTTTATGGTTTCAGGCCCTTGTTCCATTTTGAGTTTACTTTTGTGTATGGGGTTAAACAATAATCCAGTTTCATTCTCTTGCATGTAGCTGTTCAGTTTTGCCAACACCAGCTGTTGAAGAGCCTGTCATTTCCCCATTGTGTATCCATGGCTCCTTTATCATGGCTTCTTTATCATATATTAAGTGACCATATATGGTTTATATCAGGGCCCTCTAGTCTGTTCCATTGGTCTATGGGTCTATTCTTGTGCCAGTACCAAATTTCTTGATTACTGTGGCTTTGTAGTAGAGCTTGAAGTTTGGGAGCATAATCCCCCCAGCTTTATTCTTCCTTCTCAGGATTGCTTTGGCTCTTCGGGGTCTTTTGTGTTTCCATATGAATTTTAGAATGATTTTCTCTAGTTCGTTGAAGAATGCTGTTGGTATTTTGATAGAAATTGCACTGAAACTGCAGATTGCTTTAGGCAGGACAGCCATTTTGACATTAATTCTTCCTATCCATGAGCATGGGATGTGTTTCCATTTATTGGTATCTTCTTTAATTTCTCTCATGAGTGTCTTGTAGTTTTCACAGTATAAGTCTTTCACTTCCTTGGTTACATTTATTCCTTGGTATTTTATTCTTTTTGATGCAACTGTGAATGGAATTTGGAATTTTTTTTCTTGATTTCTCTCTCTGCTAGTTCATTTTTAGTGTATAGGAATGCCACAGATTTATGCATATTAATTTTGTATCCTGCATTTGCTGAATTCAGATATTAGATCTAGTAGCTTTGGAGCAGGTTCTTTAGGATTTTTTATGCACAAAATCATGTCATCTGCAAACAGAGAGAGTTTAACTTCTTCCTTGCCAATCTGGATGCCTTTTCTTTCTTTGTGTTGTGTGATTTCCATAGCTAGGACCTCCAGTACTATGCTGAATAGAAGTGGGGAGAGTGGGCATCCTTATCTTGTTCCCGATCTTAAAGTAAGAGCTCTCAGCGTCTCCCTGTTAAGTATGATGTTGGCTGTGGGTTTGTCATATATGGCCTTTAATATGTTGAGGTACTTGCCCTCTACACTCTTTTATTGAGAGTTTTGTCATGAATGGATGCTGAATTTTGTCAAATGCTTTCTCAGCATCTATGGAGATGATCATGTGGTTTTTGTCCTTCTTTTGGTTGATGTGGTGGATGATGTTGATGGATTTTCGAATGTTGTTCCATCCTTTCATCCCTGGAATGAATCCTACTTGATCATGATGGATGTCTTTTGATGCATTTTTTTAATTCGGTTTGCTAATATTTGTTGAGTATTTTTGCATCTATGTTCATCAGGGATATTGGTCTGTAATTTTCTTTTTTTGTGGTGTCCTTGCCTGGTTTTGGTATTAGAGTGAAGCTGGCCTCATAAAATGAGTTTGGGAGTATTCCCTCCTCTTCTACTTTTTGGAAAACTTTAAGGAGGATGGATATTAGGTCTTCACTAAATGTTAAAAATGTTTGATACAATTCAGTGGTGAAGCCATCTGATGCTGGAGTTTTGTTCTTAGGTAGGTTTTTGATTACCAGTTCAATTTTGTTGCTGGTAATTGATCTATTCAGATTTTCTGTTTCTTTCTGGGTCAGCCTTGGAAGGTTGTATTTTTCTAGAAAGTTGTGCATTTCTCCTAGGTTATCCAGTTTGTTAGCATATATTTTTTCATAGTATTCTTTAATAATTCTTTGTATTTCTGTGGTATATGTAGTGATTTTTCCTTTCTCATTTCTGATTCTGTTTATGTGAGTAGACTCTCTTTTTTTCTTGATAAGTCTGGCTAGGGGTTTACCTATTTTGTTTATTTTTTCAAAGAACCAGCTTTTGTTTTCATTGATTCTTTCTGTTTTATTCCTCTCGATTTTATTTATTTATGATCTAATCTTTATTATGTCCCCCCTTCTACTGACTTTGGGCCTCATTTGTTCTTTTTCTTGTTTTGTTAATTGTGAGATGAGACTGCTCATATGGGATGTTCTTCCTTCCTGAGGTAGGCCTGTATTGCAATATACTTTCCTCTTAGCACGGCCTTCACTGCATCCCACAGATTTTGTGGTGTTGAATTATTATTGTCATTTGTCTCTATATATTGCCTGATCTCCGTTTATATTTGGTCATTGATCCATTGGTTATTTAGGAGCATGTTGTG